>CM066035.1:664784283-665394862 GCA_033557465.1 Ichthyophis bannanicus
CTTCCTTTATGCCTTTCCACCTATTCCCCTAATCCCCAAGACTCTGTTCAAGCTTCAGAGAGACAAAGGGACTATGATCCTCATAGCACCACTTTGGCCACGCCAAGTGTGGTACCCTCTACTTCTGCATCTCTCTCAAGCTCCCTCCCTAGACCTGGGGTCTACTCCAGATCTCCTCTCCCAGGAGGAGGGAACCTTGTGGCACCCAAATCCTCAGTCTCTTCATCTCAGGGCCTGGTTGCTGAAGGCCAAGACCTTCAAGATTTACAACTTTCTCAGCAAGTGAAGGTTATCCTTCATGCTTCCAGAAAGCCTTCCACCAGACATTCATATGCTTTTAAATGAAAAAGGTTTTCCATTTGGTGTGCAGAGAAGGGTCTCAACCCTCTTGCAATACCTTTGCATTCTTTACTAGACTATTTGCTGCATTTATCCTATGCAGGCCTTAAGACAAATTCAATCAGAGTCCATTTGAGTGCTATTGCAGCATCCCTTAAGCCTCTTAATGGACAACCTATTTCCTCTCATCCTCTTATAGCAAGATTCATGAGAGGCCTTCTTTTGACTAAACCTCCCATTAGACCACCTCCAGTGGCCTGGGACTTGAATCTGGTTCTTGGCCAGCTTATGAAGCCACTCTTTGAACCCTTAGCCACTACCTCCTTAAAATTCCTTTCTTGGAAGGTAATTTTTCTCATTGCAGTCACTTCAGCTCGCCGTATTAGTGAGCTGCAAGCTTTAGTGGCTAATCCTCCTTATACAAGGTTCCATCATGACAAGGTAGTCCTCAGAACTAATCCACACTTTATGCCTAAAGTGGTCTCACCTTTTTATCTGAACCAGGAGGTCTTTTTACCTGTCTTTTTTCCAGGACCTCATGCATCAAGTGTAGAGGAATCTTCATACCCCGTATTGTAAAAGAGCACTTGCTTTCTACTTACACAGGACACAGCAACATAGAAAGTCCTTTCAACTTTTTGTTGCTTTTGATCCTTCTCATTTAGGACTTCCAGTCTCTAAGAGAACTCTGTTCAATTGGATTGCTCATGTATTTCCTTCGCCTACCAAAGTAAGAACCTTTCTCTGGAGGGCCATGTCACAGCTCACAATGTGAGGGCCATGGCAACCTCTATGGCTCATCTAAACTGTGTCCATCGACCAAATCTGTCGAGCGGCCACTTGGGCATCGGTTCATAACTTCACAGCCCATTACTGCTTGGACAAGGACTCCCGCCGGGATGCCTTGTTTGGTCAGGCTGTTCTCAAACACCTGTTCCATACCTAATCAACTCCTACCCTCCATCCCTGAACTGGATGCCTGAGATTCATGGGTAGAGGTAGAGCCCTTCCCAGGGACTCACAATCTGGGTGATCTTCCAGGCATCTCTAGCTGGGGAGTCCCCATATGTGAAGACTCATTCCTGCTTGTTCCTGGAGATAGCACAGTTACTTACCTGTAACAGGTGATCTCTGGGAACAGCAGGAATAAGTCTTCACATATGGGTATCGTCGGTACCGACGGAGCCTGCGCGGGAACGCTCCCCAGCGTCCTTAAAGAAAGCTTTTGGGAGCATCCCACAGCACCTGCATGCTGCCTTCCTGCCTTTCCTAACTGCCTCTCTCCAGTTCGAGTTTTAAAGCTGAGACAAAGAGAGAGAGAGAGAGAGAGGAAAGGAAAGATAGATACAACTCCTAGGGGAGGTGGGTGGGTTGTGAAGACTTATTCCTGCTGTTCCCAGAGATCACCTGTTAGCACAGTTACTTACCTGTAACAGGTGATCTCTGGGAACAGCAGGAATAAGTCTTCACAACCCACCCACCTCCCCTAGGAGTTGTATCTCTCTATCTTTCCTTTCCTCTCTCTCTTTGTCTCAGCTTTAAAACTCGAACTGGAGAGAGGCAGTTAGGAAAGGCGGGAAGGCAGCGCGCAGGTGCTGTGGGATGTTCCCAAAAGCTTTCTTTAAGGATGCTGGGGAGCGTTCCCGTGCAGGCTCTGTCGGTACCGACGATACCCATATGTGAAGACTTATTCCTGCTGTTCCCAGAGATCACCTGTTACAGGTAAGTAACTGTGCTATTTCCTACCATGGTCTGCTCTGGCTGTGTGTTCAGCATGCATTCAACTCAACATCTCTTGCTGCTGGTGTCCTTTTGTCAAAGGACTTAATATGTGCTGTTCTAACATTTGGGATAGACAGGGACAAACACTATTTTATATGAAGTAGGATATTAGGGGCATGTTTTACTTAAGGTTAATGTGTATTAATTATCAGTGTCTGTAGAAATAAAATGACTATGGGCACTTAATGTGTTCATTTTATTAACGTGTATTAAAACCTTTAGTAAACATGTCCCTTTGTGTCATTTTGTTCTGGTTTTAACCTGGTTTGGGTGCAGTTCTTAAGGCTGGTTGTGTAGTAGTCACACAATCCTAGCAGTGGTGATTGTTCTATTGAGGGGCTTCCCAGTGGTGAACGCCCACCATTGTAACATCTGCCTCCCTTACCCCCCTACTTTGTTTACTGTGCTGCCTCCACTCCAGGTCTGTCGGGTGTTCCTCCCAGGCTGAAGTCTCGTGGTGTAGCTGTTATCATGAGACTTCAGCCTGGGAGGGGACAGCTGCTGGACCTGGAGCAGATGCAGCATGGCAAACAAATTAACGTATCTGTTCTGCCATGTGGGCTTCCTTACTGCCCAGGCCACACTGCACATTGCAGGGGTTGCTTGGGCGGAATTTACGCCACTGAATCCTAGGTTTTACATTCTAGGTTTCATACGTATATATTAGGGATATGCCTTTCGTCATGTGCAGTCTGTTCATTAGTGCCTCTTAAAAACTTAGAGGCATGTTTACTAAACACTAACTCAACACCCATGTTATTTCTATGGGCATGGTGGCAGATAGCGTGCGCTAATATTCCATAAGCATGGCCCTTAGTGCGCACCAAATCAATTTTAAGTTGTGTTAAGCTATGAATTAAGGCACACACAATCCATTTCCATGGATTAAAAAGTTCCCATGCACATACACTTTTGTCATCCATGTCTAAAATGAACTTAAACACGCAAAAATTTGGTATAAAGTCACAAACCAAAAATGGTTTTCCTGTGTACACCTCTAATATAAATACCAGGAATAATGCAGCATGGCGCTATTTTATTTATTTTTTTTTTAAATAAGGGAATTGGGTTTTATGTTCTTCTCTGGTCTTAACATTTTGCCTGTTATCCTTCGCTTTAGTTTGCTTTTCAGAGAGCTTGTCTCCAGCAATTTCTTCAAGTAAACGTCTTTGTGAGAAATGTTGAGAAATAATGCTACACACAGAGGATTATGTATACAAGACCGAGTTTGTATACACAAGCCATATGCTCAGCTCATAAATCCTACTGGTGCATTTCATCTTGTTTCCTAACCTCATGTGACTGGTGCTTGCTGCGGTGTTCATGGAAGACTCTGGAAAGCTGTGAGCACTGACAGTTCATTGTTTAGACATCTGAGAAGAGGAAATGATCTGATCTGTGGTGGTGCTGGTTAAGTCGTCTTTTCCAAAGAAATGTAGTAGTTGTTGTAATCTACTTAACAACAAAGCTCAGCAAAGAAGTTGGTAGTGACTTTTTTGTTCGACTAACTTTGGCTGTTTTAGAATGACAGAATTAGAGTTCTCGGTTTGTACTCTCACACTTCCATGCTGCCACGGGCTCATGGTGGCCAGGGGGATGTCGTGCTGCCAAGCCCTATGACGTCCCTACCTCTCACTCTTGTAGATTTCCTGCTTTGAAAAGGAAACCTGCAGGAGTAGAGGGTAGGGACTCTTGAGTGCATAGTAGCTCACAGTCCTGTGTGTATTATGTTCTTCCCAGGTCCTCTCTGTGGTGCCCAGCCCACTTTGAGCTGTCGGTAATACTACGTGCACATACTTTTTCAAGCCTGCAGATGCTGTCCTTGGGGGTTGGCAAGCGTTAGAGTAAGGGTTTGCGAGCGTTAGAGTTATATAAGTTTTACATGACCTTCATTGGGTGAAATCATTTTGTACTGACATGACAAAAGAGAATAGTTCTAGAAAGCTAGTCATAAATGGATGAAGTTAGTTACTACTTAAAAGGTATGTGCACATGCAAAAATAAATTGGTTCGTTTTTCGTTTTTTCCCCAAATCCTTCCTCCTTTTTCAGTGTGTTTAGTTCATGTCACATGTGTTCATAGAAGTATTTTAACATGTGCCCTGGCATTTTAACATATACTAACTGACTTAATATATATTAATTTGTAGATTATTGCACCTTTTAAATCATTTTAGTGCAGACTAAATTTCTTAAGACAAAACTAACAAGCTGAACGTGCACATCTTGACGGTTTAACATTTCTCCAGTTTTACTCGTTGCATACAGCACTGTACAGGTAATCCTGGCCCTTAAGAGTTCATAATCTAGCTGACAGATGAAACAGATTTCTAGTATCACTTGAATATTACAGTAAACATATTAAAAATGAGAGAGCTCCAAGATGGTGGCCTACAGAGAGGCAACTTGAGTGCTCTGGGCTGGGTTTTTAGTTTTTCCTCTTGCAAATACCTCTACTCTACTGTTTCTTCCTTATATAAGGCAAGTTGAAGGAGTAGCCTGGGATTTCTCCCAAGTTGCAATTTTGCTTCAGACATCCATGTTGGAGTTTAGCTTTCTATCCTAGCAAGATATCTGTGGTGAAAGCCCTTTCCAGGTTGGAGTTAGTTATCCAGAGATCGGTGGTTTCTCCACGTCAGACAGGACCCATAGAATGGTTGGCATTGGCAGACTGCAAGGGAGAAGCAGTTGAGATGGTCACTCATGGAGTGGAACATCACACCCCTCTAGTGCCTTTGTAGGAAGGGCATACCGGCAGCATAGAAAAGGCAGTTTGGATATGCCGGGAGGGACATCGTGGTCATCATCTGAAGAGACGCATGAGGGAAATTTTGTGACAATTCTCTTGAAGTTTCCTAACTTTTTGTGGCTTTTGGACAACTAGGAGTAGAATGGGACTCCAGATTGCTTTCAACTACAGAAGTAGCAAATGCTTCTTAGGTGTATTACTAGAGACATCTCCATGGAAAGACAGTGATTTGAGAAGGGAGTTGGGTGTTTTCCTAGGATCTCCAAGGAGTCTCCAAGCTACTGAAAGTGCAAATGCAAAAACCCAGGCAATCTGGAGTCAAGTGAATCCCCTGCTTGCTCATGAACTCTGTATGCAGCAGTTTGTATTTCCTTTATGAATATAATTCACAGAAAATAAATATTTTGTTTCGTTACCTCAGTAAAATCTGATTTTGGGGACAACACAAATTGCAAGGTGGTATTTTTGTTCTGGAATCCTTAGAAACTGTCCCAAGTCACAAAGACTTTGAACCCAATTGCCTCCTCTTTGCTGTGGAAAGCCCAGGAACTCCATGGGTTGTATTGATGGCTCAGCAGCTCCCAGATATGCCCCCTTGTCCAGGCCAGCTGTGGAAAAGGGGTTATAGAAGCTAAAAATAAATAAATTAATTAAAAGAAATGTACTAAAAAATATAGAACAAAGTAAGGCAAAAAAGCAACAATAACACTTCTCAGGCTCCTAATTTGTTGACTGTGCCTTTTTTCCCCCCTGTAATAATTCCTACTCCTAGATAAGAGCAACTTGCCATTCTAGAATACGCCATGCAGTTGGTGAAATGATGGAGGGGAAAACATAAGCAAATCTCAATTGAATGGATCTTGCTTAGGGTTGCCAACTGGCTCCAGATGCACCTGACAGGTTTAATCCAGTTTTGGGTTTACCCCATTGCATGCAGGGACATTTAGTTCTACTTTCTCCATTGCACTCCATAGGAAATGGGGGAAAACTACAAGTCCTTGCATGCAAGGGGGTAAAGCCAGGACTGGATCAAGCCTGTCAGACGCACCTGGAGCCAGTTGGCAACCCTAATTCTTACTTTTCTGTTGCCTGGTACATATAGCAACAGCAGGATTACATTTCATGAAGTAGATGACCACCTGTGAACCAAAATGTTAGTAGTTTTGTGAAGATGAGATTCCAGGTGACCACTCCTATGCAAATTGATCTTAGATATCACCTCTTTTGTTAGTCTTGATTTCTTTTATTTAACAGGAATTTTATTCCTTATGTAAATGGACCAATGGATCCTTTATCAATGTTTTCATTTCTCCCAGCAGAGTACAAGTTATAGCTACAATAGTAGTGAGTGGCATCAACCATTTACAATGGCGCTTCCCTTTAGGAGTGGGTACAATGGTTTGGTCCAGGCTGTTGGTCAGCTACCCTGATGATTTTTTTGGTGAGAGGGTAGAAGAAAGATGGAGAAAAAAACAAGCCTCCTACCTTAAAGTCCCTGAAGTGGATGCAGAGGGCCACATAGTACAGTCCCTATGGTGGTGCTTCTGGCATTGCACAGTAATTAGATATTCCTGAGTAGTAGAGTGGGGTATTCCCCACCTTGAGGGATGAAACCTTTTGTTTTGAGTCACATTCATGGGGAAAGAAGACTATGATCTGAGTTCCAGGAGAAGATCATCACAAGAGTGGTAAGGCATGGGTGTCTGATGTCTAGCAGAAAAGAGGAGAAGGGACTGAGCTACCCTTCCAGTGCTCTGGTCCAGGAGCCTAAAGGAAAAAGGAGTAAAGAGAGATTCAAGCATTTGGACAAATAGGTGCAAGGGGATCCGGGAAAACAAGACTCAAAAATATCTATGCGCCCTATGCTGCATGCTTTAAAAATTGCAACAGATCTCAGTACAGCTTCAACCTGTTATGCTTGGAAGAGATTTTCCGAGCAAATATTCTTCTTTGAAACATCAATTTTATATGCACAGTCTCCTTGGAACTGTATCAGTCACAGACCTGGCACTCTGAAAGTAAATACTTCCCCTCTCCCATACCAGGGGTTAGAGGAGCTAGTTAGCACTAAACCCTCGCTGTCGAGCAATGTCTTCCCAAGTCAGAGGCATGAACCTGAAGGGGAGCTACACAAATGGTTCTGTAATGCTCCAAGCAATAGTGTCCCTTGTGAGTTTGAGTGACAAGACATTATTCCCCTCCTTCCACAACTTGTACAGTTTCTGCTATCAACCAAAAGACTAAGAACGGACCATCCTCAACTCATGACTCAGACCGTTTGATCTTAGTTAAGAGTCCAAGACGCCATAAAGGCTGTGGCAAGAGATTACGAGGGGAAGGAAGTGTATAATCAGGTTTTTTCCTACTAGCTCAGATAGAGAGGCTTTTTTTTTTTAGCTCAGTGATAGAATTTGTGGCTTTGAGCCCAATGTGTGCTGGCTTGAATCTGGAGATCACTTGTTGATGAAGTAAATTGTGGCACTGTGGAGGTGCACTGTAACAAGGATAAAACATTCACAAGGTCTTTCTCTCTTGTAGCTGTTAAGCCCTATTTGCTATTCATTTTACGCAATTAGTGCTGTCAGCCACTTGTTTTCGGAATGTTCAAGTACTGAAACCTGCTGTTTGCAGAAACACTCCAGGAATCCGTCTCGCATCAGCAGACTCTAGGAGGAAAAGGACTAGTGAAATCAAAACACCAAGAAGCATAAAGCAATTAGGAGATGCCACTGAGATAGCAGGTCTCCAGCACTCATGCATGTGATGTCTGATATTGCCATCTTTGCTTATATAATAGAAATGGTGTCCACAGAATCACTGCCAATCCATGGATCCATTTTAGAAATATATGGATATTGTATATAGCCATACAACCTACTAGATTAAAAGTAAAGTGAAATAGGAAGAACAGGGTATTGAGTGAACTTGTTGAGTATCCACATCACTCAGCTTTAGTTTGCAATTAGGGATGTGCATGGGAAAAATTAATTTCGTTTTGATTTTTGTAATTTTCAGAAAATGTTCGTTTTGGGGTTTTTTAGGGAGAGGGGTGTTACATAGGAATAGAACACATGCCAAAGTGAGTCAGACCAAGGGTCCATCGTGCCCAGTATCCTGTTTCCAACAGTGGCCAATCCAGGTCACAAGTACCTGTCAGGTTCCCAAAAGATAGACAGATTCCATGCTGCTTCTCCAATGGGTAAGCAGTGAGTATCACAAGTCCTCTTTAATATTGGTTTATGGACTTTTCCTCCAAGAACTTGCCCAAACCTCTTTTAAATCCAGCTTTTACTACATACTCCAGTAATGAATTCCAGAGTTTCATTACGTGTTGAGTGAAAAAATATTTTCTCTGATTAGTCTTAAATGTGCTACGTTGTAATTTTTTTATTTGTCCCCTAGCCTTTCCACTTTTTGAAGGTGTAAACAACTAATCTGCATTTACCTGTTCTACTCCATTCATTATTTTATAGACCTCTATCATATCTCCCCTTGGCTGTCTCTTTTCCAAGATGAAGAGCCCTAAATGTTTAAACCTTTCCTTGTAGGGATATCCTTCTATCCCCTTTACCATTTTTGATGCTGTTCTTAATTCTGAAATATCCTTTTTAAGATACGGTGACCAGAATTGCACACAATATTCAAGGTGTGGTTGCACCATGGAGGTAATACAGAGGCATTATACTATCCTTTGTTTTATTCTCTATTTGTTTCTTTATGATTCCTAGCATTCTATTTGCTTTCTTGGCCGCCGCTGCACACTGGGCAGAGGATTACAAGATATTAGTCACAATGACGCCTAAATCTTTTTCCTGGGTGGCAGTTCCTAATGTGGAACCTTGCATCGTGTAACCATAGTTTGGGTGGTTCTTCCCTAAGTGCATAACTTTGCACTTGTCCACATTAAATGTCATCTGCCTTATGGGACGCCCAGTCTACCAATTTATCAAGATTCTCATATAGTTTTTTACAATCCTCTTGTGTTAACAGCTTTGAATAATTTTTTATCATCTGCACATTTAATCACCTCAGTTGTTCCCCTTTTCAGGTCATTTTTAAATATGTTAAAAAAAAAACAGCAGGCGCGGCACAGATCCCTGGAGTATACCACTATTCACCTTTCTCTATGAGAAAATTGGCCATTTAGCCCTACTCTGTTTTCTATCATTCATCTGGTTTCTAATCCACAATAGTACATTGCCTCCTATTCCATGGCTTTTTAATTTCCTCAAGAGGGACTTTGTCAAAGGCTTTCTTCAAAAAAATATGAGATTAATAAAACAAGACTTTTCTTAGCTAAATCTGTTTGCTTTCTGCCATTATACATGACTATCTACATGTTCAATAATTTTGTTTTTATGATGGTTTCTATCATTTTGCCTGGTACTGATGTTAGGCTCACCAGCTCATCCCCGGAATCCTTTTAAAAAATTTGGCATTACATTGGTCTCTCTCCAATCTTCAGGTACTACAGATAATTTTAATGATAGATTACAGATTAATAATAGTTCTACAATCTCATATTTCAGTTCTTCCAGCATGCTGGGATGTATGCCATCCGATCCTGGTGATTCACTATTCTTTATCAAACAGCTTTATTACTACTTCCCGATTTTTCAAGATTTGTTTCAATTCCTATGATACATTTCCTTTTAAATATCATTTCTGGCAGTGGTAAGTTTCCTAAAAAAAATATATATATATATATATATACACCACAATAAAGAGTACCAAAACAAAAACAATGGGACTCACAAATATAATTCACAAAATTAAAAATGCCAGTTTAATAAAAACAAAATACTAAAAAACTCTTAAATAAATCATTGTTTGAAGAAGCATCAAATGCCTAAAGCATTATGCGGAATTCAAATGGTGGATTTATAGGCATTTGTATATCTTATGCTTTACCATCTTACAGCCTCATCATTCCATATATCAATATTACTATATGCACAAAGATATGCTCATGATAGGCATAAATAACAATACTTAGCTGTAAGTACACAGATTGTACTGAGGCAATTCTTGTCACAAGCATATTAAACCATTTCACTGGGACTTCATAATGACTTCCTGGGTGGCTTGATAGAACCAGACCCCAGCCGCAGGTTTCACCGTCTGAAACAGACTTCTCAAAGGATTTACACCATCATTGCCACAAATCTCTAGCTGAAATAAAAAAAAATACCAATTAGATATTTTACTTGTCAGAATATATCAGAATTTTTAAAAAGCTGCCATGTTGCTAAGCATTTTATACTTTAACTTATTCAGCCAAAACCAGCTCAAAACGTCTTGCCCAGTGCCGTTTTTGGCTGAGTAAGTTAAAGAATAAAATGCTTAGCAACATTCTCCAAGTGAAATGAATGCGCAACCTGCCTACCTTTCTAGTCTTGCCAGGACCTCTGATGCTGCGCCTCTTGCAGGGGTTTCCATGGTAAGGTGAAACTCATGCAGGTGGGGGAAGTTAGGCTATCACAGGACCTGTCGCAGCGTGAAGGCAGTCAGGCTGGCTT
The DNA here is from genome assembly GCA_033557465.1 of Ichthyophis bannanicus. Taxonomy (NCBI): domain Eukaryota; kingdom Metazoa; phylum Chordata; class Amphibia; order Gymnophiona; family Ichthyophiidae; genus Ichthyophis; species Ichthyophis bannanicus. Next base: position 664,794,672 of record CM066035.1, read on the forward strand.
TGCGCTCGTTTCATCTAAGTGATGCTGCAACCAGCACAGGAAGGCACAGGAAGCTGAGGGAGGATCCAGGCAGTGGTGATTTGGGGGGATTCCTCACCCCATTGGATAAGGGCACCTAAAGGGTAAATCTGGCCTTGCTGATAAGTACTGCTCTATTTGCCACCTCTTCCTGTTAAACGAACACAGCCATATCACTACTCTGCAAGCCAGCTTTATCTGACCTGTCTCGTTCTGTAATGAATCCAAGGCCCAGGTTCCCCCTCCACCACATTTCTTTGTTGATCTTCCTATCCTCTCCTTACCAGCATGTTTTTAATAGTCCCATGTGTGTTTGAATTCTGAAATGGGCTTTGGTTACTACTGTCTTGGCTGGCACTGCAAACATTCATCATCCTCGCAGTAAAATATGTCCTCCTGTTTTGCTGCATGAACCTTTGTCCTTGTGTTTCTTCATCTAGATAAGCCTTCTAGATAATGGGGAGAATATTCTAGAATTGTTCAGTTCTTTCTTTTTGTTTCAAATTGTACATGTCAATTACAATATTTTATTGAACACTTACAAAAGAAATCCATGGGCAAATTTAGGTTCTTGATGTATCTCAGGAAACTAACTATTGCAAGGTGGGCCTGTGAAAAGATCTTGTGACACTTCTGTTTTCACCCAAGGTTTATATTTCATTACCTTGAAAATTAAGTCTAAGAACAAGAAAAGAAGTTGGGAAGATAAGGCGAATTGGTTTTGTTACTACCAAACTGGATTTTTATGCACATAAGTAAGCTATTTGCATTCTCCCGGTTTGTTTTCCTAATTTTTATCATCTCTGTAACATGTTACTTAATTTATATGTGGTTTTTGGCTTACTCAGTATTTTCTATGCTGCCTTTTCAAAGCGTACAAAGCTGGTGATCGCTGGCAGTACTTACAATGTTCTTCTAATACAACTTATATTGACTAATAAACTCTCTTCCTTTCACTCTGGCTGTCTTGCACTCGCTTGCCTCCTGGGTCAGTAGAGTAGCCAGTATCTTGTGGTCTATTTCTACACAGAATATGTGGGTGGTCAGAGAACAGCCAGGAGCTGAGTAATAATGAACTACAGATGTTCTTTATTTTCATGTGAAGCTTTTCTGAGCTCAAAGATGGATAACATTACTTGCACCCCCCCCCCCCCCTTTCCTGGTGCTTTGATGTGCTGGTTATGTATAATGTTAATTTCTAGCGTTTATTGTTCTAACCTTCAGCAACAGAGTGTAACTAACTGTATTAGCATTTATGCCTTTTAATTGAAAAGTGCCATCCTTTTAAATGAAAGCAGCATAAGCATACTCTACTCTACTCCCTCCATGGGAGGGAGTAGAGTAGAGTATGGCTCCCTCCACAGGACAGGCTCCCTCCACGGGACAGGCTCCTGCATCAAGACGCCCTCCACAGTTCCGGCTCTCCCTCCACGGGACAGGCTCCCGCACCAAGTTCAGCTCTCCCCAATCAGACAACAGACGAAGACTTAAGAAAACAGGCATCACCCTAACAGAACATCACAAAAAAAAAAACCAACATGCATGCCACATACTTCCTCCCACTCTACCTACTCGTCACACAACTCCTCCCACCAACCACACACCTCCACTACCCACAAGCAAACACAACATGGCACCCACCAACTGCATTGCCATATTTAGAACCACAGCACACACACAAAGAGACACTCAGAACTTCCCAGACAAAGCGGCCAAACAGACACAAATCAAACTCCCACACCTACACAAAGGAAGCACATGTAACAGCAGCCTCCGCAACAAAGACAACAACGATTGAGCTCATAAACGCCAGATCCGTCTGCAACAAGATATACACTCTTGTAGACCACATAGAAGAGCGACAGCCCGACGTAATATGCATCACAGAGACATGGCTCAACCCTACCAACAATGTACTACTCAACCAACTAGTACCGGACAACTACTCAGCGTACAACTACCCACGCACCCACAAGCGTGGAGGAGGAGTCCTGATAATAGCGAAAACAAAACTAAAGTTCAAGACACAGAACTTCACCGATACCCAGCAATGTAACACAATTAGCATCAAGAACAAGAACATTGCAATCTGCCTAACCTACAGAGCACCCAGAGCTCCACCCGACGAACTAGCCTTCACACTCGAAGCCTGTGCCATAACAACAAACCAGCGCTACTGATTGGAGACTTCAACCTCAAGTCCACCAATGCCAAAGACGCAGAGGCCTTCCTTCAAGCAATGACCTCACTTCAATTCACACAGATAATCAATGCACCAACACATAGACATGGATCATCCCCAGATCTCATCTTCGCATCCAATTACCTAACATCAAGAGACCTAATTTCCCCACCCACCATTACCCCAGTGCCATGGTCTGACCATTACCTAATCGAGACAAAGCTGCGATCACAAGAGGACCAGACAAACGAAAGAGCAAACATCTCACACACACAAAGACGATTCAAGTATTTCGACAGGGACGAATTCATACAGGACACAATACAACACTTGAACATTACTACAGACGACCTGGAGGAACAAGTTTCAAGCTGGAACAGCATTTTAGCTAACGCCGCCAAACCATCTGGTGGCGGGACCAAGAAACCACACAACAACATGAGACAAAACAAGCCATGGTACTCAGCAAGAATACGACAGAAAAAGAGGGAGCTCAGGAAGATTGAACGGAGATGGAGAAAAAACAAAACAACTACCTAACAAAGCAAAAACAATACAATGAACACATCAACCAATCAAAGATGGAATTCCACACAAACATGATAAATTCATCCATCAACAAACCCAGAGAGCTTTTAGAAATAGTAAAGATCCTCACAAAAGAGCAAACAGAAGGGGAAGTACAAGTTGATCCACAGGAATTCGCCGACCACATCAAAGACAAATTTCACTCCACAGAACGAACAACACCTAGTGGGAACACCAGGACGGACGTACACTCCAAAACCTGGGGCACATTCTACACACCCTCAACAGAACAGATATCCCACATCATCTCTACAATCAACACAAGCACTGCTCTTACAGACCCGTGCCCAGTGTCATGGGTCAAAGCCACCAAATCAAGCTTCATCCCCACCATACATAAAATGGTACACAACTCACTCACTCAAGGACTCATGCCAAAGCAACTAAAGCTTGCCACAGTAAGACCAATCACAAAGAAAACAACTCTCGACAAAAAAGATCCAGCAGCATACCGACCAATCTCCAGCATACCCTTCCTCACAAAAATCATCGAAAAAATGGTTCAACTACAGCTTCAGGAACACATCGACAAACACGAAACACTTGACGACAACCAGCACGGATTTCGTCCCAACCATGGAGTTGAAACGCTACTGATCTACCTCTTCGACAGCATCCTAAGAATAATTGACAACACCAGGAATGGAATCTTAATGATCTTCATCGACATCTCCTCAGCCTTCGACACAGTGGACCACAACACGCTCCTGGAAAGACTAAAGAACACTGGTATACACGGTATCACACTGAAATGGTTCCAATCGTACCTAACCGAAAGACAGCTACAGGTCAAGGTGGGACACAACACCTCCCGACCCATAAATGTCCGACAAGGATCCGCACTCTCAGCACTCCTATTTAACATCTACATCCAACCAATATGCAACATCATGAAAGAGAACAACATTCAATACACAGTATATGCAGACGACATGATATACACCCCGATATCAATCGACAACCCAGACTTCTCTAAAATAACAGACTGCCTTACCCAAATGACGAGTTGGTGTCAAAACAACAACCTCGCAATAAACTACAACAAGACCGAAGCTTTAATCATCACTCGGAACCAAAGCTTCATACACCCACCAAATATAAAGATACAAAGCACTACTATACCAATAAGATCAGAAGTAAGATACCTCAGAGTTACTCTGGACAATAAACTCAACCTCAAGCCACACATAGACAAAACAATCCAAAAAGCCTACTACAAGATGCGAATCATCAGGAGACTGAAACCACTCCTCGCCCCAGATCACTTCCGTACCATCTGTCAAGCACTGATAACCCCACTACTGGACTTCTGCAATCCGATATACCTTGGACTACCGAAACAAGCCCTCAAACCACTCCAACTGGCACAAAACACTGCAGCACGAATCATATCCGGAACTGCAAGACAAGAGCACATCACACCTACCTTAAAGGACTTACACTGGCTCCCAATCGGTGCACGCATCAGATACAAAACTATCATAAACCTATTTAAGATAAAACAGCACACATCAGCCAACAGCCTGCACACCTTCATACAACCAGACACCAGCACACGTCCTAGAAGAAAACAAACACACAACAGAGTCAGCACCCCAAGTGAATACAAACACACACGCAAGGACACAACAGAGAGAGCACTCTCCATGGCTGCTCCAACAATATGGAACAAACTACCGGACGATTTGAGGGCAACTACAGACCTCAAAGTCTTTAGAAAACAGCTGAAAACCATGCTGTTCATAGAACACTATGGACACATCACATAACCTCAGAGAATGTATAACAGTACATGATACCGCCTAAACAATGTATGTATGGAAAATGTTTTTAGCATCGCTGTATATAGCCCACCTTGTATATAGCTCAAACCAATCTAGCACACATTACAACACACACTCAACTAAATTTCACCCTCACTGCATGTATAACACACTCACTTTACCAGATTGTTTGCTGTGATACCACCTTGATTATTAAGATAAGGCGGTTTAGAAATACTGTTAAATAAATAAATACTCTGTTTCAGAATACATTTTGCACTGTGTGCTTCATTTGGCTTAGGTCTTTTTGGACACCCAAGCTAGGAAAGTAACCAGACAAGTGGTTTGCTCATTTTGGGCCGATGGAGAAAGACTAATGCGCCCTTTGCACGCAGATAACACAACTTATATGCAACTCAACCCAAAAGGAGGCTAGGTCATTCCTCAGAGAAATGGAGGCCATGAACCACATACAAATAATACACGAGCCCACACATAGGCAGGGCATCATCCCAGACCTCTATCCCATCAACACTGATAAACACTCCCAGCAATAACACCAACTCACTGGTCTGATCGCTATACAGCAACATTCTACATAACAGTCCCCACTCTGGGTAGTCATACCCAGGAGTAACATTATGGGAGGAGATTTGAGGCCTATAATAAAGAGCAATTCTTGAAGGAAGTTTTACCCAAACTCGTCAAGGCCAATTCCGACCTTGAAAATATAATGGAAAACTGGAACCATGCCATTTTGGAAGCTGCAGTTGCACCCTGTCACAGAACAGTGACAATACCAAAAACAATCAAAAAATCAGAAGCCAAAAGGAACCTTAGGAAAATAGAATAGAAATGGAGACAAACAAAAGACTACAAAAATACAGAATTATGCAGATTGTACTGTTGTATCCAATCAATAGATGCAAACAGGAATACAACACAAACCGTGAACTCTTTAGAATAGTCCACATGCTAACAAGAGAACCTTCACAGGAAAACTCAAATAACATAAATCTGCAACAAATAGCAGATTACCTCATGATGAAGCAGAATAAAATCCAGACAAAACGGACATCACCATCTGAACCTGAAAACCAACCTAACCACAACACGACATGGGGAACCTTCAATATTCCAACTATCAAACAAGTAGCACACATAATAACAACCCTGAACACAACCTCACCAAACGATCCCTGTCCATTCACATGGATAAAGTCAGCTAAGGAAGCGCTCACCCCTTTCATACACAAAATAATACACATCCCTCACACAGGGACATATGCTGCAATCCTTAAACCGGCACAATCAGGCCCATTGTAAAAAGCCCAAAAGCTGACAAGGCAGACCCCCTCTCATACCGACCGCTATCAAGCTTATCTTTCATGACGAATTCTGGGAAAGACAGTACAGCTACAACTACAGCTGTAGGACCATATCAACTCACTTGCACCCCTGGATCCACACCAACATGGTTTCAAGCCAAACCATGGGGCGGAAACATTACTGACAGCACTCGTTGACCACATTATCAGAGGAATAGACAATGTAGAAAAGGGCACGATTCTGCTATTTCTCAGCATATCACCTGCATTTGATTCTGTGTCACACACCATCCTGCTGAGATGCCTTAAGGAAGTTGGTCTCTACCACAACACATTAAAATTGTTCAAATCATAGTTACAAGACAGACAACAGTATGTTAGATGCAGGGGAAGCACATCCACTCCCTTTGCATTAAAGCAAGGAGTCCCACAAGGGTCAGCAATATCAGCCCTGCTATTTAACCTATACATTCAGCCAGTTTGTGAGGTCATACGGAAACTTAACATCCACTATAAAATTTATGCCGACGATGTGCTGTACACATCCTTCAGTACCGAAAGCCCAGACTACACACCAATAACTGAATGTCTCACCGAAGTCTCAGGATGGCTCAACACCCACAATCTCAGCATAAACTATAACAAAATGGAAGCATTCCCAATAACAAGGAACAAGAGATTCACTCCTCCTCGCGCCATAGCCCTAAATAACAGACACTTAGCTATCAAAGGTGAAGTGAAATACCTAGGCGTTATCCTCGATCAGAACCTGAACCTACAAGCACATACTAACAGAACAACACAGAATGCATGCTATAAACTAAAAATCATCTGGAAACTAAAGCCCTTCCTAAGCCTTAATGACTTCAGCATAGTCCTACAAGTTATAAGCATGCCGGTGTTTCACTTTTGCAATTCACTGTACCAAGGCCTGCCAGTAACTACCATCCACTCGCTCCAGATGGTACAAAACACTGCAGCCTGCATTCTCACAGGAACAAACAGGAAAATATAACCCCAACATTGGCTCGAGTACACTGGCTTCCGATAGAGTCATGCAAAAGTCAAAGCAACAATGAATATATTCAAAATACTGAAGAATGAATCAGCTGAGTCACTTCAAGAACTAATAACAAGATATTGTGAAAGCCGCCCAATGAGAACAAACAGCAAAAACACACTAGCTACTCCAGCTGAATTCTCCAAAACAAAGACAACCACCTCCGACAGGGCTTTATCACTGTATGCACTGAGTTTATGGAACACCCTCTCTGAGGATCCCAGAACCACAAGGGACACCAAGGACTTCAGGAAAAAGTTAGACATTCCTATTTATGGAACACTTTTTGGTAATATCACATAGAATAATACAAACACTCCCTCCACTCAGGCACCAGACAATGAATAAGGAACAGTACTACATAATCACAAAGCCTGATTCCCAATTTGTAAATAAGTTACACTTGTAAATAAGTTAGGCTTCACAATCTTAACAGTGTGTTTCTTATCTACATCCCTTTCCAGACTATGATCTTACAATGTATGCAAGTTACTGAATTGAATGTAAACCATATTGTTACAATGTAAACAATTGAATTCAATGTAAACCACCTTGATTTAAGGAAAAGGTGGTATATAAATACTGTTAAATTAAATAAATAAAATATGCACAAGTTTGTTTATTTATTTATATTTCTTATATACCGCACTATTTGCAATCAGTGCGGTTCACATGGAACAGAAACATCCGACAACTTAAATATGTCTGGTCATTACATTAAACAGGAAATGCAACTTGGAAAAAGGGTACACTATATACGTATGAGGTGTACCGAGAAAGGATAATGTTTGGTGTTTACATTGTAGGGGACCCCTGTTGCGAGGGCTTGCCTAGTTGACGACTATTATTGTTGAGGTGCTCGTTATTCGAGTGGGACTGAGGATCGGAGATGTCAGTGAGATATTTGGTGAAGAGGAAATGTTTAAGGGCCTTTCTAAATTGGCTCAAGTTGGGGATTGCTCTGATATGTGCTGGTAAGGTATTCCATAGACTTGGGGCACAGAGTTGGAAGGCTCTGTTAGCTGTTGTGTTGGTGCATTTAGTTGCTGCTTTTGGAATTACTAGCATGTTGGACTCTGCAGATCTTCTTGGTCTGTTAGGTGCAAGTGGTTGCAATATGCCAAACGCAGAAAAGATTTGACACGCGCGTATACAGCAAACCACAAGCAAATTCGCACAATAATGCAATGTTATTTAAATTATATGCAAATGAGATGTGCATATAAAAAATAGCATGCTAATATTGTCTGCACCCGATGCAGAGAAATGCATAGAGCAGGGGTCTCCAGCTCCGGTCCTGGAGGGCCAAAAACCAGTCAGGTTTTCAGGGTGTCATTAATGAATATGCATGGGATATATTTGCATGCACTGACCCCATTGTATGCAAATTTATCTTGTGCATCTTCATTAGGGATATTCTGAAAATCTGACTGGATTGTAGTCTTCCAGGACTGGAGCTAGAGATCCCTAGCATAGAGGATTATGTAACCAGCCAAAGCTCCAGCATCTCTCCGCCTGGTTTGAGGTGGCTTAAACATCTTGCGGTGCCCCTGACAGTATTTTGATGGCTTCGGAGGCTTTCCCTGATATCTGGATCATCTGAGGTAAAGTGTCACTTCCCCTCAAATGAGTCAGTTATTGGGGAGAGCCCCCAATGATATCAAAATACTGTTGGGGTTCTGGTGGTCCAGCAACCCTGATTGCCCCCCTCTCTACCCAATAAAAAGAAAAGGCCAGTGGCCCCCCAAACCTCCCCCCCCTTGCTCTCAACCCGGTATCTTTATGATGGAGTGGGAGTGTTGCCCTCGCACTTCTGCCTTTGCACCGCCATCTTGAAAAACGGCGGTGCTTGGCTCCACATAGTGCATCTGCTATCGTAAAGGTACCAAGTGTAAAGTTCAGGGGCCACTGGGCCTTTTATTTATTGAGTGAGTAGGGGGATCGGGACCCAGGGCTTTTGGTGTTTTTGGGTGGGTGGGGGGATTGGGACTGTTAGGACAACAGGGATTTGGTTTCTGTTGGGGGTCCATTTTCGGGGGCACTGGCCCCCGACAGTATTTTGATGGCGGCAGGGGCTTTCCCTAATGCCTGGATCATCTGAGAGGAAGTGTCAAACTTCCCCCTCAGATGACCCTGTTTCTCTGGGAGAGCATGCCAAACCTGCGCCAACTTCTGTGCACATGTTTGGCTTGCACTCCTAGTTTAACGTGTGGCTAGATTTGCATATGCGCCCCTTTCTGCATGCTGGTGTTACAATCATGTGCTACATAGAGGCGTACATAGCTGATAGCGTGTGACTTCAGCACCAGCTTCCTGCATCAGCCCTATTGTTTGTAGACTGCTTGACTTCACAGTGGATAGACTCTGTTCGGAAGAGAGCAATATTTTTAGTTTGTGCTTTTTCAGTGTTTTTCATATGGAAGCTACTGTAAACTTTAATGCATTTGCCATGAAATTGAATTCACTGTGGAAGAGCTCATGTTCCTTTTAACTGTAGCAGTGCCATCATAATATGAATGAAGAATCCAAAATCTCTTAATAGTAGAGTTAAGGCCGGGCATGATTCACTAATCAAGTCTTATGACAGCAGTGTTTTCAATGTGTTCTCATGAACTTTTGTACTATACTCAAGATGATTTTTTTTGGGCCAGTGGTTTCTCTTGCTCCTTTGGACTTCAGCTCAGTCCGAACCACACTTGTTGTGCTACAGTACCATAAGCAATAACTTCCCAAGATTGTTTTCTTCTGCTTTGTAGTTGCCATTTAACTCTGCTAATGAGTTGAGAGTCCTTGACCAGAGGTCATAGACTTTGGCTTTCTTTGGTCCCATATTTATGTACCCTCTCTGACCAGCACCTGTCACCATTGAGCAGTAGCGTAGATTCCTTCCCCCACAGAGGCTGTGAACTCTGCTTCAACAGCACCTCGAACTTTGGCCTGTGTAGGGAGTAGATGCTAGACTACAGAGTTGAACCCAAGCTGTCCATGGGGCAGTGCAGAATGCTATGGTCGAGTCATCAGGCCAGCCTACAATAAATTTCTTTGACATATGTTTTTTTTCCAATTGTATTTTCCTTTTTCATTCTTTAAAAGGCAACATTTTTAGGCAAATGCATTACTCCCGGCCAGGCTAGAGGGAGGTCTCCTTCATTAACACCCTTCAGCACCATTCTTTCAGTCAGCAAGGGTTTGCCACATTAGTAACAGTCTCTTCCTTTCTCCCCAAGGTTGAATGCATTGGCCTGGTAGCACATACTATCCTAACATTTTTTTTTAAAAAGGTCTCATGTTTGTAGTAGTTTTTTGAAGGTGGGAATAAATAGGTAGACAAAGGTGAGCTGGTAGAAAAATGGTAGAAACCATCATAAAGAATAAAATTACTCAGCATGTAGATAGTCACGACCTAATGGGAGACAGTCAACATGGCTTTAGACAAGGAAGATCTTGTCTTACTAATCTGTTATGTTTTTTTGAAGGAGTGAATAAACAGGTGGACAAAGGTGAGTCGGTTGATATTGTGTATCTGGACTTTCAGAAAGCCTTTGACAAGGTCCCTCATGAGAGACTTTTGGCAAAACTGAAGAGTCATGGGATAGGAGGCAGTGTACTACTGTGGATCAGGAACTGGTTAAAAGATAGAAAGCAGAGGGTAGGGCTAAATGGCCAATTTTCCCAATGGAGAAAGGTGAATAGTGGTGTACCCCAGGGATCTGTGCTGGGTCCGCTGCTTTTTGACATATTCATAAATGACCTGGAAAGTGGAACAACATGTGAGGTTATCAAATTTGCAGGATGACACAAAACTATTTAAAGTTGTTAAAACCCAGGAGGATTGTGGAAAATTGCAAGAGGATCTTGATAAATTGGAAGACTGGGCATCAAAATGGCAGATGAAATTTAATGTGGAGAAGTGCAAGGTTATGCACCTAGGGAAGAACAACCCAAACTATGGTTACACGATGCAAGGTTACACGATGCAAGGTTCCACATTAGGAACCACCACCCAGGAAAAAGATTTAGGCGTCATTGTGGATACCTTGTTAAAACCCTCGGCCCAGTGTGCAGCGGCGGCCAAGAGAGCAAATAGAATGCTAGGTATGATAAGGATAGGAATGGAAAATAAAACAAAAGATATTATAATGCCTCTATATCGTTCCATGGTGAGACCGCACCTTGAATATTGTGTGCAATTCTGGACGCCGTATCTTAAAAAGGATATAGCGATTTTAGAAAAGGTTCAGAGAAGAGCCACCAAAATGGTAAAGGGGATGGAAGGCTACTCCTATGAAGAAAGGCTAAAAAGGTTGGGGCTCTTTAGCCTGGAGAAGAGACGGCTGAGGGGAGATATGATAGAAGTCTATAAATTAATGAACGGAGTGGAACGGGTAAACGTAGATCGATTGTTTACCTTATCAGAATATGGAAAGACTAGGGGACATGCAATGAAGCTACAGGGTAAACTATTTAAGACTAATAAAAGAAAATATTTTTTCACTCAACGTGTAATCAAACTCTGGAATTTGTTGCCGGAGGATGTAGTAAAGGCTGTTAGTGTAGCTGGGTTTAAAAAAGGTTTGGACAAGTTCCTGGAGGAAAGGTCCATAAACCATTATTAAGAAGGGACCCAGGATATCAATGCTTGAACCAGTACAAGCATTGTGGAACCTGTGTCCCTTGGGGAAACTGCTAGGTACGTATGACCTAGATTGGCCACTGTTGGAAACAGAATGCTGGGCTTGATGGACCTTGGTCTGACCCAGTATGGCATATCTTATGTTCTTATGTTCTGGTTTGATATAGTGTGTTGGGATTTTCAGAAAGCCTCTGACAAGGTCCCTCATGAAAGACTATTGGTGAAATTAAAAAGTGGGGGTGAAGGGGCAATTTTAATTTTACAGTGGTGACCTGCCCTTGAAAAGATTGCATGCCCACCTTGAGGCCCACACTGTTTGCACTGCTGAGGCCAGCAATGTGCAGTGTTCCCAGCAGCAGCAATGCAAAGCCTAGTTTACCACGCATTGTGATCCCACTGTATGTAGTAAGATAGCACATAAGTGGTTATTAGAGAATTTTGATTGCCACTTTGAACTGGCCTTCTTAAGTCCTGGAAAGTGGTCTATAAATATAATAGATAATAAATAAAGCTCTTTCTCTGTGCTCCAAGGCATATATGGTAATTTGATCCCTTTTTGACACCACGGATATGATCAAGTATGGTATCGAGGCGGAGAGACCCTTTTCTTGCTATTGCTAACAAAAGGTATAGGGAAGAGATGTCTATTATGCCATCGCATTTGTCTTTGCTTTGAAGACTCTTCATTCTCAACAGATGCCTAGAACTCTTATTTTGTTAATTGTGTTTTAGTTATTGTGTAAAATAACATCAAAAAAACCCTCCTACCCCTCCTCCATCTTTTTCTCTTCTAGCTTGGCCTTTACCAAAGTTCTGTGTCATTACCTGCAATGCATCCTGGGAGTTTAGGGACTCTATAGAATGCTGAGATGGTTGTCTTCATATATCCAGTTCATACCTCCTGGGGGGGGGGATATTCAAAAGCAAGTCATGTAAATGCTGCTGAGCTGGATAATATCCCTGGGTGCCGCTGTTACACACCCCAATGCTAAGTGGTTAGCACTGGGATGTTCCAGGGTGGAGGAGGAGTTGGCACCCATCGTTAACCAGGCAACGGCAAATTGAACTACTGCCCGGTTAGCGATATGCAATGAAAGCCAGGCACAGGAAACCCTGGTACTTTTGCTAACTGGGCAGCAGCTCGATATTGCCGCTGCCTGGCTAACGAGCAGCAAATGTGGCTAACTCAGATATTTAATGTCGGGGCCGGATATGGCCCAAGCATTGACTATCTGGGTTTAGATTTCGGCATTGGTGGCTAGCTGCCAGTGTTGAATATACCCCCTAAATTCGTTTGGCAAACAGAACACCGGGAAATTATCAAAATATTTGATTCAAAACTGAGGGTAACCTGTGAGGTGGTTTTTTAACCTTCTGCATTTGATGACATCCCTTATTTTCAAAATATTTTATCCAAAATGCAAAGAAAAATAGTATATCTTGTTTAATGGACAAGACATTGGTATTCCTAGACTTCTAAAACAAATACATTATGGACCAGGTTTTTCCCTTAGGCACAGAATTAGAGAAAAACCTTAGTAAATCAGGCTCTCACATAGGTTTTCAGTTTTATCAAAGGGGCCAAAGCAAGTGGCAATTGGTGGTGCCCCAAAGCTGCAGTATCCTTTGCCTGTCCTGCTGGGGAGGAGGGGGGGGGGGGTTGGAAGGTACAATCTCTCTTATCACCTCTTAGCACCACTGGTGGCAACATGCGTGGAGGATTCCTGTGCAGCTTTGTGGGATGTTTTCTCTATAGGACTCGTACTAGGGTCGGGCCAACCATCAGACAAACTAGGTGGTTACCTAGGGTGCTAGCTTCTGGGGTAAACAAAAGATTCTGACAACTGGGCCGGGGAAGGGGGGTGGTGTCTTTGGGCTTAAGGTTTCCATAGAATGCCAACACCTTGAACCATCTCTGGAGCTGGCCTTGCTCATATCTTATCTGTTGCCCTCAAACGCTTAGGATGTTGCAAGAGCATCCTGCTATAAAGCAGGAAGCCTTGTCAGTTCACTGGATTTTAGGATGCTTTGAAAGGGCAAAGGGGTTTTGTGCTTAAGAAGAAAAAGGCAGGTTTAGGAGTCTATTGATTGGTTTACTGTTCTTTGCTAACTTTTTAGCTACTTGTTTTTCTGAAGGATTGTTCTGGAACTGTGTAAGTTGATTAAGTAGAATTATCTGATATCCTGTTAACACACTACCTAATCAGAATCTTTTGGTAATCCTTTTGTTTGAGAAATTAGGATAGATATTGTTACTGATGATTGCTTGGCGTGGTAGATGCAGGGTGTGCATTATTTCATGATGTGGAAATAAGACAATTCAAACTTTGAGTCATGATCGGGCTGGACCAGCTAAATTTCATAGTTAAATTCCATTCACAATCAGGCTGTGAAAAGTTGAAATGTTTCAAGACCTTATATCAGATCAAGGGAGGAAAGGGGAAGAGGGAAAGCAATCTTTAATGTTCAATACCTTTAACATACACGAGTGGTGGTTAAAATTTAACACACAGCTTCCAAAGACATTCATTAGACTGAGCATAAATTTCCAAAATGCATGTGTGCATCTGAAAGAGAGGTTTTGTGTGGGTAGTTTTTTTTGCAAAAGGGAGGCTTTTTGTATGTGTGACATTGTAATCATGTGCATATATTGGAAAGAATTTGATCTGTGCAGATGTTGATGACAGAGATGCTGCTGATGGGGGAGAGGGGCCGGGTATCTGTGTATTTGTATGAGACATTGTCTGTGTTTGTTGCTGCTGATTTCCAACCTTGCAGTTTTTCAATTTCTACACACAGCTTTCTGTTGCTGGTCAGCTTTGCATGTATAAGTTGAAAAGCACAGGGACCTAAATCAGCCCTGCCAGCATGCTGTCAGCAAAGCATCTCCCATCATGGCCACTTTTACTAGTGCTTTGCATGTACTATCTGCTGCGTGGCATATAGACATAAAATGCAACAGGCACTACTCCCTAAGTGTTAGCAAAAGGGGCTCTTAGGTTAAGAACACCTAGAAAGCCCAATGTCTAAATCTACTTCCAATTGCACTGTGCCAAGAAAACCCAGTTGCTGGGTTGCCAGGAGTGGGCATCTACTGGACAGCACACAACAGTAATGCAATTTAACACCTCTGTTAATTTACAGTACGCCTGCTGTGATAAACTTAGTCTGTTCTGAAGTAAAAAGGATTGAATAAACCTCTTAAATGATGTAGGCTGCTTGCCTTTTTCGCATTAGGTAAGGTGTGAAATCTTTCCAGAAGAGCTAGTTAATTAAATTTGCAACTTGCTCAAAGATACAAACTTTGAGTGCATCATGGCTTGTGATATTTTGGCCCACAGCACCAGGAAAGGAAATGGAAGGCCTGGAGGACAGTTGGTGGTCTCAGTTTCCTATAGGTTTTTAACTATTTTGTTTATCTCTAAACCATCAGGATTCTGTACTATCACAGCTGAGAGATTAGAAACTATGGGTAATGATTGGACTTCATGAGAAGTAAGATACAGTTGTGGCCCTAACAAAGAACCCAGAATAAATGGAAAACATCAGTCAATGCACACCTTAATTTATATTGCTTTTCCTGGTTGTGACACTTTGACAAGCAAAGATACTGAGCTGAGACAGTTCACATGAAGCTGGAATCCTAACAGATCTGATACAGGTTTAAAAGTCTGAAGTTTTAAAGCTTCTACCTCAACAAGAGTGGAGGAGCAGCTTAGTGATTAGAGCAACAGTCTAGTACCCAAGAGATCTAGGTTTGATTCCCACTGGCACTCCTTGTGAGCATTGCCTCTAAGGGAAAGGCCTGGCAATCTACTTCCAGTCATACCTTGCCAGGAAAACCCAGGGGCTGTTGGGTCGCCAGGAGTCAACATTGACTTCAACAGCACACAAAAACTAAAACCTTGACAAAAGTCCAAACTTAATTTTAGAAGTGAAAATTGTTTTGTTTCTACAATTTCTTTAGACTAGAAATATAGCATTAAAGAGAACAACTTTATCATTTCATTAAGGATAAGCAAAATTTGAATATTTAAGTTATTTGTTTTAGTTCCTATCTCTTTGATTTACTATTAAAACTGCATATACCAAGCAGAAGCAGTAGTTGTTTCCGGGGCACACGAGCAGGCCCCCTGCACCTCCACCACAACTCACGCCGGGTCCACGGAGTAAACTGTAGGGCAACTTTTTATGCTCACGAGGGTCCTCGCTGGCTAAAGGTGTTCCCATGCTGCCTGCCCACAGCTAAGGGGTAGGCAAGCATCACAGAAAAGGTGTTCCCATGCTGCCTGTCCACAGCTAAGGGGTAGGCAAGCATCACAGCCAAGGCACCAAGCAGCAGCAGTAGTTTCCAGGGCACACGAGCAGGCCCCATGCACCTCCACCACAACTCACGCCGGGTCCCGGAAACAACTACTGCTGCTGCTTGGTGCCTTGGCTGTGACGCTTGCCTACCCCTTAGCTGCGGGCAGGCAGCGTGGGAACACCTTTAGCCAGCGAGGACCCCTTTCGCATATAAGTTTTTTTTCCTGCAGTTTCTGACCGCGGAGTGTGGCTCGAAAGGGCGTGTTCAAAGGGGCAGGACACGCCCCTTTGGAGCCCCTTCAGCGCCACTGCGGCGGAAGGCGCTTCCGTATGTTCTTTCTTTACTTTGTTTTGGTTTGTGTTTGAGGTGTAGCATAGATGGGGAAAAGGAAGTGTAAAGCTGGGCGAACGGGAGACACGCCAGCGGAGGGTGCTTCTGTAGTGGGTCCCCTGGATAAGCATGTTGTCTCACGCCCTGTAGCGCAGTCCTCCCCCGAAGGTGCCTCCCTCAGTTCAGGAGGGAGGATCCCGCCTCCTTGTCCTGCTGCTTCTTCCCCTTTGCTAGCCACTGGGAAAGCTTTAGACTCGGTAAGGGTTAAACCTGATGTTCCTGCTACTTTACCTAAACCGGTTCGGCTGGTGCAGGAGGGGGCCTTTTCGGTCCTCCCACCTTTACCGCCTGACAAGGAGATTACTTTAAAGGATCTATGGGCAGCTTTGCAGGGTATTGATGTTAAACTGTCCTCCTACTTTAAGTTCGCTATATGATTTTACCTCTGAAACTGTTTCTACTTTTCAGCAGTTAAATGAAAAGGTTTCTTCTGTAGATGCGGCTGTTCTTAGACTGGAATCGCAACTTCCCTCGTTACAATAGTCTAATGTGGCTGGGATTGAGGATTCCCTGATTGTGCATACTAAACTAGAAGCTTTAGAGAATTCTTTACGAGCTTGCAATCTACGGTTCTTAAATTTTCCCTATACATCTCTTTTCGCCCCCAAAGTTTTGTTCGATAAATACTTGAAGGAAGTTTTGCTTATATCTGATCCGATAGAAGTGTCTCATTTGTATTTCACGTTTTAAACGGAATGTTAACGCTGAAGGAGAGCTTGATAATATTGAGCCCTCCATTTCAGATTTAACTGCCTTTTTGGAAGACTCCTCCGAGTTAATTAACTCTCATTCCACTTTAATCGTTACTTTGACTTCTGTGGGTTGCAAGCAATGTATACTTAAAGATTTTTTTCAAGCATAAGTTAATGTTTTTTTGTGGGCACAGGGTCAATGTTTTCCCGGATGTATCATGAGGCACCCAGCTAAGGCGGAGGCTGTTTCTAGCTTTAAAGCCTCGGGTTCTTCAGTTGGGTGCCTCATTCTTTCTTCGATTTCCTTGCAAATGTACAGTCAAACCTCGGTTTTCGTATGCCCTGGTTTTCGTACGATTCGGTTTTCGTTGACTTTTTTCATCAAGATTTTGTTTCGGTTTTCGTACGTTGTCTCGGTTTTCGTACAGCATTTTACCCCCCCCCCGTACCTGCCATGGATTAGCGTGAGCCAGCGATCTCCCACGGAGCTTGAGCCAGCGATTCTGCGGGACCTCTGGGGAGCCGAGGAGTTCAACGCTCCAGCGTGGCCTGCCCAAAACTGCTTCCTGCCCCGGACTCTCCCCCGATTGACGCTGCTGCCAGCCGCGGTATCCGGCACAGAAGAAAGCTGCCTGATAGGCTCCTGCGGGGCCTGCGGGCTGAGCCCTCACTATTGCCTGCGGTCTGAGCAGCGGTCTGATAAACGGGAGGAGGAACCTATTACAAACGTCTGGAGCTTGGCTGTCGCGCTGCAGAACTGAAGGGGAGATTTATCGGGACCAAGCGACATCCACGTGGCAGCCGCCGGCGCTTGTCACCATCCCTCACCAATACGATCTATCCTGAGAGGGGTACGTCTGCCTGCTGCCTCTTCCCCTGCACATCCCTTGAACCGGGACAGGAGCTGGTGACCGAATCTGCTTCTCCTTGGCGGCCCAGTCTCCCGCCGGGGCCCCTGCCCTCCCGATTGGATTCTGGGTGTCCTGCAGGCCTGCACACGCGGCCTCTCCTTGAAACCTTGCAGTCTGCAGCTGCAGGCTCCTGCTGGCACAGCCCCACGCTGTTCTCTGACTCTCACCTGTGTCAGGCTACTACCTTAGGGGGGCCGGAGGCAGCCTAAGACTCTCTGTCCCACTGTTTCTCAACTGCCTGCTGCTTGGCTGACACTGCCTCTCCACCTCTCCCGACACTGTGTAGGAGTGGCTGCCCTACAGGCTGGTGTGACTTCGGGCACTGTCCTCTTTCTGGTGCCCTTACTTTTGCTGACATTGGCACTACCTCTCCTGACACTGTGAGCTTGGTAACTGGGTGTGATGGCTGCTAAGTTAAAAGGCAGGCTGGAGCCCCGATTGTGCAGACGGCCAAGATGGCTGTTCCCACCTCCGCTGCTGGTGGTGATTGCTCGATCCCCAGAGGGGAGAGCAGCTGGAGCTGGCTGGAGTGCGTCCCATATGCCAACAAAAGTCTTCAATAAAGGTAAAAGTGATGTTACATGCTATTTTATATTTTTAATTAGTCATTTATATGTATTTCTCATTGTTTTCTGTATGTAAAAAGATAGTTATTCTCTATAAAATGTATTTTTTGTCAATATTTTTGGGTGTCTGGAACGGATTAATTGAATTTACATTATTTCTTATGGGAAATCTTGCTTCGGTTTTAGTCCGTTTCGGTTTTAGTCAGACTTTTTTGAACGGATTAATCATGAAAACCGAGGTTTGACTGTATTGTGAATTATAATAGTGCAACGTATGTTTTTTTTCAGACGTTGCCCATTTAGAGCAATTTATCATGGATCGGCAGGGCGTAGTTCAGGCTGAAGGGGTTGAGTAAATTAGTTAATCTCCTTGGATGTTGGCTTGAATGAGCCTAGTTTTTCCTTTTGATTGTTTTCCGCACTTATCACACTCTGGTTTCTGTAATGTGGACTTTATCTTTTTAATCTCCCTTTATTTGCATTTCTGTAACTATTATGTAATTTTTCTATTTGATTGTCCTTTGCTTATGGTTGGTTGTAGTATGTATCAAATACATGTATAAAAAAAAACAAAAAAAAACCCCTGCATATACCAAATAACAATGCAACTATGACAGTTTGCTCATGTGTTAAATTACCCATGAACTTCTCCAAAGAGTCCCACATCTGTACACAATTAGAGATGCATTAACTGTTTTCTGCAGCTTCATGTCTATGGGTGAGACAAACAAAGTTCCATCACTCATTCACATCCAATATTATCATCTTTCCAGTTTTGGACAATTAGTTTAATTGCCAAGGACACTAGCAACAACAATAACATATCTTTAGTAGGAAGTGTAGCCCTGAGGCCTTGTGCTTTCCATATGATAACCTTTTATAAGATAGGTGCCGAGCAATTTCCAGAATACCGGATACCCTTTCTCATACCCTATTCTGAAATGGAACCTGCTTAGCACAACTATATAACAGGTGTGCCAAGGTACCAGTTTGTACACCTCTGTGGCTCATTGAGCATTATGGACCCCAGTAAAGAACAGAGCTTGTCAAAGAAGCAGGTTCAATATTTAAGTTGAGTTTTTATTTTTTTAAACATTTTCATTCAATTTCATTTTCACATTTCTTATGGCTGTGCACAGAAAAATGTTTTCATTTTCAGGCAGTTTCTGGATATATTTTTTCAGCTTCACACATTTGATTTAATAAAACAGTTTTTTATAACATGCATTAAAAACTTTATGCATGAAGATCAGTTGAGGTGTGCTGTTTGCCAGGTGCCAAAATCCGAGATGTTATGGAGATCTTGCTGAAATTATCATTCCTACTGACTTTTATCTGATGCTGCTCATGCATGTCTGCACAAATGATACTGCTAGGTATCCCTCCAAGCATATCAAACGTGACTTCATAGCTCTGGGACAGAGGGTGAAGCAGATAGATGTGCAGGTGGTGTTCTCTTCAATGCTCCCTGTTGCGGGTAAAGGTTGAGACAGAAGTTCACATCCTGGAGATGAATGCATGGTTGAATGGATGGTGTCATTGAGAGCATTTTGGTTTCCTGGATCATGGGATGATTTTCCAAGGGCTGCAGAGCAGAGATGGCATCAGCCTATCCAAGAAGGTTCAAAGTGTCTTCCGCAGTAGACTGGCTAACCTAAACAGGGCTTTAAGCTAGATTTGTTGGATGAGTGAAGAAAGCCCTCAGGTAAGAAACATTAAATACCTCTGTAGAAATGGGTAAAAGGGGCAAGATCTGGAATGTGGTGTGCATAAATGGCCATAGTATGGGAAATAAGATCCCAGATGTTGAGGCATTAATGGAAGAGGCTGACTTGAATTTAGTGGCAGTGATGGAGACATGGTTCACGGACAACCATGACTGGGACGTAATTACACCAGGCTCTACTTTGTTCAGGAAGGACAGGGTAGGAAGAAGTGGAGGAGGAATGGCGTTTGAGGTTATGCATTAATGAATGTTAACAAGTTAGCATGTGCATGCAAGAAATTTAGTGCATCTGTTATTCTGTATGAAGGAATGGCAAATGCAAATCAGAGTTAAACATATGCAAGGTAAATAGCATAGTCTGCTTACCCTTCACCCTCTTTACCACAGGCTCACTAGTATCACATCCATTTAATAACAGCCTTGGACAAGGTGATAGCTTGATAATGTGCACAGTTAACTCAGTTAATTACAAACAGAAGGTCTGAGAAATGAAGACCCTGGATAGGAGATGATGCTCTAAATATGCATCCATAGACCCTTAGGGGTATGTTTACTAAACCGTCATAATGTAGCAGCGGTGACGTTATCGTGCGATAATGTCGGCAGCGGTGTTAAGGCACACTAACGCTGTGAAATCTGGATCTGAAGGGTGGAGTAAGGCCTCCCAGAGGGCAGAGATAGGGGGTCAATGGGTGGAGAGTGGGCGCGGAGAGGCTCCAGGCACACTAACGCTGTGAAATCCGGGTCTGAACACTAACGCCACTGAACCCCTCGCGTTAGAGGCACATTTGCAGGAGAGAGAAACCATTCCAGTCAGCAATGTACAGCAAAGGCAGGGAAATCCAGAAAAGTGATAGTAGTGATACAAGTGCAGGAACCAAAAAGGCAAATAAATATATAAAATGGCCAGAACCACATCTGAAATCCCAATAATCAAGCTGGCCAATAGTGATATTAATGATAAACATAAAAGCAACACTACTCACAAAGCGTAAAAAGGAAGATATCATGTTTGGAAGGGTCTATGCTCTGTCCCCCTACAAAGTGAATGATCCCACATTGAAATAGCGCTGATCAGGGTTTCTGTCGTTTATATTGGGCAGGTTTGTTAGGGCGTGCACATGTGCAGCAACAGCAGAGTGTGCATGTAGGAAAGGGCAACTGTATTGATGCTGTAAATGAGATACAGGGGGCTGCAGGCGGCACATGCTGTAGTCCAGCTGGGGCACAGTGCGCACTAGGCAGATGCCTAGGTGGCACATAGGAATGCCAAAACTGTAAAGCAGCAAGACAGCAACTGACGAGAGACTAACATGGGCATGAGTGTGTGTCCCACAGTGTCACAGGATATTACCCAGCAGGTACCCCCAGGGCGCATAACATTGGCAGGCGGTGCCGGGGGGAAGCGCACATGGCCATGTAGGCACCCCTACCCGAGAATCCACACCATAGGCAGCTGCCTACTGGCACACTGGATGGCCTGGGACTGTGCACCACTGGCATAAGGGCATGTCAGCATGGTGGCGGAGGGTTGCTGGTAGTGGAGGGGTAGTGGCATCTGCCCACAGCAGACCATGGCCAAGCCCCGTTTAGGTGGGTGTTGTGCACTGCAACAGACAAGGTCTTTCTGACGAACAGTCATGGTATCCCCAGGGAATGATCTGCCCCTGTGGCAACTATTTGGTGCAGTACACACAGCCAGTGTGTTCAGGGGCAGAAGGTCACAAGTTCAAGTCCCAGCTGTGGCTCCTGCCAACCTTGTCCCCATATTTTACCCAGTATTAAACCGTGGTAATAAAGATGGAACCTTTACTGCAGATAAATTAAACATGCCTGAAAAGCCTATTTCCTTATCGTTCCTCCAGTTCAGTCCTCTACCTCTGGGTTGTCAATCTCCTCCTGCAGCTTGGAGACTGGTATGTCAAATTGATGACATCACTGGATATAGCCTGCTGTGGTCTTTCTCTCTTCCCAATGTGACCAGTCTCCATGCAGCAGGAGGACTTGACGAGCCTTGTAGAAGGGCTCTCTGGAGGAATCAATAAGGAGCTTGGAATAGGATAGAGTTGGGGTTATACTCAAGTGATAGTAATATTAGGGTCTGTACCTATTTAAAAAAAAAAAAAAAAAAAGATAGCAGTCGGCATTCTTGCTCCCTGGCCCTGCAGTATGTTTCAGTATTGAGGGATACTGGCTCAGGACATCGAGTGGAGTTCCCTCTGTGGTGGTCCAGAAGTTCTCTCCCCCCGGACTGTACGGGGGAGAGCCCTTCTTGCTGGCGGTGCCTTCTCCAGGGGGTAGCGTCTCTCTTCCCGGCTTGGCAGTTTCAGCCAGTGCAGGCAGCAGCGCGAGAGAGCAGGCGCTGGGCCCGACAGTTTTTCTTTAGTCTTAGACTTTGGGAGCAGCGGGGGCTTTGGCCCGGTAAGTATTTTCACCGGGACGGGTTGTTTAGCCTAGCGGGAGCATCATACCGCTGGCTCTGGAAAGCCGCAGGGCAGTTTGGCGCCCTTTTCGGCTTGCTGCAGTTCTCGGCGGCCATTTTAGCTGTGTGGGGCAGACTGCGTGCAGCAACAAATTTCGATCCTGAGTCCCGCTAAGGTGAGGGGAGCTCTTTTGGGGCTTTGCTGTATTTGTTCACCCTTCCTCTTCTCCCAGATTTACTTCTTTTGGTAATTCCGTTGTTTTTCAGAGGTTGCCTGGGGGGGGCTTCCTTCCCGGTCCTGTTTTAAAGTGGGGGGCGGACTTCGGGTGCCTCTGTGGTTAGTGGTCTAGGCTGGGAGTCCCTTAGTTTGGTTCCCGATTGGTTCACGAGTGTTTTACTTGTAAAAAAAAAAAAAGTGAGGAGTCCTGGAGAAACGCCCCAGGGACAGCTGCTGATTAACTTGATGGCAGCAAAGTCCCTTTGCATTGTGTGTGGCACTAGAAGAGCCTCCGTGGCCGATATGGGGGTGTGCCGAGGCTGTGCGACCCTCTCGTCCACGCTGGAACAGCAAATGGACGGCAAGGAGCTGCCTGAGTCACAGGGGGCGGCGATAGTGGGGGCGGCGGATGCCCTGCGTTCGCCGGCACGAGGGCCGGTGTTGGAGGACCTGACGGGGCCCTCGGACGCTTCTCTGGGGGCGCAGGCATCGGGTCTCGGATTTCAGCCCTGAATTTATTTTGCTGATGCATCAGGCCTTCTGTTTGCGGCGCCAAGGGAAGCGGCCAGGGTCCGACACGCTGGCTGTGGCAGGACCGCAGGATGCGGCGGTAGAGGTCAGCGGGGAACCCCCAGTCCCTAAATGAGCGAGAATGACCGATGGGCCAGCCCTGGAGGATGAGTGGAATCTTCATGACTCGGATTGGGATCCGGAAGAAGGCCCGCAGGATCTGGAGGAAGGGGAGATTCTGGAGCCCGAGGATCAGGCGAAGATTGTTAGTGTTCCGCAGAGAGGAGCTTGCGGCTTTGATCTCGGAGACGTTGCAGATGTTGAATCTGGCTATGCCGCCGGCAGTGGAGGACGAGGTGGAGGATCCCGTCATTCAGGCAGTGCGGCAATCGCAAGTGGTGTTTCCGGTCCATCGGGTGGTGGACAAGATGATTCAAGAAGAATGGGATCAGCCGGAGGTGGGATTACGGGGTATACAGACAATGAATAGACTATCCGCTGGCCGACAAGGATAAGGAACGATTCCGGGCGCCTCGGGTAGATGCAGTGGTGTCGGCGGTTACGAAGAAGATCACCATTCCGGTGGAGGGTAATGCGGCCCTAAAGGATGCTCAGGACCGTAAGGTAGACAGGTTTCTGAAGCAAACCTTTGAGGCGGACTCTTTCCCTGCAGGCCTCCATCTGTGGAGCCTGGGTGGCCAGAGCATGTCTGCGATGGGTTCAGCGGTTACGTCGGTCTCCGCGCCTGGATCCAGAGGAGGTCAAGGAGTTGGGTCGGCTTGAGTCGGGAGCGGCCTATTTAGCGGATGTTCATTACGATTTAATCAGGGCGCTGGCCAATAGTACGGCATCGGTGGTGGCCGCTCGGTGTGGTTATGGAACTGGGCAGCAGATGGACCATTTAAATCTCGACTCAGCAAGCTTCCCTTTAAGGGGGGCTTGCTTTTTTGCAAAGACTTGGATAAATTGGTGAAGGAGTTGGGAGAATCTAAGGCGGGTAGACTCCCAGAGGATAAGCCGAAACAGGGAAAGTCAGCGCAGGCCTATAGAGGGCAGTTTCGGGACTTTCGTAGGTTTCGGTCGGTGAGGTTCGGGGGTTACCAAAGGGGCCGGTATCCAGCTCGAGCTCAGGGATTTTGCGGGTTCCGGGGAGCGAATCAAGGGTTCTCTTCGCCGCCCACGTCGGCAGCCCAAAAGTCGCAATGAAACGAGGTGGGTCCCGGTGGAAGGGCCACCCATAGGCGGTCGGCTTCGGGAGTTTCTTTCCGCTTGGACCCGCATCACCTCCGATCAGTGGGTGTTAGAGATCATTCAACACGGCTATGCATTGGAGTTGGCTCGACCCATTACAGATTCCTTCGTTCAGTCACCATGCAAGGAGCCCAGGAAAACCGCAGCGGTTCGCGGTACTTTGCACAGGCTGCTCCAGTTGGGGGCGGTGGTCAAAGTACCGGAAACCAACTTTGGTGCGGGTCAGTACTCCATTTATTTCATGGTGCCAAAGAAGGGCGGCACGCTGCGCCCCATCTTAGACCTGAAGGCTGTAAATCGCTGCCTCCGAGTGCCGCATTTTCGGATGGAGACTCTGAGGTCCGTCATAGTGGCAGTGCGGCAGGGGGAGTTCTTGACGTCTCTAGATCTTACGGAGGCATACTTGCACATCCCCATCCGAGAAGCTCACCAAAGGTTCCTGAGGTTCGCGCTACCTTGGGGCCACTATCAGTTCAAGGCGTTGCCCTTTGGCTTGGCGACGGCACCGTGCACCTTCACCAAGAACATGGTGGTGGTGGCGGTAGCGGCCTTGCGCAGGGAAGGAATCTTGGTTCACCCTTACCTCGACGATTGGTTGATTCGGGCCAAGTCCGAGGAGGAGAGTGTTCGGTTGACGGACAGAGTAGTGAAGTTTTTTGCAAGAGTTGGGTTGGGTGGTCAACCCAAAAAAGAGTCAGTTGAAACCTTCCCAGGATCTCGAGTACCTTGGGGTCTGCTTCGACACGAAGCAGGGGCAGGTCTTTCTGCCACCCAGGAGGGCCGAAGCATTGAGAGGTCTGATTCGCCAGTTTTTGTCAGTCCCCGCTCCGAGGGCGTGGGACTATCTCCAAGTGCTGGGTACGATGGTGGCAACGCTGGAGGCGGTGCCTTGGGCCATGGTGCCTATGAGGCCCCTGCAGAGAGCACTTCTGCGCCGGTGGTCGCATCAGGCCAATTCGCTGACCAAGCATGTCCCGTGTCCACTGGAGGTCCAGCGGTCGCTTCGCTGGTGGTTGCATCGGTCGACATTGGCGGAGGGCATGCTGCTGGAACAGCCAGAGTGGCTCCCGTTGTTGACGGATGCCAGCTTAGTGGGCTGGGGAGCGCACTGCGGGAGCCAGTTCGCGCAAGGACTGTGGTCTCCCTTAGAGGCCTCTTGGTCAATCAATCGGTTGGAGCTCCAGGCGGTAGTATGGGCTCTTCAAGCATTCGAGGCATTGGTGTCCGGTCACCCAGTCCGGGTGCTCTCCGACAAGTCGGCCACGGTCGCCTACATCAATCGGCAGGGCGGCATGGGAAGTGCCGCGATGGAAGCAGAGGCGGACCAGATGTTCGTTTGGGTAGAGCAGCGGTTGCCGGCGATTTCGGCGGCGCACATTGCAGGCAAGGACAATGTCACAGCGGACTTTCTCAGCCGGGTGCAAGTGGATGCAAGAAAGTGGGAGTTGCATCCCGATGTGTTCGCGCAGATAGTAGCTCGCTGGGGAACCCCAATAATGGATCTAATGGCGACATTCCAGTCGGCAAAGATGAGCCGGTTCTTCATCAGGCGGCGAGAGCGAATGTCGGAGGGCATAGACACGCTGCTGCATCGGTGGCCGACAGAAGGTCCTCTGTATGTCTTTCCCCCTTGGGCTTTGATAGGCCAGGTAGTACAAAAGATCGGGGCTCATCCGGGACGGGTGCTCCTGGTAGCGCCCGACTGGCCCAGGCGTCCATGGTACGCAGATCTGATGCGTCTCCGGGACGGAGAGCCTTGGCGGCTCCTGGCGAGGGCGGATCTGTTGCTTCAGAGGCCACTGTTCATGCCCCAGGTGGATTGGTTCTCGCTTACGGTTTGGCCATTGAGAGGGCTAAGCTGAAGAAAGGCTACTCGCCTGTGGTGGTGTCGACCTTGATTAGAGCCCAGGCGCGTTTGACTTCTTTGGTGTATCTGCGGGTCTGGCGTATCTTTGAGGATTGGTGTTCTCGGCGACAGGTGCGGGCGGCTACTGCTTCGGTGTCTTTGGTGTTGGAGTTTCTGCAAGATGGTTTTGAAAAGGGGCTCGCAGCAAGTTCTTTACGCATCCAGTTGGTGGCCCTTTCCTGTTACCATGGCAGAGTCAAGGGGGTGCCCTTGGGGGTGCACCCGGATGTGTGTCATTTCCTTAAGGCGGTCTCTAAGCTGCGGCCAGAGCAGTGGGTGTGCGTACCACCTTGGGACCTTAACATCGTCTTGGCGGCGTTATCCCGGCCTCCGTTTGAACCCTTGCGTTGAGCGTCCGTGAAGGACTTAACGCTAAAAACGGTGTTCCTGGTGGCGATTTGTTCGGCGCAGTGCATTTCGGAGCTGCAGGCGCTGTTTAAGGAATCCTTTTTGTCCTTTTCTAGGGAGAAGGTCACCTTGCGTCCGGTGCCATCCTTTCTTCCTAAGGTGGTGTCTCCCTTTCATTTGAATCGGGCAGTCTGCCTGTCTTGGGGTCTCAGACGGGCGGGGAGTTGGATCGCGGACTCCATTGTTTGGACGTGAAGAGGGCGTTGCGTCAGTATTTAAAGGTGACTGAGGTGATTCGTAAGTCTGAGCAGTTATTCATGTTTGGGGGCGCATGCAAAGGGGAGGCAGCCGCTAAAGCGTCCATTTCCCGTTGGATTCGAGAAGCAATTGCTTCTGCCTATTTGATGCAGGGGAGGGGGTGCTCAAGGGCTTACAGGTGCATTCCACGAGAGCGCAGGCGTCTTCTTGGGCGGAACACAGTTTGGTTCCGCCAGGTGACATTTGTAGGGCGGCGACTTGGTCGTCTCTTCATACCTTCAGTAAGCATTATAGGCTAGACGTCGCGGCTTCTGCTGATGCCCATTTTGGGGCGGCGGTGTTATCCGCCAGCTTGAAAGGGCCCACCCACTGATTACTGCTCTGGTACTTCCCGGAGGTAGAGGACTGAACTGGAGTAACGATAAGGAAATGATAATTACTTACCTGGTAATTGTAGTTCCTTGAGTGATGACAGTTCAGTCCTCCATCCCACCCAGGTTCTTAGAGAAAGTTCGAGAAGACTTGCATAAGAGGACATTCACAGGTAGATCTGGTGTAGTATTAAAAAAAAAAAAAAAACAACCTGTGTTTTTTGTCGCGTTCCCTCTGTCGGGGCAGGGGGTCAGAAGGCCTTGTGGAAGATGGGGGGAGTCCTAGTGTTAGCTTAATGTGGTAGCAAGTTTTGTTTTTTGCGGGCTACTTATTTTTTGCTCCTTTGAGTCTGCTTTGTTAATAGCTCACACTGGGAAGAGAGAGAGACCACAGCAGGCTATATCCAGTGATGTCATCAATTTGACATACCAGTCTCCAAGCTGCAGGAGGAGATTGACAACCCAGAGGTAGAGGACTGAACTGTCGTCACTCAAGGAACTACAATTACCAGGTAAGTGTAATTATCATATTTTACCCTACAGAGCACAAACACCATAAACATGTGCAATCCCTAGAGCAGAGTTTCCCAACTGCAGTCCTGGAGGGCCAAACACCATTCAGGTTTCATACTGTCCCTAATGAATATGCCTGTGCTGCATTTGTATGCATTGCCCCCATTGCATGCAAATGTATCTCATGCATATTCATTAGGGACAGCATGAAAACCTAAACAGTATTTGGCCCACCAGGACCGGAGTTGGGGACCTCTGCCCTAGAGCAGCGGCCAACAGGGGCAGAAACACCCACACCCACACCCACAGGCTCCACTATCCAAATCCTCATGGAGAATCAGGCTGTTGGGCCCTGCGCAGAGCAGCATCTCCCAATACTGGCACCTGCATACCTTAGCAATGCCGTCCTAAACTTGGGAACATGTTCCACATATATCAAAAGGTTGCTATGATTAATGTCAGCTAACAAATCCTAAATTAAACATGATTTGTTGATAGAGATTCATCATAGCAACCTTTCTGATATCTGTGTGTGTTTCAGTTATTGCTTCTGACAGTGTTTACCACCCCGGGGAGTGACCCCAACAGTATTGCATACCATAGCAATGCCCGCACTGTGCCCAGGACTGGTGTGGCGGCCAGGGCTGCCACAAACCTCCATATTTGCACAATGCTGGTGTAGGTGTGGGAGTGTGTGTATGTCTGTCCAGTGTGTTGTGGCTGCCTACAGCTTACTGAAGCCACACTGCTTGCACTGTTTCCAGTTTTAGCCTGCCAATGTGCATAATGAGGAGCAAGGTACTGTGGGTATGGCCCGGACAGGGTGGCCTGGGCAGGATGCATCTGCACAGGGTATAGGGCAATGGCTGGGACATGGTAGTGCCCGACCACCTGCATGGACAGGGTGGCCACAGCATGTCATGCTGGGAGATCACTCTCACCCTGACTGAGCAGTGACCACGGCATGGCTAGGTTCCCCCATAGTGCTCTGCAGCATTTCTTTCAAGTGATATTTATGGGTTCTCTTTTCTGGGGCCCAATCACTGACATACCTGCTTGGTGTGTGTGCTCATATCCCATTTTTTGGGTGCACACAGTTCCTCCATGCAGTATGTACTAGCTAGCAGACTGTCTGCAGTTAGCATGTGTATGGCTGGAACACCTTGCAGGGTGCAGTGGGTGGAAACTGACTGTGCCCTCTGCTGGTGAATATCAGATGGTGGTGGGGGGCAGCTGGGCTTCTCCAGCATTCTGCCTGTCTGCCATTGCCTTATGTGATGCATACAGATCTGCATTGACTGCCCTGTAGGGTGCCTGTTCCCCAGCAGGACTGGGGTTGATTGTACATTTCTGCAATGGTGGCAGAGAGGACCATGTGGATCTGTTGGTAGGAGATCCTGTCCACCCACCCTGAGCCACAGAGGGTGGGTTGGGTGGTGCTGCATAATCCGCTTTTGGGTCCAAACACCCCCTTTACCTATAACATGTGACCATGGCACCCACACAGGATATGCACTATTCTGGGTGTATCATAATCCACAAGGGCTAGACATGACTGGGAAATACAGATGGACACAGGTGTATCCTAGGTGTGTCTGCAAGGACTACCTATCACACACTGGCACTGATGGAAGACCTGCAGCATAGCCTATCTCAGCCAAGCCAGGTGCTGCGGACCTGGTGCTGGGTGCCCCACCTCACCCTCAGGGTGAGCACAGGATCCGCACAATGTCACGGTCTGTAGCTACTCTGTGCCAGTAACATACACGGTCAGTTCCCCCTACCAGGCCTAGATGCTGTGGGGGTGCATGCCCCATTATGTGATCAGCTGTAGACTGCTGATCTGCATGTGCAGTGCATCATGGGTATGGGTGGGTTTACCCTATCCTGGTAACCATAGACAGTTTGTGTAGTGACCTGCAGTCTTTAGCCAGCCAGCCAGCCAGCAGTGTGGTAGTAGCTATAGAGATGTAGCCTACTGGTTACTTCAATGACTGGAGGCAGAGGTCATGGGTTTGATCCCACAGTGGTGTTGTTTAGGAATGCTGTCTGAGGCTTTTCCTTTTCATTTCAATCAATGCTGCCAGCAGAAACACCCTCAGTGCTGTAGCCTAAGGTGCCTCATAGGCGCCCTATAGGCCACATTATAGGGTGCCTTGGCAGACAGGGCACTTTATAATGTGACCTATGGGACGCCTTATAGGGCGCCTTATGAGGCACCTTAGGTTACGGCACTGTGAGGGTGTTTTTGCTGGCAGCACTGATTTAAATTAAAAGAAAATGCCTCAGACAGCCTTTTTAGATTACACCACTGCAGGATCAAACCCATGACCTCTGCCTCCACTGTCATTGCAGTAACCAGTGGGCTACATTGTTATAGCTTCTAACACTGCGCTGGCATGTACTTAGGGTTAATGCGCATTAACGTGCCACGGCACCCACTATTGCACGATACAGATTCTTGCTACCTTAGGACCAGAACACCCACTCCTTATACGGCATTCTTCACATTATCCCTGCAACTAGCGCCAATAACATTAAGACATTTTAGTAGACATACCCCTTAAAGTTGAGTGCATTTGGCCACACTTCTCTTCACCAAAACAAAACACAACCGTCTAACCCAGTATTTTTAATCTTATACATGTATGTTTATTCACACCACAAATGTATCTTCTTAAACAAAACATAAAGGCTCTTTTTAAGCATTCTCCCATACCTCAGTGTACAAAACTTGAGGTTTCATAATGGAGTACTATATAAATCAACAGTCTTGCATGACTGTTAGGACATGGTGGTCTTTGCTATATTTGTCAGTCCAAGGAACACTAAAAACATTCTAAAGGCTGACCATTAACAGGTTTTATGGGTACCCAGTTCCACCCTCTGGACAGCTGCAGAAGCAGGGGGCCTCTTTTCAGGGAGGCTTCCTCCAAGGCAAATGACTAGCCAGTAGGGCCCCATTCTCTCCCCCATTATAAGAATAACATGTTCAGAGGCCACCACCAGGACAGGGGAGACCTGGAGGGGGGAGAGGGAATGACAGTAAAAGGAGGAGGAGACAAAAGCATCATACTGACACCCCCCTGAGCACTTCAAAAATGTACCTGCCTTTACTTGCACAAGGGAAATGCTAAGCTATGATTATGAGAGGAAAATAAAGTTTTTATCCATTGGTATTTGTAGTATGCACATAAACTCCTATATGCCTTATAGACTTGAGGCTGAATAACAGTCTGAATTAAAAAACTGTGTGCTGACCAGTTGTTCGGGTTTGAGTGATGAGCTCCTTTCCAGGGGCTCTGAGGACTGGTACCTATGTGAGGCAGGCATTTTCCTGACACTAAAGAGGTGGTCATGGAGGCAGGAGCGGTCATTTGCCAGTGTTCACCGGCTCTTTCTCCAACCATGGATGTCCAAATAAGACAATATAAATTTCTATTATAGGCATATATCAGCCCTTGGCATGCATTTCACACATGATTACTGAGTGGGGGATGTGCCCCAAGTATGGTGCAGCTCTAACCCACATGTTTTGACCTTGTCTGAAGATACAATAGTTTTGAGGTGAGATCTTAGAAGAACTGATGAGGCTGTTGGTTATGTAGGTGCCTGTTCAGGGGGAGATGCAGTTCTTTGAAGATTAATTTTGGCCCCATCTGCCCTAAAAAGCTTTTTTTCTTGGCCCACAAGTGTCTTTTAGTCCAGTGGAGTGTAGTGTAAAGAGCCCCCCAGACCTTGCACAGTGACAAACAGCTATAGGATTTGCTGTTGCTAGAACAGCCAGTGGTGGGGAAAGTCTGCCCATAGCATTGGCATTATTTTCAGTTAATAGGGGGAGCATTATTGGGATTCTCTCCCACACAGAGTGACTCCTGCATATAGGTTAAGAATATGGAGGAGAATGTGTTGTAATCCACCAGACCTGGGCACTGTGGACATCTCCTTTAAGCCTGTTGTCGTCTGATTCATTAGCCTACTCACTGTGCCTTCTAGTAAGTACTGGAGGTTTTCGGTTCATGAGGATATTTGTATTCAGTACCTTTTAATTACAAAGCCAAAGCATGCAGATTTTCATGCTCATTTTTTCAAAAGATTTCTCTAGACGAACCCCTCTAACTTCTGCATTTAATATAAGTAATAGTAGTGCTTGGAGGAATAGTCTAGCGGTTAGAGCACTAGCTTGGTAACCAAGAGATTAGGGCTCGATTCCCAGTGGCATGCCTTGTGACCTTGGCAAGTCGCTTAACCTTCCATTGCCTCAGAAGAAAGGCTGGCAAACTACTTCCGGTCACACTGCCAAGAAAACCCAGGAGCTGCTGACTCGCCAGGAGTCAGCATTGACTTGAAGGCACACATTGCATTGCAATAGTAGTGCAGGGTGCAAGCAGTGAAGACAGAGGGACTGATCAAATTAGTGAAAATGTTTTGCTAGGCAACTCTGACTCCAGTGTAAGTTGAAACCATCCATTATTTTCCACATACTTACTCTAGGGATGCAAACTTTCTATTTCTGTTTTCTATTTTCTGTGCTAATCTGAAAAACACATGCATACAGATATATCCTTTATCTGCTTGTGCCAGCTCACATTTGTCTTATAACATCCGCAAGGCAATGAAACGACTTTATGTGAGTTAACTCTTCAACTTCCTTACTTCCTTAAGCTAATTCAGGGAATACCATTGTAGTCAAGTTTCTATTTACAGTAACGTTTCTGCTTTGCCCTTGAAGTTAATTTTCTCTACGAGTTGAAGATGGTACATGTGGTTTAAAACTAGTTGGAATTAGTTTCCAGGCTTACTAGGTAAGTTTTTTTTAATGTGGACTTTTGCATTAAAAAATCAACCTTTTGCACGGTTGACTTGACTTTAGTGTAGTTATTAGTGAACTCTTTCCATATGTCCATTTAGGAAGATACATAAGACTTAGCTGGTAAGAGATAATAGACTCTCCTCCTGCCGTCCATGGGGATGTGAGAGGACTAGTGAGAATTGAGGGTAGACGGACGGGGGGGGGGGGGGGGAAAGAATGTTTGTGGGTGGTGGTTGTTTAAGTGCTGAGGGAGGAGGAGTTCATAGTAGATGAGGTATTTCTTCATTCTGGAATTCATTTCTTCTGTAGATCTGTCTAGAAATGAAATATCTGAGTTTTTGGAGCAGAGTTAAAGCTTGGCCGTTTTGACTACTTAAGGCATATTTACTAAAGTGTGCTAAGCAGTGCATCAGCGCACACCATTAGCTCACGAATTCATGACTTTTCATGCACTGGCATGGCAGCATGCTCTAGTTCATGCACCATGGGGGTCATTTTAGAAGTGTTATTGTGCCTGGACCCACATATGCATTTGGGTCCAAATCATGGTGATGTCCCTGGAGCCATTTTAAGAATTGGGTCTAGCAATGTCCCCTGTGCATGCATGTCTAAATAAAGCAATGGGCATGGTGGGGGTGTCCAGGATGGTCTGCTGAACTTAGACATGTATGCCTGATTTCAGAAGTGGCTGACAAATGTCCAACTCCGCACCTCCTGTGCTTGGAAAAGTGCGCATTTTGTTGGTATACCCCCCAAAGGGTGTAGAGACAGTACGCTGATATTTCCAGTGCTATCTACAACCACAATGGTGTTCCACAATAATTGGGGACACCTATGTTGCAGTTCTTCTGCCATTTGCAAAATGGCCATCTGGGACATGTCCCTTCTGAATACTGCCGTGGGGGCATCTGTGCGTCCACGTTTCTGAAATAATGCCGGAACTTGGATGTGACTAGCTTTTTCTGGCACGTTTTCACATGGACATCCCTGACTGTACCTGGATGTCATTTCTAAAATGTGCCTTTATCTATACATTGTGTTATGGGTAGGAATGGGGGTGGGCTGTAAATTGTATTTAATATAGGAAGGGAATGCATCTGTGCAAATTGCGAATACACGATGTGCAGTAAATGTTTCTCTGTATTGTAACTAGATGGGGACATTAATTTTTACATTTAATGCCTAGCAAATGCAAAACTTTACTGACCATTTAAACAGAACCCATAGTCTATCTTTTAGTTTTTCTGTTTAGTGACTAAGGGACATGCGTACTAAAGGTTAACGTGTGCTAATGTATTTTAAGTGCTGACACGGTCCATGAAAATAAGGGCTGTGGCAGCACTTAATGCACATTATTTGGAAATATATTATATTTTGTGCTTCTATTTGTTGGGTTTGGGATACAGTTAAGGAAGGATCCAATTAATGCATTAGAGAGAGTGGAGAGTTTGTTCAGTTGTCCATTATCAAGATTATTCAGTCTTTTGTTAATGGATTGGGGATGGAGGAGTTGGATTTTTGCATCAGCCACTTTGAGGTCTTATTGCAGAAAGTGGGTAATCAAGTATAAAGTAAATAAATCGGGAGTGATTATTACAACTATTTCTCCTGCGGAGGGGGTGAGTTCAGCTGGTCTGTGCAGCTTGCCGGCTTCTTCGGGGCAGCTCCAACGTCATTGAAGGCCCCCATAAAAAGGCCTCTGTGAGTCCTTTGTGTCTGGAGTGATTATTACAACTGTTCTCCTGCGGAGGGGGTGAGTTCAGCTGGTCTGTGCAGCTTGCCGGCTTCTTCGGGGCAGCTACATCAACGTCATCGAAGGCCCCTTTTGGCTCCCCTCTCTTGATAAAGCTGGGCTGAGCTGCTACGGCGTCTGCTGTCGGCGTCTGCAGTGGGCGTATCCTAAGGGGCGTATCGAAAGGGGCAGAACACGCCCCTTGGGAGCCCCTTAGGAGCGCATTTGGAGCGAGATTGTGGTGTTTGTCAGCATGCCTGGTGGTAAAAGAAAGAAAAAGACCACTGCAGCGGAGACGGCAGAGGGCCCCATGGGTAGGCATGTGGTGTTGACGCCGGTTCCTGTGAAGCCAGGTACTGTATTTCCCGTCCCCTCTGTAGAGGGAGCCAGCCTCAGCTCAGTGGAGTGTACTCCACCTTTACCTCCGGGTTTTTTGGAACTCTCAGAAGTGCCTCATGTCTCTTCGGAACCTCTTGAAGTTGGTGTATTGCCTGAGGTTGTAAACTGGAAGGAGCCAACTTCTTCGGCTGAAAGTCCTTTAGGTGCTTCTATTTCCTTGTTGGACATATGGCATGTAGTTAAGAGAACTGAACGAGTCTTAATGGAGACTGTTCCCTCACTTTGCCAGTTCATTAAAGATGTAATTGTTAAGTTTCAATCTGTGGACTTACAAGTAGAAAATCTGTCTTCCAGTTTTGCGAACTTAGATACTCAGATTAAAGCATTGTCGTCTTTTCAATCTGTTAGCGTTAAGGATAGCATGGTGTTTTATCAGAAGTTAGAAAACTTAGAGAATATGCAATGGTGTAAAAACTTGCGATTGTTAAATTTTCCTTGTATTTCTTTGCTTTCTCCCTCTATTCTTTTTAGAAAATATTTGAAGGATATTTTACAGCTACCCATTACGGATACCTTAAGTTTTATTCCTTAGCAGAACTCCAGTCCAGTCCCTTTACTCTCGGGTTGCGCAACCCTTCCAGCAGCTTGGAGGCTGA
Source organism: Ichthyophis bannanicus (assembly GCA_033557465.1). Classification (NCBI taxonomy): domain Eukaryota; kingdom Metazoa; phylum Chordata; class Amphibia; order Gymnophiona; family Ichthyophiidae; genus Ichthyophis; species Ichthyophis bannanicus. The sequence continues at coordinate 664,830,171 of CM066035.1, forward strand.
GCCCATCATCGTTTTGATGATGGTGTGGTATAAATACCACTGGCACCGCCCATAGGCACCAGTATTCTCAGCCTCCAAGCAGCTGGAGGGTTACCATAAGCCAGGAGCTTACTGGTCCTTAGTTTCTTTTTATTTATTTCTTTAGTTTACCTTCCTTTAGTTGGGGGAGTTCTCTTACTCCCGTCGGGTTTTTTTCCTTTTCTTTTTTGGCTGTTTCTTTAATTTCTTTCTAGGCTCTCCTTCCCCCCCCTACTCCCTCCTTCTCAGTCTCCGGGATCCTTGAAGGAGAAGGCTTACTGAGCAGCGGAGTGTAGCGGAGTGTTCGGGGCTTCCCCCCCCCCCCCTCGGGCACGGCGGCCGGATCGCCGACCTCCTCACCGCTCACTTTTGTCTCGCGCCGAAGCCCCCGAGGCGGGCTGAGCGCTAGAGACATCACAACGAAGGAGTCCCGGTTGGGGGCAGAGCACGCAGTCAACAGCGCTCCTCCTCCTGCTCTTCTGCTGCCTCGCGCTTACAGCGATTGTCCAAGCTGAGCGCTTGAGGCGGCATCGGATCGACGAAGCGATTTCTCTAAAATCAGGAGGAATCCGAACCGCCGCGGCGAGAACAAGCTCGCCAGCCGCATGCCCTGACTCCACGTGGAGTCTAGCTTCAGTCTGCGGGCCCAGAGTCTGGAGCGCGAAACAGAGTATCGGGACATGCAAATCGCAAGTATTGTGGAGCTGTATATTGCTATTGCTATAGTTTTAATTTTTAATTCTTTGCTTATTTTGGTTTTAGGCTTAGCTAGGACTGCCGTTCAGGGGTGAGGCCCCAACCCCCCTTCCCTTCCCTGGAGTTGGGAAATCTTCCATTTAAGGGAATTTATGTTTCATTTATTTTCATTTATTTTCATTTAATTCCATTTAATTTCTTTAAACCTTTCTGCTTCTAGGGGGACCCAAAATTAATAATATTTATTTTGGAAGAAAGATGATGGGTAAATTACGGTGCCCGTCCTGCGGAACCTGCAGAGCAGCGGATTCTGAGGCCGGGATCTGCCGGAGTTGTGCTGCCGAAGCAGCCTCCGTGGAGCAGGAAATTCAGTTGTCCATGGACCACACTTCTCAGGGGTCTCAAGGGCTCCGGGAGGGGGGAGGAGATTCTCCCTCCACTCCCCCGCCCTCTACCTCTGCCTTACCAGGCCCCTCTCAGTCCCTTCCCCCTGCTCCAAGTGCAGCGGAGGGAGGCTGGGAACATTTTTCTCCAGAATTTGTCCTTCTGTTGCACAAAGCCTTTTGTATGCGTCAACAGGGACTCGGGGAGCCGTCGCTGCTGAAAGAATGTAACCAGCCCGGCCCAGGGAAGACAAGCTCACATGACCCCGGAGCCCCTCCTAAGCGCTCTAGACTAATGAGCGAAGAACCTCTCACCTCTCCTTCTCCGATCACTCCAGATGAGGAGGGATCAGACAGAGAAGTGGGGGAGGAAGAGGAAGAGCTTGAGGAGGGGGAGATACCAGAAGAGGAGCATTCCCGGATAGTTAGAGTTTTTCGTTGGGAGGAGCTCCCAGCCTTGATTGATGAATCCCTGAAGGTGCTCAATATGGCATCAGACATCCCTGCAGAGGAAGAAACGTTAGAGGATCCATTGATTCAAGCCGTCAGAAAAACTCAGAAGGTCTTTCCGGTCCACAGAGTGGTACGCCAGATGATCCAGGAAGAGTGGAATCAACCGGAGTCCAGTCTAAGAGGGGTTAGGGCGATGTCTCGCCTGTACCCTCTACCGGAAGCTGACAAAGATCTGCTGAAGTCCCCAAGGGTAGACACAGCGGTGTCAGCGGTGACAAAGACGACCATTCCGGTCGAGGGCAGCGCGGCGCTTAGAGATAGTCAGGATAGAAAGCTGGATCCTCTCCTGAAGCAAGCCTTTGTTAGTGCCCTCGCCCTGCAGGCCTTGGTGTCAGGAGCATGGGTAGCAAGAGCCTGCCTGAGGTGGGCTCAACAGCTTCAACTAATGGATGGCGCGGTTAGTCGGGGTCCGCCTTTCTAGCAGATAGCCAGTATGACCTTATTAGGAGCCTAGCAAAAAATATGGCCTCAGTAGTAGCAGCCAGAAGATATCTGTGGCTGCACAATTGGGCAGCGGACCCCTCCTCGAAGACTCGGCTGAGTCGCCTGCCCTTCAAGGGGAAGCTGCTGTTTGGTGAAGACCTGGAAAAGTTAGTGAAGGATCTTGGCGAGTCTAAGGGAGGTAGGCTCCCGGAGGATAGACCTAAGCAAAGCCGTTCGACGGTCCCATCCAGAAACCAGCCGAGGGACTTTCGTAGGTTCCGGTCGGCCAGACAGAATTTCTTTCCTAGGGGTCGCCCCTCGCCTAGAGGACAAGGCTTCAGAGGGTTTCGGGGAGCTGGAAGAGGTTTTGGAGCTTCCTCCTCATCCTCTGGCCCTAGGAAAACACAATGAAACGAAGGGGGCCCAGGAGAAAGGCCTGCTGGTAGGGGGTCGGTTAAGGCAGTTCCTTCCCGCTTGGGCCCGAGTCACATCGGATCATTGGGTACTGGAAGTAATCAGAGAGGGTTATGCTCTCGAATTCACAAAGCAAGTTCCCCCAGCCTTTATGCAGTCTCCCTGCGGCTCTCCAGAGAAGAGGGCAGCAATAGAAGACACCCTTTCAAGGCTGATCAAGTTGGGAGCGGTGACTCCCGTCCCCAGAGACCAATAAGGTTCCGGTCGATACTCGATCTATTTTGTGGTACCAAAGAAAGAAGGGTCCTTCCGTCCAATCCTGGACTTAAAGCAAGTCAATCGCTGCCTCTCGGTTCCTCATTTTCGGATGGAAACCCTGAGGTCGGTCATCGCAGCGGTAAGACGGGGGAGTTTCTAACATCACTAGACTTGACGGAAGCATACTTACATATCCCGGTACGAAAATCCCATCAGAAGTTCCTGAGATTTGCAGTGCCGAGGGGTCATTTTCAGTTCCAGGCTCTCCCCTTTGGCCTAGCAACAGCCCCCAGGACGTTCACCAAAGTAATGGTAGTGGTAGCCACGGCCCTCCGCAAGGAGGGGATCCTAGTACATCCATACCTGGACGACTGGCTGATTCGGGCGAAATCCGAGGCGGAGAGTCGCACCACTACAGCCAGAGTGGTGGAATTCCTGGAAGAGTTGGGATGGGTCATCAACCGGGCAAAGAGCAATTTAGTTCCCTCGCAAGAGATCGATTACCTCGGAGCGAGGTTCGACACAAGAAAAGGAAGGGTTTTCCTGTCGGAACAGAGGTTACGAGACCTCAGGAGCCTTTTCTCTCGCTTCATTTCAAGACGGATCCCTACCGCCTGGTATTACCTGCAACTGTTGGGCACCATGGCAGCAGTGATAGAGGTAGTACCGTGGGCCAAGGCACATATGCGACCGCTTCAACGCGCATTGTTACGGCGATGGTCCCCCCAGCATCATCCCTTATCCACACAGCTACCCTGTCCTCTTCAGATCAGGAGGTCTCTCCTCTGGTGGGAGTGCCCAAGGAACCTAAGATGCGGGATGCCTCTAGATCCACCCCAATGGATGCAGCTGACGACGGATGCCAGCCTCGCTGGCTGGGGCACTCATTGTGAGGGACAGTTCGCACAAGGGAGCTGGACCCCGGGGGAGGCTCGCTGGTCCATCAACAGGCTAGAACTGAGCAGTGGCGCTGGCACTCAGAGCCCTCGAGCCCCTGATCCGGCAGAGGGCAATCCATGTCCTCTCGGACAACGTCACCACGGTGGCCTACATCAACCGCCAGGGGGGGACGGGCAGCCCCCTGCTGGAGAAGGAGGCAGACAGTCTCTTCAAGTGGGCCAAAGCACACCTTCTGGACTTGTCGGCTCAGCACGTGGCGGGAACAGAAAATGTGACGGCCGATTACCTCAGCAGACACAAGATAGACCACGGCGAATGGGAACTAGCACAGGAGGTCTTCGACCAAGTGGTAGCCCTTTGGGGAGCACCGATCATGGACCTCATGGCACGCTACGAAACATCCAAGGCAAGCCGGTTCTTCAGTCGAAGAAAGGGAAGGATGTCAGAAGGCTTGGATGCCCTGGTACAGAAGTGGCCCTCGGAAGGTCTCCTGTATGTGTTCCCACCCTGGGCCCTCATAGGGAGGGTCCTAAGACGAATAGAAACCCATCCAGGTCTGGTAATCCTCATAGCCCCGGATTGGCCTCGTCGCCCGTGGTATGCAGACCTGGTGAGACTAACGGCTCTTCGCCCTTGGATGCTCCCCAACAGAAAGGATTTGCTACGGCAGGGTCCAGTGCTCATGCCCCACGTGCATCGATTCTCGCTTACGGCTTGGCCCTTGAGAGGGCGCGGCTCGTGAAGCGAGGTTACTCGGCTTCGGTAGTTTCGACCCTGCTGAACGCTCGGAAACGCTTGACATGCCTTTCCTATATCAGAGTTTGGTGCATATTCGAGGCGTGGTGCGCAGATCTCCATAAGAAACCTTTAGAAGCCTCGGTCCCAGAGGTGTTAAGAGTTCTTCCAAGCAGGCTTCGAGAGGTTTGGCTCACAGCTCATTACGAGTTCAGTTAGCGGCCATTTCTTGTTATAGAGGAAAGGTCCGGGGCAAGGCTCTAGGTGACCACGCTGATGTGGGTAGATTCCTGAGAGCGGTCAAGCGCCTATGGCCGCAACAAAGATCAGTGATCCCCCCCCTTGGGACTTAAACCTGGTGTTGGATTCCCTAACCAGAGAACCCTTTGAACCAGCTAGGAGTTCCTCCCTGAAGGACTTGACTCTGAAGACAGTATTCTTGGTAGCTATTTGTTCGGCTAGGAGGGTCTCGGAGCTCCAAGCGCTATCTTCTCGGCCTCCCTTTCTTTCTTTTTTCAAGGATAAGGTGGTTTTACGGACGGTTCCTTCCTTCCTACCCAAGGTCTCCTCTCCTTTTCATATGAACCAAACAGTTTCGCTCCCGTCCTTCGCGGGAGAAGCACAGGATGGGGAGAATACCAAACTGCGTCTCCTAGATGTGCGTAGAGTGAGACGGTATCTCTCTCGCACAGCTTTCTTCCACAAGTCCGAACGGCTTTTCGTTCAATTTGGAGGTCCGCACAAAGGGGAAGCAGCGGCCAAAGCTTCCATTTCTAGGTGGATCAGGGAGACCATTGCCTCTGCCTATATTCTCAAGGGAAGGCAGGTCCCAACAGGTCTTCGCGCGCATTCAACTCGAGCGCAGGCGGCCTCATGGGCAGAACGTAGCTTGGTGCCTCCGCTAGACATCTGTAAAGCGGCCACCTGGTCCTCTCTGCATACCTTTTCCAAGCACTACAGGCTGGATGTCCAGAGAAGAGCAGACACCAGATTTGCGGGTGCGGTACTTCGGTCCGGGTTAGCGAACCCCACCCAAGTTTGAACTGCTCTGTTACATCCCGAGAGTAAAGGGACTGGACTGGAGTTCTGCTAAGGAAAAAGTAATTAGTCCTTACCTGCTAATTAGTGTTCCTGAAGGAACTCCAGTCCAGTCCCTGATCCCACCCAGGTTCGGTTTCTAGTGGAATAAAGGACCGAAGTAGGGGAACGGAGCGGGGCGGAAGCGGAAGACTCCGGTCGGAGGAGCCCGTACGGGCACAAGTGAGTAAAAGCTGTGTCGGCCTTGGGTAAGCCTTCTCCTTCCCGTCCCTCCCCCCCCCCCCTCTGTACTTTCAGTTAAAAATTTTTTTTTTTTTTTTTAATGTGTGTTTTGGGTTTCCTGTTTTCGTTGGTTTTGGTGCTTTGTTTTACGCATTTTTGTTATGAATACTTGGCAGGACTGCTTTTTCATCAGATTACTGGTGCCTATGGGCGGTGCCAGTGGTATTTATACCACACCATCATCAAAATGATGATGGGCTCAGCCTCCAAGCTGCTGGAAGGGTTGCGCAACCCGAGAGTAAAGGGACTGGACTGGAGTTCCTTCAGGAACACTAATTAGCAGGTAAGGACTAATTACTTTTTATCTTTCCTCTAAAGTAGCCATACATACTAATGATGGCGAATTAGCCATCTTGGAGGAACCAAATGCGTTTGATTTAACTGCTTTTCTTGAGGATACACAGGATATCATTCCCACTAGGGCAAGTTTGTTAATTATTTTGTCCTCAGAGGAAGAAAAAATTTCAATCCTCAAAGCATATTTTCGAAAAAGATCTTATGTTTTGCGGAGAGAAGATATCTATTTTTCCCGATGTGTCTCGTTCGATGCAACTTCGTAGAAAGGCCTTTCTTGCTTATAAGGCAAGAATAGTCGCTCTTGGCGCTACTTTCTTTCTCTGCTACCCATGTAAATGTTTAGTCACTATGGGTCAGGATAGGTTTATTTTTATGTCTCCTACCTACTTAGATGGCTCTTAGAAAGAGGAAAGGCGCACTGAGGTTCTTTTCTTTATACATTCTGGTATAGTTGTTTCTCTGGTGGTGGGTGGATGGGCAGGCTTGGCTAATTGACGTTAGTCAGGGATTCCTTAATTGGTTTACCCTGGCTTTGATTTCTTTAGAATGTTTTTTTTCTTTGTTTATCCTCGAGATGTGGGCTAATGTACTTGTGATGAAGATTATTAGTATAGTTATTGATATATTTATTGCTTGTTTCTTTATCTGATATTGTATTGTCAGTGAATAAAAATCCTAATAAATATAAGTTTAAAGTAAATAAATGATGGGGGGGGGGGCAGGAAGACCGGGGGAGGAAGAAGACAGATTTGTTCAGTATTAAGTGAGGATAGAATGAGGGAGAGGACAGTGGAGGAGTTCATCATTGAGAGAGGGAGGTCAGAGGGAGGGGACGGTGGAGGAGCTCATCAGTGAGAGAGGGAGGTCAGAGGGAGACTGTTCTCTCAGTATCTTGTACATTGTAGAGGAGACTAGGACTGTTTAGTATGCTTGTGCTACTATGCAGGTTTCACATACTAGAGGTTTACTATAGTCCTTGATGTAAACCTCTAGTATGTAAAAGGGCCAAAGAAATTTAGTTCCTTGTCTAGCAACCTCAGTATAGCATGGTATTAATTAGTTGACATGCTATTTAAATATTTTATATATGCAGATGCATTCATTTATAACATGTCTGTGTATATGCTAAAAAATGGTGTGTTGTGCCTTACCCCATAAGGACTGCATATTTTAATCCTACACTTCCCTCATAGCACAGTGTATGAGATAATACAAAGTCAATGAAAGACGGCAGACTGTGCTTACAAATCAGAAACGGTCAGTTGGAATAGATGAGTTTTAAGTTTAGACCTAAAGGAAGAAATATAATATGGTCATGTAAGGTAGTTTATTACAGTGAGTAAGACCTTGAAGTGAGGAAAACTTCAAAAACAAAATGTAGCATGTTTAGTATGGGGAATGATTTAGTTTATAATTTAGACATGGAGAGAATGGGCTGGCCCAGTTTGATTCTTGAGTTGGGTTTTCCCTGGGTTGGCTGGGATGTTGCATTTAGGGCCACTGGTGGGGGAGGAATTCTTCTCATTGCTCAAGGGTGACACCTCCTATCATTGCGGGGTTCTAAAAGAAGCCTTGATACACTAACTCTGGATGAAGACTAGAATAGATACATTGAGAACAACATTAGAATAAAAATCACTGTATGGTTGCAAATAAAGACTCATGGCACCAGGATCCAAGCAGGATCTGATCTGAGCTGGCATTCCGCAGGATCAGGAAGAAACTTATGGGACAACATAAAAATAATGGAGTGTGTGAGAGATGATAGACGTAAAAGAAAGAAAAGGGAAACCAACAGAATATATCAAACAAGACCAAGACAAAAGTGTATGAGGTGGAAGTGTAATACAGGAGCTGAAGAGTGAAGTATAACAGTTTTTAAATCAGCGAGAAGGTTCTTGCAGTAGTCTAGTCTGTGAAAGGCAATTTTGCAAGATAAAAGCGCTGAACGAAAGTGAAGGATGTCTTTAAATAGAATATAATGGAGGGTAATACAGGAATAAGATATTTATTTTATTTATTTATTTCCAGTCTCTTCTATACCGCGCTATTCAACATCAGTGCGGTTTACAATTAACAAAGAACTACACATTTCCGTGGGTACTCTGTGTTTACAATGAACAGGTGTTTAGAACTTGGATAACATGGGGTAACTATTTACAATCGTGCCACAATGTAGGGTTTGCCTCAGTGGTCTATATGGGTATGGGTAGAGCAAGGTTACCATATGGGTAGAGCAAGGTTACCACATGGCCCCGATTTTTGGGAATTGTCACCAGTTTGAGTTGTGTCCCTAATTCCCACCTGTTTGACAATGCCCTGTCCCCCAATTCCAGCAATGAAGTGAATATATCAGTTTTTAGAATTTATGTTCATTATCTTTATATTTTGCACAGTATTGAGGAAATGCATCACTGTATCTATTTATCTGCTTGGAAGTAATATTGTTGCGGTCATGGATCTCTGTGGGCGGCGCTGCCACCCCCTGCTGCTGATGATTCCCACGGAGGGGTGAGGAGAGGGACGGCTAGGCTCAGCAGCAGGCCATGTGCTTCGGCACACGCAGCCTGCTTCTTCTGAACACCGGAAGTTATGTTGGAAGGGGGTTAAAAGTGGCAGGCCATGTATGCCGAAACACATGGTTTGCAGTCGAGCCAAGCCATGTCAGATGGTAGTGTGAGGGGGGCGGCACAGCCGAGGCTTCTGCCTAGGATGGCAGAAACCTTTGGGCTAGCGTTGCCCTTAGTGTAGAGAGAGAGGAATGGGTCAGCAGTGACACTTTTTGGTATAGTTCAAGATAGGAAGCTAATACTAGAATCTAGGAGAAGAGGGTGGAGAAGTGGGAGGTTTAAAGAATTATAGTGATGGATAGGTTTAACAGAAGCACCCAGGCTTATTCCTGTAGTAAGTTAGATACATATGAGCCCATGCAGAAAGAATAATGTGCCCTTTGCACGCAGATAAGCAACCTATACACATGAGCTTTGACACGCCAAATGCAGAAAAGAGATTGACGCATGCATAAACAGTAAAGGAAAAGTATGCACACACAGTAACTCCAAGCTTATTTAAATTATATGCAGATGAGCTGTGCATATTAAAATAGCATGCTAATATTGTCAGTGCCTGATGCAGAGAAACGTATAGAGGATTATATAACCAACCAACGTGCCAATATCTCTATGCTGAGGTGGCTTAAACATCTTACGCATGTAAAAAAAAAAAAAACTATAGTGGCCCAGCGGCCCTGATCCCACCCACCCACTCAATAACAAAAAGGCCTAGTTGCCTTCGAACCCTCCTAATAAGAACATAAGATATGCCATACTGGATCAGACCAAGGTCGGTCAAGCCCAGTATCCTATTTCCAACAGTGGCCAATCTAGGTCATACGTACCTAGCAGTTTCCCCAAAAGACACAGGTTCCGCAATGCTTGTATTGGGTCAAGCATTGATATCCTGGGTCCCTTTTTAATAATGGTTTATGGACCTTTCCTCCAGGAACTTGCCCAAACTTTTTTTAAACCCAGCTACACTAGTAGCCTTTATACATCCTCTGGTAACAAATTCCAGTTTGATTACACGTTGAGTGGAAAATATTTTTCTCTTATTAGAAACATAGAAACATGATGACAGAAAAAGACCACAAGGCCCATCTAGTCTGTCCTTCCATAACAACAACTACAACAGTCCACTTTTTACCTTTAGAGATCCTCTGTGTTGGTCCCATGCTTTTTTGAATTCAGTTACTGTCCTCATCTCTACCACCTCCACTGGGAGACTATTCCACGGATCCACTACTCTTTCCGTAAAGAAATATTTCCGCATATCACTCCTGAATCTATCTCCCTTCACCCTCATCCCATGTCCCCTCGTCGCAGAACTTGCTTTCAATTGAAAGAGGCTCTCTCCCTGAACATTTATGCCACGGAGGTATTTAAACATCTCAATCATATCACCTCTATCCCGCTATCACCTCTATCCCGCCTTTCCTCTAAGGTGTACATATTAAGATCCTTAAGTCTGTCCTCATATGCTTTATAATGAAGACTACTAATCATCTTAGTAGCAACCCTCTGCACCGACTCCATCCTGTTCACATCCTTTTGAAGGTGCGGTCTCCAGAATTGCACACCATACTCCAAATGAGGTCGCACCAAAGACTTATACAGAGGCATTATCACCTCCTTTTTTCTGCTAGCCATTCCTCTCCGTATGCACCCAAGCATCCTTCTAGCTTTTGCCGTCGCCTTTTCTATCTGTTTAGCTACTTTAAGATCATCGGACACAACTACGCCTAGGTCCCGCTCTTCTTTAGTGGACAAAAGTACTTCACCTCCTATGCTGTATTGCTCCCTTGGATTGCTGCAGCCCAAATGCATGACCTTACATTTTTTAACATTAAATCCCAGCTGCCAAATTCTAGACCATTCTTCAAGCTTAGCTAGATCCCTCCTCATGTTATCTACACCTTCCTGGGTGTCTACTTTATTGCAGATTTTGGTATCATCCGCAAAGAGGCAAACCTTACCCGACAGCCCTTCCGCTATATCACTAACAAAGATGTTAAAAAGAATCGGACCAAGGACAGATCCCTGGGGCACACCACTGGTAACATCCTTCTCCTCAGAGTGAGCTCCATTTACTTGTACTCTGTCGCCTCCCACCCAACCAATTTCTAACCCAAGCAGTAACTTTAGGGTCCATCCCTAGGGTGCTCAGTTTGTTTATAAGTCGCCTGTGAGGAACAGTGTCAAAGGCTTTACTGAAATCTAAATACACCACATCTAGAGCTCTCCCTCGGTCCAACTCCCTGGTCACCCAGTCAAAGAAATCAATCAGATTTGTCTGACAAGACCTGCCTCTGGTGAATCCATGCTGCCTCGGATCCTGTAATCCGCTGGACTCCAGAAACCTCACTATTTTCTCTTTCAACAGCGTTTCCATTAATTTACTCACCACCGAAGTTAAACTAACCGGCCTGTAGTTTTCAACCACATCCTTACTTCCGCTTTTGTGTAAAGGCACCACATGAGCCTCTCTCCAGTCCTTTGGCACCACTCCCGACTCCAACGAGGCATTGAAAAGGTCAGTCAGTGGAGTTGCTAGAACGTCCCCAAGTTCCCTCAGTATTCTAGGGTGTATCCCATCCGGTCCCATCGCTTTGTCTACTTTAAGTTGAGCTAGTTTCTCACGAACACAGTCTTCTGAAAATTGTTCAAGATGTCCCTCGCTTCTGTTCTTATTTGTGGGTGTTTTCTGAGGTCCTGCTCCTGGTTCTTCATCTGTGAACACAGAACAAAAATATTTGTTAAGCAATTCCGCTTTATCCTTATCAGCTTCTATATATTCCCCCCCTGTACCCTTGAGTCTGACAATACCACTTTTGCCCTTCCTCTTCTCACTAATATATCTGAAAAATGTCTTATCTCCCCATTTTATTGCATTGGCTATTTCCTCCTCCTTTTGAATCTTTGCCTTCTTGACTACTTTGCTAGCTTCTCTAAGTTGTTCCAAATACAGATGCCTGTCTTCCTTTCTCTGTGATTTCTTGTATTTCATGAAGGCCTCCCTCTTTTTCTTCACTTTTTCAGCTACTTCCTTCGAAAACCATAGCGGTCTCCTGTTCCTTTTGCCTTTATTTACCATTTTAACAAAAAGGTTGGTTGCCTTTAAAATACCCCCTTTCAGTTTTGCCCACTGTTGTTCTACATCCCCCAGCTGTTCCCATCCCACTAACGACTCCCTGAGGTATTGGCCCATCTTCGCAAAGTTAGTCTTCCTAAAGTCTAAGATCTTCACCTTGGAATGGATTCTAACAGCCCTAGTCCTAATACTGAACCACACCATCTGGTGATCACTGGATGCAAAATGATCTCCCACTACAACATCAGAAACACTTTCACCATTGGTAAGCACCAAGTCCAGTATGGCCCCTTCACGTGTGGGGTCTGTTACCAATTGCCTGAATAGTTCTCCCTGTAGAGAATCCAGGATCTCCTTACTCCTAGATGATACTGCAGCAGGATAGTGCCAATCAACATCTGGCATATTGAAATCTCCTAGCAGTAGCACTTCCCCTTTCCTAGCAATGCTGCGTATGTCTTCAATTAACTCTCTGTCCACCTCTTCCTCTTGTGAGGGAGGTCTGTATATCACACCAATGCAAATAGATTTCTCTTTCCCTCTTTCTAGTTTAACCCACAATGCCTCCTCTCTCCCTTTTAAGCTCTGTAATTCCAAAGCTTTAATAGTAGTTTTTACATATAGTGCTACTCCTCCTCCCCCTTCTTCCTACCCTGTCCTTTCTGAATAAAGTATAGCCAGGTATAGTTACATCCCAGTCATGGTTTTCTGTGAACCATGTTTCTGTAACTGCCACTAAATCTAAGTCAGCCACTCCCACCAAAGCTTCAACTTCAGAGATCTTATTTCCCATGCTACGGGCATTAATACACACTGCTTTCCATATGTTACCCCTGTTACCCATTTCCATAAAGGTATTTAATGTATCACTTACCTGGGGGCTTTCACTTACCTGGTGGCTTTCTTCACCCATCCCCAACGAATCTAGTTTAAAGCCCTCTTCAGTAGATTAGCCAGTCTACTACCAAAGATGTGTTGACCTTTCTTGGACAGATGGATGCCATCTCTGCTCTGCAACCCTTGGAACAGCATCCCATGGTCTAGGAAACCAAAACGCTCTCGAAGACACCATCCACGCAGCCATGCATTAATCTCCAGGATGCGAGCCTCTCTGCCTTGGCCTTTACCCTCAACAGGGAGGATTGAAGAGAACACCACCTGTGCACCTACCTGCTTCACCCTCTGTCCCAGAGCCATGAAGTCACTTTTGATACGTTCCGAGGTATACCTGGCAGTATCATTTGTTCCAACATGGATTAGCAACATTGGGTAATAGTCAGTGGGCTTGATGAGTCTCGGCAAATTCTCCGTAACATTTTGGATCTTGGCACCAGGCAGACAGCATACCTCTCTGGACATCAAGTCTGGTCGGCAGATGGACGCCTCAGTACCCCTCAGAAGAGAGTCTCCAACCACCACTACCCTTCGTTTCCTTCTGGTCACTGATTCTGCAACTATGGGGTACTTGAACTCTGGTTCTTCCCTTTCCAGGGATGCTTTCACCTCCTCCACTTCCAGGGCTGCATAATGGTTCTTCAATTCAAGGGCTGGAGAAGTTGGATTGGTGATTTTGCAGGCTCTGGTGACTTTTGTCCAACCATCGACATTCTGTTGACACCCATCTTCTCCTGTGCTGGAGAGCCTGGTTGCTGCAAGCAGCATCTCATCAATGTACTTCTCACTGTCTTGAATGCTCCTCAGCCTCGCCACCTCCTCTCTGAGTTCCTCCACTTGTTTCCTCAGAGCTTCAGCATGCAGGCACCCTGCACATGGAACTGGTTCTTCAACTGGCAATAGGGCCTCTGTCTGGACCGAGGCAGAAGCTGTAACGGGGGCAACAGCTTTAGCAATACGATTTTTCCCAGCCATTGTTCTGTTTGTGGAGCTTAGGTATCTGTTAAAGCAAAAGAGAGAGATCTACGAAGTACCAGCTGGTTTCGCAGCTGTCCTTTCAGAGAAAAAGCAGTTAAATCTCTTTAATTATATTCAAAATGTGCTGGTCCAATTCACTGTGATTTGATAAAGGGGGAGGTGCCCTATAAAGCAAGACTGCTCACTAGGGGTGGGTGGGAGTCGGGGTGGGTAGGGAGGGAACTAACACCTGATTAGGTGTTAGCAGTTCCTGAACCTGGAGGGGGTTACAGAGTTCAGCAATACTACTGTGCTCAAGTACAGATTCCCCTAAAACAGCAAAAATGAATTTAACCTTGCTTTAAACAAATATACACAAAACCCTTTTAAGAGCTCCCAGTCAGAGAGCAAGCAATGTAACAAAAAACACCAAACAAAGAAACCCTCAAAACCTCACTTACTGTTTGATGTTTGGAGCCCTGGTTAAGAAAGCCTCAAAAGGGCAGGGCCAAGCAGCCTTTTTATGCAGGCTTCAATTGCACTCAGGAAACAGGCCCACTAACCCCTGATTAGGTGTTAGCAGTTCCTGAACCTGAGGGGGTTACAGAGTTCAGCAATACTACTGTGCTCAAGTACAGATTCCCCTAAAACAGCAAAAATGAATTTAACCTTGCTTTAAACAAATATACACAAAACCCTTTTAAGAGCTCCCAGTCAGAGAGCAAGCAATGTAACAAAAAACATTATTAATCTTAAATAGTTTACCATATAGCTTCGTTGCATGTCCCCTATTCTTTCTATATTCTGGTAATGTAAACAATTGATCTACGTTTACCCGTTCCACTCCGTTCATTAATTTATAGACTTCTATCATATCTCCCCTCAGCCGTCTCTTTTCCAGGTTAAAGAGCCCTGACCTTTTTAGCCTTTCTTCATAAGGGGTATCCTTCCATCCCCTTTACCATTTTGGTGGCTCTTCTCTGAACCATTTTTAATAACGCTATATCCTTTTTAAGATATGGCGACCAGAATTGCACACAATATTCAAGGTGCAGTCGTGCCATGGAACGATACAGAGGCATTATAATATCCTTTGTTTTATTTTCCACTACTTTCCTTATGATACCTACCATTCTATTTGCTCTCTTGGCTGCTGCTGCACACTGGGTGGAAGGTTTCAACATGTTATACACAATGACGCCTAAATCGTTTTCTTGGGTGGTGGTTCCTAATGTGTAACCTTGCATTGTGTAACCATGGTTTGGGTTGTTCTTCCCTAGGTGCATAACGTTGCACTTGTCAACATTAAATTTCATCTGCCATTTTGATGCCCAGTCTTTCAATTTATGAAGATCCTCTTGCAATTTTCCAGAATACTCATGGGTTTTAACAACTTTATTCCCTTTTCCAAGTCATTTATGAATATGTCAAAAAGTAGCGGACCCAGCACAGATCCCTGGGGTACACCACTATTCACCTTTCTCCATTGGGAAAATTGGCCATTTAGCCCTACCCTCCGCTTTCTATCTTAACCAGTTCCTGATCCACAATATTACACTGCCTCCTATCTCATGACTCTTTAGTTTTGCCAAAAGTCTCTGAGGGACCTTGTCAAAGGCTTTCTGAAATTCCAAATACACTATATCAACTGACTCGCCTTTTGTCTACCTATTTATTCACACCTTCAAAAAAACATAACAGATTAGTAAGACAAGATCTTCCTTGTCCAAAGCCATGTTGGCTGTCTCCCATTAAGCCATGACTATCTACATGTTCAGAAATTTTGTTCTTTATGATGGTTTCTACCATTTTTCCCAGTAGTGACATTAGGCTCACCTGTCTATAATTTCCCGGGTCACCCCTGGAACCCTTTTTAAAGATTGGCGTTACGTTGGCCATCCTCCAATCTTCAGGTATTACAGATGCTATTAGTTCAGATTACTATCATTAAAATCAGGTCTGCAATCTCATATTTCAGTTCTTTCAACACCCTTGGATGTATATCATCCAGTCCTGGTGATTTGCTACTCTTCAGTTTATCAAATAGCTATAATACATTTTCCCGATGTATTGATATTTCCTTCAATTCTTCTGCACCTTTAAATACCACTTCAGTCATGGGTAAGATCCCTACATCTTCCTCAGTAAAGACAGAAGCAAAGAATTCATTCAGTCTCTCCGCTATCGCCTTGTCGCCTCTTAGTGCCCATTTAACCCCTCTATCATCTAATGGACCAACTGACTCTCACAGGTTTTTTGCTATGAATGTACTTGAAAAAGTCTGTTACATGTTTTTGCTTCCGCAGCAAGCTTCTTCTCAAATTCTCCCTTTGACTGCCTTATCAATGCCTTGCATTTAACTTGCCAGTGCTTGTGCTGTTTCCAGTTCGTCCTGGTACTTTTTAAGTTGAAGCTGGAACAGGAGCGTTGCCCACGTGCTCCCGCCCATACACCACCAAATTGAAAAATGGTGGCATCTGGCCCCACGTGGTGCATCCTGGGATGCAACGGGTAGGATCAGATTGACATATAAGGCATTTTCTATCTTATATGGCAGTCTGATCCTGCCCAGTGCCTTCCAGGATGCACCATGTGGGGCCAGGCACCACCATTTTTCAAGATGGCGAGACAGGGGCAGGAGCATATGGGCAAAACTCCCGCTTCAGCTTAAAGGTACCAGGTGGGGGTTTATGGGTCCATGGGACCTTTTTGTTGGTCGGTGGGTGGGATCAGGCCGCTGGGCTACTAGGGTTTTTTAATCGGATGGGCAGGGAATTGCTTTCTGTCGGGGGGGGGGGGGGTTGGTGTTAGGGGCACCGGCCCTCCCCGACGGTATTTTGATGGCTTCAGGGTTTTCCTTGGTCTGGATCATCTGAGGTAGTCATACTTCCCCTCAGGTAACCCTGTTTATCTGGGAGAGCATGCCAAGCTTGCACTGACTTCTCTGCGCATGTGTTGACTTGCTCTCACAGTTTAACACAGACATGGACACCAAAGTTTTACACGTGGCTAATTTGCATATGAACCCATTTCTGCATGCTAGTGCTGAAGTTGCGCACTACATAGACGCATACATAGCCAATAGCGCGTAACTTCAGCACCGACTTTCTGCATCGGCCCCATAGTTTGGAAGAATCTGCAGAGGAGGGATTCGAGGAGAAGAAAAGTTAAGTTGAGTTCTGCACAGAAGGGATTATGAAGAGATGGAAGAAATGAAGGCTTTCATGGAGGACGTGTAGATAGGAATGAGGATAGAAAAGACTGAGAGGAGAAGATGTGTTTAATTAGGAAACTAAACAAAATGTTGGATGGGTTAAGACAGGGTTCGACAAACCCCAGGTGCCCAGGTCACCATGGCGGCTGAAAAATCAGACCTGGCACCTGGGGCTCAGGTCACATATGGGTAGAAGGCCATGATTGCAGCTGACCAGCACTGTCTGCTTACGGGAATCCCTTCTCCAGCAGGTAGAAGAGGCAGAGATTGGGAGAGTCTACCTGCAAAAGATGGGATACCAAAGGGCAGAAGAGCTGCAGCCACAGCCTGCAAAAAACAAACAAGAAATGTTAGCAAGAGACTGAAGAAATTTAAAAGGGCAGCAAGATGATTTTGGTGAGGGAGGAATGGATGGCGGGAGGTGAGTGGAAGTGGGGAGGGGGAAGGGGAGAGAGTCTGCAAAGGGAAGCAGGTACTTGGGTGGGGGAGGGACAAGCAGGAAAGGGTTTGGGGTGGAGGGAAGAGTGCAAGTGGTTGGAGGATGAAGAGGAGAATGCAAGGGAAATAAACGGTACAATGTGTGTGTGCAAAAGGTGCACCCCTCTCCCATGACACACATGCAAGCACCCATCCCAGCACCACACAGGCACCCCACCTCCGGCCCCTCCTCTACACACAGACACATACATGCAGGAGTAGCCTAAAGGATCAGTGGGGGTGGTGGGAGAGAAGAGGAGGAGTGGAGTAATTGGCTTCTGTTGGCACTATGCAGTGGCCCATTAAGAGCCTGATTTATTAAGCTTTTTTTTGCATATCAAATGGGAAAACAGTCTTAATAGATCAGGCCCTAAAACCCAAAAAAGTAACTGCGATACACCTTTTTGGAGGGGCGAGGGTGTGCACTGTGACCTAGGTTTCGGTGACCTGGACCTAGATTTTTAGGCTGGCTCCTAGGTTCCAAGAAAAATTGTCAAGGCCTACATAAACCAGATAAAGACAGTGTAGAGTAATCAGCTGTGTCCAATGCAGCAGGCAGGTCAAGGAGGCAATGAGAAAGACAGACAAGGAATTTGGGATTTAGCTTACACCTTTTTGTAGTGGTAGCCTCAATGCAAGTTATCAGGTTCAGTAGGTATTTTCCTATCTTCCGAGGGCTTGCAATCTAAGATTGTACTTGAGGCAATGGAGGATTAAGTGATTTGACCAAGATAACACCTCTAGTTCTAGTGCTTTAGCAAGAGAAGGATAAGCTAATATAACTAATATGTTAGGATCCAATGAACACTTCAAGACAGGACAAACCACAGCAGTCTTGAGATTGTGAGGAAATCGCTGTTCTACAAATTTTCAAAAATTGTTTGCTTTAGAAATTAAATGTGCTATTTCTTCATGGATTTGATATGCCAATTTCAAATATGATAGTGAAATTGGTCAGTTAGCTCCTTTTTCTATGTTATGTTGAAGAATGTACATTTTCCCACTATGTATGGTGAAAATCGAGCCTAAATCCTTAGATGTAAATCAAAATCTTATTACAAATGAAACTTTGCACAATAACAAGCATGTTTTTATAAAATAAAGTTAATAAACGTACTTAGAAGAAACAGAAGTAATTATGTCTGCAGTTTTAACTTTCATTAAGAACATTTGTAAGTACATTCTAGCAATTTCTGTTCTCATTCAGTGGCTTCACAACTCTTCCTGATCTGTTTCTTGTACAATTAAATTCATAGAATTCCAAAGAGTGAGTTGACCAGTGCATTTCAGCAGATCTCCTTTGCATTTTCATAGTGACTGGCACTATCTCCTCAAAGAGAGGCTCATAAATCAGCTTTTAGAAACCCTTGGATTTGCTGAGGTTTGTTGAGCTCTTTAAAAGGAGTTTGCATATCTTTGCTTATCTTTTAATGCTTGATTATTCCTTGCATCAAGAACTTTCTAGTTCAAAGTTGAAATGATTTATGTAACTGTTGGCCCGCTTTCCTAGGAGCTCTTGAAAGCTGAGGCTTTTATTTATTTATTTTTGCTGAGAAAACTAAATGTGGAAAAATTATATTCCATGTTATTTTAGGAAGACTATCATAAGAACATTGCTTTAGGCCTGTGGTCCATGGATTCCGGGGCTCTGTGAAATCATTTGAGAGTCCTCAGGACACAGAAGAGGAAAAAAAGTGAGAGAATGGTGGGGATTGGTTAGGGAGAAGGGGGAGACTGGAGGGAACTGGCAGGGGTAGTGAGTGAGAAAGACTAAGGGGTATGTGGATAGACTTGGTGCTGAGTGGAGGGGGTCTGGGAAGAGTGTGGGGGGGGGGGGGGTGAATTGGGTGTCCACATGACCCAAATTATTGGTTCCCTCTATGGAATAGGAATGCAAGAGCTGGTAAATAAGATCATTTGAAAACAACGGAAGAAAAGTACATCAAGAGAGGGAGAGAGCAGTGCATTTTTCCTAGCAAAAAAAAGGGCCGGTACTCATATGCAGGGCGACGACTATAATTAATTATTTATATAGTGCTACAAGACATGCGCAGCGCTGTACAGACACACACAGAAGATGGTCCCGACTCGTCAGAGCTTACAATCTAATCAAGACAGACAGTACAATACAGTAGCTACGAGCAAGGGGTACAAATAGGGAAAGGTAAGTAGACCCAAGGAAAACAAGGTGTCAGGATCCAAAGCAGCCTCAGAAGTGAGTCTTTAGCATGGATTGGAAAAGAGGAGAGAGATGAAGCGTGACATATAGCCTCAGGTAGTTTGTTCCAGGCATAAGCAGCAGCAAGGTGAAAGGAACGAAGTCTAGAACTGGCAGTCGAAGAAAAGGGCATAGAGAGAAGCAAGCCAGTGGAAGAGTGGAGCTCACAAGGACAGAGTAGGAAGAGAGGAGAGCGGAAGGTAGTAAGGAGCAGCAGAATGAATGCATTTATAGGTCAAAAGGAGAAGTTTGAATTGGATGCAGAAATGGAAGGGAAGCCAATGAAGTGACTTGAGTAGAGGGTTCAATGGGTGTATCGAGGCTGGCGGAAGAAGCCGCACAGCAGAGTTCTGAACTGTTTAAAGGGGAGAGAAGTGACTCAGAGGGAGACGAACAAGGAGGAGGTTGCAGTAATCGAGATGGGAGGTCACCAAAGAGCAGATAAGTGTTTTAGTACTGTGTTCAGCAAGGAAGGAGCAAGTTTTGTTAATGTTATAGAGAAAGAAATGACAGGTTTTAGGAATCAAAGATGTCCCCAAGGTTGCGGGCTGAGGAAACAGGAAGTAGGGCTCTTTCATTAATACATAAGGACCATGGGTCAATTTAAGTAGGCAATGAAAAAGGTGCCAGTACTCAGTACCACAGAGTACCCCCCTCAAAAAAAGCCCTGGGAGAGTGAATATGCTACATGCATGCACTTGGGGTTACGGTATCCAGCAGTGTTCACGGTGGAGAGGGATGGAATTTTGACCATTTCCCGTCAGCATTACCATAAGGCCTGTTTTGGCCTAAATAAAATGGAAATAAGTGAAACGTTTAGTATTGCTGAATTTTATATAATGATGTAATAAGTAAGTGCAGGCTGTTCATAGTAGAATTGATATTTAAATCTATAATTTGAATCAGAATATTACCATAGTTCTTAGGGTTGTGCCATTTGTTAAAAATTTGTATGAAAACACCAACAGTATTTCCTGCTCATTTTGTTTTTCCGATTTGAAATAACATAACACAACCACTCACATGCACCTCTTCAACTGTGTGGTGTTGATATGTGCCAGTCAGGGGGCAGGAAGAACACTAGAGGAATGCCAAATGGTTTCTAGGTAGGAGAAGAGTGAGCAGTGACTTGTAGAATCTCTGTTAGTGAAAAGCTGCAGAAGTTGATTTTCCGAGAATTGCCTGTTCGCTGATGTAATGAAGAAATGCAGCAGTTTGTCTCAGGAGAGAGCTTGAGAAATGTAACCTCACTTAACTTAGATCATAACCTCTTACCTGCAGACAGGTAGAGTGGGCTGATATGGTGTGCTAAGTCACAAGTCTGTGGAATGTTTGAATTTCATCTGAATTTCTCTTCGAAAATTAGCAAGTTTTTTATTTAGACCATTTCAAAATTGTCCTTTTTGGAGGTAATTTCATAAGGCATTTGTCCATATATGAAAATAAAAAATGGCATGGGTATACACATATAACAAGAACAAGGGGAAAGAGTGGGCCTACTTTTTATGCAATTTGCCCACAGATATTTCCAGGGGCATATTTTGGGAGGAGCTGTGGTTGAGTTTTGAGGTCTGTGAATGCATACAGTCCACAAACCCACATTTTCCACCACCTTCAGAACATAAGATTAACCATTTTGAGGCAGATCAGTGGTCCAAGTCCAGTATCCTTTTGCAACTGCTCCTTTTAGTTTTTTCTTAACCATTTTCCTCATTTCATCATAATGTAATTTTCCTTTTGAAAGTTAAATGCTAGTGCAGTAGATTTCCTTGTGGTTCTCCCTCCATTTGTTAAATAAAGTATTATAATTTTATGATCACTATTGCCAAGTGATCCCTACACAGACACCTCTCATACAAGATCCTGTCTCCCACTAAGAATTGGTTCCAAAATAGCTCCCGCTCACGTCTGTTCCTGACCCAGCAGCTTCATGAAGCAGCACTTATTTCATCTGGAAACTTTCTCTCTGTAGCATGTTCATCTCCAGGAACAAGCAGGAATGTAGTCTTCACATATAGATATCGTCGGTACCGACAGAGCCTGCGCGGGAACGCTCCCCAGCGTCCAATTAGGCACTGTGGGATGCTCCCAAAAGTTTTCTGTGTGCTGCTTTCCCGCCTTTCCCAACTGCCTCTCTCCAGTTCATTTTCCGCAGAGCAAGCAGGTCGTTGTTCCTGTCACTGCAGAAAATTTTCCTTATTGCCCTTTTTTGTGGTCGCATCTGCCTTCCTCGACGCTTTACCGGTACCAATGTTTTTTCATTCTTTTCTTTCTTAAAAAAAAAAAAAATATATATATATACTTAGGGTTTTTTTCCCCATTTTTCCAGCTGCATGCGCCATTTTGGGCCTTAGGCCCAAAATTTTTTCCACAATGGAAAAACCCGCTTCGGGTTTTAAAAAGTGCACCAAGTGTGGTGGTACCATATCCGTCACCGACACCCATGAGTGGTGTCTTAAAATGTTTAGGTCCTGACCACTCCATCATGGAATGTATGGCCTGTGCCATGATGTCCAAGAGAGGTCAACAGAACCGAGCTGCCAAGCTCAGTACCCTGTTTCCCTCTGATGCAGCCTCTGGCATCGACGTCTTCCAGGGCTTCGTCTTCCTCCCGTGGATCTCAGGTAACTAAACATAAATCTAGCCGGTCCTCAAAGGGTAGATCTCCTTCTAAGCATCGAGATGCCTCTGGCGTTGCCCTTGAGGATTCTGCACCGGCAAAATTGCCCCGGCGGGAGGCTTCGGCTTCCAAAGCATTATCGGGGCTCCAGGACATTCTCAAGGCCTCGACCTCGGCAGAACTGCTGGTGCCATGCTCTGGGGTACCGGCTGTTTTCTCCGGTACCGACATCCAGGCATTGGCAGCGTCGATAGACCAGAGGTTCCTGGCTATTGAACGCAGTCTGGCAGCTCTCCTTGCGGCATCGACACCCTCGAAACCATGTCAGACAGTTCAACTGGTACGGCACTGACTCCGGCACCGGTATCGGTATCAGTACCGGTACTGACAGCATTGGCATCGGTGTCCGCATTGCTGGCACCCAGTCATGCGATGCCTTCCAGTACCGATACACTGGTACCGATTCCTCCCGGTACCAACTTCGGTCAGTACGGCTATCGGGCTATTCAAGAGCAACTGGACAGAAGGTACTTCGAGTCCTCAGAGGAATCTGAGGATTCTGACAGTTCTGTCAGTACGGAAATACTTCTCCCAGAGGAGCCTTCCTCCCCTAAATGCAGGATGTCTCCTCCAGAGGATATTTCCTTTCAGGACTTCATCAGGGAGGTGGCTCGAGGTCTGTCCATTACTGTGGCTCCTGAAACAGAGCCAAGAGCAAAGGAGTTGGAAATTTTACAATATCCCAAAGCTCCTAAGGAGGCAGCTACTTTGCCCATCCATGAGATCTTGCATGATCTCATGCTAAGAATGTGGGAGACACCTCTTACCACCTCTCCTCATTCTCATAGACTGGATACTATGTATCGAGTCCCTCCTTGTCCTGGTTTCCAGAAGACTCAGCTTCCTCACCACTCTATTGTAGTGGAATCAGCTATGAGAAGGATCAGGAGTGCAAAGAGGCATGCTTCTAATCCTCCAGGACGTGAGTGCAGAACTTTGGATGCTTTTGGACGTCGTACTTTCCAAGCTTCCATGCTTTCTGCCAGGATCAGTTCCTATATTTTATATATGGGAATGTTCCTGAAGGAAGTCACAGGAGATTTAGAGGTTTTGAGCCCTCTTCTTCCTGAGGATAGAAGGCAGGACTTTCTCACATTGGTCAAACATGCCCAGGATGTTTCTAAATTTGTCAACCGTTCAGCTTTTGACTGTTTTGAGTGCATAAGCAGAACCTCTGCCATTGCCATAGGTGCACGTAGAATTGCCTGGCTCCAGGCATCTGATTTGGAGCTCTGGGTACAAGACAAACTGGGCAATATTCCTTGTACTGGTGAGAACCTGTTTGGCAAGGATTGGCAAGAAAAAGCCAATGAGTTGGATGCTGACAACTCTACCTTGGACAGATTATCCAAGGCCACAGCTGATCTTGCAAGAAAAATCTTTCAAAAACCCATTCTTTTCCAAAAAGAAAAGGTTTTATCCTGCTTATTCCCAGCAGGGACGCTCTGCAGATCAACCTGTCAGGAAAGGTCAGCAACCTCCCAAACAAAGGAAAGCAAAGACTGCTAAGCCTCAACCGTCTCAGCAGTCTCAGCCTCCACAAGGCCTTTGACTTCCATCTAGAGAACTTAGCCTTCCTGGCTCTCAATGGACCAGAGCCTTCCACCATTCCAGGAAGGTTGTGTCACTTTGCCCCCAGATGGGGGCAGATAACAGCAGAGCATTGGACACTATCCATCATAAATGAGGGGTACAAGCTTCATTTTTCGAGCATGCCCCTCCCACAATAAGGCAGTTCAATTCTCAGACCTCTCTCATCAACCTATTAGATCAGGGGTCTCAAACTCAAATTGCTTTGAGGGCCAAATGAGGACTTGTAAAGTAACCCGGGGGCCGCATAAGACGCGGGGCCTCATTTGCATAAGGGACCTCATTTGCATAAATATTTGCATAATGTTACCATACACTAACTTTTAGTAAACATGCCTCTTTAATGAGTATGGATAAAGAAAGACTAAAAGATTTAGAAACAAGAAGACAATAATTAAACTGGGAACCCCAAAAGCCAAACTTGGAATGTACAACAACACTGTAGAAATAAAACTATAAATTAATTTCCTCTTGTACTAAACAAAGCGCAAACATTAATGATGCACATTTCCCAGAGCTGACATATTCCAGTTAATAAATTCAAAATAAAGAGATATTTTTCTACCTTTTGTGCATTTTTTTCAGTTGCAATTGTTCCAGCCACTTTCTTCTGGTTTCTTCATGTCTTCTGCTAACTCTCCATCGTCTGCTTCCATTTGCCCTTTCTTCTCTCCTAGTTTTTTTTCCATTCTCTCTCTACATCTGCTTTAACATACTAATCTTTCTCCTTTTTCTCTTTCCTCATTCCTATTTCATCCACTCAAATTTTACCCCTCCATCCTCAATCCCCACTTACTCTCACAATACCTGGCCAATTGTAGATTTGTCTTCTCTCCCAGACAAAATATTTTTCCCCTCTCCATTTCACTTTCCCAGCTCCATCCCATTCTAATCCTCCCCCAACATCAGCTCCCTTCTAGTTCCAGCCCCACCCAGCATCCGCTCCCTTCTAGTCCCTGCATCAGTCCATTTCCAGTCCTATCCTAGCCTCACCATCAGCCCATTTCCAATCCTAGCCCCCCATCAGCCCATTTCCAATCCTAGCTCCCTCCCCTCACAGCCCATTTCCATTCCAAGCCCCCTCCCCATCAGCCATTTGCAGTTCAAGCCCCCTTCCACTCAGCCCATTTCCAGTCCTAGCAACCCCCCCAGCACATTACCAGTCCTAGACCCCCCCTAGCCCATTACCAGTCATAACCCCCCTGCCAATAGCCCACTTCCAGCCCTAACCCCCATTACCCCATTTCAATCAGCCCCTCCATAGCTCATTACCAGTCCTAACTCCCCCCATCAGCCCACCTCCAGTCCTTCCTAACCCCCACCTGCCCATTTCCAGTCCTAGCCCCCACCATAGCCCATTTCCAGTCATAACCCCCCCCCTGCCAATAGCCCATTTCCAGTCCTACACCCCCCCTGCCAATAGCCCATTTCCAGTCATAACCCCCCCCCTGCCAATAGCCCATTTCCAGTCATACCCCCCCCCTGCCAATAGCCCATTTCCAGTCATACCCCCCCCCAGGTAAATAAAAAAACAACCTGGCTTCTGCTGCTGGCTTCTGCTGCAGCAGAAAATCAGCTGTCCCGCGGCCCCTTTCCCTCTGCGCAAGAGCCCTGAGTGTGCTTCCTCTGCGGCATGCTTTTTAAGCCGCAAAGAGTATTTCCCTCTCGCGCGGCTTAAGTCTATTCACTTTTCAAGCCTCGCGAGAGGGAAATACTCCCTTTGCGGCTTGAAAAGCACGCCGGAGAGGAAGCACATTCAGGGCTCTCGCGCAGAGGGGAACGGGCCGCAGGACAGAGCAGCAGAAGCCAGTTTTTTATTTTTTTTTAATTGACCGTCGATTCTGCCGTTGCCACGGCGGCAACGGCAGCAGCAGAAGCCGTCGCGGGCCGCACAACCTTCTCCCGCGGGCCGCATGCGGCCCGCGGGCCACGTGTTTAAGACCCCTGTATTAGATCAAGAGGTCACTATCCTTCTTGCCCAAGGGGCAATAGAAGTATCCATTCTTCAACAGGGTACAGGGTTTTACTCCCCCTATTTCCTTATCCCAAAAATTAGGAGGACACAGACCTATTTTAGACCTCAGAATTGAACAAATTCCTGTTCAAGGAGAAATTCAAGATGGTTTCTCTAGGAACTCTGCTGCCATACCTTCAGAGTCAGGATTGGCTATGTTCTCTAGATCTCAGGGATGCGTACACTCATGTTCTCATTCATCCATCTCACAGAAAGTTCCTCCTGTTCCTTTTTCAGGGGAAGCACTACCAATACAGGGTGCTTCCGTTTTGGCCTGGCCTCAGCACCAAGGGTGTAAACGAAATGCAATGCTGTGGTAGCAGCATTTCTCCGCACTCTAGGAATATTTGTCTTCCCCCTACTTAGACGACTGGCTCATTCGAGCCCCATCAGAGTCAGAGGCCAGGATTTCTCTATCTTGCACAGTGCGTATCCTTCAGTATTTAGGCTGGATTTTGGGATGTTGATGACCAGACCTAACTCCCACTCAGTCTCTAGAGTTCATAGGAGCTTTGTTGGATACCAGAAAAGCAAGGGCCTATCTTCCTCAGAGCTGTTGCCTTCGCATGGTGCAGTTAGCTTCTCAAGCAGTGCTGAAGCCCCATCTCACTGCTCGAGAAATGTTACAGCTACTAGGCCACATGGCATCTACCGTTCATGTGGTTCCTTATGCTCGCCTCCATATGAGAGCAGCCCTGTGGACTTTATCCACTCAGTGGACCCAGGCATCAGGGTGCCTGTCAGACAAAATAACAAACACAAATCACCTTATTTTGTCCCTTCAATGGTGGCAGTCCACTCAAAACCTGTTGCTGGGGTCCCCGTTTCAACAAACTTTACCCCAGGCAACTCTCACAACAGATGCTTCTCCAATGGGTTGGGGAGCTCATCTACAAGACCTCTCCACCCAAGGTACTTGGACTCCACAGGAGACTCATCTACAAGTTTGGGGAACCCCGGACATAGACCTTTTTGCAAGTCCGTTGAATGCCAAACTTCCCCGGTTCTGTTCCCGAATCCCAATCCCCAGTCTCTGCATCTCAGGGCTTGGTTGCTGAAGACCTAGATCTCCATGATCTTAACCTCCCTCAGCAAGTAAAGGATATCCTTTTTGCTTCCAGGAAGCCTTCCACAAGACGCTCTTATGCTTTCAAGTGGAAAAGGTTTACCATATGGTGTTCGCAAAAGGGTCTTAACCCCCTTGTGGTACCTCTGGAATCATTACTGGAGTATCTCCTTCATTTATCCAGTACAGGACTTAAGACTAACTCAGTGAGGGTCCATTTGAGTGCTATTGCAGCTTCCTTCAAGCCCCTAAATGGCCAACCTATTTCCTCCCATCCTCTTATAGCAAGATTTATGAGAGGCCTTCTGCTAACTAAGCCTCCCATTAGGCCACCACCTGTGGCATGGGACTTAAACTTGGTTCTTGGTCAGCTCATGAAGCCACCTTTCGAACCCTTAGCTACTACCTCCCTGAAATTCCTTTCTTGGAAGGTTATCTTTCTCATTGCAATCACATCAGCACGTCGCATCAGTGAGTTGCAGGCACTAGTCGCTGATCCACCTTATACAAGGTTCCATCATGACAGGGTAGTCCTTAGGACTCATCCACACTTTATGCCAAAGGCGGTCTCGCCTTTTCATCTAAACCAAGCGGTCTACCAACCTGTGTTCTTTCCAAGGCCTCATGCATCAAATGCAGAAAGGAATCTTCATACTTTGGACTGTAAAAGAGCTTTAGCCTTTTACTTACAAAGGACACAGCAACATAGGAAGTCCTCTCAACTCTTTGTTGCTTTTGATCCTTCTCATTTGGGGCTTCCAGTCTCCAAGAGAACACTATCTAACTGGATTGCTCAGTGTATTTCCTTTACCTATCGGAGTAAGAATCTTTCTCTGGAGGGCCATGTCACAGCTCACAATGTGAGAGCCATGGCAACTTCAATGGCTCATCTGCACTCTGTGTCTATCGACATCTGTCAAGCAGCCACCTGGGCTTCGGTTCATACCTTTACAGCCCATTACTGCTTGGACAAGGACTCCCGCCGGGATGCCTTGTTTGGTCAGGCTGTTCTCCAACACCTGTTCCATGCCTAATCAACTCCTACCCACCATCCCTGTGTGGATGCCAGAGATTCATGGGGGGAAGTGGAGCCCTTTCACAAGGGCACACAAATTCTGTGGTCTCTCTCTGGCATCTAAAGTTAGGGAGTCCCCATATGTGAAGACTACATTCCTGCTTGTTCCTGGAGATAGCATAGTTACTCACCTGTAACAGGTGATTTCCGGGAACAGCAGGAATTTAGATTTCACAACCCACCCACCTCCTCTAGGAGATGTATCTCTCTGTCTTTCTCTTTTCCTCTCTCTCTCTCTTTGTCTCAGCTTTAAAACTCAACTGGAGAGAGGCAGTTGGGAAAGGCGGGAAGGCAGCACGCAGGCGCTGTGGGATGCTCCCAAAGCTTTCTAATTGGACGCTGGGGAGCGTTCCCGCGCAGGCTCCGTTGGTACCGACGATACCCATATGTGAAGACTAAATTCCTGCTATTCCCAGAGATCATCTGTTACAGGTGAGTAACTATGCTTACATAGTAAATGACGGCAGATAAAGACCAGTATGGTCCTTCTACTCTGCCCAGTAAGATGGCAAGAGTAGGTGCACCTGCTGCTTCGTGCAGGTCACCCCTCCCCGTGTCTTTGTTTAAGGATTAAACCCACCACTCCATGTAGGACACCCCTGTTTGTTGAGAAATTAGATAGTTAAGTTTATTTTGATTTTATCCTGTTGCTGTAAACGGATCCACTGTGTCTGTCCCATGCCATTTTGAATTCTGTCACTGTATTTGCCCCACCACTTCCATCAGGAGGGCATTCCAAGCATCCACCACCCTTTCAGTGAAAACGTATTTCCTGACATTGCCTTTCAATTTACCCCCTTGCAGCTTCATTGACCAGGTCAATGTCCTGATGTGACATTGACTCAGTCGATAATGGGGTAATTGAAATTGCCCATACTACTGTGTTAATTTTGTTAGCTTCCTTAATTTCGGTTGGCAATAGTGTTGTAAAAACACTATTATGTTATGTTCAGTGTAAACAGTCTTGAATCGAAGAAAGGTGGTATATAAAAATTGCATCATCTGTCTCTTCAGGTGTAAATTTGTCTGAAAGCATTTGTGTTAAGAAGGATAGTTCTGGTTGCCTGTTTTATGATGGCCTGTGCTTTTATAGAATAGGCTTAAAATAGGTGCTTTTTTGGATGTTTATTCACACACCTACAGAGTCTGCATAGTCCTCTAGGAATAAGACTGGATAGGGCTGGTGTTAGACATATAGGGGACCCAAAGCAGATACTGGTGCGGTATCCCCAAAACCTGCATGCAGGCTCCATCTTGAGGCAGACTTGGGGCCCCTATAGTAGGGAGGCCTAGGGCAAATGCCCTGTTTGCCACCCCTTAACACTGACCTTGAGGCTTGGACCAACTTTATTTTGTGTACACAACTAAGTATTAGTGAGAGGTGATTATTGCCAAAGGCAGTGGAATAGGGTGGGTCATTGTGGCATGACCCTACCCCCATGTTTTGCTCAATACACCATCAACAACTAGAGAGCTTATGAATAGGGTTGGAGGTTGGTTTGTTTAGCCCCTCCAACCAAAAAGATGTTCTGCTGCTCCTCACTATTGCTTTTGGATGAAGTGTAAAAAGAGGTGGTGTTTTTCTTGAAGTTTGCGGTTCTCGTCTTTCATTTTGAAAATACAGCTTGGGAATGTCAGGATCCGTATGTGGACTGGATTTTACTTAGTGGGTGAAATTGTAGTACTTCTAAGTCCCCTTGAGCCATAGGGCTACAGAGGATCTATCCTTTATTAACTGCCCTTTTGTGACATCATATATAAGAATATAGAAAGATAATGGCAAGATGCTACTTATTAGTGTGTGTGGAAGTAACGGGGGTCCCCATGCCATGTTTAGGACTCTTAGAGAAGGGACCTGAGGAAGGTTGGGGAGGAGCTTGCTGCTACTGCAAGAGCCAGATTTATTTTCTTTTTGTTTGTTTTTTGCATGTATATGAACCTTTTTAGTCCTGTATAGTATTAATTGTAGCGTCTGTTTATGACCATCTTTCCTACCACCAGGGAAGACGTCTAACATTTTTTTCCTTTCTCTATTGCTGTCAATAGCACTGGACTTTCTAAATGATTTTTGAATAGGTTTTAAAGGCGATTCTCTAACCTTCCTGAGATATGCAGAGCCTCTAGAGCACCTTTTTAGTTTTGAAACCTAGGTTGTAATTGGTTTAATTTGTCAAATTAAATGAATAACCCTCTGCAAAAGTGTTTCTGCATTAGGAAGATGCTGCTGCTTTAAAAAGAAAAAAAATGGACAAAAGTTTCCAGGTGATACAGTATGCTGGGACAGTACTTGACCGTAATATGCTTTATAATCACTATAGGACCTTCAGAGATGAGCAGAACTGAAGGGGATATGAACAGAACAGCACTTTCCTCCACTGACTGACTTTATTTCTGCTGTAAATTTGGCTGTCTCAGTCAAATTTTATTGTGTAAAAGGTGATCTAAAGGTCTGCAGAAGGTGATTATAATTTGCACAGAGGAAGAAAACCGTCGAGGATTTCCTTCCCTTTATATTGCGCCGAGCGTAAACCCCGACTGGCTGGAATTGAATCAGCTCTGATGACAGATTCTGGGGTATGTGGTACTGTAGTTAGACTAATCCGATTAACAGCTCTGCAGGCAGCTGCTTCTCAGAGATGCCTGACCCCAGTATTTCTGTGCTCTGCTCTTAACAGATGAGCCAAGCATTTGTGACTGGAAGGAAGTGACAAACTATCATTCAATTATAATATTTTTAAGGTCTTTTTTCCCACGAGTGGTTAAAAACCAGTTGAAATAACGTCAAATTGATAAATGAGCAGAGACAGAGCAATGAAGCTTGGCCTACATAATGTGGATTTGCATTCTTCTTTTGCATCATGAAATCCGCGTTGCCTTGTTTTGACTGTTTCTGCTATTCTTGAAGCCTGTTTGGTTTACACATACTTCTGGTTTAATTTGTGTGGCGTGCATGGCAAGAAATGCTTGTGCTCAAAAATGCAGTACTTTGGGGAAATGGATTCATCTGGAAAGGAAAATGTTGAATCATAGGCTTGGATTAGATTCTCTTTCAGGCTTTACAAACTGTCAGTTTTTATGAAGACGCATAATGTAATGTAATTTCAATTTGCGTTGAGGCTTTCTACTTGTACTCTATATGTTATAAAACATAACTAATTAAATGCAATAAAATACATACAAATAGATACAGAAATATAATAAATTCATGTATAGCATAGCAACATCAAATTAAATCAACAGAAAAGCACTGCAAAACATCACTAATTGTAAAACGTAATTTCTCAAATGTCCCCAAAGCACCCCTCCCCTGACTCTGACTAGGGAGGGGTAAAAGGCTGCATTACCTAAGCAGTCCTAGTGAATAGCAAAACACCAAATCAATAAAACATCCGTCTTCTTTCCATCAGATATAGCGTTACTAGAAAAGGTACAGAGAAGAGCTACCAAAATGGTAAAAGGGATGGAAGGATACCCCTATGAAGAGAGGCTAAAAAGGTTAGGGCTCTTCATCCTGGAAAAGAGACGGCTGAGGGGAGACATGATAGAGGTCTATAAATTAATGAATGGAGTGGAACGGGTAAATGTAGATCCGATTGTTTTCGCCATCAAAATATGGATAGACTAGGGGACATGCAAAGAAGCTACAGGGTAACCAATTTAAGACTAATAAGAGAAAATATTTTTTCACTCAACACGTACTCAAACTCTGGAATTTGTTACCGGAGGTTGTAGTAAAAGCTGTTAGTGTAGCTTGGTTTAAAGGTTTGGACAAGTTCCTGGAGGAAAAGTCCATAAACCATTATTAAAAGGGACCCAGGATATCACTGCTTGACCCAATACAAGCATTGTGGAACTTGGGTCTTTTGGGGAAACTGCTAGGTACTTGTGACCTAGATTGGCCACAGTTGGAAACGGGATACTTGGCTTGATGGATCTTGATCTGACCCAGTATGGCATATCTTATGTTCTCCTACAGACTACTGGTCAGCTGTCAGAACTGGCTTAATCGCTAGCCAGATTAGGAAGTTGCTTAGGGTCGCAGCTTACAGTGGGTGGCAAAGGGCCCTTGCAGTCAAAGCTAAATAATAGCCTGGCATCAGAACCTATTTCAAGAAACCATAAGAATATACTTTTACCTGTAGGGGGCTTTGGGTGATTTTCAGATAGCCCGTTTTCCTGGGTAATAGCTTTTGAAAACTGTCCTCTTTGTAGATGGCTGTAGATTTATAACCACCTTTATGCTATTTACCCAGCACGGTGTACAATACGTAGAACTGAATATCCAGTTCTGCATTTTTACGGGATCATTTTGGGAGGGGTAATCATGATTATTCAGTTTAATTGTCACATTACTGGGGAGGAGGGGGCTAGGGACCTTAAAGTTAATTGAAGGAGGTGAAAAGGTGAAAATTCACTTAAAATTCCTAATATCCTTTCCTCGTTTCTTCTCCTTCTCTCGCCCTCAGCAAGCCTCAACATACAAGCAATAAAGCAATAGTAAACCAACACAAACCCCACTCAACTAATCTGTCTGAAACCCAGGAAAAAAGCAATTCCCATTTACCCCACAGTTGTGATTTGATCTTAAAAATATATCTATCCAGAAGGAGAAGAGAGAGACGGTGAATGAAAGACATACGGTATTTCAAAAGTAATAAAATGCATACAAGCAACTTTCTCTCAGAAGAACGAATCATCTGGAAGAAAAGGTTACAATATGAGTCTCGGGGGCAACACCAGAAAATATTTTTCCTCAAAGGGTGGATGTATAGAATGTCTCTACAACCTCCTCCAGGAGGCCAGAAACTGACAGAAATATAGAAAAATGACTGTAGAAAAAGACCACATGGTCTATCTAGTATGCCCTTCCATATCAACTACTATAATCCCGTTTGCCTTTAGAAATCCTCTGTGTTTGTCGCATGCTTTTCTGAATTCAGCTACTGTCCCCATGTCCACCACATCCACTGTGAGATTATTCCACGCATCTACCACTCTTTCTGTAAAGAAATATTTCCACATATTACTCCTGAGACTATCCCCTTTCATTCTCATCCTATGTCCCCTCATAGCAGAGCTTGCCTTCATTTGAAAGAGACACTCCTGTGAATTTATGCCCTGGAGATATTTAAATGTCTCTATCAGATCGCCCATATCCTGCCTTTCCTCTGAAGTATGCATATTAAGATCTTTAAATCTGTCCTCATATACTTCTTAACGAAGACCACTAACCATTTTAGTAGCCACCCTCTGAACCAACTCCAACCTGCCTATATCCTTCCGAAGGTGCAATTTCCAGAATTGCACACAATACTCCAAATGAGGTCCCACCAGAGACTTATACAGAGACATTAGCACCTCCTTTTTTCTGCTGGTCATTCCTCTACCTATATACCTAAGCACCCTTCTGGCTTTCGCAGTCACCTTTTCTCCCTGTTTAGCTACTTTAAGATAGTTAGACTCAATTTTGCCCAGGTCCCACTCTTCTTTTGGGGACAGAAGTACCTCATCCCCTACACTGTACAGCTCCTTTGGATTTTTGCAGCCCAAATGCATGATCCTGCATTTTTTAGCATTAAATCTCAGCTGCCATAATCTAGACCAGTGATGGCTAACCTTTTTGAGCCCGAGTGCCCAAACTGCCGCACAAAACCAAAGAATTTCCTCAAAGTGCCAGCACGTCAATTAAACCTTAACAATATTTTAGAGCCTTATAATGATGGTCCAGATCACCCATTTTGGGCAAGGATACTGGGGCGTTACAAATTACACAACACTTGTCTTTCACCATGATGAAGAAGTAGTCCATTTCCCATTCATCATGAAAGTGGTAGGTTTTGCTCTTCTTTGGAACCCAGCTCCCGCGCGGGTCCTATAATCTTGCGAGAGGATGGCGCACGAGCCCTAGCGTGCAGCTTCTCAGCGAGAGGCGCGCAGAAGCTCCGACCGGAAGGGGAAGCGCGGGGCCGGGCTGGGGCCTTTCTCCTAGCACAGGGGTCTGCAACCTTTAAGACATAAAGAGCCACTTGGACCCGTTTCCGAAGGGAAAAAAAAAACTGGGAGCCGCAAAACCATTGCGACATTTAAAACAAATCTAACACTGCATATATTGTTTCTTACAGTGTACCATCATAATCACAATCACAATCATAGCCTGAGGTAAATATGAGGGCCCAAATGTAATCCACATTATAAATATATTATTATATTATTGTCACTTTTCTTTTAATATTTTTTTGACCCCCCTCAGAACTACTTTTCATAGAAAACGTTAAATTTACTTACCGTATTTTCCGGCGTATAAGACGACTGGGCGTATAAGACGACCCCCTACTTTTCCTGTTAAAATATAGGTGTTTGGCCTATACTCGCCGTATAAGACTACCCCTCTTCCAGCGCACACCAAAAAAAATACGCCGGAAAATACGGTTAATTAATCACAACAAGTAACAATATTTGATTTCAAAATTATGATGATTTTGTAGTCAAATCACTAATATGAAATAAAATTATTTTTTCTACCTTTGTTGTCTGACCAATTTATTCTCTGATCATGCTGGTCCCGATCTGAGGCTTCTGCTTTCCTGTCTTCTCTTAGCTCTCTTTCTGTGGTCTATGGTCCATCTGCCATTTCTTATCTCTTCTTTCGTTTTCTTCACTTCTTTCCATCAGCCTATTTCCAGTCCCAGTAACCCTCCCCAGTATCAGCCCCTTTCCAGTCCTCACTCCCAGTACCTTCCAATGTCAACTTGCATTCCCATGATTGCCACTGGTGTCCATTCCCTTCCAGTCCCCCTCCTTCCCCACTGACCAGTCCCTTCTAGTACAAATACCATGGCAGCCCCTCTCAGATCCACTCCCTTTCAGTTCCATTATCCCATCCCCTTGTATCAGCCCACTTGTAGCCTTAGCCCCCAGTTTTCTTCCAGGGCCAGCAGCTCTATCCTCCCCTCCCCACAATCAGCCCATTCTCAGTCAAAGCCCCCCAATCAGCTCACTTCCAGTGCTAATCCCCCCTCAACCCCATTACCAGTGCTAGCCTCCCCTAATCAGCCCAATACCACCAGTCCTACCCCCCCCCCATCACCAGTCCTATCCCCCCCATCAGCCCATTTCCAGTCCTAACCTCACCGATCAGCTCATTTCCAATGCTAGCCCCCCATCAGTCCATTATCAGTCATACCCCCCTATCAGCCCATTACCAGTCCCAACCCCCCCCTTGATCAGTCCATTCCCAGTCCTAGCCTTCAACCCATTACCAGTCCTAGTCCCCTCCCATCTGCCCATTACCAGTGCTAGCTCCCCCATCAGCCCATTATAATCCTAAGCCGCAATGTCTCTCGCCTCTCTCCAGCATTTATCCCGTCTGTCCAGTATGTCCCTGTCTCTCCCCTTTGTGCATGCCAGCCCCCCTCCCTCCATGTCAGCCCCTGTCCTTCCATCTGTCCATGTCAGCTCCCTCCCTCCCTCCCTCCCTGTCAGCCCCACTGTCCATGTCAGCCTCCCTCCATGTCAGTCCCCCCTCTGTCCATGTCAGCCCCCTCCCTCCATCTATCCCTCCCTCCATGTAAGCCCCCCTCCTTCCATCCATCCATATCAGCTCCCTCCCTCCATGTAAGCCCCCCTCCTTCCATCAATCCATATCAGCTCCCTCCCTCCATGTAAGCCCCCCTCCCCCCCATGTCGATGGTAGCCCCCCCCTCTCCCTCTCCCTCTCCCTCTCCCTCTCCCCATGTCGATGGTAGACCCCCCCCCTCTCCCCTCGTC
Organism: Ichthyophis bannanicus; assembly: GCA_033557465.1. Taxonomy (NCBI): domain Eukaryota; kingdom Metazoa; phylum Chordata; class Amphibia; order Gymnophiona; family Ichthyophiidae; genus Ichthyophis; species Ichthyophis bannanicus. The sequence continues at coordinate 664,865,726 of CM066035.1, forward strand.
GATGGTAGCCCCCCCCTCTCCCCATGTCGATGGTAGCCCCCCCCCTCCCCCCCTGTCGATGGTCGCCCCCCCCCCTCTCCCCATGTCTTCCTCCCTTCGTCTGCAGCCGCGGCTCCCTGCCTGTTAGGGAACCGCGGCTGTGCTTGTAAAATCGTTGCGGAGCCCTTCCTGTCTTGACGGGCTCCGTGCAGCATTGTCCCGCCTCTAAAGGAAGTTTTACTTACAACTTCCTTTAGAGGTGGGACAATGCTGCACGGAGCCCGTCAAGACAGGAAGGGCTCCGCAACGATTTTACAAGCACAGCCGCGGTTCCCTAACAGGCAGGGAGCCGCGGCTGCAGACGAAGGGAGGCAGACACCTGTCCTAGCGGACCTTCCCGCGTGCCAGCTGCAAGGCCTTCGCGTGCCACAGCTGGCACGCGTGCCATAGGTTCGCCATCGCTGATCTAGACCATTCTTCAAGTTTAGCTAGATCCCTCCTCATGTTGTCGACTCCTTCCTGTGTGTCTAATCTATTGCAGATTTTGGTATCATCTGCAAACAAGCAAACCTTACTCGACAGTCCTTCTGCAATATCACTAACATAGATGTTAAACATAATCAGACCAAGAACAGATCCCTGTGGCACACTACTGGTAATCTCCTTCTCCTCAGAGTGAGCTCCATTTACCTGTGCCCTTTGTCGTCTCCCACTCAACCAATTTCTAACCCAATCAGTAACTTTAGGGTCCATCCCTAGTGTGCTCAGTTTGTTTATAAGTTGCCTGTGTGAAACGGTGTTAAAGGCTTTACTGAAATCTAAATACACCACATCTAGGGCTCTCCCTCTGTCCAACTCCCTGATCACCCAGTCAAATCAATCAGATTTGTCTGGCAAGACCTGCCTCTGGTAAATCCATGCTGCCTCAGATCCTGCAATCCATTAGCCTCCAGAAATCTCACTATTCTCTCCTTTTAGTAGCCTTTCCAATAATTTACTAACCACAGAGCTTAGTCTTACCGACCTGTAGTTCTCAATGTCGTCCTTACGTCCGCTTTTTATTTATTTGCATTTATGTACTGCTTTTTTCCAGTGATCAAATATGGTTTACATTGAACAAGATTAATATGTCAATTATGCATAACAGTTCAATAACTATGTACAATGAACATTAAACTTGGGACTAAGTTAGTAGTCCTGTTGTAAACTATATACAATGAGACATAACTTGGGTCTAAGCTTATAGTCAGTAGTGAGCTAATTATAGTATGCTTGCAGTATGTGATTGTGGACTGTGTAGTTTAGGTATGGTATTGGGTAGGTTCAGTGTTTATGGCTTCATATGAGTTTCTACAATGCAGTTTAAAAAGATGTGTTTTTAGTTCTTAATGGAATGTAGATAAGTCTTTGACTGCTCTTAGTTCATCAGACAATTTGTTCCATAGAATGGGTGCAAAGTGTGCGAATGCTCTGTTAGTGGCTTGATTGGATTTTCTAAGTCGGATGGGACTGCTAGTTTATTCTGTGTGCAATCTCTTCTTAGTCTTGAGTCTTCTGGTTTAGCGATGAGGGAGGTGAGATAGGATAGGGCTATTTACCTAATGAGTTTGAATGTTGTCATTAGTGTTTTGTAGTTGATGCAGCCTTGGACTGGGAGCCAGCGTAGGTTTTATAGAACAGGTGTGATGTGTACCTATTTGCAAGATCATCCGGTCTTTCAATGTAAGTTGCATGATATATGCGGACGACGTCCTGCTTTATATGCCTTTCAACATAGACAATTTGGACCTGTCCCCTCTGAGCAACTGTTTTGACGCCATATCAGAATGACTCTTATCACAAAACCTCAGGATTCAACATAAGAAGACAGAGGTGCTCTTCATTTTAAAGAACCCGAACTTCAGCCCTCCACAATTCCTGAAGGTGAAAGATGCTGAGCTACAATCAAAACAAAAAATGCGTTATCTGGGTGTTACACTCGATCAGAACCTGGACATGAAGGCGCATATAGCTAACACTGAGATCCATTTACTACAAAATCCGGTCACTAAGACATCTTCGTCCACTGCTTGAACCTGAAGATTTCCGTACCATCTACCAGGCTCTGATCATGCCTCACTTTGACGATGCTAATGTCATATTGCTAGGCCTCCCTCAATCCACCTTGAATCCCTTACAGCTTGCAATGAATAGTGCTGTGAGGGTTCTCTATGGGGGATCGAGGAGTGAGCATGTGTCGCCCCTTCTGAAGCAGCTACACTGGCTTCCTATACAGGCCAGGATCATTTTCAAGACATTACTACTTACCTTCAAAGCGGTAAACAGTCTCTCCTCCACCTCTTTAACTGAGCTCATCAGACCCATATCCCCTAATAGATCAAGAAGATCAATTGCATTAAATATGCTATTGGTTCCCCGTGAACTTACAAAAAGCACCTCATCAACAGTAAACAGGGCTTTCAGTCTCCGTGCCCCAAAGCTTTGGAATACGTTGCCACCAGATATTAGAGCAATCACCAACCTACTTCAATTCAGAAAGGCCCTCAAACATTACTTATTCCTTTTATACTTCCCGGTGAGTGCAGAATCACGTCCCATCTCTGTTAGTTATAGAAACTCTGAATCACCTAGTGACCCTAAATTCCCCACATAGTAAGTTCAAGTTCAGCTGACCATTACGTCTCAGCTGTGCTCTAATTTAAAGATGTAAATAGTTTACATTGCAATCAAAGTTTACTTTCCTGAGATTCATAATTACCTTGTTATCCAAGTTATTGACCCTGTTTAATGTAACTCAGACATTGTTTTTGTACTGAAATGTTTTGTTCGATGTAAACCGCGCTGATGTTGAATAGTGCGGTATAGAAGAAATGTAAAATAAAATAAATAAAAATAAATAAATGTGTTCTGTTATGAGCTTTCTAAGCTATTTGGGCCGCAACATGCTGGGCCATCTGGAATTGGTTTAGGGTTTGTCTAGATAGGCCTTGTAGGATACTGTTGCAGAAGTCGAAGTGTGGGGTGATTAGTGCCTGAAGGACTGATCTAGCGTCATGATTTGGGACTAAGGGTTTTAGCTGTTGTATCATTCTGACTTTGTAATAGATTTTCTTTATAGTGAATTTTATGTGTGGTTATGCTAAGGGACTGATCTAAGATGACCCCAAGATATTTTACTTCATTTTGTACTGGGAGGTCTGTGTTAAGGCTGAGTTTTGGGGGTGGTGAAAAGTTTTGGTTCCTTGTTATATACATCACCTCCGTTTTATTGAAGTTGATGCAGAGATTTATGGTTGTTAAGCCACTTTGATGCTTCCCTGAAGCAGTCTGTAATTTGGGGGGGGGGGTAATGGTGTTGAATGGAAGACATAGCATAATATCATCCGCATAGATGTGGTAACATACGTGGAAGTTTTTAAAAATGGTGCAGATTGGCTGGAGTTATATGCTAAAAAGGAGAGCCCAGAGGGCAGAGTCTTGTGATGTCCAATTTTGACCTTTTGTATTCGGTTTGATAGGTATGACTGAAACCATTGTATTAGAGTCCCTTTTATCCCTATTTGTTGAAGTCTGTTAAGCAGTATATTGTGGTTAATACTGTTGAATGCAGCAGTAATATCTAAGAATATAAGAATGAATGCTTGACTAGTGTTGTCTCGGGCAAGGAGAAGTATTTCTATGCCATGTTATGGCCTGAAGCCATATTGGTGTTCATCTAGAGCCGGGGTCTCAAACACACGGCCCACGGGCCGCATGCGTCCCGCGAGAGCATTTTGTGCGGCCCGTGACACCACGACTTTTTTCAAGTGGGTTTTACTTGCTTTTCTCACCTGACTGCCAGCGCGGCTGCGTGGTGTTAAAAAATACAATCTCTAAAGTCCTCTCTCCACATGACCTGAGTCACGAGCCTGCCCTCAACCAATAAGAGACAGGAAGGAGGGGGGCCCAGAAGCAGTCTGAGCAGCCAGCCGAACGCCACGAGGCACCACGCGCCCTTGAGGATCCATTCTGCAGTTAGGCGGCCTGTGCATGAAGCAGTGTTCACAGCTCTCCGCGGACAGGTAAGGAGGCAGTCTGCCCTGCCCCCGGAATTCCCCGATGTTAGCCAGCCCTGCCTCCCTCAGTCCCTCTCCTCTTCGGCTTTCAGAGCCGCAAAGGGAGAGCTTCTCCCTCGCGACTCTGTTAAGCTCGCCGGGGCAGATGGGAAATTTCCCATAAGCCTCAGCGGGCTTAACAGTCGTGAGGGAGGAACTCTCCCTTCGCGGTTCTAAGCCGAAGCGGAGAGGGACTGAGGCAGGCAGGGAGGGAGGGAAGCAAGCAGGCAGGCAGGGAGGGAGGGCAGCAAGCAGGCAGGGAGGGAGGGCTGGCTCTGCCGGGCAGGGGGGGGGGGGGCCCGTGGGACATTTGATTTTGCCATGGCTGATGGGGGGGGTTTAGGACTGGTAATGTGCTGTGGGCTGGGGGGGGGGTTTAGGACTGGTAATGTGCTGTGGGCTGGGGGGGGGTTTAGGACTGGTAATGCCACTGGGGGGGTTTAGGAATGGTAATGTGCTGTGGGCTGATGGGGGGGGGGGGTTAGGACTGGTAATGTGCTGTGGGCTGATGGGGGGGGTTAGGACTGGTAATGCCACTGGTGGGGTTTAGGACTGGTAATGCCACTGGGGGGGTTTAGGACTGGTAATGTGCTGTGGGCTGATGGGGGGGGTAGGACTGGTAATGTGCTGTGGGCTGATGGGGGGGGTTAGGACTGGTAATGCCACTGGGGGGGGTTTAGGACTGGTAATGTGCTGTGGGCTGATGGGGGGGGGGTTAGGACTGGTAATGCCACTGGGGGGGTTTAGGACTGGTAATGTGCTGTGGGCTGATGGGGGGGGGGGGGGTTAGGACTGGTAATGCCACTGGGGGGGTTTAGGACTGGTAATGGGCTGGGGGGGGGTTGCTAGGACTGGAAATGGGCTGAGTGGAAGGGGGGCTTGAACTGCAAATGGCTGATGGGGAGGGGGGCTTGGAATGGAAATGGGCTGTGAGGGGAGGGAGCTAGCACTGGAAATGGGCTGAGTGGGGGGGGGAGCTAAGGTTGGAAATGGGCTGATGGGGGGCTAGGACTGGAAATGGACTGATGCAGGGACTAGAAAGGAGTGGATGCTGGGTGGGGCTGGAACTAGAAGGGAGCTGATGTTGGGGGAGGATTAGAATGGGATGGAGCTGGGAAAGTGAAATGGAGAGGGGAAAAATATTTTGTGCGGGAGGGAAGACAAATCTACAATTGGCCAGGTTTTGGGAGAGTAAGTGGAGATTGAGGATGGAGGGGTAATATTTGAGTGGATAAAATAGGAATGAGGAAAGAGCAAAAGGAGAAAGATTAGTATGTTAAAGTAGATGTAGAGAGAGAATGAAAAAAAAAACCTAGAAGAGAGAAAGGACAAATGGACAGCAGACGATGGAGAGTTAGCAGAAGACACGAAGAAACCAGAAGAAAGTGGCTGGAACAATTGCAACTGAAAAAAAATGCACAAAAGGTAGAAAAATATCTCTTTATTTTGAATTTATTAACTGGAATATGTCAGCTCTGGGAAATGTACTAAACAAAGCACAGACATTAATGATGCACAAGAGGAAATTAATTTATGGTTTTATTTCTACAGTGTTGTACATTCCAAGTTTCGCTTTTGGGGTTCCCAATTTAATTGTCTTCCTGTTTCTAAATTGTGATTCCTTGTTTGGTGATGGTGTATGTTCTGCATGTGTAACTGAGCTGAGGTATTCCGTTTATGTAATTCCTATTTGACATTGCTACTTGTTCTCTTTTCCCAGTAGGTCATGTATTGTTGTTCTCTGAAATGTATTGATTTAATATTTGCAGTGTTGCCGTTTCATAGGTAGGGTCTGGTGCTTTGTGAGTCCTGGTAGTGCTGTTATGATATGGCGGGTTTGCTATGGGTTCTAAATGGGTTCAAGCTTTGAACGCTGCCAGTTTGGATGGGCCTGAAGCAGGGTGTTAAAAGTATCTCATATTAGGAACAGACACCCGAAACGTGGAGCCACGTCGCATTGATGTTTGCTGGCAGAAATCGTTAGTGCAAAGGATAGCACTCTCTAAAAAGCTAAGTTTGGATTCAAAATTTTTATCCATATCTAATTAAAAGGGGACTTGTTACAGCGGTACTCGGACTGGGTTCCTTGTACTTTGTTATCATATCCCGACAAAAAAAGTTATTTTTTTATATAATACTTTTCAGGGGGTTTGTTCTTGGGACCTTTATTTGATTTTAATGGGTTCTAAATGGGCAGTGTTTGTAGTAGTTCCTAATGTGCCTGGCGGTTGGCACTGGATTATAGTAATATAGAAATTTTTTAGTCTTTCTTTATCCATACACTCATTATGCAACATTATGCAAATAATTATGCAAATGAGGCCCCGTGTCTTATGCGGGCCCCCGGGTTACTTTACAAGTCCTCATTTGGCCCTCAAAGCAATTTGAGTTTGAGACCCCTGATCTAGAGGGAAATGTGTGTCCACGTAGTCCTGAAGTTGGATTTGAACTATTTTCTCAATTACTTTGACCATAAAAGGGAGGCTTGATATTGGTCTTTATGATTTGGGATTGTTTTTATCTAGGGAGTTATTCTTCAAGATGGGGGCAGATCACAGCTTGTTTTAGTGATGGTGGTATGTGTCCTTATTTCAGGGATGAGTTTATAATAGTGAGTATGAAGGGAGATAGCGCTGTCTTTGTTGCCTTTATCCAGCTGACTGGGCATGGGTCTCAGCTGGATGTTGTAGTGTTGATTTTGGTTAGTGTGTCGCAGAGCACATCTGGCTTGATCTACGAAAACGATGTCCATGTATAGTTGGATGTGAGATTGGTATCCATTGGAGGAGTGGTGTTGGTAATTCTAATTTTCCCTTATAGTGGTCTGCCAGAGTTTGTGGTTTGATTAGGGTTTTTTAATTTCATCATCAGTAGGGTTGCGAGTCAGAGTTTTACTATATAAAATAATTCCCTGGGGTGGTTAAGGAATTTGAGTATGTTTAGTATAGTATTCTTTCCTTTTTATTATTGATGGTGGTTTTGTGGTTTTGTAGTGTACTCATGTAGAGGAATCTGTGTTCAGTGGACTTTGTGGCCCTCTGGGTGTGCAATGTTCTGTAGGGAAATTTTATCTTTTTTAGGTCATGAGAGTACCATTCTGCCTGTTTGTATTTCCTAATCTAATGTGAGGACTTTACTGTAGCAGTATTGTCTATGGTGTCATTCCAATTGACTGTTTCTTCTGGGTTCTTTGGGTTAGGGTTAAGTTGTGGGAGTGTTTCATTTAGAAAGTTATCCTTGTCAAATGGCTCAAATCTTCTGATAGGGGTTTCCCTAGTGTTTGTTGGTGTGGTAGGGAGATGGGATGGCAGCTGAAATTTTATTAGGTGGTGGCCTGACCATCGGACCTCTTCTGCTTGTGGAAAGGGTTGGGAGTGTTTGAAGATGTCGTTGGGTATGAATACTAGGTCTAGGGTGTTTCCTTTGGTGTGGGTGGGGACATTGATTATTTGGTGGTAGTCCATATCTGTCATAGAATTTAGGAATGCAGTGGCATTGGTGTTGTGTAGGTCCCTAAGAGGATGAGTGTATTTTTATTTGAGGTGCAGACAGTTTCAGTGATGGTGTATAAACTGTCTGGATTTGCGTTCGGGTGTCTGTATATTTGGCAGAAGGATAGATGGTTATCAGTGGTAAGGATGTCTATCCTCAACATTTTTAGCAGTTAGGAGGGATGCTTTCACTTCCTCCTTTATGAGGATGAGGACACCTTCACCTTGTTTTGTTTCTCTGGGGCACTGAAATATGTTATACCCTGGGGTCTTAAGTTGGTTGACTGATACATTGGTGGATTTTCAGGTATTGATAACCCTTCTTTTATTGACCCCAATGCGTGTTTAATGTATTTTATTGCATGTGGGCACTCTTATTTTTTATTTCATGATATTCTATCCTTGGTTTTATTTTGAATTGAGTATTCTTTTATTTATATATATATATATATATTGTGATAAGGAAGCTTATCATAGTTCAGGAAGGAGCTATAATAGAGGTGAATTGGCTCTGAACAAGCAACCTGTCTTTGCTGGTAGAAATAATAAAACAGAATGCTTTCATAAAAGACTACCAGTCCCAGAATGCACCAGGTTTCAAACAGCCTCTAGAAGAGCTGAAGTGGGGAAACGTGTGTTCAATCAGGAGAGCTATGAGGTAATCCCCAATCACTCATCTCCAAGGGCAGGGCTTGATTCAGCACAGCTGAGCTGTGCTAGGGTGGAGTATCCCTCTAAACAAGTTAAAAGTAAAACAGATTTTACACAGAATCAGATGGAGTTGAGGAACCCAGAGCTCAAGGACAGAGAGAGCAAGAAGCAACAGCAGCGTGGAAGAAAGAAGAGAAAAACATCTTGGAGGTCTAAAGAAGGAGCCCATAGCAGTACGTGTGTTGGGAGTCATTCCAGAGGCAAGCATACTCCATTGGACTTGAGGAAGCCAGAGGAGTGGGGTTACAGAGCCAGGAATCCCCGGACGGCACCTGTGAAGGAGACGGCTGCATTTGGAAGGGGCCCTAAGACCAGTGCAAGAAGGTATGTGAAGAGAGACCCAGTGTCCAGGGATCTTGATTGGAAGGCTGGACATAAAAGCTGGACTACTTATTGGCCAGGATATCTGGAGAGGAAACCTAACAACAAAGGAAGCTCAGGTATGAACACTGATCTATGCCCTAGCTCTTCACTTGGAAAACAGCAGGGAAACAAGTATTGTTCTGAGAGTGCTCCATTAAGGAATTCCTCTGAGCCAGACCGTGATATTGATTCTATGATAGTTGAAGGAGGAGATATTTTAAATGATCAGAATGAATACATGGATTGCTCTCTGAATAAGCTGCTGTGGTAAAATACGTTCACAAATACAACAACCATCAAAAAGAAATATAACTTGTTCTTTTATCTACCCAGAAAAGTTTACAAGAAAGCTTTAGGGTAGGATTTGAGCCACGTATAGAAAGTAAACCAGCAAAGGGGTTTGCAGCTGACTAATTGTTGGCATTTAAGCCGTGCACAATTGCCTGTGAGCTCTGAAAGGAAACTAATGTTTGTGTGTGAAAATACAAGAAAGTTATCCTTGAAAAAGAACAGTTTTTGGTTACTTTTTGGGTTTTGTTTTTCTTTTGGAGCAGTGCTAAAAGGTATTAGCAGGAGCCCTCAGAAAGACCTTTCTGTTTCCCATCAAGGTCTTTGTTTGATTGCTTAAGAAGTTCAGTTGCTGATATCATGATTTGTTTTTCCTAAGTACAATACTGAAAGCAAGTATCCTTTTGTGTTACCAAGTAAATCTGTGTGGGAGAAATAACCCCATAAATAAAATATATTTTCTTTGCTTACACTCGAGCAACACAACTCATTATTTTGTGAACGGCTGATTCTGGTATGAATGGACTACATTCCCCACAATCCTTTGCAAGTCATAATAGTATTTGCCTTTGCCAAGACTGTGGACATTCTCACCCAGCGCCCCCGCTTACTATATATATATATATATATATATATATATATATATATATATATATATATATATATATACCAATTATATATATTGTGACACAGTAGGCAGTATAGAGCACATGGAGGTAAGAGAAAATGAGGAACTTACCTCAGATTTAACTGAAGAGCAAAACCCAATACACGCAGAAACAGCTGAGCAGCAAATGCATTCAGCACAGGAAAAGCCAAAAGGCATTAGAATGAATTTTCCCTGTAATAGTCCTGACGTAGGGAGAAACAGACAGGCTCATCAGGAGCACCTGTTCCCAAAGACCCACGTAATGTGCAGAGAAGGGAAGCATATAAGTTCCTGGTTAGAACCAGGAAGGGGCAGACCCGGAGAGGAGAGACTCAGAAGCAGTCCTAGAGAGAGTCCCAGTAGGAGCAGGAGGAGGGGCAGCAACTCAGGAGGACTGAGCAAGCAACCAATGAGCACAGGTCATGCTGAAGGAAGTTTGCTGGTAGAAGGAAACAGTAGGTGTGACATCAGAGCAAGAAACAGCTGGGGACGTAACCAGGATCTTGTTAGCTCTGAGGGTGGTTGGAGAGTCCGGGAGAAAGTTCTCAACAGCCCAGAAGCAAGAGCCAGAAACAAGGTAGAAAGGTGGGAACCTTGTTTTTCTAAGGAAGAAGCTAAAAGCTCTGTATGTTTTAAAGGGCGTGGCCCTGGAAGTAACATTAATGCTGAAAGATATCCAGTGTTCCCACTAGGTGGGAAGGGAAAGGAAAGCCAGCAAGAAGCTATTCTCATACCGGTCATTCACAGCCCTAGGTTTAAAGAACACTTTGTGGGAAAAGTGATCCATGTACCGCAGGAGGGTTTGCAAGAAGCCAGCACATGTAAAGAGTGTGACCCTTGTATTATCGGGAGTGAACCCGAAGTAATGCAGTGGGAGAATAATAGCTATCCTTCAGACCCAGTCCCTATGGATTGCACGATATGTTTTTCGGATGATGTCATTTCTTTATGTTAACCCTGAAGAAAACAACCTTGTGCTAATAACAAAGGAAAAGAAGATATTTTTCTCTGTAGCCGTCTTTTGTTTTGATGCTGTTTGTTGTGTTTGTATCCAAAGAATATCTGTTTCGGGAAAGGGAATAAAGCCCTGATTTATTTTGCTTTACCATTCGACTGAAAGACTCTTTTTAGCAGAAAAATCAGCTTGAAGCTCAAAACCCTAGGCAGCCGCCTAATAGGGTTCACAGAGGGTCTGTCATACGGGCCCCATCACAATATATATATAAATAAAAAGAATACTCAATTCAAAATAAAACCAAGGATAGAATATCATGAAATAAAAAATAATAAGAGTTCCCACATGCAATAAAATACATTAAAAACGAATTGGGGTCAATAAAAGAAGGGTTATCAATACCTGAAAATCCGCCAATGTATCAGTCAACCAACTTAAGACCCCAGGGTATAACATATATCTATCTTTATTTTTACATTATATTTGTTCTTGAGGTTTTTGTCTTCCCCTTACCCCTGAAGAAGGCCGGTGGATGAAACGCATTGGGGTCAATAAAAGAAGGGTTATCAATATCTTAAAATCCTCCAATTTTTGGTACCAGCTCTGTTTGGTCAGTAATTGGCTGCTGCAGGTATTCTGCTCTGTTTTGTTTGGTTGACTAATACATTGTCCAAATCTAGTAACAATGTTTCTGTGATGCAGAAAAATAACAGGGTTGTTATCTTTGACAATGTCACAGATTAACAGTATTTTATTTCTTACTGATCGTTCATTGGAGAGGTAACTTATTAGTAACTTATGGTTTGTATTGCTTTGGCTTGAGTGTGTAATGTTCATGTTTGGTTGGATAAAAATTAATCTATTTAGGTTCAGTTGAATTCCGGTGGTAGTTCTTTATTCCATAGGCATGGGGATGTATCGCTTCAGGGTGTAGATTATGGGTATAATGTGCTGGTGTGTGTGTGTGTGGGTGTATGTGTGTGTGTGGATATAGCTTTGTATTATGAGGTAGAAAGTAATACATATGCTGTAGAAGAGCCAAGGGGTGAGTTTGATCTCCATGATTGCTGTATGGTAGATAAAGGACACAGCAAGGGTTGGTTAGAAAGGGTGAAAAGTGGTGTTAGTGGTTGGGGGATAAACTGCATGGTCAATAGAAATATCTCTATTAGTGGGTATGATTGAGATTTAGTTGCCTGGATGAGTATGCATTCAGTAATATAACATGGATACTACTGGGATACTACTGTAGTACAAACCAGGCAGAGTGGTAAAACAAGGTAGAGTAGTAATGATATTGGTTAGCTATCTTATTCGTAATGAGATCTCATAATTACGTACTTACAGTATAAATTGGTATATATGGAACAAATACAGTGTTTGGTATACAGCTTAGTTTGACCTTCAGAATGGATGTTGAGTCTTTGCTATATTGAGCGTGCTTATCTTTGTGGCTCATTCAGAACTGAGGTTCTATTGGATTCAGTGGTGAATTGACAGTCAGTCGGATGTCCATGGTGAATTTTTCAAATATGAGCTTGTTTGGTCCTTTAATGTAGGAGATTTGCTGGTGGATGGCTTCTGGTATTCTGCATTGCTCTTTTTGCAGTCCACACCTAAAGGCCACATGTACCTATGCATGCGGCTTTTGTGTATACAGCTCCTTTTATGTGTCTGGTGCTGCAGGGCCGATTGGCCTTGTCAGGGGGAGGGGCGATGGGGGAATTCCCTTACCTCGCTTCCTTTTGTGTAAAGGGACCACATATGCTTCTCTCCAGTCCTCCGGGACCACTCCCAACTCCAAAGAGACTTGAAAAGGTCAGACAGTGGAGCTGCTAGAACTCTCCCCCAGTATTCTTGGATATATCCCATCTGGACCCATGGGTTTGTCTACTTTTAGTTTAGCTAGTTCCTCTCGAAGCAGTCTTCTGAAAATCATTTGAGAATGGGACAAGCATAGAGGATCCTGATTATGAAGAAGTGAAGGGGAAACCCAAAGACTAGTTGTGGTCTATGGCAATAAAGGGCATGTTTACTAAAGTGCAGCAAGTAGCATGGGATAAGCACATGTTTAGTGTGAGTCTTTACCATGGTGGGAGTATAGCGGCTGTGGTAGGTGCAGTTGCCACAGTAGAAACATACTGATGTGCTAGGCATGTCACTAGCATGGTAGTTGCAAACACGTGGCTGTAGAAGCAGCTCCATAGCCCACCAATAGGACACCCACCTTCATGGCCTGACATCTGCCAGAGGAGAGGGGAGACACTCAACACTATTTTATGTTGCTAGTCTGTACACCAGTCAATAAGTTGGTAGCATTTATATCTCAAACACATTTACTAGCACACTGTGTACTTTGGTAGTGATGCATGGAAGGTCATATTTTCTGTTTAAATCTATTGGAAGAGAAGAAACAGAAATTGAATGCCATGCCAGCCCAGTACTTAACAGAGCAGCTCCGGAGATGATGATAAACTATATTTCTATAACCAGCGAGAATCTGATGACGTTACTTTAAGCTTGAGTAGAACCCTTCTCCTAGGTTCCTTTAGCACTTGAGCTAAAGGAACATGACAGTTATCCATGATAGCACGTTGCCAAGTACTTCTGCCCCACCTTCTGTGGAGTTTTTAGAATACTTTGTAATGTAAAAATGAGTTACTATTGTTTCTACTAATAGCATCTGGACTTCTGTTTGTCTCTCTCTCTAATATATACACACAAGATGCTCAAGGAAGTGATTGACGCTGTTGGTAGGGGAAGTGGTTTGATTACATGGTCAGAGATGCTATATTTTTAGTGTTCTGCGGAAATGTAAATGATGGTTTTTCATGCTTCTACTGCACTGTTTGACTGGAGTTACTGGCTTAATATGAAACAACTTGTTAAAAGTTAAAGTGGAGAAATCTAGAGTGCTGCGGACAGACAGAGGGAAGTATTTGACAGAGGTGAGCAGCAAAGAGTGGGCCCTGTCAATTCATGGGTATGGTTTGCAGTGGACTGGTGCCAGCCCAGGTGAGTGCTGTGTTGAAATGTGGCTGCTTTTCTTAAACAGACTGCAAGTTAGTTGTATGTCCCATCCCTTTGGGCATGGGCCACTGTGCTGTGATGCATGCCTTCTAACTTAGGCATGTTCTGTTCTAGCAGTCTTGAAGATCTTGTCAAAATGCTGGCAGTGTAGATTAATACTGTATTACTTGCTGGCCATGGACTGTGTGTTGTCATTCTCTGCAAACTATTTTTTTTGTTACAAATACTTTAGTTTATGGTTCATTGGTGCCATATGGGAGACTCAGCTTTCTATTGGTCTCAGTTTCTGTACCTTGTGTTAGCCAAGGACTCTCTCTTGGGAAGGAAGTGAGGATTAGGCACCTACTGACTCGTTGATAGTGGCATTGGAGATAAGTAGCACCCACTTCCCCCTTAATTAGGCAAAGGAGGCTACTACGATGGGTAAGTCTGGCGTGATCTTTTCAGATACCAAAGAAAAGACCACACCAGAAGTGTAAACAATTAAAGAAACTTCTGGATCACATTTGACACAATTGCTAGTGTGCCGCCACACTCTACTTACCGCTAATATACTTTCAGAAATAAATCACTTTTGCAATCTAAAGCTGAAAACAGTCTTCCAGAAAGCTCAAAAGACCACAAGGACTCTAAATATAAAGTAGCAAAAGGAGAACCAATAGAAAAAGAGGAGAAAAGACCTCAGTGTAGCTAGTATCTCTCTGAGGGAGTAACCTGCCCAAGGGGAATTGCTTCTCAAAACATCAGTGGTCCAAAAAAATTCCTCTATTTAATTGTTGTTCTTAAATCTTAAGAGATTATGGACCTTGTTAAGCTTTAATTAGTTGTTTAACTTTTAATCTCATAACCAAATCTGAATCTAAAGGTCTACATTTATTTATTTAGTGTCTTTTATACCACGCTATTTAAAATCAGTGCGGTTTACATACAACAGTAACTTATACAGTGCGGCCTAGGCTGTGCTGTATTTACAATAACAGGTGCTGTAACTTGGACATCGCTGGGGTAACTATTTACAGGTTGGCAATCAAGTCAAGTCATGCAGGACTATCGTTGGGTAGAGTAACTTTAGACTCTATATAAAATATCTGTCTTCTGTTTCGTGCCAAATGGCAGTAAGACCAGGCATACTGCAAGATAATGCCTTAGTACCTCGCATCCAGTAAATCACCAGTAGTCAGAATGACCTAAAATGGAAAAATTTGAAAGCCTGACTTCCAAAAGTCGCAGTAACATATTCAAATCACTTAACTTTTAAAGTTTATCATAATCTCACAAAAAGAGTAGCCCAACAAAGATCTCTGTTTCACCATGGAGGCTTCTTTGGGACAAACTCTATTTTGATACTGTTGGTAGTATCGGCGGTGGAGGGTGATATCAGCACTGACTAGTTTAAATGAAAGAGCCAATCATAAGGGAGCAGAGGGAGGATCTACATATAGCCATTAAAAATATACCCCTCCCCTTCAATCTTTTTGTTTCAACCATAGGGTTCCAAAGAGTCCACTTTTGTTCTCTTTGCAGCAAAATCTTACCTCAATTCCCTCTTCTTAACATCTGAGGGATGGAATCTGTGGCCATACAGCATAAATCTTCAAAGTTATGATTAAAATGCTGACAATGGTCAACTAAAAGTGCTTATTATCTTGTTTTTTGACAAACTATATTTGTGCTCAGACAGGTTGGTTTGAAGTTGTCTTGTAGTTTTTCCAACATAAATCCTAAGACAAGGACAGCAAATTATGTAGACGGCAAATGAAGAAATGCATGATGTCAATGTTTGTAACTTGAAAGTTCTCCCATTATTAGAAAAGTCAGTCCCTTCTATAACTGTACAAAACTTACAGCGACAACATTTGTAATGTCCTGTCAAGCAATTCTCTTCTTGAATAGGATGAGTAATAGCTGGAAAGAGAAAATCCCTTAAATTTCACCCTCTACTGTAAACTATGCAAGGTTTCAAGGAAGACAGAACTAGATGTGCATTGAAAACTGACCAGCGATTCTTGATTGCAGAAGCAATGCGCGAAGCCAATGACGAACATTGAAGGATGCAAACGCCGCTCTCTGGATGTCTATTCATAGAAGGAGTAGTTTCAGACTTATTGATCAGCCATTCCAGGTGGTTGTAAAGTGCCCTCTTGTAGGCTGTCTGCAAAGTATTTGCCGGGTAACCTCTATCTTTAAATTTAGACAGCATCTTCTTAGCCTGATAATGATATTCATGGGGACTGTTTCTCAAATGTGCAGGTTGGAAGCTTCTGTATTGTAAAAGCATTTTCCATTCACCTCTTTAGTCACTTGCACATCAAGAAAATAGATATTCAATTCATCACACATCTCTATACATATGGCTGGATTGCATGCATTCAAAAAATTAAAAAAATCCATTAAAATATTATGTGGACTCCCCCAAAAGGAGAAATCTTGACAAACTACCCATACATGCTACATCTTACAATCTCCAGCAGGAGGCTGTCTGGCACAATGCAAGTACTATGCCGTTAGCAGTGAATTTAAGAGACTGAGATCATACTACCCATGCATTGGCTTAGGAGTGAGGTTCACAACTGTCATGGTATGTGCAAAACTAATCCATTTGGAGAAACTGGCCTGGGAGAAATATCAATCTGTCTCCACCATCTGATAATATATTGAGTGTAAGGAGAGGAATATTCGCATTGAATCTCAAAATCTTCCATATACAGGTTAGCTAGTGAGGGGGCAAACATCGCCCCCATCACTGTACCAGAGATCTGTAAATGGAAATCATTCTGATAGATAAATAAAATTATTTATCAAAGCAATTTTTTGCAAGCTGTATCAGGAAGCTAGTTGGTACTTTATGGAGGTGCTGACAATTGTCCCATACTCTTTGCAATACAGCGAGTTCCTCATCTTGAGGAATAGACATATACAGGGAGTTAATATCCATTGTAGCCATCCACAGTATATTACTTATTTCCTCTACCTGTTGCAAATTATAAAGGAAATATGTAGTATCCTTTATTTAGTATCTAATCTTCATAACGTCATGTCTAAGAAACTTGTTAAGATGCTAGCCTACAAATTCTAAAAGGGAATTGTTGCTTGATAGAATTGGTCTTCCTGGAGGATCAATTAAGGCTTTATGTACCTTAGGAAGAAGCTAAAAAAGCTAGAACCTTAGGAAATGTAAGGTTCGTAAAAGCTAATTCCTTCTTAGATAACAACCGCGGCTCATAGGTCTGGTTTTTTTTTTAAGATCTTAATCTCATGTTGTATACTAGGAGTAGGGTCAATTTCAAGTTTATGATCATGATTTGTATTCAGTAGCTGGCATATTTCCTCAGCCTCATAAGTTGCTGTATCCATCACAACTATGGCACCACCACCTTTATCGGCTCTCTTGATGGTAATCAAGCAGTTTTGCTGTAAATTTCTCAAAGCCAGTCTTTCAGCCCTTGAAAGGTTAGGTTTAGGTTTCCATGTATGCTTTCACAAACTCCAAAATATTATTCAACACTAAACCTGTAAAAGTTGACAAGACTGGATCCAACAGACCTAAAGTTGTTCACGTAGATTTTAGCCATACCACCGAAGAATCTATACTAGATGTCTTTTTTTCTGTAAAATAGATCTTAAGTTGTACAGTTCAAACACATTTTTCAATAGCTAATCTAATTTGAAAAGCATTAGAAAAGGGGCCTGAAAAATGCGATGAATGATCTACCTAGATTTCAGCAAAGCCTTTAATACTGTTCCTCATAGGAGGCTTATCAAACTCAACAGCTTGGGGATGGGTCCCAATGTGGTGAACTGGATCAGAAATTGGTTGACAGATGACAGAAAGTGATGGTAAATGGCGAGATGTTGGTGTGCACAGACCAAGAGAAGGACCTTGGAGCGATTTGTTTTAGAGAATTTCAAGGTGGAGAAACAGTGTGACAAGGCAGTGGCAAAAGCCAGAAGGATGCTGGGTTGCATACAGAGAGGAATTACCAGCAGAAAGGAAGAGCTACTAATGCCACTGTACAAATCGCTGGTGAGGCCTCACTTGGAATGTTGTGTTCAGTTTTGGAGACCATATCTCGCAAAGCATGCAAAAAAAGACTGGAAATGGTTCAAAGGAAGGTGACCAAAATGATTTGGAGCCTGCATCAGAAGACATATGAGAAGAGACCTGAAGACATAAATATGTACACTCTGGAGGAGAGGAGGGCGAGGGGAGATATGATTCAGACCTTTAAGTACTTAGAATATTAACAAACAAACAAACCTCTTCCAAAGACGGGGAAGCTGTAAAACTAGAGGGCATAACATGAAGCTGCAAGGGGGTAAACAAAGGCAAAGCCATGAAATACTTTTTCACTGAAAGGGTGGTTGAATGCCCTCCCG
Source organism: Ichthyophis bannanicus (assembly GCA_033557465.1). Lineage (NCBI taxonomy): Eukaryota > Metazoa > Chordata > Amphibia > Gymnophiona > Ichthyophiidae > Ichthyophis > Ichthyophis bannanicus. The sequence goes on from CM066035.1 coordinate 664,883,663, forward strand.
ATGGAAGTGGTGAGGCAAATACAGTGACTGAATTCAAAGTGGCTTGGGACAGACACAGTGGATCCCTTTTATAGCAACAGGATAAAATCAAAATAATCATAACTCTTATATCTCAACAAATAGGGGTGACCTACACGGAGCGGTGGGTGCACCCCTAAACAAAGGCATGGGGAAGGGTGACCTGCACAGAGAGGCAGGGACACCTACTTTTACCGCCTGGCTGGGCAGACTAGATGGACCATACTGGTCTTTATCTGCCGTCATACTAGGTATGTTACTATGTGACAGACCACTTGAAAGAGGAGCACATTCAGCATCTGACAGTATGACAGAGGAAAGGTTCAATACTAATTGTCATAAAGGGTGCTGATATTGATGATACTGACGTTGTTGTCGTGTGAGGGGACCTTGCCTGCCTTCCTGCAAGGAGCCTCGAGTGTCCCAGTTCTTTCCTTAGTTTCATTCTCTTTTTGTCTAAAGATCTTTATGATCATCACTAGATGATGAGCTTTCTGAAGATAAATCAAAGCCCACTCTCCTATGAGGATATTCATTATTTTGATGATTTTGAGACCAAAGACTGTAACTGTTTTCAACTTTAGACTGATCTATTTCTGAAAGCATATTAGCTGTAAGAGTGTGGCAGCACACTAGCAATGGTGTCAAATGTGATACGGAGGTTTTTTTCTTTTTCTTTATTAAAATATTTTCAGAGACAGGAAATTTATTTCCTTTACTAAAATTTTTTTTCTTAATTTATTTTCTAATATAACAAAGGCTAGGACAATTTTGAACCACGGTAAATACTAAAATAACAAGCAAAGAACATTGCATACTTGCAGTGATTGGTGGAAGTCCTTCACACTGTCAAAGCTGAGACCTCCTAAACCAGATATAATCCATTGAGACTTTTTCTAAACCTCAAAGCACTAAATCTTTATCTTCCTATATTTTAAGGTGTTTTTTTTTTTTTTTAATTTCTTTTTCCTTTTTCATATTTTGCTTTTCTTTGCTTTCTTCTAATGCATTCCCCTTCCTAACGGTGCTTCCTTCCTCTCTTTACAATTCATCCACAGCCACCTGAACACTTTTCAGGCTATGGTTCAGCATATTTTTGGGCCAAGCTGGACCTCTGACATTGGCAGCAATTTCTCAGCCTGGGACAGGCTGCTGACATTTTGGTGGCGGTGGCAGCAACTTTAACTTCTGGGACTGGGTTTCTAATATCTGTCCAGGTTAAATACCAGGCAATGATTACAGTGTAGCTGTTATGCAGTATAGCCAGTAACTAATGGAGACATGGAAGATTCCAGCTTTACAGTCAACCTCTAGACTGAAGTTGTTCAGGTTCTTAGGGGGATCATGCTGTACGACCACAATGATCCCTTTTCTTTAAGGATTCTGATCATTTTTGTCTAAAGAACTTCAGTAATATCATTGGAAGTGTAAGGGATCCTCTGGGGCCCTCACTGTCTCGGTGTGCTCCTATACAACTTATGAGTGGTAAGGAGGTGTAAAACATTTTGCTACAGCATTCCCTACTGGCTGGCTGCAATTGACCTAAATCCATATATGTCAGGGACAGTGTTAATGTGCTGGTTTTTTGTTTGCTCTGGTGCAAACTGGTGGTTGTTCCTTTGGTCTCTGTGTGAGCTTGGCATTTTTCTCTCGTGAATGAATCTCCTTTGGGAGTTGAGTTTTTGTCTAGTGTCAAGTGTGCATGTTGGAGATATTCAACCCACCCCCTTTAGTCTTGTTATAAATAAGACGTCTGCAGTGGAGATTTTGGCTTTTTACACAAGCAGAATAGGGGAGGGAGAGGAGAGAGCTGAAAGAGGTACAGTTTTGGGGAGAACTGGTAGTGGGAATTTTGTTCTGATGGGGATTGCAATGTGCATGAATTTAGTAGGGATGTCTCTTAGTGAGTTTGGAAGCCCAGTTAAAGTGACTTAGGTTTCTGCAGCTGTCCAAAACTCATAAAATCCTAAACTGTGTGGAGAAAGGAGTTGCAAAGATGACATGTTTTCACCGTGAGGACAGAACAGTGTTTAACCAGTGCCGTGGCAGATAAGTGAGATGTGCTCCTTTGCCAGCCAGTGGAGATAAAGGAGCAAATTTCAGTAATCTGCTGGTACAGCACTGAGAGAAGCCAATATTTATCTGTCTCCAGCGGGTGGCAAGGTGTTTGGACTGGTGCAGCAACACAGATAGGCTTGATTCTTGTGGCCAACTTACAGTGCTGTGGTCATAGAGATCAAGTCTGATAAGGCCCAGTGATGCTCTGAGCCACCCTAGTTCCAGCACTGCTACCCACGTGTTCCTAGCACCTTTTGTGCTGGAGAGGAGTGGTGGGGCCCCACGGAGTGTCTGAGGGGGGCTGGTAAGTTGGGCCCAGGCCCCCCTTTCTCTTTTTGTTCTCTATGCTTGCAAGACTTTCAGATTTTTTTTTTTCCCCGTATAAGTCCCTTTCTGACCATTATTTCTTATGGGTTGTATTAAGCAGCTTCAAATGAAAAAAGGCGGACCTTTTTAGGCAACAGGGCCTCTCCAAGCCCATATAGACAGTTGGGGAAACCCAAGAAGGCTTCCCCCAACTGGCCTGTGGGCAGTACCCATTTGGGTCTCCCTTTTTGCTGCAGTTCTGCTCTTTTTTGTTGCCCGAGTCATTTTATTCGGCAGTACTTCTTCCCAGCCTGCACAGGATTTTTGTGATTCTATTTATCGTGACCTGGACCATTTTTTTGGGTGGTTCTTTTTCCTGGCTTGCACTTTTTTTTTTTCTACTGTTTCTTTGCTTGCGTCCTGTACTTTTTTTTTTTTTTTTTTTCCCAGCTGCTTGTTGCATTGCTTTTCCCAGTTTTTTCTTTTTGCTGCATTGAGCCTTACTAGCATGCCACAGACCTGATTTTTGGGCCGATGCAGAAAACTAGCATGGCCTTTAAGCACAGATAATACCACTTTTAAGCACACTTACTGCCACCGCCAAATGCATAAAAGACTGACGCACATGTAAACAGCAAAGGAAAAACTAGCGTACAATTAACATCAAGAATATTTACATTTATTTAAATTAGAGGCAAATGAGCTGCACATAATAAAGTGGCATGCAAATATTGCCTGCACCCGATGCATAGAGGATTTTGCAACCAGCCTTAACGCTAATATCTCTACATCTGGTCTTGAGGTGGCTTAAACTCTAGCGCATGCCCCCTTCAGTATTTTGATGGCTTCGGGGGCTTTCCCTGATAGCTGGATCATCTGAGGGGAATATCAAAGATGATCCAGGCATCGGGGAAAGCCCCCAATGCCATCAAAATACTGTTGAGGGGTGATACCCCAACAGAAAGTGAATCCCTGATCCCCCAGGGAGCCCCCCCCCCCAATCCCCACCCCAACTAAAAATGAACCTGGTGGCCCGGTGGCCCTGAACCTCTTGCCTCCCTCCCACTCTTGCACTACTATCTTGAAAGGTGCCAGCGCCTGACCTCACGCAGGGCTGGGTGCCACCATTTTTCAAGATGGAGGTGCAGGAGTAGGAGGGCGTAGGCACAGCACTCCTGCTAGTTTGTAAAGGTACTGGGTCAGGGCCGCTGGACCAGCAGGGATTATTTTTAGTTGGGTGGGTGGAAGGTTTGGGGCCACCAGGGTGGTTCTTTGGGTAGGTGGGGGGATTGCAGCCGCTGGACCTCCAGGGATTTGCTTTCTGTCAGGGGTACCGGCCCCCCGACAGTATTTTGATGGCACTGGAGGCTTTCTCCGATGCCTGGATTATTCCCCTCAGATGATCCAGGTAGCAGAGAAAGCCATCAAAATACTGTTGGGGCTCATATGCAGATTAGCCACACAGTGCCCCCTGTTTCTCTGAGAGCATGCCAAACTTGTGCCAACTAAAGTGCATATGTGTTTGGTTTGTTCTCCCAGTTAAATGCTGCCATTTGCGTACAGTTTAACTTGTGGCTAATCCTTGGCTGATTTGCATATGAGCCCTTTTCTGCATGCCAGCGTTAAAGCTGTGTGCTATTGGTGCACTGCAAATAGGCATATAAGGTTGATAGTGTGCGACTTCCAGCGCTGGCTTTCTGCATCAGCATGTTTATGCCTCTAGTGGTTCCTGCCAGGCCTGCTCCATGGTGGGCCCAATCATTATGACATTCTCAGGACCCACGTTGCTCCTGGATTCTCCTCAGAGCACTTCCTGTCTGTAGGGTAGATGACCCTCTCAGGGGTCAGCCGGATGCAGGAGAACAGATCTGCGGAGGCTTCAGGATCTGCCGGGAAGCCCCTCTGTGTGCCAGGGCTCCCTTGCTGCTAGATCTGAGAAACAGCTGCTGAAACAGCTCACAGGCTGTTTTCAGGTTTTGTTTTTTTTTGTTTTTTTTTTCCCTTGCTGTTCATCAACGCCCTTTGCAGAGTCCTGAGGTCCAGGACAAGAAACCCAGGGCCCCCAAGCACCTCTGTCATGGGCAGTCACAAGGGTCAAAGCCACTGCTTTGCTGCTTCTCCAGGAGCTCAGCCATATCCTCTATGGGGAATGGATGAAGGACTCAAGAAAATTCTTTTTCAGCAGAACGTCTGAGGAGGAAGGGATGATTCACTTGATGGAGAGCCGATTATGTTTATTAAAACATTCTATACTGCCCTACACTGTTCTTTCACACACTGGTCCTGTTTATGTCCTTTCAGGGCAGGGCCGGCCCAAGGGTTTCTTCCACCCCAGGCAAAAGCCCTTGCCATGCTGCCCACCCCCCATGTGGAGTCACACCACGCCACCACCGCTGTTGCTGCAGATTCCTTCGGCGAGGCAAGGGGGATGGCACTGCAGCAGCAGACCATGTGCTTAAGCACACATGGCCTGCTATTTCTGATACCCCTCTGACACAACTTCCTGTCAGAAGGAGTCAGAAGTGGCAGGCCATGTGTGCCACAGCACATGGACTACTGTCCACAGAGGTCTTGCACCCCAAGGTTGCTGCTTAGTGGATGATCTGGCCCTGTTTCAGGGTGCTATGGTGGTTCTTCATGTGGTACAACTTGCGCTCAAGCAAGGTTTGTAAATGGGGAGGGGGTCCCTTTTTCAGGAGGGTTTCTAGTGACCTGTTGTATTAATTTCTCTACCTCATCCTATGCAGCAGTGTGTAGATTTTAAGAAGAAAAACCCTGAGCTTGGCCTTACAACCTAAAGGGCCCATTTTTGGCTCTACCCTTGGCCCCAGGCAAGTGAGATCGGCCTTTTGGGCTCTCTGGGATGGGAGCCCTGGCTATGGCTGTGATGAAGCTCAAGTCCATGTCCATCCCTATGGAAGGGAGGCGATGCACTCAAGGAGTTTCCTCTTTGGAGGGCCATGGTCCTCCCTAAGAATGCTTTTCAGCCACCACTTTAGGCTCTCAAGCAACGTTGTGGGCTGGTCTGATGACAAGCCAAAGCAGAAATCACACATCATGGAAAATCAGGAATCTGTATAGTAATTTCAGTTATAAATTTATTCACTATGAGCTGACATAGTTGTGCTAAGGCAATAATATGCCTGCGTCAGGGAGTCATACAAATCTTCAGACATCAACATATAAAAACATAGAACAAACATAATATAAAAAAATTAAAGTTAAATGATTGCATAAATTTATAAGGAAAAACAATTAATACATACACTTGGTTTGCAGCTTGTCATGCTGTGAGGCTTGTGTGCATCAGTGACAGGGTCTCCCAAGATAGAGAGGTCTCAGCTGAGGTGTCGGACTAAGACAAACCACCCATCTGGATAGCAGGAGAATGGGATGATGTTGGTGGCAGAGGATCACATTTCTGTGATAACTGCAGCAACACTAGAATTACCTGCATGGAAGAAAGGCCTGGCAAATCTACTTCTGTATCTTGCCATGAAAACCCAATGGATAGTCACAAAACAAAGTGTACTATAGAGCTGGAAGATGAGGCCTCCAGATCGGAAGGCATTCAACTGGCTACTGGGGATGACCGGAAGACTTCTCAGACTAAAGCCAGCATTTATGATGTGGTTGGATCAAAGCCCTCGATGTCTGACTGCTGATGTAGCTGCGCATGAAATGAGTCAGAAGTTGAAGATGTCTTACATATTGGGACATGGAACGTATGAAGCATGAACTAAGGGAAGTTGGAAGTAGTCAAGAATGAAATGGAAAGTGTACAACTCGATCTGTTGGGTGTCAGCAAACTGAATTGAACTGGCATCGGGCACTTTACATCAGATGATGACATGGTCTACTATGCTGGAAATGAAAGACAAAGAAGAAATGGTGTAGCACTTATAATTAAGAAGAAACTTGCAAAAACTGTAATGAAATACAGTGCTGTCAGTGAACACTTGATCTGCATTCCTCATAGAGGAATAGAAATTAACACAACTATAATTCGGGCATATGCCCCAACAAAAGCTGCAGAAGAGGAAGAAGTTGAGTTCTATGAACAAGTACAAGCTGAAATTGGCAGAACATGCAAACAAGATATCCTGAAGTAATGGGTGACTGGAACACAAAAGTTGGCAACAAAGAAGGCACAGTGGTTGGAAAATATGGATGGCAGCAGAAATGAAGCTGGAGAAAGACTGATAGACCTCCGCAAGACCAATGATCTGTTCATCTGAAAACCACCTTCCAGCAACACAAGCGCCAACTGTACATGGGGACTTCACCCAATGAATTATACAAAAAATCAAACTGACTATATCTGTGGTAGACAATGATGGAAAAGCTTGATAACATCAACAAAGACAAAATCTGGAGCTGACTGTGGTACAGATCATAAATAACTAGTATGCAAACTCAAGCTAAAATTGAAAGATCAAGCCACTCATTAATGTAGCAAAAAATGACCTTGACAATATACCACCAGAATTTAGAGACTGCTTGCAAAATTGATTTGCTACTTTAGATACAAATGACAGAGCTCCAGAAGAGTTATGGGATGACATCAAGAAGGTTGTATTGAAAGAAAGCGATAAGTCTCTACAAAAGGTGAAAAAGCAAAAACAACCAAAATGGATGATCGAACAGCCAAAATGGATGATCAAACTCTCAAAATTGCCCAGAAATGCAGAGAAGCTAAAGCCAGAGGAGAAAGGCAATCGTAGAACTCGACAGATTTCCAACATGCAGCAAGACGAGACAAGGCGAAGTACTACAATGACGCTTGTAAGAAAATAAAATCAGAAACTATTAGAGGAAGAACATGATCGGCTTTCCTAAAGCTATGAGTTAAACAAAAAATTCCAGCCTCAAATTGGAATACTACAAGATGCTAAAGAATCCATGTTGAATGATTCTGAGAAGATCAAGAAAAAGTGGAAAGAATATACAGCGTTATTATACTATAAAGATCAAGTGGACCAACAACTGTTTCAACCTTTACCTTTTGATCAGGAACCATTGGGGATGAGAGAAGAAATTGAAGAAGCATTGAAAGCCTTATCAAAAAATAAAGCACCGGGCATTGATGGCATTCCTATTGAAGTATTACAGCAGTCAGATGAAACTGTTACAAGGTTCTGCCAAGAAATTTGGAAGACAAATTCATAGCCAACTGACTGGAAAAGATCTGTTTCTGCCAGTACTGAAAAAAGTACTGTGGAAATTATCACACAATTGCTCTGATCTCACATGTCAGCAAGATACTACTCAAGATCATTCAGGAGAGACTACAACAATACTTAGAATGAAAAAGGCCTGAAGTGCAAGCAGGGTTCAGGAAAGGGCAAGAAATGAGAGACATTGTTGCGGATGTGAGAAGGATTCTTCAAAAGACAAAAGAATACTGCTAGACCCCAATCCTCTCGACGGGTAGAGGTATACTCCCCTGCCTGTCGCCATGTACAGTATATAGCTGAGCCAATGTGTAAATGGTGTTGAGTTGTCCTCATAACATATGACAGCAAGTTACCTTGTACATAGTTACCCTGTTAACCCTGTATACAATTCCCTGTTTATTGTAAGTCCAGTGTAGGCCTGCCTGCACTGCACAGATCTGTTACCTGTAAACCACACTGATTTTTAAAGAGCGCGGTATAGAAGAGACAAATACCAAAAGGATATCTGTATGTGTTTTATTGACTACAGCAAGACTTTGACTATGTAAACCATGAGAAACTCTGAGCCACATTAAGAAGCATGGGCATACCAGAAAACCTGAGAGTTCTCTTGCATAGTCTGTACATTGATCAAAAAGCAACAGTTCAAACGGAACAAGGAGAAACAGAATGGTTTAAAATCAGCAAAGGTGTATGACAACGCTGCATACTTTCCCCCGCCTGTTTTAACTTATATACAGAACAAATAATCAGAGAAGCAGTACTGTATGAAAATAACCAAGGTGTATAGATTGGTGGAAGACTCAACAACCTTCACTATGCTGATTCCACATTACTGGCTGAAAGTGAAGACTATCTGAAACATTTTGCATCTCAAGATGACGGAAGATAATCTTAAAATGGGCCTGCACCTTAACATTAAGAAGACAAAGATCCTGACAACTGAAAAAATCAATACGTTTATCATTGATGAAGAAGAAATTGAAATAGTTGACAATTTTAACCTACTTCAATCAAGAATCAATAAAGAAAGGACAAGCAGTCAAGAAATCAGACGATGCATTGCTCTTGGCAGAATGTTTCTGAAGGACCTAGACAAGATTCTCAAGAGCAGAGATGTCTCTCTCATACAAAGATTTGACTTGTCCAAGCCATGGTATTTTCAATAACATATGGATGTGAAGGTTTGACAGTGAAAAAGATAGACAGGAAGAAAATTGATGCCTTTGAATTATGAGGCTGGCATCAAATACTGTGTATATCATAGACTGCCCGAAGAACAAACCAGTCTGTAATAAAGGAGATCAAAGCTAAGCTTTCCTTAGAAGCTCAGATGACAAGACTTCAACTTTCATACTTTGGACACATCATGCGATGAGAGAAATAATTAGGGAAAGACATAATGCTTGGCAAGGTAGAAGGTCCGCATGTCATAGTTCATATATAAATCCAGCACATCATTCCGCAAAAGCAGATGAAATGTAAAACACAAGCAGCGAGGCTATTTTTGATTTGTATGCCTATAAACAAATCGAATGGACTTGGGCCTTGAATGACTTAAAAATCCTTTCATTTTTTGCACCCATTATAGAGTATAGGGCCAGGAAACAGGGAACTGTATCATCAAAACAGAAGGCTAGTGAATAGTTATCCTCTAGGCAGGAGAGACATGCTTCCAGAGAAGCCGGCGGGACCAGCATTTGGTACCTATTGAAGGGCACATCTCAGGCTTTTCCAGTGGAAAGAAGCTTGTATTAGGAGGGTGTCACTGAGGTGAAAGCAAAGGCATATGAAGGGTGAGGTGGTGGGTGCTGCCTGCCCTGGGTGCTGGCTGGGAGCGGGGGTGTACCCCTGCCGGCCCAGTGGAGGCAGCATGTCAAACTTACGCTTAAACTGGTTTGCCGTGCTGCCTCATGCTCCAGGAGCTGGTCGCTCTTCTTTTAGCTGAAGTCTAGTGAGATTGGTGTATTGTGGCGCTGTGTGTGTGGGATGGGGACACTCACACAGGGTGGGGAGGGGGGGGGTAGGAACACCACTGGGTGAAAGTATCAAGCTTAGATGCAGAGAAATTAAAGATCACAGACAGGGTCCTGGTACAGAGAGCCTAGGTGCTGACTGACACCCTGATGCAGAAAAGTGCGCTGCCATTAATGCAGGGATCTTCAGTGTTGAAACAGAATTTTTTGCGTTAGTGTGGGTACAGAATGTGGGAAGGAATTGAATGTGAGCATAACCAATATGCAAATGCCTGCACTAACAGCAGCACCCTGTGCATGTAAATCTATGCTAATAAAGCAATTAGCTATGCAGTACAGATGCAGAGAGATGTGCAGAAGACCAGAAGTGTGAAGAGTTGGTGCTGGTGAGGAATTTGTGTGTTTGAGTGCACAACCTCTGTAACTTTTTTCTGGCTTTGCTGAAGAGTACTGAAAAAAAGACCAGCAGAGGAAGTCGGCTAGAGCAATGTTATGTGCATCGACTGCATTGCTATCTGTTTCTGTGCTCAAATGCCAAACTGTAATTTCTTGTGTGCATAGGAAATAGGTGCTGCTAATGCAGACCTCTGTGCGCCTCTGCCTAGCTTGCTTTCCTTGTTTAATGCAGCGCTCATTTGCATGCTGTCTGCTTACAGTATCACTGAGCAAAAGGTCTGTACTAAATTTGTTCAGGAAATCTTGTGCTAGAGCTTTAGCGTTGGGCTGTAACGTAGAGTTTCTGCATAGAGCTGTGAGTTTGTGTATCAGAGAAAAGTCATGCGAGGTCTATAGTGCACAGCAAGCACACTTAATAGTGAGAAGCTTGCTAGGAAATAAACTGAAAAGAGCAGAGCTGCCACCAATTCCAAGAGGAGTATTTTAGACCACTTCTGGATTTCTGTTTGCCTCATCCTGATGCGTTAAGGGACCTGCAGCATTGACCCCAGTGAATAGAATTGGGGACTACAGATGTTGTTAAGTGCCGTCAAATCGGAGTCGACTCATGGCGACCCTCTGGATAGCTATCCTAAATTGTGTTCAGTCTGGAGTCAGGCAGCTCATTGTTGACAGACTGGTACCCGTAGCTGCTGTTGTATCGATCCATCTCATTGCTGGCCTTCCTCTTTTGCGCTGATCTATCTTGCCAAGCATGATGTCTTTCTCTAATGATCTCTCTCTTCGCATGATGTGTCCAAAGTATGAAAGTCGAAGTCTTGTCATCTGAGCTTCTAAAGAAAGCTTAGGTTTGATCTCCTCTAGTACTGACTGGTTTGTTCTTTGGGCAGTCCATGGTATACACAGTATTCAGCGCCAGCACCATAATTCAAAGGCATCAATTTTCTTCCTGTATCTTTTTCACTGTCCAGCTTTCACATCCATATGATGTTATTGAAAATACCATGGCTTGAACAAGTCAAATCTTTGTATGGAGAGAGACATCTCTGCTCTTGAGAATCTTATCTAGGTCTTTCATAGCCATTCTGCCAAGAGCAATGTGTCGTCTGATTTCTTGACTGCTTGTTGCTTATTTTTTGTTGATAGTTGATCCAGGTAGGTTAAAGTTGTTCACGATTTCAATTTCTTCTCCTTCAACGATGAACCTGTTGATTATGCCAGTTGTCATGATCTTTGTCTTCTTTACATTAAGGTGCAGGTCCATTTTGAGACTATGTTCTTTGATTGTGAGAAGCAAATGTTTCAGATCATCTTCACTTTCAGCCAGTAATGTGGTATCATCAGCATAGCGAAGGTTGTTGAGTCTTACACCAATCTTCACACCTCTGTTGTCTTCATACAATCCTGCTTCTCTGATGACTTGTTCTGCATATAAATTAAACAGTTAGGGGGGAGGTATGCAGCCTTGTCTTACACCTTTGCTTATTTTAAACCATTCTGTTTCTCCTTGTTCTGTTCGAACTGTTGCTTCTTGATCAATGTACAGATAGTGCAAGAGAACGATCAGGTGTTCTGGTATACCCATGCTTCTTAATGTGGCCCAGAGTTTCCATGGTTTACACAGTCAAAAGCTTTGCTATAGTCGATAAAGCACAAATAGATATCCTTTTGGTATTCTTTAGTCTTTTCAAGGATCCATCTCACATCCGCAATGATGTCTCTCGTTCCTCGCCCTTTCCTGAACCCTGCTTGCACTTCAGGTAGTTCTTGTTCCAGGTATGGTTGTAGTCTCTCTTGAATAATCTTCAGTAGAATCTTGCTGGCATGTGGGATCAGAGCGATAGTTTAGCTCTCAGCATCACTGATGCACACAAGCCCTCACAGCATGACAAGCTGCAAACCAAGTGAGGGGGGACTACAGATACTGCACTGCTATAGGGTATAAGTTCAATACCAGGACTGGCCAAAATGTCTCCCTTCTGGGGCTGGATAAGTTGGCATCCTGGACTGGTCCAAGCACCAGGCAAACCATTCAAAGCTAAACAATGGATTCCGACTGCTGGGTGAGGGGAGGGAGGGGGGGAGCATAAGGCTTAATGTTTGCCTAGGGTGTCGACACCTTGTAGCAACTCTGGGGCTGGTCCTGGTGGCTGCTCCGAAAGAGCACTACTAAGGTTGGTTCAGCCCTGCTCCTCTCTCGATATCTTGTGGCATTCATTGCCCTGTTTCTGCTCTTGGCCTGCTTTTGGTGCCATGGAGGGTTGGTACTGTACCTGGTGTCCTGTAATGTGTGCTATTGCTTTGGTTGGAGATGCTTTCCAGCAAGTTAAAAAAAAATGTGGATTTTGCCCAACCCTTTCAAGGTGGCTTGCTTTCTAAGTTTGTGCCTGAGGCACTGACACATTAGTGGTATCTGGACCCAGAATTCCCTGGTTCTCGGCCCACTTCTGTAATCACAAGGCAGCTACTCCACTCCTGTGTCAAACAAGTTTAATAGAAAATGGATGGAAAAGCCCTACTGTTAAAGTACAAAATTGCATGTCCCATTCACTCTGAAAACATAGTGAACTGAAAATATTTTCCATGCCCATATGTCCCTAGCAAAAATGACTGGGGCTGGAGGCCACTTTATAGACTAACCAGTTTCTTTTGAGGTTAACATCCTCTTATTTCTCCTTCATGTGTGGCGGCTGCATTTGAGAAATCCCGTACTACTTTCTGGATGAGACTTTTTGTGGTGGCTAAAATAGCTGATGCTTCTGGGTTAAAAATTTAGAGAGCGGTTCTGATACTTGCTAAATAAAGATTGAAATATTTAAGCCTGTGCTGCGTCATGCTACCATTTAGATGCCGTGCAGTTATTTTGATTTTAAACATGAATTTCCTGATGCTTCTGGAATTTTTCCCCTATGATGGGTGTGAAGAAAAGCGGAAGCAGTATTCAGATCAGCTTACTTATACTAAATGTAAGTCAGCAAATCTGTTTCCTTCCCTCCAGGGCTGATTCAACTTGCGGTTTAGAAATACCGTGATGGCTGGGGAAATAGAAACATGAGATTATTCCTGACTTTTTCTTAATTGGGGGGGGGGGGGGGAAGCTCTGTATGTGGTGCCATGGTGATGGGCTACAGATGCGGCTCTTCACTGCCTGCTGTGCTGTCAATAGCAGTGCATAAACCAAACTCGCTCACTGCTGTTCAAAAGTGTTTTGCATCATATTTGTGATCATGCGGCCGCTTCTATGCCCCACCCTGCTTCTCCTCTGATACCTCCTTAGGTGCGGATGTATAGTCTTCATATATAGTGCAGCTATTTCATGGCTTGCTTTAACTTTCTCATGCCCTGAGCTGTTCTGCTTTTGTCTCTTTCCTTCCCACAGACAGGGCCATCTTTATTTGCCTGCCTGCACAAAACACTACACTCCAATTTCAGGCAAGTTTAGATCTTGTTCTCAAATCAATGTGTGCCTTTTGAGTCAGTCCTGACTCCTGGCGACCCAGAAGCTCCTGGGTTTTCTTGGCAGTGTCACCAGAAGTAGATTGCCAGGCCTTTCTTCCGAGGCAGTGGAGGGTTAAGTGACTTGCCCAAGGCCACAAGGAGTGCTAGTGGGAATTGAACTCTGGTTGCTTGGTTACCAAGCCAGTGATCTAACCACTAGGCTACTCCTCCACTCTGAGATGGTTGAAAATGGTATCCTTTTGCAGTTTTAGGCTGCTATGAAACTTGACTCTCCAGGACATGGTGTCAACACTGGCTAATGGATAAACACCAACCAGCGTGATATTCCATGGCATTGTCCAGATTCCGACAGTAAATATTTCCTCTGACCTCCTCCACGCTCTCCAGATAGTGACAGAGCAGTCTGTGGGCGGAGCTGAGGCATAGCTTTGAGTTATCCAGTAAGTGGTGATATTCAGATAGCCAACTGGAAAACAAACCGCATAAAGCTGGCCTAAAAGAAAACCCCAGCTGGAACTATCTGCTATCCAGATAGCTCCAGCTGTCAGCGGAAAACCCTGTATTCAGCGCTGAAGAATATCCGGATTCTGCTACTGAAAATCTGGTTTCATTATAAAACACCACGGCTGGTGGTTTAAAAAAACAAAAAAAAGCACCACCCATAGTTTTTAAATATTAAATATTACCGCTGTTTCTAACTATCTTGGTATACATTTTATATTTTATTTATTTCTTCAGTTTGATATATTGCTTCAGGTAACATCCCAAAGTGGTGTGTACATACAGTTACAGAAAGAATTGGAAATTGAGATTTCTTTTCCTCCTGGACCTGTAAGACATATATTCCATTTATTTACATTTAGGGTTGCCAACGTTTTGAAAGAGAAAAACCCACCACCTGTGGCTAGTCATGCTCCGCCCACCCCACTCCACCCTTTCCCCACCTCTGCCCTGCTACACACACACACACACACACACACACACACACACACACACACACACGCAAGAACTATATAGACAAATAAAACTGAAACCCCAAGAAGACATACTCTGCATGCAGTGCATTATCAGGTAAATAAGAGATGCAGTTCTCCATACTGTGTATAATATAAAGATAGTACAAAGTCCAATCATTAATATGAAAATAAAATTATTTTTTCTACCTTTGTTGTCTGACCATTTTATTCTCTGATCATGCTGGTTCCTATCTGAGGCTTCCGTTTTCCCGTCTTCTCTTAGCTCGTTTTCTATGGTCTATAGTCCATCTGCCATTTCTTGTCTTATTTTTTTCACTTCCTTCCATCAGCCTATTTCCAGTCCCAGTAACCGTCCCCAATGTCAGCCCTCTTTCCAGTCCTCCCCTCCCATTACATTCCAATGTCAATCCCCTTGTGTTCCCAGGACTGCCATTTCCTTCTAGTCCCCCTCCTTCCTCACTGTCCAGCCCCTTCTAGTCCAAACACCATCCCAGGTATCAGCTCACTTCCACTCCCAGTGCCTTCCCTGTGTCAGCTCCCTTCCAGTCACCCTACCCTCTGTCCATCCCCCTTCCAGTGCCATCCCCACATTTCTGCTCCCTTCCAGTCCCATTGCTCCCTCCTTTCCAGCCTCCTCCCCATTACCCAGTCACTTACCAGTGCCATTCCCAGGTGTCAGCTCCCTTTGAGCCCCCTCCTTACCCCCTCTGTCAGCTCCCTTCCAGCCTCCTCCTCCTCCTCCTCCCCCCCCCCCCTTTCAGCTCTCTTCCAGCCCTCACCTTCCACCTTGGTTCCTTCTGCAGAACAGAAAGTCACCATTGATATTTCTCTTTCATCTCAAACAAAAACACTGCCCTAATACATTTAACAACCACAATCTTTTAGTAAAATGTTCTTATTTGCCTGTATTTTTTCAGTAAATAGGCTGTCAGCTGCTGAGTTTATATGTTTCTATAATTTAAAGATGCAATAAATCTTTATGTTAAGAAAGTAAATGGAAAATAAGAGGATAGAGAGACCAATTTGGTTTACAGAGGAAGTGGTTAAGAAAGCGAGTGCAATAAGATTGCACTCAGAGGAACGAAGGGTATAAAGCGAAACTGAATCAGGTGGAGAATGGCAGAGACATGGATGGTGGGAAAAACAGCTAAGGAAAGTTACACAACTTTTTTTTTTTCTTCAGGTAGAGCAGGTAAAATATGAAGAGCAGAAATGGGATAACAAGATTAAGAGGCGGCCAGAAGTGTGTGGGGAAAAAAACCAAAACAAATATTTAACTCACTTGCCGTTCAGGCTGTGATGCACAAATCAAATTAGCAGCTGTCTGATATTTTGCATGCTCCAGTCTAAACCAACCAGAAGTGCTACTGAAAATTGTACCAATATCCAAGAACGTCTGCATCTGCTTCAAGGAGGTTTTGATAATTGGTCTCTAAATGACCCATGAGACTAGACAGTGAAGTATCCTTCATAGCAGAGGTTTCCAGGATAATTCTAGTTTAGTGATGGCTGTAACCGATTCTCCTGCAGTAGACCCGAGCTGGGAATACAGCTGGCAGGGAGGCGAAGGCAAGAGAGAAGCGAGGCCGTACCCCTGCCGCTAACGGCTGCAGTCTACCCGAAAATGTGGAAGCGAAAGTAGCCTGGACCTCTCGCAGTATAACAGCATTCTCCAAGTAAAACTTAAGAGCCAATTACTATAGTACCCTGGGTAAGAGGAAGCAGAAGCAGCGGCTACAAGAGGGGGCTGTGGACCGCGTACGAAAAGCCGGTTTTCCATTCTGGCCGCTCCCGATCTTGTGGCCAGAGGAAAAAAAACGGCTTTTCAAGGGCCAGTTTCTGTTCTTTGCCGGCAGCCGGCCTGGCCATGGAAAATCCAGCCAGGCCGGCTGAAAACCGTACGGTTGGCAACCCTATTTATGTTCTACTCAGGCACATTACATTCAGGTACAGGAGGTATTTCCCTATCCCCACAGTATTTACATTCTAAATTTGTACCTGATAAATGGAGGGTTAAATAAGTTGCCCAAGGCCAAAAGCAGCATCAGTGAGATCTGAACCCAGGCTTCCCTGGTTCCCAGCCCATTACTGTAACCACTAGGCTACTCTTCCATGCAACACTCTGTGAACTGCATCAACTAATTTCTAGTATAGGAAAGCACAAGTGTGAGCAAGAGCTTGCAGACACCAGGTCTCTTTATGAAGTTCGATTACTTAATATGCAAAAGCTCAGTTTAATTTCACCTTGATACTAGGTTCTCGCACATAAGCATGGCAGGCTTTGGGCAACTCCACAAATGCCATCTTCTGCAGATTGCTCTTGCTACCCCCAGAACTCAACAGTGACTTGCCAAGTCCTTGGATTTCTCCTCTAGAAGCTGCTGTGATCTTCGTCTTTGTGTCTGCCTCTAGGCCTCTGTTTCCATGATAGCTTATTTGGCCTGCATCCTGTAGGCTTCTGGTGTCCAGGAAACCTCTGAGCTTCTGCCTTCCTGACCACTTATGAGGCAGAGGACACTTCTGTGATTCTATGGCCAGGCTCACCATGTCCTTTCTCTTGCCAGCTTTTGCCATTTCCTAAAGGCTGATGACAAGAATCTTTTTGGACAACAGCTTCCAGCATATTTTTCCTTAGAGTGATATTATTTCCCTTCACTTTAATACTTTTTTTTAGACTCCACCCCCTTGCCCCACAAGCATATGCTGTCTCCCTTATTCACCTCTCTATATAGTAGCATTTCCCAACCGTTCTGCTGGGAGATTTTCCATTGGCCATTCAGAGCCTTTAGTAGAAAGAGGAGTTTAGGTGAGCAAGGGCTGCTGCCTCTTCTGGCCGTTGAAATGTCTTGTCTCTTCCTTCCCTTACGGTTCCTTGCCTGAGGACCTTCACTTACCTGCTATTGCTTCCCGTTCCTGCTTCCCTCTATAGTTGGAGCAAAGCAGGGTTACCATAGTCTTCCGGGCCCTCTGACCCCAGGCAGCTCCAACTTGAGGAGAAATACTGCTGATTGATACAGTACTTTCCAATTGGAGGACATTGGAGGAGGGCTGGAAAGGGGCATATGATTTATACCCAGGGGTACTGAGAGCCAGCGCATCTCCAGAGCAGATAAGTTTTCCAGGCCCCTCTTACCGCCAGCCTCCTTCCTGGCCCAGGCTTCAAAAAATGAAACAGCATGGCAGTGGCCTTGCAGCACCTGTGTGTGCTCCAGTTCAACTGTATCCCACCCCATCAGATACTTCTTGCCAGAGAGGGCGGGGTGCAGCCGGCATAGAGTATACACTGGTGCTGGAAGACAAACTGAGGACAGGTCCCTTCATAGACCCGTGGGCCCTGGTGTCACACATCCCTCCCCCCCCCATCTCCCCTCTTGTCAGGCCGGATTGTACTAGGTGGAGAAGGGACAGATTGACCCAGATTGTGGGGGGGAGGGGGGGGGTAGAGGTTAAGATGAAAGTCTATTGCAGGCCCCCTGAGGCAATATATTGAGTTAATATTGCTTTGGTCAGGGGTATAGAATCAGGAAGTAGAACATTAACCGTTTTTCAGCATGGCTTAATTTGAGTTGCAAAATCTTATCTTTAAGTATAAATGGCAAAAAAAATGTCGCCATGTGGATTCTGCACACTTTGTTTCAGTTTAATGTTACATAGAATGCAGGTATTTCTGCCTCTCCTTTAATGCTGATGGCAGAGCATTACATGAGTAATGATACAGGCAACCAAATTCAAGCCATCTGGAGACACCATGTTTTGAGGAAGGATGATTACTGCAACATCTGCTGTTTGCCACTTAATCACTTAATAGTGGCATTTTAAAGAATATTTTTGCTTCTAATTAGGAAGGCTTCAGCCAGAAAGAGCTGGGGTGACCTCATAAATCCAGGTGGCTAAGAATGAACTGTGCTCCTTTAACTTAGAACATCACGATAACAAAACTTTATCCTTATCCACGATAACAAAACCTTTTCATCCTTAAGGCGTAAGGAACCAGCAAAGACCAGGATACTAGCATAGACTGCTCTACTTGATCTAATGTTAGTGAGATTACCTCTCTAGTATATGGAAAACTGTAGTCCAAGAAGTGCTTGTATTCCCATTAACAAAGAGGTAATGCGCTGTTTGAGGTGTGCTCCAGTTGTAAATGTCAGGTCGGACGTCCTGGAATGTAAGTTCAGTTCAACGTGTTAACTTTGTGTTTGTTTGCCAACCTGTGCTTGAATAATAATGGCAGATATCAACTCCCAGGCCTTGAAAGGTTTCATGCATGTTTGGGTGTTAGGTATGTACCACTAGCTAAACAAGTAGTTCTCAATCCAGTCCTCTGGGACCCCCAGGCCAATCAGGTTTTCAGGATGTCCAAAATGAATATGCATGAGAAAGATATGAATGCACTACTTCCACTGAGCAAGACCATCTATCCCTTAGGTGTTTTTCTAAAGTATTAAACTACAGTAGAAAGTGTAGGCATGTGCACATTTTAGTTTGATTCAGTTCATTTGGACTTTTTCCCGGTTAACAGACTTTTTTTTTTCAGCTCGTTTCACATTTATTTTAATAAAAATGTTTTTAACGTTCACAAATTGACTTAACATGCTAATTAATAGGTTAATGAACATTAAAATTGATTTTGCACGCATGAGAATTTTTTAATGTGCACTAAGGAATATACATCCCCTAATAAATTGTATAGGCATTCATTTGAATTCAAATTCTTGCTGCAGCACCCACTTCTCTAGACTTGTTCTGTGATACATTTGTCATTTGTTTTAATGTAGAAACATTCACAGAGCAGGCACATGCTGAATGACCACTAGGAGACAGCTGGGCCCTATTGTGATTTTGAGCCTGAAGCCGCTGTAGTTTTTTGAATATTGTCCAACAATGGGAAACTTCATTTGAGAGAACGAAGAGGAGAAAGCTTAAAGTGGCATATTAGAAAGGGTGTCCAAGTGCAATCTTGGTTGTCCAGGGCAAAACATACAGAAAAACTCCAGGATGTCAATGTTTCGGCTTGATTATAGAAATACAGGCATCCACCAACGTGGATGTCCATGCTGGCAACCACACAGACGTCCCCGCTACTAAAATCGGGGCGAAGATGTCTAGCACATGCTACTTTGTACATGGGACATCCTCGGCATGGCAAAACAAAAACAAGAGCCCTCATTCTCCATCATTCATTGTTAACATGAAAAATATAGGGTTTATGAGTGCGCACCACCTCCACCCCCTATGAATGTTTGGTTGACAAAATGAACATTTTTCTGATGCCTATTCGTGCCTGGAGCAGATATAACCGTTGATGCAGCTCAGGACTTGCAGGTATTCTGAAATCTGGTGAGGGCGTCCAAGTTCCTGGGAATGCCCTGGATACACCTCTGCCACACCCCCTTCACAGCTTGGATGTCCTTGCATTGGGGCCTCTCTGAAGCCAGCTTATAAAAATGCCTCCGGAGACATCTCTGTGATTTGGACATCTGCGTGCCAGTTTGCAGATATCCAAAGCACTAATAGCACTAAAATAACTCCCTGAATCTAATATTGCCATGCATTATTACAGATGAAGAACTGAAATACTTCTTGGCCCAGTAACAGTCTCCCTGCCAAAGCAGGCAAGTGGGGGAAGTCTTCATCCCTTGCATTGCTACTTCTAAACACACAAACGTAGACTATCACCAGTCCAAGAAGACTGCTCAGGGATTGCAAAGAGAGCAAGCAAATTGCAACCGCATCAATATATAATCACCTCATCTATCATTTTGTATATCTACTGCACCTATTTTACTGCAGTTAGTGCTGCTTCAAGGAGTGAAAACTTGATCCTTAGAGGTTTTTGAGCATTATACTAGTTTGAAGGCACTCACAGTGGGAAGAGCTCAAGCCCTACCAAGAAACTGGCACTTTGCTCATGATGCCTCTGACTAGTATCTTTCCAGACATTGGAATGAAATCAAATTAAGATACCACACAGAGATTAACAGGCCCCTTGCATGTCTTAACATATGATCCAAGCCGCTGCAATGCTCCCTTCCTGTTCTTTTGGTAGTCTCTTGCATTGTTTGCATATAAGCTGCCTTAGTGTACCGGCACAGTTACATTACACAGCTACTCTGACAGCTTGGCCTCGGATCCAGATTTTCAGGCCTGGAGCTTAGAGGTGATGGATGTGATTTAAAACCGGTGCCATGTACATTCCAGAGTCAATGAGAGTTCAGAGGAGCACCAGATGCAATATATTTGTGGCTGAAGTCAGGAGCATGTTGGCACTGAGCTTGGAGAATGGTACTGCTTTATTTGTAGACCCGAAGAACTTTAAGACTTCGTGCCATACAAGCACAGAGAAAAAAAGGATAGAACATTTCTGTCAGGATCATAAAGCAATAATAAATTAAAAGTAGCACATTTTCCACCACTTCTCAAGAAGCTATGGTTTAGAGTCCTGGTACTGTTCTGAAAGTGGGATGATCTTAGCCTAATAAAGCAGCTCTCACAAAAATCAATGCAGGTATGTAACTAATAAATTAAGTAATTTCATTTCTAATTAAATACTCTCTAAGCTTTTACAGCTTTTATGTAGTAAACGGCAGGGTGCATAATTTGTTTAAATTGATACATCAAGTCCTAAACAAAATTCAACCATCCAGGGTGCATCCTCTGTGCATCCGAGGCAGCATGGATTCACCAGAGGCAGGTCTTGTCAGACAAATCTGATTTCTTTGACTGGGTGACCAGGGAGTTGGACCGAGGGAGAGCTCTAGATGTGGTGTATTTAGATTTCAGTAAAGCCTTTGACACTGTTCCTCACAGGCGACTTATAAACAAACTGAGCACCCTAGGGATGGACCCTAAAGTTACTGCTTGGGTTAGAAATTGATTGGGTGGGAGGCGACAAAGAGTACAAGTAAATGGAGCTCACTCTGAGGAGAAGGATGTTGCCAGTGGTGTGCCCCAGGGATCTGTCCTTGGTCCGATTCTTTTTAACATCTTTGTTAGTGAAATAGTGGAAGGGCTGTCGGGTAAGGTTTGCCTCTTTGCGGATGATACCAAAATCTGCAATAGAGTAGACACCCAGGAAGGTGTAGATAACATGAGGAGGGATCTAGCTAAGCTTGAAGAATGGTCTAGAATTTGGCAGCTGGGATTTAATGTTAAAAAATATAAGGTCATGCATTTGGGCTGCGGCAATCCAAGGGAGCAATACAGTATAGGAGATGAAGTACTTTCGTCCACTAAAGAAGAGCGGGACTTAGGCGTGGTTGTGTCTGATGATCTTAAAGTAGCTAAACAGGTAGAAAAGGCGACGGCAAAAGCTAGAAGGATGCTTGGATGCATACGGAGAGGAATGGCTAGCAGCAAAAAGGAGGTGATAATGCCTCTGTATAAGTCTTTGGTGTGACCTCATTTGGAGTATGGTGTGCAATTCTGGAGACCGCACCTTCAAAAGGATGTGAACAGGAGTCGGTGCAGAGGGTTGCTACTAAAATGATTAATGGGCTTCATTATAAAGTATATGAGGACAGACTTAAGGATCTTAATATGTACACCTTAGAGGAAAGGCAGGATAGAGGTGATATGATTGAGATGTTTAAATACCTCCGTGGCATAAATGTTCAGGGGGAGAGCCTCTTTCAATTGAAAGCAAGATATGCTATGAGGGGACATGGGATGAGGGTGAAGGGAGATAGATTCTGGAGTGATATGCAGAAATATTTCTTTACGGAAAGAGTAATGGATCCATGGAATAGTCTCCCAGTGGAGGTGGTAGAGATGAGGACAGTAACTGAATTCAAAAAAGCATGGGACCAACACAGGATCTCTAAAGGTAAAAAGTGGACTGTTGTAGCTATGGAAGGACAGACTAGATAGGCCATGTGGTCTTTTTTTTTTGTCGTCATGTTTCTATGTTTCTATGTTTCTACAGTGATCCTTGTCTGAATATTCTTTCATTGTGTATACTGGCAAAATATAAATAGGAATTCTTACAACAGTGATACTGTTTTGATTGCCAAATACACTTCACAGAACATATTTTAGTGCTCTTCTGCGTTCCAGTTCATTGAATGAGTCAAGTGTCATGAAAACCACAGTGCAAGAGAAGTATAGATTCGTTGTTGCAGTCCAGTACAACTGCTGTATGCGTCAAGGGATTTTCTTAAAGATTAGCTAAACATTTGTATGGTTAGCAACCTGTCACCCTTAAAGGGGTTAATTCTTTAAAAGCTTTTCCTATACATGTAAAACCTGTTTGGCACTCAAAAGTGCTTTTATAGAATTCTGCCATCACATACATGCTTACAAAGTATGAATACAGAAAACATGCACCTGCTTTTGTATGATCTGCATGTAGACATTCCTCAGTGTGTAGTTCAGGTGAAAGCAGTTGCAATGTACGTGTGCATTTCATAAATGACCACACACTCAAAGCATGTACATGCATTTACCCCTTTTTGGAAGTGTAAATTTGTGCAAGGGTGTCTGCTTGCTGTTTGGAGCTGGATCTGGGAGCCTGTTTAGAAAGCTGCATAGGTGCTTGTCTCCTTTATAAAATAAGCATGTTTTTGGGCTTCTCATACTCCCACGAAATGCCTTTCTGTTTTTGAACATATTGTTCATTAGTACAGTATATAGTTTTCATGTAGGTCTCTACAATGCATCTGAAAACCATTCCGTTTTAAGCTGAGACTAGTTTAGGCAGTATTTTAGAACTGGTTTTAAAACCAATTTCTAAGCTCATTCTGTGAACAAGGCTTTAAATGTCTGCAGGTGCTTTTAACTTGTGAACTTTGCACTAGTTTTCAGGAGAAAATGGTGTATATATTTTTGCTGTGGGTACGGAGTACCTGTGAACATTTGGTAATGGTAGGAGTTTGCTAGAAAAGCATGCACATAAAAATGAAAATGCAAAGTATACACTCCTGGAATATCTTCTCTCGGTGTCGATAAAAGTATGTGTTTCATGAAACAGTATGAAGACATTTAGCCATTTTCAGGGAGGGCAGTTTTCAGACAACAAATTTCCACTGGTAAGTTATTTACCCCAAAACTGATAAACTGCTTTTTGTTATTGTGGTCCCTAAAATAATTTACATAAAATACTGACTTGTTTTCTGCCGTTTGATGGTATATTTTATGTTTCTCAAGCCAGTCTGATTTTTTGATTTCCACAATGAACGGTCATGAAACAGATTTGCATGGAGTGGAGGCAGCGTATGCAAATCTATCTCATGCATATTCATTGTGAGTATCCTGAAAACCAGACTGGTTGGTGGGGAAGCGGAGTACCGATTTTTAGATCTTTCAGATAGGAATGGGGATGGCTTCCCAAAGGAGGCCAACTTTTTTTGTTTTTACTTACTGTAACTGTCTATTTAATCTATGACAGATGTTTTAAGCCAATAAAACATGTCATTTCATGCTTTTATACAGTGTAAATGGAAGGAAACCCAAATAAGAAAAAAAAATAGTTTTAGACCTCTAGCTTCTTGTTTATTTAACCAGTTTTTATATACCACCTTTTCCTTCAATCAAAGTGGTTTATATGTTACTAAGTGTGTACATTAAGGATAGGTGGGGAAAGGTAGTTGGGGGTGGGCATTTGGGAAGGGAGTTTGCGACCTGTAAGGGTGCCATGAGTTGCTTGGTTGCGATTATGCTCATATGTTGGTTTGTAGGTTCTGGGAGGGTCCATAGTATTGTATAAATAGTGTGGTTTTGAGCATGCTTTTGAAGTCCTTTATGTTGCTCATGGATCTCATGCTGTCAGGCAGGGTGTTCCATAGGTCTGCGACTAAAAAGCTGTTTGATTATTTTCATCTAATTTCCATGTATTTTGGTGTGCTGAAAACAAATAAAATATTGAAAAAACTCCTAGACATCATGATTTGCCACAACATGCAAAATTGTTTTCAAATTTATCAAATCTTTTCAGATTACTATTAATTTATTCAAATTACTATTAATTAATTCACATAAGTGCATTTAAGATATAAAGGGAGGAGTAGCCTAGTGGTTGGGGCAAGGTACTTCAGGCCGGAAGGTCGGGGGTTCAAATCCCACTAGAGGACAGCAACCTTGGGCCGGAAGGACTGGGGTTTCTAGTCCCACAGATGCTTCTTGTGGTCTTGGGCAAGCCACTTAACCCTCCATTGCCCATGTTCTCTGTAAGTATTAGTGTATGTGTCTCATATCCCTGCGTGTTAAATGTATCCCCCAATTGTGTTGTGACCGCTTTGATTGAAGGATAAGGCGGTATACAAAACTGTCTAAATAAAATAAAATAAAATGCCAAAAAAACCTTAAAGGGGTTGTCCGAGTTATGTAAAAAAAAAATAGCACTGTAAATCTGATGGTCAGCAATATATACATAAGCTAAGCAAGTTTTAAGTCCATGCTTCTAATGGTAGAAGGGGTTAATCTTTCCTGAAGAATCCAGTGGGAAGGAGACACAGGGCAGATAGCAGCAGCTCCGGTCAGCGCAGGGGGGCGTGGCCAGCACTGTGACGTCTCGTGTACAGACACAGAGCTGCTCTCTTCTGCATGCCACACTTGTGCATGAATCAGGTTCTTGGTTCTAGGCTGTTCACACTTTTTCATCACAATTTGTGTTAGCTCGTCATTCTTCAACCGTTTGCTATGGCTCCGCGAAAGTGTATTAATTTGCTAGACAGTTTCTATTTCATCTGTGGTGAATATACAGTGTTGAAGCAACAGCAGAATATTACAGACTTTGTGAAAAAAGTATACTTTGCATACTTTGGACTAAAAATTGGAGATCAAGATAAAGTCTGGGCACCTCATAAAGTGTGCAGATGGTGTGTTGAGAACCTCCGAAACTGGTTCAAGGGTAAGAAAAAATCTTTCCGTTATGGGATTCCTATGGTATGGCGAGAGCAAAAGAACCATAGTGACGACTGTTACTTTTGTTCATGCGATGTGAAAGGGTTTAATTCCAAATGGAAGCATTCCATTTCATACCCCAATCTTCACTCGGCAATTCGTCCCATCCCCCATGGCACAGATATACCAGTACCCAAGCCCCCTGCTACCTTGGAAGAGATACTTAGCTCCGATGAAGGTGAAGTCATACCTGAACCAGATGACGAATCAAGTTCTGACTTTGAAGATGATACAAGACCAAAATTGTTTTCTCAGGAGGAGATGAACGATTTGGTAAGAGACTTGAATCTTCCCAAAGATGCCGCTGAGTTACTCTGATCAAGGCTGAAAAGCAGGAATGTATTGTTGCCAGGAGTGTCATCTTCATGGTTCAGACATTGTGAAAAGGAATTCGTTCCTTACTTCGCCCATGAAGACAAGTTGGTTTATTGCATCGATGTCGAAGGTCTGATGGGTCAATTTAAAATCCAATACGATTCAGAGCAATGGCGTCTTTTTATAGATTCTTCAAAAAAGTCTCAAAGCAGTTTTACTCCACAACAGTTTTTACGCTTCCATACCTGTAGGTCATTCCGTACACTTGAAGGAAACCTACAAGAACTTGGAATTGGTTCTTCATAAACTTAAATATGAAGACCATGGTTGGCAAGTGTGTGGGGACTTGAAGGTCTTGTGCATGCTGCTCGGGCAACAAGCTGGGTATACCAAATATCCTTGTTTTCTGTGTCTATGTGACAGTCGAGACCGACAAAATCACTGGACCAAGAAGAGTTGGCAGCCGAGGGTGCTAACAGTCGGTGAAAAAAATGTCCTCTGAGAAACTTTGGTACCTTCCCATAAAGTTCTTCTACCACCTCTCCACATAAAATTGGGATTGATGAAGCAATTCGTAAAATCACTTCCAAGAGATGGAGAATGCTTCAAATACTTGGTCACCAAGTTTCCAGGCCTGTCGGAGGCAAAATTGAAGGAAGGTGTGTTCGTCGGACCAGACATTAGAAGGCTTATAGTTGATCAAGAGTTTCTCAATACCATGATGGATCCTCAAAAAGAAGAGTGGATTGCATTTAAAGAAGTCATACAGAAAGTTTTAGGCAATAACAAAGATCCTCACTACAAAAAGATCGTCGGACGAATGCTGAAAGCATTTCAAGCTTTTTAGGTTACCTGATGAGTTTGAAAGTGCATTTCCTCCAGTCCCACCTTGACTACTTTCCTGAAAATTTGGGAGCTGTGAGTGAGGAACAAGATGAACGATTCCACCAAGACATTAAAGAGATGGAAAGGAGATTTCAGGGAAAATGGAGCATTACAATGATGGCAGACTACTGTTGGATGCTTCAGAGAGACATTCCAGATGCTACTCACAAGCATAAATGCACCAAGAGGAGCCTCACAAGGAAGAAGAATCGAGTTTAGTGTGTAGGTGAGCTCATTTCAGTTCAAAAAAGGATTTTCATGAAAATTTTGTAATAAAACTTTAATTTTATAAGTCTATTTCCATTTATTTTGAGGTATTGCCTTATTTAACATAGTTACCTAAATTGTCAGGAAATGTGATGTCCTATGAGAAAATGGAGGTCATTTTCGGATTCAGCACACCAAAAAACATAAAGATTACATGGAACAACCAAAACAGCTCTCGAAAAAAATTTTTTTGCAGACCTGTGATTCTGGTGCGTAGAGAGATGGTGCCCTTCTGGATGTTGTGTGTGTAGTCCTTTGGTATTCAGGTGGGGTGGCTATCTTATTATCCGTGCTACTTCTCAGTGCTCCTACGCTGGTTTGTCTGGTTATTAGGTTCTTGAGGACATTCGCTGACATGTTGATTTTGAAAATGTTTAATGTCTCCTTAAATCTTGCATGAGCTAGTATGGGCAGCCAGTGGAGTTTCTGGAGTACTGGCATGATGTGTTAATTTCTTGGTGTGTTCATGATGCTTCTAGCTGCTGTATTCTGGACCTGTTGAAGGGGGTGCGTGGTTTGCTTAGGGAGACTGATATATAATGGGTTACCATAGTCTAGGATGGGCATGTTAAGTGCCTGGCAAACTGTTCTGAAGTGGCCTTGGCTTAGGATTGGCTTATGTGCACCTGTAGCCCATCTATTAAGTTCTACATGCCCTTCCTCTCCCTAAGAGATCCTATTTTTTTTTTTTTTATCCCATGCTTTTTTGAATTCAGATAGTTCTCATCTCCACCTTCCCTGGGAGGCTGTTCCACGCATCTACCACCCTTTACTTAAAAAAAAAAAAAAAGGTCTTATGATTCCTCATTCCAGAGCTTCCTTTCAACTGGAATAAGGCTACCTTCTCTGTATTTATTCTAGAGACGTATTTTAATGTCTCTTCTGCCTTTGCCCAACATTTATTTTTTTAGCATCTACATAAGAACATACGATATGCCATACTGGGTCAGACCAAGGTCCATCAAGCCCAGTATCCTGTTTCCAACAGTGGCCAATCTAGGTCATACATATCTAGCAGTTTCCCCAAAAGACACAGGTTCCACAATGCTTGTATTGGGTCAAGCATTGATATCCTCGGTCCCTTTTTAATAATGGTTTGTGGACCTTTCCTCCAGGAACTTGTGCAAATCCTTTTTAAACCCAGCTACACTAACAGTGGAGGAGTGGCCTAGTGGTTGGGGCAAGGTACTTCAGGCCGGAAGGTCGGGGGTTCAAATCCCACTAGAGGACAGCAACCTTGGGCCGGAAGGACTGGGGTTTCTAGTCCCACAGGTGCTCCTTGTGGTCTTGGGCAAGCCACTTAACCCTCCATAGCCCATGTTCCCTGTAAAATAGTTATCTCCAAGTTATAATGCCCTGTTCAATGTAATTTCAGTTTGTTCAATGTAAACTGCACTGATGCAGAATAGCGTGGTATATAAGAGAATGTAAATAAAATAAATAAACAGCCTTTGCTACATCCACTGGTAACAAATTCCAGAGTTTGATTACACATTGAGCGAAAATTTTTAAATCTTATTTGTCTTTAAATAGTTTACTCTGTAGCTTCATTGCATGTCCCCTAGTCTTTCTATATTCTGATAATGTAAACAATCGATCTACATTTACCCGTTCCACTCCATTCCATTCATTTTTAGACCTCTATCATATCTCCTCTCAGCCATCTATTTTTCAGGTTGAAGAGCCCTAACCTTTGTAGCCTCTCCTCATAGAAGTAGCCTTCCATCCCCTTTACCATTTTGGTGGCTCTTCTCTGTACCTTTTCTAATAACGCTTTATCCTTTTTAAGATACGGCGACCAGAATTGCACACAATATTCAAGGTGCGGTTGCACCATGGAACGATACAGAGGCATTATAATATCCTTTGTTTTATTTTCCATTCCTTTCCTTATGATACCTAGCATTCTATTTGCTCTCTTGGCGGCTGCTGCACACTGGGCGGAGGGTTATGACATGTTATCCATGATGACACCTAAATCTTTTTCCTGGGTGGTGGATCCCAATGTGGAACCTTGCATCGTGTAACCATAATTTAGGTCGTTCTTTCCTAGGTGCATAACTTTGCACTTGTCCACATTAAATTTCATCTGTCATATGGATACCCAGTCTTCCAATTTATCAAGATTCTCTTGTAATTTTCCACAGTCCTCTTGGGTTTTAACAACTTTAAATAGTTTTGTGTCATCTGCAAATTTGATAACCTCACTTGTTCCCTTTTTCAGGTCATTTATGAATATGTCAAAAAGCAGCAGACCCAGCACAGATCCCTGGGGTACTCCACTATTCACCTTTTTCCATTGGGGAAAACTGGCTATTTAGCCCTACCCTCTGCTTTCTTTTAACCACTTTCTGATCCACAATAGTACACTGCCTCCTATCCCTTGACTTTTTAGTTTTGCCAAAAGTCTCTGATGAAGGACCTTGTCAAAGGCTTTCTGA
Source organism: Ichthyophis bannanicus (assembly GCA_033557465.1). NCBI lineage: Eukaryota > Metazoa > Chordata > Amphibia > Gymnophiona > Ichthyophiidae > Ichthyophis > Ichthyophis bannanicus. The sequence continues at coordinate 664,912,837 of CM066035.1, forward strand.
AAGTCCAGATACACTATATCAACCGACTAACCTTTGTGTACTTGTTTGTTCACACCTTCAAAAAAACATCAGATTAGTAAGACAAGATCTTCCTTATCTAAAGCCATGTTGGCCGTCTCCCATTAGGCCATGACTATCTATATGCTGAGTAATTTTGTTCTTTATGATGGTTTCTACCATTTTTCCCGGTACTGACATCAGGCTCTCACCGGTCTGTAGTTTCCCAGATCACCCCTGGAACCCTTTTTAAAAATTGGCGTTACATTGGCAATCCTCCAATCTTCAGGTATTACAGATAATTTTAATGAAAGTTCACAGATTACTAATAGCAGGTCTGCAGTTTCATATTTCAGTTCTTTCAACACCCATGGATGTATACCATCTGGTCCAGGTGATTTGCTACTCTTCAGTTTGTCAAATAGTTGTAATACATCTTCCCAGTGTAGCGATATTTCTTTCAATTCCTCTGCAGCATCACCTTTAAATACCACTTCAGTCAAGAGTAAAATCCCTACATCTTCCTTGTTAAAGACCAAAGCAAAGAATTCATTCAGTCTCTCTGCTATAGTCTTTTCCCCTCTTACTGCCCCTTTTACCCCTCTGTCATCAAACGGTCCAATTGACTCTCTCACAGCATTTTTGCTATGAATGTACTTGACAAAGTCTTTAATATGTATTTTTGTTTCCGTAGCAAGTTTCTTCTCAAATACTCTTTGCCTGCCTTATCAATGCCTTGCATTTAACTTGTCAGTGCTTGTGCTATTTCCAGTTTTCGTCATTTGGCTCTACAAGTAAAGATGGTCAACAAGGAAATTGGTGCATTGAAATTATACATATTACAATATTTAAGTTTTTCTCTCTATGCCTTATGATGTATTGTAGACCATTGACCATTTTAGAAGCTGCCCTCTGGACCATCTCCATCCTGTTTGTATCCTTTTGAAGGTTTGGTTTCCAAAATTGCACACACTACTCCAAATGAGATCTCACTAGAAACTTATACAAAGGCACTATTACATCCTTTTTTCCTGCTGGTCTTTTCTCCTCTTATGCACCTAAGCATCCTTCTGGCTTTTGCCATTGTCTCTTTTACTTTGTATCAAATGATCTTAAGTAGCTGACTATCATCATCTGTATGTATGCACACTAGGAATAATGTAACGTGGACTGTCAAAGACGAGCTGACTTGCATACTGAACTATTTTGGGACAAATAATTGCCATCTCCCTGATGCCGAAACACTAAATGTTGATCTTTTTGAAAAATAGTAGTATGTCAGAGAACAGGAATTGAAATATTAAATAATGAAACTATGAAATAATGAAAATGAAAGTTGAAATGTGTAATGGTGAATGGACCAATGATGAAACTCAAGTAGAGCACTAAATGTTGTTGATACCATAAAAGGTGCTACATGGTTTTTATGGTCCAAATTTATAAAAATAGAACTTTTTGTTAGTTGTGTATATAAGTATTTATATATTTGTTGTTAAATTCTGTCGAGTCTGTGTCGACTCATGGCAACCCTCTGGACAGTTGTCCTAAATTGTGTTCGGTCTTCAGTCAGGCGGCTCATTGCTGACAGACTGGTACCTGTAACCGCTGTTACTGTATTGATCCATCTCTACTACTACTACTACTACTACTACTACTATTTAGCACTTGTAGAGCGCCACGCACGCAGCGCTGCACAGCAACCTATAAAAGGTAGCTAACATACAAGGGACAGTCTCTGCCCGTCAGTCATGCTCATCGGAGCTTACAATCTAGTTAGAACAGTACAGAGCATTAGTCAATTCTGCAGTATGGTGTGTTATAGTTTGGTACAGTTGATCTATAGTTTGGTCATAAACGTTAATGGGGGTTGGGGTAAGATGAGAATGGAAGTCAGGATCTTAATGCGACGGTGAAGAGGTGGGTCTTCAACCTGGATTTGAAGAGGGCTAGGGTGGACGCCTGGCGCACAGACGCAGGTAGGCTGTTCCAGGCGTGTGGTGCAGCAAGGTGAAAGGGGAGCAGTTGGGAGTTCGCGGTGCGGTTGAAAGGCATTGAAAGAAGCGATTTGTTAGTGGAGCCAAATTTCAAGTGGGGACATAGGAGGTATTGAGGGGCCATAGAGTGAATGAATTTATAGGTCAGCAGGAGAAGCTTGAATTGGATGCGGAATTGGACAGGGAGCCAGTGAAGTGACTTAAGGAGAGGAATAATGTGGGCATGGCGGGGCTGGCTGAAGATTAGTCGCACAGCGTGATTTTGTATAGATTGAAGGGGAAGGAGATGGTTCACGGGGAGACCAGTGAGGAGTAGGTGGCAGTAATCGAGGCGAGAGGAGATTAAGGAGTGGATAAGCGTTTTGGTAGTGTGTTCAGAGAGGAGGGGGCGGATCTTGCTGATGTAGAGGAAAAAGCGGCAGGTCTTAGCTACAAGCTGGATATGAGCAGAGAAGGACAGAGAGGTGTCAAAGATGACCCCTAGATTGCGGGTCGAGGGAACAGGAAGGATAGTAGATCCATCCACATGGACTGAGAGAGGGGGAATTGGGGGGGAGGAGTTGGGTGGAAAGATAAGGAGTTCAGTCTTGGTCATGTTCAGTTTCAATCGGCGATGAGACATTCAGGCAGCGATGTCCGAGAGACAGGCAGAGATCTTGGACTGGGTTGCCAGAGAGATATCAGGTGTAGATAGGTAGATTTGGGAGTCATCAGCATAGAGATGTATTGAAAGCCATAGGAGGAGATGGGCCCCCTCCTTTTCTCTCTCTATACCCAAGGCCTTGGCGTGCTTAAGACAGATCCCTGGGGGTACACCTACATGGAGTGGGGTAGGGGAAGAGGAGAGGCTGCCACTGAATGAGCGTTGGGAGAGGTAGGAGGAGAACCAGGATAGTATGGAGTCCTTGAAGCCAAGCGAGGAGAGGGTGGTGAGGAGAAGGTCATGGTCAATGGTGTCAAAGGCAGCAGAGAGGTCAAGAAGGATGAGGATAGAATAGAGGCCCTTCGATTTAGCCAGGAACAGGTCGTTGGTGACTTTTGTGTGTGCCGTTTCAGTGGAGTGTAGGGGACGGAAGCCAGATTGTAGTGGGTCCAGGAGGGCCTTGGAGGTGAGGAAGTCGATTCAGCGATGGTGGACTGCTCGTTCGTTCTAATAATTTGGATATGAAGGGAAGGAGGGAGATGGGTCGATAGTTAAAAGGGCATGTGGGATCAAATGAGGGTTTCTTGAGGAGGGGTGTGACAACAGCATGTTTGAAGTCAGCGGGGACAGTTGCAGTGGAGAGTGAAAGGTTGAGGATATGAGTGATGGAGGGGGCAAGAGTGAGGGAAATGGAACGTAGGAGATGGGTGGGGATAGGGTCTGATGAACAGGTGGTGGGTTTGGAGGAGGAAAGAAGTGTGGTTTCTTCTTCAGAGATTGTAGGGAAGGAGGAGAAGGTGGCAGGGGGAGTAAGGATGGGGGAGGAGAATTGGGGAGGAGGAGGTAGATGAGGGGGCAGGGACTTGGAGGGTAATTTTGTGGATTTTGTCGTGGAAGTAGTCGGCTAGGGTTTGGGCAGAAAGGGAGGGTGGGATCGCGGGCAGGGGGGCTTTGAGGAGAGAATTGAGGGTGTTAAAGAGACAGCGAGGATCAGAGGCAAGGGAATTAGTCAGATGGATGTAGTAATCTTGTTTGGCAAGTGCTGAGGCTGACTGGAAGGAGCCAAGCATGAATTTGAAGTGTAGAAGGCCTTCCAGGGAGTTGGATTTGGACCAGGCTCGTTCGGCAGAACAGGCGCAGATGCGTAGGTAAAGCATTGTGGGTGAAAGTCAGGGTTGGGGGTAGATCGTTTTATAGGACGAGGGGTGGGAGGGGCAAGAGTGTCAAGGGTCGAGGATAGTGTAGCATTGTATGAGGATAATGCCTCGTCAACGGACTCTGAGGATAAAATGGAGGAAAGAGATGGAGTAATGGTTTAGGAGAGAGTCAGAGGATCAATGTTATGAAGGTTTCTAAATAGGATGGGGGAGACAGGACAAGGTAGGGACGGCAGGAGCTGAAGAGTGAATGTTAGGAGGTGATGCTCAGATGAGGGAAAGATTGAATTGCAGAAGTTTAAGGGAGAGGAATTGGAGAAGAGTATTAGGTCAAGGCAGTGGACGTGTAGGTGTGTGGGGGCAGTGGAGCAAGGTTGGAGGTCAAACGAGGAGGTAAGAGCGAGGAACTTTGAGGCATGGGGGTCGGAGGGGTTGTTGATGTGAATGTTGAAATCACCAAGAATAAGAGTGGGGGAGGAGGGATACATAAAGGCAAAAAGCCAGCAGTCAGAGTCAGTGAGGAAGGTTGATTTGGAGTTGACGGGTGGGCGATAAATAACAGCTACTCGGAGGAGAAGTGGTGTGAGGAGGCGAATGGAGTAGACTTCGAAGGAAAGGGGGGGAGTGTGATTGGGGTGGCAGGAGGGGTTGGAATTGGCAGGAGGGAGAGAGTAGGAGGCCAACGCCACCACCGCGACCAGTAGATCGAGGTGTATGGGAGAATTGGTAGCCCCCATAGCAGAGAGAGAGAGGCAATGGATGCGGTGTCGTCTGAGGGGAGCCAGGTCTTGATCAAGGCAAGAAGGTGAAGGGCATTAGAAATGAAAGGATCATGAATAAAAATGTTTTTTTTTTAGTGACTGAGCAAGCGTTCCTTAAGGCGCAAGTAAACGGGAGAGCGGAAGGGGGGAGGAGAGGGATATGGATAAGGTTGGATAAGTTACGTGTGGCTTTCTTATCAGAGTAGCATGGGGGTCTATTTCTAGGGTAGTACCGAGATTTAGAGGGAGCACAGTGTGGGCGGGTATGTCTGGGTGGGTGTGCTCTCCGAGAGGGACATGAGGGAGGGGAAATGGGGGTAAATTGATGGTATCAGGTAGGTTGTGTGAGGGATTATTTTTGGGGGTAGGGTTGGAGTTGGTATCTATGGATGAGTGATTGTGGGAAAAATGGGGGAGGGCAGAAGGAGGGAGGAGCGGGATGTGGATGAGATTAGAGCGTGTACGTGAGGAACTTTCTTTAGTGTGAGAAGGAAAACGGGGGTGGGGGGGGCAGGGTTGGGGTTGATATTACCTGATGAGAGAAGGAGAATGAGTATTAGAGAGCAAGGTAAAGTGGAAATAATACGGTGGAAGTGAGGGTGGGGTTGCCTTAATGAGAGGGGTCTGGTTGAATGCGGGGGATGGTGTGAAGAAGCTCTAGAGCAGGTGCTAGGCTAGGGGGCAGAATGGAGGAAGAAGTGAGGAAGGTAGAGAGGGGGGCTGGTTGAATGTGGGGGAAGGTGTGGAGAGGCTCAGGAGCAGGTGCTAGGCTACGCTAGGGGGCAGAGTGGAGGGAGAAGTGAGGAAGGTAGGGGGGTAGGGGGAGAGGAGGGAGGGTGTTGATAGGAGGGGAGGCAGTTGGGGAGGATGAGGAAGAGAAGGACAGTGAGATGTAGGGCCATAGTAGAGGGTAGTGGGTAGCAGTTCTACACAGACAATGGGAAGCAGTTCTATGCAGGCAATGGGTAGCAGTTCAATGGGGCAGTGGGTAGCAGATCTACACAGGCAGTGGGTAGCATTCTAAGCAAAAATGAGTAGCAGTTCAGTGGGGCAATCGGTAGCAGTTCTATGCAAGGAATAGCAGTTCTATGCAAGGAGTGGGTAGCAAGTACAAGGAGGTTGATGGAAGGGAGATTGGTGACAGTAGTGCGGTGTGAGACGAGCGGAGAGTTGCTTAATGGAATAACCACTAAGAAGGGGCCCTGCCACTTTCAACAAACATACCTCCTCGCATGAAGAAGTAAGATAGGGTCAGGCGGCAAGGGGTAGCACGCTAAAGCGCCTTGGTCCCCGCCGAAGTGCCACACCTAAGGGCCCTCTGGCGAGGCCCTCCAGCGCAGCCCCGTCAGGTGTGGGCGCCTGGGAGGCGCTTCCTTTTAATCCTCTGCATAGCGTGCAGGGAGCACGATGGTGTTTGTGCCGGGTGGCGCTTCCTTTTAATCCTCTGCACAGTGTGTAGGGAGCGCGATCTCATTGCCGGCCTTCCTCTTTTGCGTTGACCTATCTTGCCAAGCATGATGTCTTTCTCTAATGATCTCTCTTTGCATCATGTGTCCAAAGTATGAAAGTCGAAGTCTTGTCATCTGAGCTTCTAAAGAAAGCTTAGGTTTGACCTCCTCTACTGACTGGTTTGTTCATCGGACAGTCCATGGTATATGCAGTATTCGCCACCAGCACCATAATTCAAAGTTATCAATTTTCTTCCTGTCTATCATTTTCACTGTCCAGCTTTCATATCCATATGATGTTATTGAAAATACCATGGCTTGAAAAAAATCAAATCTTTGTATGGAGAGACATTGCTGCTCTTGAGAATCTTGTCTGTCTTTCATAGCCATTCTGCCAAGAGCAATGCGTTGTCCGGATTTCTTGACTGCTTGTTGCTTCTTTATTGATAGTTGATCCAAGTAGGTTAAAGTTGTTCACAATTTCAATTTCTTCTCCTTCAAAGATGAACTTATTGATTTTGCCAGTTGTTATGATCTTTGTCTTGTTTACATTAAGGTGCAGGCCCATTTTAAGACTGTCTTTGATCGTGAGAAGCAAATGTTTCAGATCATCACTTTCAGATCATCACTTTCAGCCACTTTCAGCATAGCAAAGGTTGATGAGTCTTCCACCAATCTTCACACGTCTGTTTTCTTCATACAATTATACTTCTCTGATGATTTGTTCTGCATATAAATTAAAGAGGTATGGAGAAAGCATGCAGCCTTGTCGTACACCTTTGCTTATTTTAAACCATTCTGTTTCTCCTTGTTCTGTTCAAACTGTTGCTTCATGATCAATGTACCAATTGTGCAAAAGAGCGATCAGGTGTTCTGGTATACCCATGCTTCTTAAAGTGGCCCAGAGTTTCATATAGTTTACACAATCAAAAGCCTTGCTGTAGCCAATAAAGCACAAATAGATATCCTTTTGGTATTCTTTAGTCTTTTCAAGGATCCATGTCACATCCGCGATGTCTCTCGTTCCTCACCCTTTCCTGAACCCTGCTTGCACTTCAGGTAGTTCTTGTTCCAGTTATGGTTGTAGTCTCTGAATAATCTTCAGTAGAATTTTGCTGGCATGTGGATCAGAGTGATTGTGCAGTAATTTCCATAGTCAATTGAATCATGTCTCTTTAGTATTGGTATAAACACAGATCTTTTCCAGTCAGTTGGCCATGATGTCTTCCAAATTTCTTGGCAGAGCCTTCTAAGTATAGTAACAGCTGCAACAGATTGCTGTTATACTTCTATGGGATTGCCATCAGTGCCTGTGCTTTGTTCTTTGATAAGGCTTTCAATGCTGCTTCGACTTCTTTCATCACCAATGGTTCCGGATCATAAGGTAAAGGTTGAAACAGCTGTTGGTCCACTTGATCTTTATCATATAAAAACTATGTACATTTTTTCAGCATCATTCAACATAGAACCTTGAGCATCTTGTAACATTCCAATTCGAGGCTGGAATTTTTTCTTTAACACTCGTAGCTTTAGGAAAGTCGATCTTGTTCTTCCTCTAATAGTTTGCTTCTATTTCCTTGCATGTGTCATTGTAGTACTTTTCCTTATCCTGCCTTGCTGCACGTTGGAAATCTCTGAGTTCTGCGATTGTCTTTCTTTCTCCTCCTGGCTTTAGCTTCTCTGTGTTTCTGGGAAGTTTTCAGAGTTTCTTCCGTCATCCATTTTCGGCGGTCTTGCTTTTTCACCTTTTGTAGAGACTTCTTGCTTTCTTCCAATATAACCTTCTTGATGTCATTCCATAACTCTTCTGGAACTCTGCCATTTGTATCTAAAGCAGCAAATCGATTTTGCAGGCAGTCTTCAAATTCCAGTGGTATATTCTCAATGTCATATTTGCTACATTCATGAGTGATTTGCTCTTTTTCAACTTTAGCTTGAGTTTGCATACTAGTAGTTGGTGATCTGTACCACAGTCAGCTCCAGGTTTTGTCTTTGTTGATGTTATAGGGCTTTTCCATCGTTGACATCCACAGATGTAGTCAATTTGATTTTTGTAGAATCCATTGGTGAAGTCTGTGTACAGTCGCCACTTGTGTTGCTGGAAGAAGGTGTTTGAGATGAATAGATCTTTGGTCTTGCAGAATTCTATCACTTTCTCCAGCTTCATTTCTGTTGCTAAGTCCATATTTTCCAACCACTTTGCCTTCTTTTTTGTTGCCAATGTTTGTGTTCCATTCACATATGACTATCAGGATATCCTGTTTGCATGTTCTGTCAATTTCAGCTTGTATACTTGTTTATAGAACTCATCAATTTCATCCTCTTCTGCAGCTGTTGGGGCATATACTTGAATTATAATTGTGTTGAAAGGCATTCCTTGTAGACGAATAGAGATTAAGCATTCACTGACTGCATTGTATTTCATTACAGTTCTTGCAAGTTTCTTCGTTATTATAAATGCAACACCATTTCTTCTTTGTCTTTCATTTCCAGCATAGTAGACCATGTGATCATCTGATGCAAAGTGCCTGGTGTCAGTCCATTTCAGTTCGCCGACAACCAACAGATCAAGTTGTACACTTTCCATTTCATCCTTGACCACCTCCAACTTATTATTTATTTATTTATTTAATGTCTCTTCTATACCGCGCTTTGAAAATCAGTGCAGTTTCCATGTAACATATTCGTGCAGTGCAGGCGAGCATACACTGGACTTACAATAAACAGGGGATTATATACAGGTTTCAACGGGGTAACTATGTACAAGATAACTTACTGGCATATGTTAAGGGGACAGCTCAATTATTTACACATTGGTTAAGCTATAAACATGGTGGTAGGTCATGGGGGTATACTTCTACTCCCATGGTTCACGCTTCGTACATTCCATGTCCAATATATGACATCTTTTGACTCACATTTCATGTGTAGCTACATCAGCAGTCAGTCGTCCCGAGGACTTTGATCAAACCATATCATAGATGCTGTCTTTACTCTGAAAAGTCTTCAGCTCCTCCCCAGTAGCTAGTTGAGTGCCTTCCGATCTGGGGGTCTCATCCTCTAGCACTATAGTGCAGTTTGTTTTGTTGTAACTAGCCATTGGGTTTTCATGGCAGGATACAGATGTAGATTGGCGGGCCTTTCCTTTGCGCAGTTTAAGTTTAGTGCTGCTGTTGTCACAGAAATGTGATCCTCTGCCGCCAATACTGTCCCATTTTGCTGCTGCCCAGATGGGTGGTTTGTCTTTTTGTTTAGCACCTCAGTTGAGACCTGTCCGTCTTGGGAGACCTTGCCAGTAGTTAAACTATCGATTGCTTAGCCCTCAGCATCACTGATGCACACAAGCCCTCACAGCATAACAATTTGCAAACCCAACTGAGGATAGGGATATATATATATATGCATGCACATGCACACACACACTCAAACGCACACAGTTGTGTGTAAAGGTTTAGGCACCCTTGCTCAAACTGTATATTTTAATGAATCCCTAAGTGAACAGAAGCTGGCACAATCTCTACATGATATAAAGGTAAACACATATTTTGAAATTTTAATGCAAAATTACTTTTTGCTGATTTGAAAAGGTTAAATATAGTAAAAAAAAAAAAAAAAAAAGACAATATCTCCAGCTGATTCACTACTACTTTTTTTTAAAGTTTTTAATAAGATCCAAAAGGTTTCTTGACTCATTCTTCATTTAGTCATGTGAAAGACATGTTCACGGTTGAAAAAAGTACATTAATCCTTATAACCTCTTAACTTGTGACTTTTGTTCTGTTTTACTTTCAACAACCATGTGCTCCACTAAGCAACTGTCATTTCAAAAAATGAAGATAATTCACTTTTAGGGAGCACGAAGAGGCTATAAAAATGTTTATCAACTGTCAGAAAAATTAAGAAATGGAAGTTAGGTGAAACTGTTGAATTCAAGACAAGAAATGGAAGATAAAGGAAAATATGATAGAATGTTTATAAAACTGATCAGATCTGAAAAAACAGAACTCGCAGATCATTGGAAAGAACCCAGTGAAAAATGTAGCTAACATGGGAATAGCTGTGCACAGTACAGTGTTGCTCAAACAACGATGATCGGCATGGAAAAGTTGTGGCAAGGAAACATTTTCTCTTATCTCACAAGTCATCTTCTAAAATGTGCAAAGAAAACCTACATATGCCTGGCATTTTTGCGAAACAAAAATTGAACTGTTCAGCCAAAATTACACAAGATATATTTGGAGAAAAGAGGTGAAATATTTGAAGAAAACACCTTGGTTATTGTTGAACATAGTGGTGGATCTATTATGCTTTTGGAGTTCTGTAGCAGTCAGTGGCATAGGAATTATTGTGAGGATGGAAGTAAACATGGACAAAATTAAATATCATCACATCCTGTAATCTCATATGCTGCTGTCAATGAAGATATTGTAGCTGAAAAGAGGTTGAATATTTCAGCAAGACAATGATCTGAAACATACCTCAAGATAGGTAATTAATAAAGACAAATATATACATTTCTCGTTTACCCCAGATTTACACACAAAAAAAGATTGCTATCATAAAATACAAAAAAATTCTCTAACTGCATTCATTCAGTCCCATCTCCAGATGAAGATTTCAGAATGAAAATTCTCAGACTTGAGTATTATTGAAAGCTTGCATGTTTGTCGTTAGTCATGACTTACTTTTAAATCACTGATGCATATTTATTATCGCTCCCCTTCTACCTTTTGTAACCTTAATTAATAGCAAAGGAAGTCGAACACCTTTTTTGGTTGGTAGGGTCAAAATAGCTATCCTCTGCCCTCTCTCCCTAAACTCCTTAGTTGCTAACGACATGTGGGGGGAAAAAGCTGCTAAGACCATGGCCGGTAGGACCATGGCCCACTTCATTCCTATGCCTATGTATAGAAAGATTCAGCTCTACTTTTTAACCACAAAATTGTAGCTTAGATGTTCCAGTTGGAATGTTTTTTAAAGCAACAAGGTCTCAGACTGAGGTGAAGCAGTCGTCTAAATTTCAGATGTTTTTAGACTATGTGCTTACATTTGCATCAGTGACCTTAATTGTTGCTTACAATTTTTTATCCAAGGTTATTTTTAAAATATAGATTGAAATAATTGAAAATTGGTGCTTATCTTTAAACTTTTCCGATCATCCCAATGCCAAACTTCAGCACTGTCATGTTTCACTTGTTACGCGTTTCATCAGGGGATATGTGATGCGTGCACCTTCTTACACGCTTTTATGCAAACCAGACCTATAAAATTAACACACATGAATCTAGTTGCTATTTATACCGCAAGCTTACTTCTGATGTTAATGTTGTTGACCACCTTCATCGATGATGATAATAACGAGACCTCACTCACCATTCCGTCTGTCTTAACCATCTACCTTCTGCAATTATTTAGATGCCGCGCATGCGGACTATGTAGCTAGCCAAATTTAAAAGACTTTGATTGTACGTAAGTATACACCTGTAGGCATTACATCATGGTGTCCAGATATAGGGAATAACTTCCATGGCTTTAGTTTCAAATACATGTAACATTTTCCCAATAATATATTTTGCTTCTACTGCAAAGGTATATGCAGACACTCCAGTCTATTTGCATATTCAAACCGGTCGGAATCACAGATTGTAAGTTAAAGATCCAACGTTGTTCTCAAAACAATAAAAATTGATCTTTGGATTTACCTCCAGATCCAGTAAGGACCTGATCTATACAGAAACACCGTAGGTCTACAAAACCATGTTTTGATTTGAGACAATGATCTACAATAGGAGCTTCGATTTTCCTACATTTCAATCTACTGCGATGTTCTTTCATACGGACGTGGAAAGGGCAATTAGTCTTGCCCACATACAACAGTTGGCAGGGGCATAAAATGCAATAGACCACATAAGTAGATGTGCATGACATCCTATGCCTCAAAAAATATGTTTTACCTTGATAAAACGTTGTTGTTTCTAAAGTGATCTCACACACAGTGCAGTTTCCACATTTAAAATGTCCTTTACTCGATGTGGTAGATTGTGTTTGTAAAGGTCTCAACACTGTTGGACTTAAAATTTCTTTTAAATTCCTATGCCTTTTCCAAACACATCGTAAAGACTTATCTTCCAATCCCAGGGTACTTTTAAGAACATTTTCATGTCTCTTCAGAATTCGCCGAATTTGGTTACTATATGATGAATATCAGATATCAGAGGAATTGTTCTGAAGTGTCTGAGTTTAAAACACAAGCTATTCAATCGAAAAATAAATTTCAGGAAAGAGGATATCCTCAACAAATAATAAAAAATGTCTATAAACGGGCACTATTTAATAACCAAGAGTTATTACTTCCAACTCAGAGGAACAGTATAGCTGACTGTCAGGTGAATTTCGTGACAAAATATTCACCATTTCATTCATTTGGCTCGATTACTGTGTTTTTAATACTAGGGGGACATATAACCGAGGCAGGCGGACCTGGTGCTTCGGGCCCGTTACCCCTATCCCCCATCACCCCCACTCTCCCAACCCCACAAAAACACCACACACACATTTCATGGGATACAACTGGTCGCAGCTTTATTAACCTTTAACAATTTCACAATATGCCAACATGCTACACCTTCTCAAGCGATTAGCAGCACCCGGCCCGCACCAGCCATACCTTAGCAAAGTGCCTTGCCACCGCTAACGCCATAAGTTGCCCCCCTGGCAAGTTACCTAACCCTTCCCCCGACTTCGCCATGCCATAGCAAAAGTCGACCAGGGTTTGACCGGGTCAGGGGTACCCCGCCCCCGCCCAAGTGTAGCCTGAGGCTCCAGACCCCGGAAACCTCCGGGATCCCGCCACCGGCGCAGATAACAACCTTGTTCCTGTGCCGCCCCCCCCCAAAAGCCAAGCTGCGACCAGTGAGCAACCAACCAACCCACATTTCCCAGACCTCCCACCAGTCCTAAAATAGCAGAGCCAGCCCAACTGGCGAGAACTGCCCCCATGACCTCTATACCGTCCCGGCCTCAACCCCCCCGAGAAGGGCATCCCCTGGTACTCCCATGTCGGCCAAGCCAGCAGTCAGCCAGCCCCCGTGACCAACGCCGCTGGCTCGACAACGCGATATCCACCCGTGGCGCTGTAGCAAAGGAAGCCGCTGCGACCCGCGGGGTCCGCGCTCACCTAGCCATAACAAAGCCACCAAAACCGGGCCACTCCCTGCTGGGCATTCACCCGCCTCAGAAGAACCGGCCGTCTCATCGGACAAAGGAGGGAAGGATCCCCAACCTGCAGAAGGCTCCAGACCCCACCTGCAAAATAAATGAACAATGAAACTTCCCAACACCCCAACCCCCTTTGGCCGGTACACCCGAACTTACCCCCGACACGCCCGGGAGCACATCCATAAGCTCTACAGGACCGGTGTATCTACCCAGACGGGCAAAGAGGGCAGCGCAACATACGTAGGCTCCTCCCATACCAAGCCCAGACGGGCAAAGAGGGCAGCGCAACATACGTAGGCTCCTCCCCTACCAAGCCCAGCGCCATCCAAACCACCACAAACGCCGGAACACCCCGGGCACCTGAAACAGACCAACACCCCCTCACCGTAGAATAAGCCCACCGCCTACCCTCAGGTATCGCCACATGGCAGCCACAGGGCGCAACACAAAGCCTTCAGCCCACTCAGCGGCACCCCCCGAGCAGTATCGGAAACTTGCCCAAACATCCCAAACCACCCCGAGAACCAAACGAGGGGCCACTGAAGCCCTCCCCCGCCCCCGGTCCCGACCGAAACCGCGCTCACCCACCTCATTCGGAAGGCCCCACCAACAGGCCTTACCAAAACTGCCCAAGACATGGCGGCCGCATACCCCGTGCAGGCATTCACAGGCTCGCCGAAAGGACCCAGACCGGCACAACATGTGCGAAGAGCCGACTCGGACCCCGAGGGGATAGCTGAGCACGCCCCGCCCCCCCCCCCCCGCGGCAACCAGCGAGTTACCAATCCCCCATCCAGTGATCCGCACCCGCAGTTGTACAATTATGAAACCGTCCCAACGGCGAATCCACCCTGGTCTGGAAAACCACCCACACACCCATAGCCACCACTATAGACCCCGCAATCCATCCTACCGGTTGCCACCCATGCTCGACCGAAAGTGGCCCCTTAGTTACAAAGTGGACCCTTTAGGCACCACCCCGAGGACACCCCGACCCCGCCCCAGTGATACCGAATGATGTAGTAAACCCCGCATGTCGCCGAGGCCAGCCCTTGATAAGGTCCCTGGGCCCCGGATCCTTCATTTGACCGCTTCCCGGGCAGAGCCCGACACCGCTCCACCGGACACGCGAAAGAGCCTCGGCAAGTCCGGTCACACAGCCGGGGACATGCCAAGCCTCCCTCAACCCTTGCAAGTGCAGAGATGCCACCACCCGTGACAATCCCGCCCCAGCAAAGCCCCTGCGGGAGGAACTATGTACCACCGGCCCACAGCCACAGTGCCGCCCACCATACCGCCGCATGGAAGCGGAGCAAATCAGGCCAGAATCCAAAACACCCGAAGCAGAAACCGATCCAGGGAGGAGATATCAGCAGCTGAACCCAACACCAGCCCCGACTGCAGACATCCGACCACGCACCAGACCCCACCAAAGTACACTCGCCCCACCCCGCCGCAGCCGTGCAGAGCGGCAACCCCCCACTGGACCACGCCCCCCCCATCAAAACCGATGTCCCTTCAAATTGGCCCTAAAGCAACTCAAGAGCCACAAATCCGCCCACCCGACCCTGCGGCCCCCATCCGATGGCGCGGATTCAATGCCCCGCCCAGGGGAAACATCCGCTCCGGCAACCCAACCCCGCTGCCTGCGAGCTACCACGTCCACTGAGGCCAACATCATACTCAAAGTTAGTCACAGCGGAGTCCCCTCTGCCCCACCCCAACGCCCCATGGGCCCCCTCCAAATCTCGCGAGGGCTCCACAAACCCATTGAATATCGCCAGGCAGATCACCGACGAAGCCGCCCCCCCAAACAGAATAACCGACAAACGCCGCCCCACAGACGCCCAGCCCCGTGTTTGCACGAGCAACCACTGCACTGACAGCACCACATACGCACCAGCGACTGAGCAGCCCAAAGCATGCGTACTGGAAAGAACACGCCCCCTGAAACGGGCACCCCGCCAGGGAAACGCAGTTGGAGGCACTGGCAACAGGCGAAAAAAGGCCGAGTCAAGATCAACCTTGGCCCTCAATGCTACCCGACCCGCCGCCTGCACCATCCCCCGTGCCCGATCAGATGACGCGCACCGCACCGTACAAAATGCACACGGAACGCATAGCGGCACCAGCATCCCCAAAAGACAGGCCAACTATGAAGCATCCAGACCCGCCCAGTCCCCGTCTTCGGGACTATCCCCCCAGGGGAAATCCGCAAGGCCGAGAAAGGCAGATCCGGAAATGGGCCCACCATGCTGCCGCCACTCAACTCCCCAAGGAACCAATCTCACCCACGGCTCCAAAACACCGCACTGAAGGCGAACGGCGAGTGCAAGGCGCCACCACCACGCCCAGCACTGTAAAACGATGCCAGCTAAAAACCAAACCCCGAGCCGCGGATACCGCGGCAGCCACCCCCGCAAAATGTGACCCCGACCTGACCGCACCGTAGCAGCGGGCAGTCCGGAATTAGGCAGGTTGACATATTGAGTCTCCAACCCGTGGTACCAACCCCCCCCCCCCACGCCCCAGCCTCCCGCTGCACACTGGCCGGTAGACCCACGCACCCCTACGTCGGCACGGACCTTGGAGAATCGCCAGAGGTTAACCTGGCGAGCCCCAAGATACCCAGAAGTTCCCTTCCATCCATTTTCTGAACAGTCCCACATAGCACAACCACGCCCCCCCCCCCCCCGGCGTGTCTGGGACGCCTCCAATACCGAATCCGCGTACCAAAGAGCAGCCCAGAGTGCTGTAGCGTGCGAGGCCCCACACCCCGGCAACGCACAGAAGAATCAAGCCAAAGCACTACCCTGCACTCAACCTCCATAACCTACCCACACAATATCATCCGCCCCACTCCCATGCAGGCTCTCCCCTGAGGGCTACCTGTCGCCCAACATGCGCAAGACCCCTATAGAGCACCATTGCCAGACCCTACGTCAAATCGATCCGACCACCCCCCCCACAGCTCGAGGACGCAACCCCGACGGGCCCAACCCCGCCCTGGGCCCAACCCCGCCCTGGGCCCCCCCCACCCCTGCGCTATCCTTCCCCCTCAACAGCAGCTCCACCCCCGATGCCCACGACGACGCACCCGAATAGAAAGTGGAGGCGGACCCCCAAACTGGTGCTGAAAACACCCGAGCCCCCCCTACCCCCCATTCCGAATGGAGCCACTGACAGGGGCCCCCCCCAGGCCCCGCTACCCGAGGGCTAACTGACCCCTCCCCCAGCAGCCCCACCCCGGATGCCGACGACAAATCATGTAGGAAGGCCGAATCCGAGCCAGGACGCCGCCCGCTCCCCCGCCGAAACCCCCCCCCCGTCCCCAAGATTACTAACCGGTAATCCCGCGCCCGGAAGGCCCGATCACTCACCCAGCTCGCAATCCTCTGCAGCCACAGCAGCAGCAGTCCTGTCATGCAGTCGGTTGATCTCAGCACTGGCCCGCGCTACCTCCCGCACCGCACACCGAGTGCTGCCACCACAGCACCTGTCTCCGCGTCCATAGCGCCGCCCTCCGTGCCGGCCCCTGTGGAAACAGAAGCAAAACAGGGGGGGGGGGGAGGGGAGAAGGCTAGAGGGGAACCGCCGGAGACCAAGCCAGTGGCCAGTGCCACCCCAACAGGTCCCGCAAAATCCCGTCCGCCCCCCCCTCCACTCTAAGGCTCCCCAGGCAGGGCCCACCAACTGTTCGACCGGGCAAGTACCCTGCCCGGCGGGCCCAACCACTCACCTGGCTCGGGACCCCCCGCAACCACAGCAGACCCGGCGTCCAGCGAGCGGTCGCAGCGCTGTTCCGCGCCGCCTCCGCCGTGCACCAGATGCCGCCATAGCCGCACCTCGCCTCGTGTCCGCTCCTCTGCCACTGCGCCGGCCCCTGTGGAAAGAGAAGCACAACGGGGGGGGGAACGCAGGAGACCACATGTGTGGCCAGCGCCCACCCCACACCGACCCAGACCTATACCGCCCGCCCCCCAAGCCATCCCCAGGCCAAGTCCCCACCTAAACACTGCTCCTCTTGCTCTCCCCCTAATGCCCCCCCCACCATCCCAGCCCCCACAGACTCCCCCTTAACCACCCAACCAACCTGATACCCCACCAAACCAAAACTTAGAAAAAAAAAAGGACGCGAAGAGAAGCACTCCACCCCCCTTACACTCCCCCTGAGGCACACACGCGGAACCGCGCCACAAGCCTGGCCACGCGGTAGGCCTCCAAGACTAACATCGCGCCAAAATAGACCGCGCGCAGAAAGGGCCACAGAAGAACTCACTCACCGTGCCTGGCCTCCGGCGCATCCGTCTGCCGCACCCACGCCCCGGCGCCGCAACGGCACTGCCGCGGGGGTCTCCTGGCATTAGAAAAAGGAAAAGGGGGCCGAAGCTATCACTGCACGGCCCCAACCGCTGCCGCCGGGAGCCGAACGTGCTGGCAGACAGAACGTCTGCCAAGTGCCGGCTCCACACACTCGGACGGTCCTGGTCTGCCACTGACCAAACGGCATAGCAACAGAGCCAAAGCCGAAGCTGGCACCCCCGAGCAGCCTCCACCGTGAATGACCACGCGGAGGCTGCCCGCCGACTCCCACCACCCACCACACCGCCAGGATCGTCCCTCATTGGCTCCCGCGCGGCTGCCACCGCCGGGAGCCAATGAACATAAACTGACCACGGCCGCGCGCAGGGTCCTCGCACCAGCCGCGCGCCCGGTTAGGATCGGCCGCCGGGACCCTGCCCGCGGCCTCTTCATTTTCTAAGCCATTTCTATGGGTAAAACCATGTTTTGCATACTGGAGTTGGCCTTTATAAAATTGTTTGCAGTTTATGCATGTAAGCTGGAGCACATGTACCCTGTATAAATGTGCATTTCGTCGACCCGAGTGTAGACATTCCGAGGGACAGGTTTGCACTTGCGTATTTCATAAAACATGAACATAAACACACAAATAAAACTAGAAATCTGGGAAACGTGAGGTTCTTTATTCAGGTAGTGGCCAGAGTGTCTTTGGAAGCTGGTAGTCCTATAAAAGGTCCATTTGCTGTGGCTGCCATAAACAATTTCACTATAAACATTTTCTTAACTAAGCTGCATTCCAGCTGAGTAGCGTACCTATATTTGTAGGGTTGTGGGAGGTTTTTCTATCTGTTTTGTGCTGGGCAGTTTTGGCTAGTTGCCTTCTATAACCACACAAAGATGAGGTGTATCCAGGAGACACAGGAACTGGTGCTACTGCCAAACATTTCTGCAGTGTTACTGGGTATATGTAGCACTGCGTAGAAACATAAAATAGAGTCCGTGTTCCATGTAGACTACAGTTTAGTTGAAACATGCAGATGAGACAATTTCTAGTAATTGTGTATTATGGTATATGGTTTATTTTGTCTTAATATACCATCCTTCAAACCAGCAACAGAGCAGTTTACCATAAAAATTACAGTATAATCTTGAAATTACAAGAAAGGAACTACAATTCAGAGAGGAAAGAGATGGGAATAGTAAGGACAGCATTAGTGAGAAGAGTGATTAAGCGTTAATCACAGGCTAGGAGTTGCGAGTTATAGATTGTAAGTTGCAGATGTCGGCCCACATTACACCATGTACGTATCATCTTGGAACACCTCATTAAATGTGTGTTTTCAGTACCGACTTTAAAGGATTTATACGACTATTTTGTGTGCAGGGCAAAGGGGGGGGGGCATTCCAAAGAACAGGGGCTAGGAAAAAAGGCTGTGCATCTGGTGGTTTCCAGTCTGGCACGGGAGGCCAGGGGGACATCCAACCGATTTAAAATGAATTGAGCGCAAGGCTCTGGCAGGGCATAAAAGGAAATCTGACAAGATAGGTAGGTTGGAGTATCTGTATATAATACCTTGTGGAACCAGTCGGAAACCGTGGCAGGAGGTTCAAAAGTCACCTTTATTGATCCACGGATAAGGTGTGCCAAACCCAACACAGGCCGTGTTTCGTGTACCACTTCTTCAGGGGTTATAGACTCACTACAAAACATGCACATACATATGAAAACAACAGCAAACAGAACCTATTATTCAAACATTAAATCAAATCCTGTTATACCACATACAATAAATGAATAAATACTAAAATAAATAATTAAAAAATGATAGTAAATAAATAAATACATAAATAAAAATTTTTAATATCAATATTAAAAATAATTAATTAAATTAAAAACATAAACACTCATGATGTGATAACTCATTTAATAAAACCATAAATAATACGTCACATTAAAAATAGCTAATTAATACTAAAAAATATAATAATGATGTAAATAACATTAGTAATAACAATAATAAATATATAGATAACCATAAAAGAATAATGATAAAACTTAGAATTGTAGTGTATCAAATGTGTGCATATATTTATAAAATAATCACATCTCAATTGAAACCATAATAGCAGGAGAAACAAAGAGGAAGGAGGAGGACTTGAGGAACAAGGACATTAATTTCTAAAGCCAATTTCAAAATTAAAAACTGCTCATGAAGTGTCATTTTGGCAAAAAACTAATCATTTGGGCAAAGAATAATAAATGAAAACTAATTATTCATAAATCATAAATAAAATATATTAAAAAATAATGATGAATAATAAATATTATTAAAAAAATATAAAAAACATAATAAAAAATAAATAATAAATAAATAATAAATAAAAAATATAACATATAGTGATGTATATGTGTATATTTATGAAATGTAATAAGTAAATATTGTGTAGAAATTGTATTATAAAAGTGAGCTAAAAAAAACTAAAAATCAAAACAAATCAATAAGTTAGAGTCTGAACATGAAGACAATTATTAATAAATGATCTCGAAACAAAAATGAAAAATTTTTAACGAGATAAAAAGAAAAATAATAATAAAACCTACCACTGTACCAAGCCAAACTGAGAAAAACCTTGGACTGGCAGAGGCACGGATCCCACCTGCCTCTAGTGCGCGATGTAACTTAGACTGTGTATAAACAAACTAAAAAAATAGTAATAAATAATTAATAATAAGATAAATAATTAATTTAAGCTGGCAAACTTAACATAGGGTGGCAATATCTTACTGGGGAATTATCATCATAAATACAATCAAAAGATAGGGAGAGACCAGTGTCCCATCGGCTAGGATATATACAACTCATTAGATACTGTGCCCCAAAGGCCAGTGTGTTTCTGCCCTGAGGGAGACTTCTAAATGTGAAGGGGAAGTATGTGACTGTATCATAATGTGGTTAAGTTCTGGATTGTCAACGTTTGAAAAAAAGGGGGGTTATGCAAAAAACATTTCTCTAAACCCATCGACTACCAGTGTTTGAAACTATTAACTGTTTAGATGTTATTCAGTAGTATATTGTATGAACATGGTTTTAAAAAAACACCGGGACCAGAAAATAAATAATGCATCCTATGTCTCGAGTTTTTTATCATGGATTACTCCTTGTGCACAAAGTGTAAAACCACCATTTCGGCGGGAAAGGAAGGGGAGACCGTGCAAGCCACCATTCACATATTGCTAATACGCGGTAAACTCGAAAATAAAAAGAGACCAAAAGAACCTCGCCATACTTTTGTATTGTATTAAAAGAGGGCCCCATCTTCACAGGTCATGAATCACTTGTATTTTCGGCTATCAGTCCGGCTGAGATAAAGATGTATGTGCAAAGTGATATTGACTGTAAACAGTCCGGGACCGTGAGACAAAAATAGCAGCAATCAGTGAAAACTTTTAAACGTCGGAAGCAAATGCCCCCGATAGTATGTTAAATACTGGGGCTAAATAATATTTAAACTTACATAATCTTTGTAAAATCGTTGTTTCTTCTGCAGGAATTTGAATGTTTAAACTATATATGAGAAAGATAAAGGAAAAAGACAAGACGAAGCTTGTGAGCATAAGTGTTATGCTCCCGAGTATGTGAGCGCCTAGCCGTTATGCACTGTTGGCATGGATTTTGTTACAAATTAAGCGCGTACTAGCAACATGTGTCTGTTTCTTCTAGGGAACATATAGAATCTAAAATAAACCAACACCAATCTTTCTCAAATGTAAGACACCCCAGTAAACAATAAACCATATTGTATCCGATAAAATGTCCAAACCTGAAAACCACTCGATACCACCGTGAACGAGCACCTTGCACTGATTATGACAACGCAGCTTGCTGCTCATGCGTGCTTCTTTTAAAACGCCAAAATTGGCGGGAAATGCAGAGGCATTCAAAAACCCATACTGTCAGCTCATGGTGATCATCGTTAAAAGATGGTGCTGCAAAAAGGTTATGAAATTTTTGAAATCAGGAAATAACATGAGGACCATTGAAATGCGCTTGAGGTCAAAAAATATTAGAGATACTGATAAAGATAAAAAATAAGAATAAATAATAAATAAAAGTTAAAAAATAAGAATATCAAATATTATGGACTTGAACCGTCAACAAAAATAAATGAAAACAAAAACAAAAAACACATATCTTTAGCTAGGACAATATATTAAATAAAAATTAATATTATATATAAAAAAGAAATTCTGTAAAAAATAAATATTGATTATACATAAGAAATACAGGTAAAAGTTAATAAAATGATAAAATAATATAATAAAAATAAAGAATAAAAAATATTAATATAATAAAATAATAAAATAATATAAATAATTAAATAATTAATAATGAATAATAATAATAAAAAGGTAAAAACAAAAACAAAAGTCAAAAGTGCAGGTCCATTAGGGATATTCGTAGGCCTGTCAGACACAACCTTTTGGACAAGACTGAAAACAGAGGGGGAAGAAAGGTAATACCTAACCCTGTTAGAGAAACACTGATAGATCTTGATCCATGTTTAGTCCATGTGGTGCCATGGAATTCAACAAAAAAATATATTTTTGTTCCAACCTGGCTGTGGTTTTAACTAAATCTCCCCCTCTCCAGTTCAATAGTACTTTTTTCAGAACAAAGAATTTTATGTCAGCCAAAGTACAATGGGTTTATCGGTTAACTTTCTTCGTACACAACTCTTATGTTCCACTATGCGTGTCCGTATGCAGTGGTTGGTCTTGCCTACATAGAGTTTACCACAAGGGCACTTTATCACGTATACTACATTCGCTGTTGCGCAATTTGAAAAATCATTAATGAAAAATTTTTTCTGGGTACCTGGATGGAGAAAAAACTCCCTCACGGGCAAAACATTAAGGCAAACCGAACAGTGACCACACTGAAACTGACCCTTATATTTGGATAATCTCTTGCGTTCAGTGAAAGCTGATGGAACCAACAAATTTCTGAGATTGACATTTCTTTTGTGGGCGACAATAAGAGAGGTGTCATGAAAACCAGGAAGCGACTGGATAAGGTGCCATTCTTTTTTGAGGATTTGAACTATCTTCCGTGACTGTAGAGAATATAAAAGGGGGCATACCAGTGTAGAGTGTTCGTTCACCTCTCGTGCTTTAAGTAAAGTGTCACGTGGTTCCCTCCGTGCTCTCGTGTAGGCATCTTCAATGCAACAGGACGGGTATTGACGTGTCTTAAAACGCTGGGACAAAGCATGCGCGTGCCGTTCGAAATCTTGTACCGTGGTACACACTCTTTTAACGCAGAGAAATTGCCCCACATGTAAATTGATCTTAAGAGAGAGGTTGTGAAAACTTGTGTAATGAAGAAATTGATTTTTGTCTGTAGGTTTTCTATACAATGTTGTGGTAAGCCGGCCCTCTTCCTTCTGAACAAGGAGGTCTAAGAACGGGATGCGTGTGGGGTCATACGTGAGCTGAAACCTGAGATTATTATCTAGACTATTAATCCAATCGTTGAACTCTGAAAGCAAATTTACCGAGCCCTTCCACAGAATAAAGATATCATCAATGTACTGGATCCATAACAGTATCTCGTTTTGAAATGGATGTTGCTTCAAAAAATCGTTTTCAAACTGATGCATGTAGAGATTGGCGATATCGGGAGCCATGGAGGACCCCATGGCTACCCCCTTTATCTGCTGATAAAAAAGATCTCGGAAACAAAAATAATTTTTACACATTGCAAGTTCAGCAAGTAATAAAAGAAAACTGGTAGGAATACGTTTATGATCTTGTCTAATCATCAGAAAGTGCTCGATAACCTTTAAGGCCCCATCTTGTGGGATATTCGTGTACAACGATTCCACGTCTAGTGTGACCAAGAGTACATCATCCCCTAGACCACTGAAAGAGGAAAAAAGTTTTATAGCATGGGAGGAATCGCGTATATATGACTCCATTTGCATAACAAAGGGCCGCAGAATGACATCGATTAACTGAAAGCGGTTCCAAAAGAGAACCTATTGCAGACACTATAGGTCTACCAGGGGGTTTCTCTAAAGACTTGTGTATTTTCGGAATGATGTATAATGTAGGGATCACTGGTTTATCCACTATGAGAAACTCTTTCTCTTTTTTGGTGATGTACCCTACCTCATACGCATTAAGGACCAAATTATCAATGCACCGTTTAAGAGCCTCAGTAGGATCATTATCTAACCTCTGGTAGAAGGTTCTATCTCTGAGTTGCCTATTGACTTTTTCCACATACATGTCTTTGTCCAAAACCACTATGGTGCCACCTTTATCAGCCGGTTTGATGATTATGGTAGAATTCTCCTGTAAAGATTTAATGGCCCGCTTTTCGCCTACTGTTAGGTTGTGGTATGGTAATTTCCTATCCACCTCAATAGCTTCTATTTGTTGCAGAACAACTCGTTCGAAGGCTTCAATAAGGGGGTCCATTTGGAGGGGTGGAATCCATTTTGATTTCCTAGTGATGACGGATATATCTGCAGAGGGAGTAGTTTGCGTGCTAAAGAAATGCTGAATCCGTATTTTCCTGAAAAATTTATATAAATCTACACGTGTTTCAAATGGATCGTATTGTTTACTGGGGACAAATGATAAACCCTTGTTTAAAACAGATAATTCATCTGTTGACAACTGATATTTCGAAATATTGACCACTATGTCATCTGTCAAAAGTCTCTCTCGTGTGAGTAATCCCCTCTCCACTGGCCTCTCCCTCGTCCGCGACCCCGCCCGCGGCCGCGACCTCTGTGAACAAACCCGGACTTGTTTGAAAACGGATCCCGTCCTTTGTCTTGATCCGGAAGGGAGGGCAGGCGATTCCGGGAGGAATCCCGGCCACCACCCTTCCAAAGCTGGTTTATGTTCAAAAAATGTTTCTTAGTGTGATTATCTTTTTCTTTACTTTTTTCTTTAGGGTACTCGCCTTTGTCCCTTGGGTCAGAAGGATTAGAGGTAGAGGTGGAGGCCCTACTGTTATCACCTGATTCGCTTCGAATCCTTTTCTTCTTCTGCCCGACCGGGGAGCCCCCCTCTGACTCTTCTAAGTGACTATCTTTCTGGTCAAAAAATGTAGATTTCCTTTGGACCCAAACCCTCTCATTTTCCACTCGTTTACACCAATGGTAAACATAGCCGCTCCTGTAGTCCTCCTCATCTCTCCGAAACGTCTCCAGTTTTTTGAACTTCACATCCTTCCTAAAATGTACCATGTTTTTGTCATGATCGACGTAAATGGGTCAGGGTGAGTAATTTGAAGCCAATGTTGAAATAGAAGCGGGGTAACATGGTCAAATTTTCTTGTGTTGCAGAGGATACAGACTGCGGTGTTTTGTATGGTTTGCAGTCTCTTCAATTCAGATTGCAGAAGTTTGCATAGATGGGATTACAGTAGTCTAAACGAGAGATGATATAACTGAGAGAAAGTGTGTGTTGGGCTACAGGATCAAGAAAGGGACGTGGGCCTGAAATTGATGCAATGTGTAAAATGAGGAGTGTACTAAGTGACTAACCTGACTAAAATGGAGGCCTGGAGTGACCAACAAGGAACAGACCCGTTACCCAAGGTACTTCAGATAAGGAGGTTGTGGAATTTGACCGTGTTACCCTCTTCTGTTTTGACAACACTGGCTCTTCTCAGATTTCCTTTCATGCCCTAGTCAGAGCTTGTGCTCAATTCATGATAACTGGTTGGATGTCCCCCTGGCCAAGGTACTTGAGATAAGGAGAGAGCTGAACAGTTTGACCATCCAGGGTGGAGGAAAGTGAGGGGATAGAGGTACTGCCAATAAGCCTGGTGGCAAAGCTTTTAGTGGTGTTACGTCTCAGCTGATTCTCTTTCAGCCAAGAGAATACTGTAGCCAGACATCTATTGAGTGCAGAGAAATCAGGAGCTTGCAACTCAGTGAAGGTTACCAGGAGTATATCATTAGCACAATAGTATGCTGAGATTGGTGACTCATGAATAAGGAGTGTGAACAGGCCCAAAAAAATGTTAAATAGAATGAGGGCCAGTACAGAACCCTAAGGGACCCTGCAGGTCAGTGGGTGTGAGCTGAATGTGCTGGACCAGGAGAGAAAGGAGGAGAACGAAGCCAGGACAGCGTCACAGATGCCAATAGCAGCTAGATACTATTACAGTTAATGTGAGAGAATCAAGAGCAGAAAGTGTAGGTATTTGGAGATTTAGAAGCTTAACTCTGGGAAGTAAATTTCCCACAAGCTTAGGCTTGTTAGCACATATCAAGCCATCAGCATTTGCCTTGACAGTCGAGGTTTTCTCCTTCCTTCCTTGAGGCCTGCAAATCCTTCAGGATACCACTCTGGTACCAGTGGACAAGCTGTCAGAATCCCAGATCACCTGAGTAATATGACTTCTTATACTGTATATCACATTTCAGAAACGTGCAGCACTATTCATTTTGATTTGAGCATTCGGGAGTCTCTTGGTCCCCGAAAATATCAGAAGATTGGCAGTTGATATAACAAAAGGCCTTCCACAGCCTAAGATGCCTACATTCAATGATCATAGGACTAGATTTACTAATGCATGTTAATGTTGCTTAATGCACATTACTAAGCACAAGGATTTATATACCGCTTTATCCTAAAATCAAGCTTGCCTAATGGGATCTATGAATAAAACTCTGCTATTGTTTAATGCAACAGTTAGTGCATAGCTAACATGGTGCTTAGCAGTGCACACTAATTTTTGTTAATGGCCTAGGTCAGGGGGGAATGCATCTTATGGTTAACTCTTCATGTGGTGCAATTACTGCCACCTGAAAATATGTTATCTGCTGATCAATTTGTGCGGCAAAGAACAAACCTCTCTTCCTCCCTCCCCCCCCCCACCACTGTTAACGCGGAGGGTTCAGCATTACCATGGGTTAAATTTGGCCATTAGCCGCAAGGTAACTGCAAATCTTATCACACTTCAGTAAATAGGGCCTTAGTAAGTCTAGCCATTTGTTACTAATAAAATCTAAGTTTAGCATAGTGTGCTGGTGGGGCTAATGACCTTTTCCTGCATTGAATTTTCTTAACATTATTTCCATGGAATAACCATTGCATATGTTATACGTTTACAGGAGAAGCTTGCCAGAGGAATCCATTTGTGCATTTCCTTTCTTTTCCTATTACTGTCATTTGTATGGTGCTACAGGGCATATGCAGTACTGTGCATATATATATTTAACACAGTCCCTTCTCATCAGAGCTTACAGTCTAATCAAGACAAAACAGGTAGCGAAACTGGGGGCTAAAGTATGGTAAGATACACAAGTAGTGAACGATAGAGTGAAGAGTGTCAAGATCCAAAAGCGGCTTCAAAGAGGTGGGTTTTTAGCCTGCATTTGAATAGAGCTGGACTGGAGGAATAGCCTAGCAGTTAGAGCATTTGCTTGGTAACCAAGAGACCAGGGTTTGATCCCCACTAGCACTTCTTGTGGCCTTTAAGTCACCTAATCCTCCATTGCCTTGGAAGAAAGGCCTGGCAATCTACTTCCGATCACACTGCCAAGAAAACAGAGGAGCTACTGGGTTGCCAGGAGTCAACACTGACTCAAAGACGCACTTTGCAAGTGCATTGAATAGGGCTAGAGAAGGAGTCTGATTCACAGATTTAGGTAGTATGTTCCAGGCATATGGAGCAGCAAGATGGAATGAACAAAGTCTGGAGTTGGCAGTAGCAGAGAAGGGCCCAGATAAAAGGGATCTGCAAGAGAAGTGAAGTTCCCAAGGAGTGGTGTTGTAGAGTGAGATATGAGATGAGCTGCATTATGTATGCACTTGTAGGTCAGTAGGAGGAGTTTGAATTGGATGCAGAAACTGATAGGGAGCCAGTGAAGTGACTTGAGAAGAGGGGGATTACATGATCATAGCAACTCTGGCGGAAGATAAGCTGAGTTTTGAACAAATTGAAGGAGAAAGAGATGATTCAGAGGGAGACCAGCAAGGAGCAGATTACAATAGTCAAGGCTGGAGTTGACTAGTGAGTAGATAAGAGTCTTAGTTGTGTGAGTAGAAAGGAAGAGACAAATTTTGCTGATCTTGTAGAGAAAGAAGTGACAGGTTTTGGTTGTCTGTTGTGCACAGAGAAAGACAGAGTAGAGTCAAAGCTGACCCCAAGGTTGCAAGCTGAGGAAACGGGGAGGAGTGTGGTGTCATCCACAGAAATGGAGGGTTTAGGGGGAAAGATAAGGAGCTCAGTTTTGGTCATGTTCAGTTTCAGATGGTGGTGAGGCATCCAGGCAGCAATGCCAGATAAGCAGGCAGAGATCCTGGACTGGATTACTTGAGAGATTTCAGGCACAGAGAGGTAGAGTTGTCAGCATAAAGATGGTACTGAAAACAGTAGGTTGAAATAAGTGCACCAAGGGACTGAGTGTAGAGAGAGAAAAGTAGAGGTCCGAAGACAGAGCCCTGAGGGTACAGTAACTGAAAGCGGGATGGCAGTAGAGGAGGATCCACCAGAACATACACTGAAAGTGCAATGAGAGAGAGAAGACAGAACAGAGCCGCTAAATCCAAGCGAGGACGGGGTATTGAGGAGAAGGTGGTGACGAACAGTATCAAAGGAAGCAGAAAAGTTAAGAAGGATGAGGATTGAGTAAAGGCCCTTGGATTTGGCAAGGAACAGCAAGAACCGTTTCTGTGGAATGTAGAGGACGAAGTCAGACTGCAGTGGATCCAGAAGGGCTTGAGAGGAAAAAGTCAAGACAGCGGCGATGAACTGCTTGTTCAAGTAGTGTTTGAAGCAAAAGGGAGGAGAGAGGCCAATAGCTGGAAGAACAGGTAGGGATTGCTCGTGTGGAATGTAATGGATTCGATTAAAGCCTGGGGGTGGTGATCTAGGTCAAAGCAAAATCTTGTTAACCAGGCGTGTTTGGTGTGCAGTTGATTGTGTTTCTTTAAGCAGTAAGAAAAAATCCTGACATTGCATTTAAGAAAGCAGTAAGCTTTGTACGGAGAGAATTTTGGAGCTGTGCAGATATTTTTGACATTATGACATGACAACTAGAGTCTCGTAAAACTGAGTGAGGCAAAACATGTACTGTAAAACTGGAGGAGATTGTGGAATGTGCTGTCACATATTCAATGTCAGGCTGTTAAGGATGTGAGGTAGCACTAGTCATATGCACATTATATATTTTCCACCCATGAGGCAGTCGATAATTTGAGCAGGTCAGACATTTCATGGCAGGGGAGGAAATCTAGCTACATTCCTCTTTCCAGAAAAAGATTGAAGCTGCAAATCTTGGAGGGTTCTTCCTTATACCAACTTAACTGTTCTTCAGCTTTGCTGCATTCTGTTTTTTTGGCCCCTCCAAGTGGAATATATTTTATTTGTTGTAATTTAACATAAATTTATAATACAAATGTTCATGATGATGATGTTTGATGTAAGCTGTTTGCACCCTCACTGCTATTCCCTATTGCCTGCACTTTGTTGATTGTACACCGTTTTGACTGGTAGAAAAACGATATAGCAAAACCAGCTAAATAAATAAACAAAGGTGCCCTGTGGGAATTTCTTCAGAGATTATAGTATATTTTCAGTGATGTTAAGCAGGAACTATACTAAAGAACTATTAACCTCCCATTAAAGGATACTATCCAGAAGACCCAAAATTATTAGAAAAGAGTAAAAGAACCATCAGAATGGAGTCGGGGATCAGTGCTCAAGAGACTTAGCTCCGATACACAACCATGCATCACCTGTTACTCCCCTTATCAATCATCGGCTCAGTATCATTCATGGTTTTGTGTTATTCCCAATCAAGAACTTATGACCAAGGATGGACCTGTGACTGGTTTTAGACTCGGCCCTTCTTGTTTTTTATTATAAAGCAAAAAGCAGATAAAAATAGTAAATTATAATCGGAACAAGTGGAAGCTGATTCTGAAATTTGCATGGCCGGGCTGTCCAGACACCCAAAACATGGACAGGGCCAGGTTATACTCTATTCCACAACTGCGGGATCTATACGTTCTTATTGTTGTGGAATTGGGCACTTAGACGGCATCCACCCAATTCACCGTCAGGAGATATACCGGCATCTGCACGTCCTGCCCACACAATGCTCTGGCTGGTGTGCCGGTGCAGTAGCGTCCCATCACCATGGTATTGCCACATCCAGCCAGAGCTACCAATGGCCAGAATGCAGAGTGGCCCCATTTCCCTGCTGTGCAGCCCTCGGCGGGTGCCCATCAAGGCTGGGATCGGGTGGCGGGAGCCCTCTTGTGGCGATGCAATGGAGAAGGGGGGGCTGCAGGCTCAACACAGTGCCCGGCAGTTATTCCACCATCGGGGTGGAATAAACTGAGTGTGTAACGTGCTGCTGGGGAATGTAGAGGCATGACATGATTTGCCTCTGTACATCCCAGCATCTGGGCACTCCCCCACCCTGCCCCAGCACTGCCCCCTCCCACCCACATCCAGTGCTCCCTGCATATCCTCTGTGTATGTGCAGGGAGCAAATGCCGCGGAATTGGGGTAGGCTTTGCGTGGGTTGTATGTCAGGCCCTTACCTCCAACCCTGCTATTTGCCAGACAGAATGCCGGCCATACTGCATAGAACAAGAATAGTTTAATAAAATAATTACAAATATTGTATAATACTGAAAAGGAACATTGTACGAGTGAAATTGAGCCAGTGATTGATAAAGGGAGTAACAGGTGACACATGGTTTTATATAGGAGCGAAGTCTCTTGAGCGGTGATCCCTGACTCCATTCTGATGGTTCTTTCACTCTTTTCTAGTAATTTTGGGTCTCTTTTTAAAGGGTGGGTTTGTAGTTCTTTAGTACAGTTTAGTTTGCCTTCTCTTTTGACGGGGTTTCTCATTTGGTGGGAGTGTTAATCAGGAACTGCATTTATCTGTACATCAGGATCTAATGAGGAGCTATGCTGGGCCATCTGAATTATTTTTTGGATCTAGTTCACACCTTTTCATTGGTAGCTTAAGGTGCGTTATAGTCAACTGCTCCATGGGTGCTGGTAGGCTGGAAATATGTCAGACCGCTCCACCACTGCTCCTTATACTAGAGGCTGGAGCATTAATAATATCCAAATAGGGGTGACTTTCAGCCGCTATCTGGATAAACTAAACCGATGTTCCTCAGACCGGTCCTTGTGAATCTCCCCCCCATCCACACTGAATAGGCATGAAACAGATTTGCATGCAGTGGAGGCAATGTATGCAAATCTCTCGTGCATATTCATTGTGGGTATCCTGGAAACCAGACTGCCTGGGGGAGGTACACCAGGACCGGCTTGAGAAACACTGAACTAAATATACATTTGGCACCCCTGACGGTACATGGAGTGGTGCTGTATATAAATTGTTGTGACCAGCATTTAATAGATTGACTGCTGCCACTGAATATGGTCCCCTTCGTTTTTAATCTATTATCGGTTTCCCTTAGTTCTCGCTATTTGGAGGGGCAAATAAGCGTTCGTATTAGCTTACTGCCCACCATTCTCTAATATCTCATTTCAGTCTTTGTGCCAATCTGAAGAGTCCCATTCGACCACTTTGTACAGAAACCAAGTACTGTTAAACTTGCTGCTTCCTGTGCAATCAATTTCTTTTGCCAGTAAAAGTCAGGCCAGTTGAATACATTAGTCAGTTTGAAATAAGGAATAGGAGTTGCATGTTAGCTGTAGAGAAGATTTATAAACTTCAGAGTTTGTTTCACCCAGTGCACCATCTGCTAGATCCTTAAGGGAGCTAAGTTGCTAAGCTGTGATTAGTGATTCTCTCAGTAAAGGAATAACGCAGTCTGATCAACCTCACAAGCAGCGTTATTTCAGTGAAAAATATCATTTCAATGCTGGCATTATTTTTCTGGCCACTAATACACGGCTTGATGCTCCCAGCCGCCACCTTAAAATGGCTGGTGCAACACAAAGGTAATGTCTGTTCTAGTTAAGACCCCAAACACTCCAAAAAAACAACTCAGTAGGTGAGACTGACCTCCACTACCCTGAGGACACAATCCAGACCTCCCCCCAAAAAATAAGGATCACAGTCTCCCCACCCATCTCATAAATCCCCTGGGTCTACCTAAAGTGCTCAATGGTGGTGCAGTGGTTGTAGGGCCAGGAGTAATCCCCGGACACTCTTGTCTCTGTCTGCACCAGGTTCAAAATAGTACCACGTGAAACCGAGCAGTAGTCTCACAATACAACCACTAGGCTTCAAACTGCCATACAAGGTGTTTTTGCCTTATATGGCAGCCTGACCCTTAGCGGTAGTACTGCAAGACTATTTTTAGGGTTCAGGCAGCACCATTTTGAACGCAGTGCTGACAGAGATAGCAGCAAATGGGGATTGCTTGTGGCTTTCGACCACTTCAGGTAGGTTCTGGGAGGGCCTATGGCTGGATGATGGATTTTTTTTTTTTTTTTTGGAGGGGTGCTTTTATGATCTTTTTTTAGGAGGGGGATGTTGATTGTGATCTCAGGAGGGTCAGTTTTACATGAATATGATGTCGTCTATTGAGGGGTCAGGGTTCGGAGACCTTGCCATTTTTATCTTGCACTGGCCCCTTTAATGGCCAGGACTATGTATTATTGCCCGATGCTCCTAGCCAGGAAAAATAATGCCAGCTTCGAGCTGGAGTTCTTTTTCCATGAGTAACAAGATTGTGGTAGTCACGACATGCTGCATTATTCTTTTTAAATATTAAGGGGTGCTTTGCAGACATTTACATAATTTGCATTTCATTATTATTCAACACAGGGTATGGCAAAAAATTGTGCATTATAGTAAAACACACAAAACACACATTTTTGCTTTTTAAAATGAGTTAAGGGGAAATATTGTGCGTTATTTCCATAACACACTTGGGACTCTACTTCCTTTCCCTTCCCCCACCCAGGATATGCTTGAAAGTCAACATTACCAAATGTTTCCATAACTACTTACATCAAAGCATAAATTGACACACCCAAGGCCTGTGTTTTTAATTTTACCAGTGTATCCATGGAAGAAAAAAAAAAAACAGGTCTTGTCTTGCAGCTTGGAAAATGAGGCAGGGAAACAGCTTATGATTGTCTCTTTTCAAAGGTTTACACATACTTCGGCTGAACCAGTGATCTAAAAGACGGATTTCAAGTAGGATTTGTCCCTGAAAAAAATGTTGATTCTGAACATCAGATTGTGTTAAAGTTAATGCAAAGGCACCATAATAATTTGTTGCCCAAGGCCAATATGTACAGCCTCCATAAATCCATCACCCCCTGGACTGAAAAAGCTATTTACTATATTCCAGTATTAATTTGTACCAAATGCCTTGCCTGCTTACTTTGGCTTAAGGGCTGGCAGTTTACCATCCTTACGTAATCATTTGTTTGGCAGGGCACCCACCAGCCTTAGCATCCTCTCTGATGGAGATTTTTCTTCAACCTATAGATAGTGCTAATGGTGTTTAGGCCCAGATGAGGAGACTGAGCAAAATTAGTTGGGGGGGGGGGGGGGGAGAAGATAC
This sequence comes from Ichthyophis bannanicus, assembly GCA_033557465.1. NCBI lineage: Eukaryota > Metazoa > Chordata > Amphibia > Gymnophiona > Ichthyophiidae > Ichthyophis > Ichthyophis bannanicus. The sequence continues at coordinate 664,945,904 of CM066035.1, forward strand.
AACACATTAGTAAGTCAGTTCGACTTCTACAGTTTTGAAATAGTACATTTTTGCTCTAAGGATGAGATTTCCTTCAGTTTTTGGAAGGCAAGTAAGTGTCACATAAAATAAAAAAAACAGTAGTGCAAGCATAAATATGTATGAAACATGACATTTTTTCCTTAACCAAAAATTTATAGATTGGGCACAAAAGAGCTGATTTAGGTCTTGTCACGTGCTATCATGTTTGCTAGTTCAGGGCACTACCACGGAGTCATATGACTGACTCGATAATGTTGGCTGCCTGAGTCTACGATGGTGCTGGACAGATTGCAGTGCCTGCAAAAATGCCTGTGAATTTATAAAACTACACAGTGATAGGAGCTTGCAGTTACTTAAAATGACAGGGTAAACACCAGCAGCATTTGTACTGTGATTTCCTATCTGAAATGAGACAGAACGGCCCAAAGTGTTTTCAGTGTAGGCTGCAACAGGAACAAAACCAACAACCTTGGAAAAAAACTAGTAAGTGATATCGGAGCTTTTCCTGTGCACCCCCTACATAATAATTCCTCAGATGAGCACTTCATAGTAACTATGAAGGAAGACACATGGCCATAAAAATAATTGTCTTAATATAGAGCTTCCCAGATGCTGGGTTTTGACCCCAAGTGCAGTCACAAAATCTGGGTTGAGGGTCACAACCACGGCAGGAAAAAAAAAATGTCATAGGCCTGTGCAGGGATGCTATAACTAGACCTGTCCTAACGTGATGGGAGAGGGGGATTATATAGTGTTGCAGCCAATGCTACACAAGGGTCTGGACTAGTAGCATGGGCAGCAGGGTAAAGCAGGGGGTTGCATACTTGTTTACCCACTAAAATGGGGTTAGCTACATAAATAAGTTTGGCAAACACTGCCAGAGTATACAGGAAGATTGCCTAAAAAGTTCCAGCAGGTTTAAAAAAAAAAAAAGACAAAGAAAAACTAGATTTAAATTCTTTCAGTAATCCTTGGATCTGTACACCTGTTCACAAATGATATCCATTGGATTACGATCTGTAGCCTGAACCCAAGTACAATTTTATTGTAAACTGGTCAAAAATGTCCTTGTATAAAAACTAGTGAGTTCTGTATCATGCTGATGAGGAACACTACCAAAAGTGGAAAGAGGCCCTATCAAATTTAAAAAAAAAATAAAATGTCAAAAGCTTGAATCTGGGGAGGAAGCAACATCACTGGACTGAATAACTGCTTAAATCTTTAGCTCTGCTAACCCTCTCCTGATATTTGCTCTGTTACCGTCAATAAGGCACTTATGATTTTTTATTTATTTATTTATTTATTTAATTGGATTTCTATACCGCCTTATCATACAAGGCTTCTCTTGGAGTGTGATTTTTGCCAAACGGATTGCTGCGAAAAAGAAATGAGTTTTAGAGGAATTCTCCTACTTGGGAAGCACTCAGGGTTGATAAGAGACATCCAACATGGCGACTGTGAGCTCTGATAATTATGCATCAGAGGGAGACCACAAGGCTGGTGATTCGGAGCTTTTATGTGGTGAGCTGCAGAGTACTACCTTTGCTAAACTTCAGGAATGGTTTGTGGACACTTCCTTGCAGATCTGAGGGCAGATTTCGTAGAGATGGGTCAATGCCTGGATGAAGTGGAACAATGTCCATATGACCACTTTAAAACCATATCCTTGATGGAGAATCAGGTTGAGGACTTTCAAGAGAATAATTTTGAACATTCTGATGTAATGGAGGACTTAGAAAATCAGTCACCATTGCAGTCTTCAGTTCTGAGGAGTCCCAATGGCCGCTGACTAAAATAACCGTGAGCAGGTGTTTCATAATATTATTGAGACTATTTTGGCTAAAGATGGTGTTAGCAGGGCCACCCAGGAGATAAAAATTGTGTGCATATTACCTGCAGGGTAGCCAGAGAATGAATCTTTCTATAGACATAATTGCTTGCTTTCACAGTTATAGTGACAAGGAAGCAAGCGACAGCAGAGACATTCTCATGTGGGACACTTATCAAAAACAGTTGTGGTCAACATTATTAGCACCCTTGCATTTTACGTATGTTGTGTACAATATCTTGAGAAATAATTGGACATATTCCAACTGTATGTTGTCATAATATTTTAATAGTATGTTCAAATGTATACAACAAAAAAAAATATGTCTGTGCAACTTAGACGTTGTAATTTCTGAGGAAAAAAAACATGACCTGGACAGGATTAATGGCACCCTTCACTAATATTTGGTTGCACAACCCTTGACGGTGATGACAGCCTCCAAACATTTCTTGTAGTCATCTATATATTTGGTGCATCTGTCTGCTGGTAGTTTCTCCCACTCCAACTGCAGTTTGTTCCAGCTCATTAATGTTTCCATGATTCCTTTCACCAATGGCAGATTTCAGCTCTTTCTAAAGGTTCTCGATTAGATTGAGATCAGGACACATTACTTGCTAGTTTAAAATGGTCAATTTGTTCCTTTTTAACCACTGTTTTGTACTTTTAAATATATGTTTTGGGTCATTGTCTTTCTAGAGGACCCATGACCTTCGACCCAGACCTGGCTTTCTGACAGTAGGTAGGACATTTTGCTCCAAAATACCTTGGTAGTCCTCAGACTTCATGATGTCCCAGTTTTTATACTATTTCCTTTTTTAATTGGTCTTGTTTTGTTTGATTCTTTTGTGTGTCAAATGTGCATATATAGTCCAAAGCCATTTCACTGGCCACTTTTTTGTTTAGGAGATATTGGACATAAAGGGGTTGAACTGCAAGGTGCCAATAATGTTGACCACAACTGTATAAGGTTACCAGATGTCCTCGATTTTTCAGATTGTCCCCAATTTTAGAGCTGTGTCCCTGATTCTCACCTGCTTGGCAGACTCCTGTCCTCAATTCCAGCAATAGGAAAGGAGGGGTAGAAAACACATTTTATTTTCAATTTAGCTATATGAATATGTCGGCTTTTAGAATTTACATCAATTATCCTTATGTTTTGCAGAGTATGGGGGAGTTTGCAGAGTATGTTTCTATTTATGGCAATTTGTTTGGAAGTGATATATTTGCTGTCATGGGATGGATGTGTCTTCTCTCTTCCCCTCTTTGTTCCTCAGACCTGGAACCTCCTTCCCCCACACTTCCAATAAGTGGCTCAGATTTGCCTGCAAAAATCTGGTAACATTAATCAAATAGAGATTTTCCAGGATCTTTTTCCTGACTACCCAGAAGAGACTGAGCTTGGAGAAATCACTGCTAAGTAAGAGTCAAAATAGTAACTATGAGGCAAGAAAATTGCCAGTAATTGGTTTTAGCCTTTTGCCTCGCCTTTTACATTTAAAGGGAAGAAGTGGTTAGAGCAGCATCCTGGGGGATCAGAAAGACAAGGGTTTGAATCCCACTGACTCTCCTTATGATCCTCCATTGCCTCAGCTAAAATATTAGATCATAAGCCCTTCAAGGACGGGGAACTATCTATAGTACCTGATAGTCGTTCGCTTTCATCTACTACTGGAAGGGCATGGGCTAAATACTACTAAATAAAATTAAAGAAATGCCGCATCTGCACTAAAGAGACTGGCCGTGCTTTCAAGGCACATTGAGGGAGTATATTTGGCCAGCATTAAAAGGCCATAGCTTAAGAAAACCCGAACTGGCAGCATGGCAGGTAGCATTTGTGTCATCAGTCAATGGATAGAACTTCGGGACCTTCAGTCACCACGTGAGGAGCTTAGGGGTTCCAGCTGTGTCCTTGAGAAGGACGTTTGCTTCAAGTGTGTGTCTAATGCCTACATATGGTTCTTTGGGGGTCTGATTTATAGTTTGCTCCTGTATGACTGGGGTTTCAAAGCAGTTGCTACGTATGAGTTTGAGAAGTGCATGAATGAGTGGTGTTTTCTTCTTTGTTGATATTTGTTACTATGTGCATTAACATGTTCATAAAAATGTTGCTTTAATGTGCAAGCAGGGAGCTATGAGGAATATAGGAGAGGGGTGTAATGGTGAGGTCTGAGGGTGACCTGCAGGTTGGGGTTTTTGCAGGCTTTGGATGGGTGAGTTTGGAGAGTGGAGGGGGAAACAGGAGATTTGTGTGGAACTTGTTCTGTTTGCAACTGGGTAGTACCTTTGCTTATCTGAGAGTGCCCATTTGTGCAGTGATTTTTTTTTTCTTTGATTCACAGGATGCCCACAGATAAGTTAAAAGCAGTTCCCATAAATGCCAAAGGCCTGGTTTCACACTTTAAGCGGAAATCTTTGCTTAAGGAAGCAAGTTGCCTAGCCGCTTCAATCTGCTTTGTCCAGGAGACTCATCTTTTAAAGGCAGATAAGCAGCTAGTTAGGTCACCTAAAGTTCTTTTATGAATTTTTGCTTCGAACCAGCTGGAAAAGAAAAATATGTGGTGGGAGTGGGATTATATTACTGCACATTGTTAGACATCAGGCTCTAGTACTGTGTGATTTCCGCGCCCCCCCCCCTCTCCCCTTTTACCCCCTTCTAGCCTGGTCTACGAAACCCAGGTCATGAATACTGCCTTTGACATTTGACCTGAAGACCAGGCATCAACAGAACTTGGGTTTCTCTGTGTTCCGCTTGCAGTGCTATAAGGGGTCAGGACTGGATTAAACTATACAGAGCCTCTGATTTATATGAAGTTTGAGGCCTCATAAATATTACCAAAAGAAATGTAAAACTTGAAATTCTTTTTGCATTTATAGGCTCCTAAAGTGTATCTTAAGTAGCTCATTCCTAAATTTGGTTCTGTTTTGTTCTGCTGAATAGACTGCATATGTTGGAAGAATATTTAGCTCTACTCTGGATAGTTAATTATACTTCATTATGCTAATTGCTAGCAGAAGCTATACAAACAAATGATTGTTAATTGTTTATGCTAACATTTTTAATTCGCTACATGCGCTGCTGTTCTTGGGGTCATGAATACTTCTTTATTGGCTGCAACCTTTACTAGAACGGCAAATCTGCAACAGAAGGGTCTGGGGTTATGCAGTGACGTAAGTCGCAGCTCATTTTTTGTTTGTGATTGAGGGAGAACAGAATATATTATCAGAGAGCTTCGAGAAGCATTCCTCTGTGCTTTCTAAGCTGCCGCATTTTGTCGTTTGATTAATCCACATGGCTTCAAGCTTCCCAACTAGGAACATAGGTGTGGACTTTTTTCCTTTTTCATTGAGATGCTGCTTGCTTGCTTGCTGTTCTTGACTTTTTGTATTGCAGGAGAGGACTTTATACCATTTGTGATTTCTCTGATATTTGCCTTGCCATTGTGCGAAATTTAAAACTGGACTGATTTTTTTTTTTGAACGTCTGGCAGTGTCCTTATGCTTATTTGGTCTGCTAGCTAATTTGGAACTGGCCTGTTCTGAGCTACAGAATTGAGCCTTCATTTGCAGCTACCCAGAAGGATTTTTCTCCTTTTTTTTTTTTTAATATTCTCCATCCAAACTCACACCAGCCACCACAGTAGCAGTCCTCAGCCAGGGATCCAAATGCTGGTTCTTTTTTGGAATTCCGCTAAGAAGGATCCTAAATCTGGCCTCTAGGTGTCCCCATTGAGCAATGACAGACCCTTTTGTACGCCTAAATTGCAGTCCACTTGGGTTTTCAGGATAATCACAATGAGCATGCATGAGATTTATTTGCAGTTATTGGAGTTAGTGCATACAGATAGATCTTCTGCATATTCCTTGTGGACATCCTGAAAATTTGACTGAGTTTCGGCATGCCTGCCATAGAGGCTCTGAATGTTGTTGCTGCCCAGGGAGCACAAGCCTGGCTTAGTAATAAAACCAAGGTCTTTCCAGATGGCAGCACATAGGGCAAACTTGATGGCTCATCACCAAGTGCTATCTCTCAATTTCAAGAGCAACTGTTAAGTTACTTGTATGACTGGGTGTCATTAAAGCCCTTGTCACATGGGGTGAATTTTCTCATGCATACCCTTTTGAGGTGGAACTGCCCTGGAGTCTGCATGGAGATAAGAGCCCTCAAGGGCAACAGAACAACTTTTTAGTTGGAGGGGCCATACACCAATCTCCAGCTCTGCCCCTAAGCTCCCTAGTTGCTGTTGCTGTGTTGAGAAAAATATTGGTGAGGCTATGGCCCCTGTGGCCCACCCTGTTCCACTGCCTATTGGAGCCCTAGGATTTTTCTATCTGGGTTCCTAATTGGGGCGTGCTTGGAGGAGTGAGGGAAGCTCCTTAGCTGTTTGAGGCCCAGCCTCTGGAGAGAAAAGATCTTTTGCCTCTTTTCTATCACCCAGCAACAGGTGAAGACAAGCAGCCTGCAGTTTTAGGCCTTGTTAGGGTAGGGCTCTCATAGTCTACCCTAGTTCTAGGGCAAAGGAAAATGTGAGCACTCTAAAGAGAAGCTTGTGTCTTTCTACTCCTCCTTTTCTGCCTCAGAGCAAGCATGATGAGCTCTGAAGGGTGGAGTTTGTTTTGCAATGGGTAGGCCCCTGAGTTCTACCAAAATCCAGGGACTATCCTGTGTTATTGCCAGGACAGAATAAGATCTTCCAGTGACGAGCAGTTGGTTAATGCTAGCCTGGACAGGCAGATCCAGGGTGAAGGGGAAGAGAGTGGAGTAGCATTGACCAGAGTCATTGGTCTCGGAGCCCTGGGGTATTCAGTGGACAAGTGCCAGTCTGAGTGGCTCCCCTGATCTAAGGAAAACCTGAGCTGCTGCTGACTCAGCAGAATCCCTGGTGACCAGGGAAGACCAGGAAATAGCTGGAGATGGGCTGGAGCTTCTTGACTCTTCAGACCTAGAACTGTGGAGAAAGACATAGCGAGAAGGACTCAGTGGAGGTTTCCCCATGCCTCCTTTCCCCTTAACCCAGCTCAAGGGGCTGGGGAATGCAGAGCCATACCATCCGTTGTGTGCAGCCACACAGAGTGCACGTATGGAAGAGGTCCCGATGTCATCGCTGGCCTTCCAGGAATGGTATGAGAAAAATTGTTCATATACTAGCAAGTACTTATGGAGATTTTGTTTCTGACTAATTTTCTGTTTTCAAACTTGGCATAAGATAGATTGCTGCTGGCCAGAACTATTAAGCATTCGCGGTGTAGAGAAAATAAGATGAGCAACCCCCCCCCCCTCCACCCCAATATGATTAACTTCATTGGTACGGTTTAGACATTTGGCAGAAGAATGTTGCTGCAAGGAGGTGTCATTGTTTAAGAGCTGCCAGATTCTCTTAGGCTACTTCATAGTATGAAAATGCTGTAGATCAATTTCCGTTTCCTGCAGTGTGTTACCCCAAGGAAGAAACATTAAATGCTATATGTTCTGTGAATTCTGAAAGGCATGGCATGGAGCTGAAAAATACAGCCTTCAATGGAAATCTCAGCCGCTCCCCACTGCCCTCCTAAATTCTCATATGCCTACAATAGTGGGTTCCAAACCTGCCCTGACGGGACCCCCAGTCAGTTAGAGCTTGAGGATATCCACAAGGAATATTCAAGCGATAGATATGCATATTTGTAGTTTTCATTCATCCATATTCATTGTGGCTATCCTGAAAACCCAACAGGCTGGGGGGTTCCCCAGAATAAGTTTGGGAACCACTGGCCTACCAAGCTATAGATGTTAAACTATACAAGAAATGGGGGTAAAACTAGAGGCTTTCCCATTGCTTGACTAACTATGTGAACTGAGGATAGTGGTTAGGCATTCTGTTGAGGTACCTAGCTCCAGATTCTCCAGTTTCCTCCTTCGAGCCATGGCTGAACCTTATTGCTGATACCTCCTTAAAATAGTGGCTGAGGATTTCAGCTTGCATGTGGACAATTTATCCTGTTTGAAAGCACAACACTGTAGCAGCCTTTGTATTCATTAAATACAATTCAGCTATTTAGAAGAAACTTTGCCAACTATTTAATCTAGTGTCCTGATATCTAAACACTACAGTCACGATTTATTTTTTAATGCTGGCTGTGTCATTTAAATATAATCCATATATTCTATACCGCTACCCAGGTGGCGCTGAATCAGTGGTGGTACAAGGATTTCTGCCACCCTAGGCAGACCCTCCATGCCGCTGCCCCTCCCAAAAGACTGCACCTCCATCCAGCTCACCACACTGTTCCCACCTCGCGCTGAAATGGCGGCAGCTGAACTGCCACTTCAGTGCTGCATCAGGCCTTAAAGTGCCTGTGCAAATGCATGCTCGTGGTCTGCCACGCTTGCTCCACTCCAATGCAACTTTCTTGGAACTGTGCAGACGTGCATGCATTTTAAAGCCCTACACGGCGCTGAAACAGCAGTTCAGCTGCTGCTTCCTGTGAGATTGGGTTAGCGATGCCTCCCACCAGGGTCTGCCACCCTAGCCAACAACCTAGATCACCTAGTGGACGGGCCGGCCCTGTGCTGAAAATAAGTAGAGTGATCAGCACCAGATTTAGTCAGAGAGCTGGGTTATTCAGTCTGCTCCAAATTACCATTCTGATAAATTTAGTGATTTTTTTTTTATTGTCCTAAAATTATTTGGACCGTTGCCTGTAGAATGATCTGAATATTGCTGCTCTGTATAACTTAGCAACTTGCCCATGCGCTGCCCTATCAGGACCCGGAAAATTCTGAGCCAGTCTGTATGTTCAACATTATATGTAAATGCTACTGAATATCCATAGGTAACACTTCCTAGGGGAATTATCTGGATAGCAGCTATTATCCAGATATAGAAATTCAAGGTCTTTGAGTCCCATGGTCTGAATATTATAGTCTTGGCAGATTGCCTTGGCCTTAGCACTCAGTCTGGGACAGTAATCCAGAAATTGTCATAGGGGAGGATAAATGCAGATGAATTTGGGTCACAAATAACTTTCACCTTCTGTCAGACCTCTTTCACCTTCTGTCAGACCTCTTTCTTTCTCAGATAATTTGGTAGGTTGGTGGTTTGGATAATACTGCACAAGCACTAGATTTATTTATTTCTAATACTTATGTAACACCATTCCTTTTTCAACCAGGCCAGACCAGTCCAGACAAGTGGGTTGTCTCCCCTTTCAGTAGTTGGACTCGGAGCTAAAGTACTTGACTTTTGTATTTAGACTCGTTCAGCCAAGAAGTCTCTTAGTATTCTCTCTTTCCAGCAGATGGACGCATGGACTGGTGCAACAACAAAGAATAGCTCATGTGGCAGAAGCTTAGGTGGTCTACTCCACAGTGAAAGCCAGGAAAGAAAGCGTTAATAGCATTGACCAGAGACATTGGTCTCGGAGCCCTGGAGTATTCAGAGGGCAAGTGCCAGTCCGTTTGAGTGGCTCCCCTGATCTAAGGAAAAGCTGAGCTGCCGCCAACTCAGCAGAATTCTTGGTGACCAGGGAAGACCAGGAATGAACTGGAGATGGGCTGAAGCTTCTTGACTCTGTGGAGAGAGACATAGCAAGAAGGACTCAGTGGAGGTTTCCCCATGCCTCCTTTCTCCTTAACCCAGCTCAAGGGGCTGGGAAATGCAGAGCCATACCATCCGTTATGTGCAGCCGCACAGAGTGCACGTATGGAAGAGGTCCCAATGTCATCACTGGCCTTCCAGGAAGCCCAACATGAGCGAGTTCCTGCAAGTGTCTGGGTGGGACACCAAGTTCATGAGTCACACAGGGCACATTTCTAGCTTAGTACGGTGCTGGGAATATGGCCTACAACTAGAGGCTGTGGGTACATGCATAGAGGCAGAAACAGCCTGGGGGCAAGCACTGGTCTTTATAGTTGCTTCCCAATGAAGTTAGGAAATAGAAATAGAATCGGGGTTCCCTGGAAGTAGTGATAACTTTTTCTGCTCTAGGAGTAAAGGTCACAGTAAGCTCAAACTAGACCACTAAGAGCAATCAAGTCTCTGACTTAGCAAAAGGTAAGGTTGGAGAGGCTGACTACAGGCCAATGCCTCTGGTAATGAGCACTCTGCAGTGCAGTGCAATGGAATGGAATGTATCACTAGCTTAGATCCAGATCTGCTGGCAGAGAACCATCAACAGGCCAGGGAGCTGTGCAAATCAGTCCAGGTTCATCTGGATATTTATATCTGGTTAGCTAGCAGGAGCCTTATTGTAATGGGGAAGGGGGCAAGGAAAGCTTGCTGGAATTCAGGATGAATACAGGAAACAGGCGCCAGCCCATTGTTAGGCTTTTCTGGCTTAACAATATCAGAGCTGCAGGCTACTACTACTATTGATCATTTGTATAGATAGCTAACTCCTGGTAACCTTTCAGGACACACAAGTGTTCAAACTAAAAGGAAAATAGTGATGGTAATGCCTTCAGACTCACTGCTAGATAGTAACTGGAGCTTCCATGCACCCTGGTTGCTAAGGTACTCTCTATAAGGAAAAGTTCCTGGCCTAGTATTAACTACAAGGGCATAGCTCTAAAGGAGAGGAATGGAATTCTGAGAAAGCAGCCTCAATCCATTTCAGAGCGCAGGGCTACAGCTCTCAGATTCTATGGGCTTTACTTCTGAAGTTAAAAGGTTAAGTCCTTAAATCTTGCTATGAGCAGGTACAAAACTTCTGCTATGGAGAAAAGAAGAAAGAAATGGCCCTCCTCAGAATCGTGAATATGTTGGTTATATAATGAGAGGGAATCTCCCATACGAGCATAAAGCCAAAAGCACGAAGGAGACTCAACGCCCCGTGGTACTCACATGATTATAAGAGTTGCAAAGCGCACCCTCCGAAGACTGGAGAGAAAATGGAGGCGCAACAAATTGCACTACTCCTTGATTCTATATAGAGCTAAGCTGCTGGAATATAACAATCTGATAAATGAGCACAAACAGCATCACACCAATCTAATCATGAAATCTGTCAACAAACCGAGAGCTTTTCAGCATTGTCCAGAAGCTCACTAGGGATACCTCACAACATTGTACTAATCATCTAAACCCACAGGAATTTACTGACTACATGAGAGTGAAAAATCCAACCCAGACATGCTCCACCACACTACAAATTGATGTCCTTGAAACGAAAGAGCAATAGCATACATGGGAGGATTTCAGCATACCGACAGAATATCAAGTAGAGGACATAATACACGGTCTCAACACAACAACCTCACCATCAGATCCTTGCCCAGTGGCTTGGATAAAAGTCACAACAAGCCAGCTATCCCAGCATATTCATAAAATTGTCAAAGACTCACTCCAACAAGATTACATGCTGCAGTCCCTCAAGCACGCCATGATACGACCAATACTTAAAAGCAATAACCTAAACCAATCTGAACCCAAATCATACCGTCCCATCTCCAGTTTACCATTCCTTGCAAAAATAGTGGAAAAGACAGTGCAAAAACAACTGCAGGACCATATTGACATGAATGCCCCACTGGACATTCATCAGCATGGATTTAAACCCTGGCATGGTGTAGAAACACTACTCATCACTCTTTGACAACCTCATAAGAGGTATAGATAATATAAATAATAGATTCCTGCTGGTATTCATAGACATATTGGCAGCCTTTGACACTGTCCCACGCTAGACTACTACAGCACCTGCAACAGATAGGATTGCACAAGAACACTCTGAAATGGTTCACATCGTACCTTGAAGATCGAAAACAGCAAGTCAAATGCGCACAAAATAACTTATTGTGGTTCCCCACAACACAAGGAATACCTCAGGGATCTCCCCTATCATCCATGCTCTTCAATATTTACGTCCAACCCATATGTAACATCAGACAATATAAACTCCACTATCACATATATGCTGACGACATCATGGTGTATGTTCCACTTGACCTACTAGCACTTGATATCACAACAATAACTAAATGCCTTGAGGACATGAATGTCTGGCTCACAGACAATAACCTGGCAGTCAACTACGATAAGACTGAGGCAATGTTAGTCACCAGGAACCCTACCTTCGTTCCGCCACAGAATATCAGCATTCTAAACAAACTCATAATAGTCAAATATGAAGTTAGGTACTTGGGCATCACATTGGACAGAGCTCTGAACTCGAAATCTCATATCTCCAAAACTGCAAACAAGGCCTATCAACGTTTGAGAACCATACGCAAGATCAAACCACTACTCAGCCAGGACCACTTCCGCACAGTGTGCCAAGCACTCATTACACCTCTGCTTGATTACGGGAATTCTTTATATCAAGGCCTCCCCCAGCAAACCCTACAACCACTCCAAATGGTGCAAAACACCACAGCACACATCACTGACACGCCAAGATCAGAACACATCACCCCTATCTTACAGCAACTACACTGGCTCCCTATGGTAGCCAGAGCAAAATTTAAAATAATCATGATCATTTTCAAAATCATCCACCATCTTTCAGCAGATGCACTACAAGAAATTGTAGCAAGAAACATCAGTAATATAGACCAAGAAGGAATATCTGACAACATGATCAGCACACCTTCTGGATATCACAAGACTAAACAAAATACGTCAAGAAGGGCTCCATCATTAATGGCTTCTACACTATGGAACTCCCTCCCAACATGCCTAAGGGAATTAGAGGACATTATAGACTTTTGTAAGGCCCTTAAAACCCTTCTCTTCACAGAAACGTACGAGCAGATAGACAACAGTCCCCACCAGATACACAACAGCTCACACCCGAGAGGGAATGCAACGTAAATTCCCTTGCAAAATAATACCTAACCAACCTAGCTAAACTCACGACACCATTAGTGTAAATGTAACCCTCAAATTGTGTTGTATCAATGTTGTTAAACACCCTCATGTTAAATGTTGTAAAGCTCCCAAATGTTAAATGTAACCCAATTGTGATTTTATGTAACCACTTTGATTGTAGGATAAGGTGGTGTACAAGTCTCTCTAAATAAAATAAAATAACATAAATAAATAAATAAATAAACCATTGTCTGAATACTGGCAAGGGAAGTTACAGGAGGATCTAACTTAGGGAGGTTCGAATGCACCATGCATGACGGCACTAGTTGAATAGCTGCACTCATCAATACCATCTCTTTTAGGTGTGTGCTGAGGTTGGCTGAGACAGGGAAGACCAGCATGCATGAAGACTGGCTGTGCTGAGTAAAGTCCAGCACTTACCAATAAGCACTTCCCTGTGACACTTGGGCCAGCTGAAGGCCCATGCTGTTCCTTGTTGCCCTGGCTAGCTTAGGGCCAGCAATCATTGGTGTTGACTGTGTCCAGTAAGATATCAATCGGGGCCGGCTATGCCAGGGGGCAGGGAGTGAAGACTGGCATCCAGCAGATTATTGGCAGCTAGAGCCAGCACTCCTCGTGAACAGTGCAGGTGTCTGCACTGGATGAGGACGGAAGACTGTTGAAGCTGACAGGTCTGGGGATGTCACCAGATAAAGGCCAGCCCTCCTTGGGGGTGGACCATGTTGCATGTTTGTCTAGGCAGATCAGGCATGAGGTCTGGCTCTGAGAGAGACTGGCTACTTGGCTTAAGGAATGGCACTACTCATGATTGTGTGCTGATGTTGAACTAGGACAAGGGCTAAGATTCCTTTGTGTTGATTGAAATAGAAGAAGATACCACATAGGAGTTCTGACGTAGGAGATATACCAGCACTCGTCAAGAAAAGGTGAGGGTGGAGATCAGCAGCCACCAAGATTCATGGCTAGTGTGCAGTGAAGCAGATGTTTCTGAAAGCACCAGCTTTGACTGTTGACTGGTTACATTGGGTGGCCATGAGTATGCCTCAGAGCAGACAGATAGGAGGCATGGTTGGCACTGTCAGTACTGGTGAGAGGTTGGCAGGCACCAAAGAGCTGACAGATGGACTTGACAGCAGATCCTGGTACTGAAGGTATCAGCATGACAGCCACTGGATCAACATGGCATTGCCAATGAGTCTCAGCATGGCAAGTATGGTCTTATTCTACCCAGCAGAAGGGGTTGCTTTGGTACATATCACTTGTCTGGAATGGTCTTGGAGGGAGTAAAAGGAAATTTCAATTATGCTTACCTAATAATTGTTCCTTTAGTCTTGCCAGACCAGTCCAGTTTCCCACCCCAGAAGGCCACAATGCCTAGGAAATGGAAGTCAAGAGATGGCTGTTTGTGGCAATGAAATATTATGAGACACCTTACCAGGTTGGATGATGGCATGCCCAAGCCTGCTCCGGACTGAATTATATATAGGATACTCCTTTAGATTCCAGACACATACAGGCTCATTCCATCCCAGATGTACAGCCCCCTCTGTATGTCCGGTTTGAACCAGACGTACAGAGGGGGTAGCAATTCTGATCCCACAGGGCACATCTAGCCCCACGGGACCAGAATCGCAAACAGCCCTGTATGTGCAGGCCAGGACTGCGATTTATCCTGGCCTGCACATACAGGTAAAGCCCGACTAATTCAGTCAGGACTTTACAATGGAGCCATGGTGTCCGGTTGCCATGGCTCCATTGTAAAGCCACGATCTAGGCCGCCAGCTGAGCAAAGACTTTCCCTGCAGCCCGACCCCAATCCAGCCTCCTAAGGCTAGGGTCGGGTTGTGGGGAATGTGCTTGGGCCCCCTCTGCACCATCTGCGCCCCGGGCCTGCCAAAAAAAGACATCCAGGGAAGTTAATTCACCTTGGAGGTGGAATAACTTCCCCGCACAAGTCGCCGGCCTTGGCCGTACAGGGCTGACATTAGACTTGGCCCTGTATGTCCAAGGCTGGCAACCACCCACCACCCACCCTAACTCTGCCCACGATCCACCCCTTCCCTGCCCCCGCCTAACCTCCCCGTACAACTGGCAGGAAGGGCACGAATAGCGGGGATGGATGTCGTGGGACAGAATCGGGCCCATATGGGAATATAGTGGAGGAGTAGCCTAATGGTCAGAACACTGGCTTGTGAACCAAGAGATCAGGGTTCATTTCCAACCAATACTCCTTGTGACGTTGGGCAAGTCACTTAACCCTGCATTTCCTCAGAAAAATCCAAGTTATCCCTGTTAAAAAAAAACCCAAAACAAAACCCTGTTAAATAATTAAATAAGCCCAGATAGCAGTTATGATGCTCCTATTATTATCATTATTAAAACTTGATATACTGCTCTGACTGGATAGCATCCAAGTAATGTACAATAATATATAGAGAAAAGAAAAATGCCTATGTAGAATTTAGGATATCTAATTAATTGTGGAATTTGTTTGAACATTCTGTTAAAAAAAAAAAATTGGAAGCAAATAAAAGTTGCTTTTGTATAAAACAGGATATTGCAGATAGCACTCATAATGGTTCTTAGCTTTGACAGAATACTCAATAACGAGACTGCTGCAGCATGCTATCCATAGAAGTCAGGTACTTCAGTTCTTTCTCCACCTGCTGGAAAGAGGAGATAACCCACTTGTCTGGACTGGTCTGGCACAACTAAAGGAACAATGCTTATCAGGTACTACGAAATAGTGTACAAAAATAATTAAAAATGTCAACAATTCAAATACAAGGAGAAATAACTCCTCTATTAAACGATGTGCCCCTATGCCTTTTGTAAGCTCTCCTGTTTTCACATAATCTTCAGACGTCAAAGAGACAAACTACATGCTTAGAAAGGGCCTAGGTTAAAGTTAGGGATGAGTGGATTAAGAAGAATTGGTGTTTTATGGAAAATTGCTACTATGCATCTGTGCTAAAGTCCAAGTGGGACTATTTGTTTTCTATTTGTACTCTTAACAATGGTATAAAGGAGTTATTCACTGTAGTTGAACCACTTTGGACAATCTTTTGGCTGAGATTGTGGATTATAAATTGTATCTGATGTATCTTAAGTTCCTTATTATATGTAAATGGAAAGTTCAGTTTGACGTAAACCGCTTTGATTTATTGACTAAGCAGTATAGAAGCACAGTTAAATAACTAAATCTACAAATAACTGAAATTGTGTTTCCTTGCTGCTAAAAACTGATCTGAATGGCTGTTCTGTGGAAAAAATGTAGGTGCTAGTTTAATTGAGAGAACAAGTTGACTGAAAGACTTGGCCTGTCAGGCAATTATAGAATTATTTGATCTTTTGCTGGAAAAATCCTCTGAAGAAATGGAATTATTTAGTTAGAATATTAGGGAGGACCTTTTTACGGTACTTTCCAAGTGCGGCCCTTAAGCAGATAAGAGGAAAGATGTTTACCTTTTTGTAGATCCCAATAATGAAGCAAATTGTCAAGACATTAGTGAGGGGGAAATACATTTGCATTCCCTTGGTGGGCTATTTAGCATTCAGTAAGCAATGGAAGTCTGTTTAACTTAGACCTTGAACAAATCTAAGTTTGAGTTAGCAGTTGAATTCTTTCAACTACTTCCTTTATCCCAGCTCCTTATAGCAAGGTCTGAGGCAATTTGCTTCTCTGCTTCGTGTTACCATGGCTCCTGATCTCAATCAGTCTCCCGCTCGCTCAAATATCCCCCATCCCCATGGTCAGCAATCTCCCCCTCCCTCTGAAACAACCTCATCCCAAGCACTCCCCTCCCCCTTTCGAACTCCCCCTTTTCCACCCAGCTGCCAGCAGATTCCTTTTTTTCTCATCCCGCTCTCCCTCCAGCCAATCCCGTCGCTCTTCCTCAAGCCACTGTTGAATCTTTTCTAGCCATCCTGTCGATCTCTTGTTCTATTCTACTGAATAATAATAGCATGGCCTTTGTCCTACAGCACATACTCTTTGGAGCATATGGATACTGATAGCACCTTCTTTTTAACCTGTTTTCTCTTCATCCTTCCTCTATGGGCCCCATGGACCGCTAACCTCGCTGCTTTCTGTTTGGCCCATGTAGACCTGCAAATGTTTCTGCCTCCTCCCATTGATCGAGATGGGAAACTCATAATAGTACTGTCTCTTTAGTCTGCGCAAGCCGCTGACACTGCCTTCTGTATGTGATCCCAGGCTAAAACTATCTTGCTGCTCAGGATATGTTGAGCACTGATTTGACACACAATTGTTTGCGTAAGGTTTTTGCATTAAATTCACTGCTTTCTGTGAGAATCATATTTCCATTGTTATGTCTATCTTGAACGCCTTCATTAAGTGTGCTGCTGTTGTAAAATGTTGTGGTATGCATTAAGGATGATACTGGACATCTACTTCCATTTAAGCATCTCTCTCTGCTATTTTTAAATGTTGTTTGGATACAGTAGATTGGGTAATGTAGGGCTGGCCCAAGGGTTTTTGCCACCCTAGGCAGAAATCCCAGCCTCGCTGGCCACCTGCGCCCGCCCCCCCCCCCCGCTGCTGCTAATTCCGTTTCCGGGGGAGGCAGTGGCAGTATTTCCAAAAGCGGTGACAAAAGGCCTGCTCCCCTCCTCTACACAGAATTGGTGGCAGCTGGTGGGGGGCAGTGCTGCCACTGCCCACCGCCCAGATAGTCGCCTAGCTCACCTAGTGGATGGGATGGCCCTGGGGTAATGGGCCCATTGGAAAGAAATCCATTATCTTACTTGTTTTCATGTTTTTGCTGCATATAGTTCTGCAACCTTGATCTGTTTAGTCTTGAAGGTTTTTCTCTTCTTGATGTACAACCAAATCTTTTCAAAGTTTGTGTGCAAGGGAAGCTACAGTAACTCAAATTGCTGGTAAAGGAAGATGAGGCTTTGGAACAGACCAGTTTTGCTTGTATAACCCTTTTTCAGTTGGGAGTCATCCTTGTAGAGATTAAGGTTTCCCTTGAGGCTGCAGCAAACTGAATCTATTGGCTGCGTTACGAAACAGGTGGTTGGCATGGTACCAGCAATTGAATGGAAGCCAAGGGCAGAGGGTTGTCTACTCCAACACTCCCCTCAAGAATAGTCCACACTCCAGAGATTTATTCCAAACTAAGAACAAATTTATTCAGCACACCAAAATAATTCAGCAGCACAGAAGGGAAAAAAGTTAAGATTGGTACAGAAACCAAAGTTTGTAAGTTCCCCATTGTCAAATTTTCTGCAAGATTTTCTTCTAAAGTAGGGAAATAAAAAAATCCACTGGCAGATCATTACTTTAAAGTTTTTGAGCTTTCAGTGAAAGACTTGGGCCTCCCACTGATCTTCTTTCCTGAACCTCAGGAAAACTGACAAGTCTTCTTCCTTCTTTTCATATACAAAAGTCACCTTGATACTTGAAGAACAGTGTCCCAGGACTAGGTTCCTGTTCATGAGACACGGGTATTTTCAACCTCCTGGATGCTGTTCATGTGATTGTCCTATTGATTTACTCCAAAGTGCATCTGGAGAGAGGCCTTCTCTCCAAGTGAGAAAGAACCACCTCCCTTCCCCTTCTTTAGAGCACCTAAGAGCAGAACTGTACCATGCTTGAAATGTGCCCTGTGCAATTTGTGAACTTGGAGCCTCCCAGCCATATGTAGAAACTTCCTCTTATTGGAGTTTCTAAAAGCCCACTGATGATATCCGTGCCTCTTTGTGTTTGCGCCCTGTGTGGCTGCACCGCTCGCATGGCTCTTGGTACAGCCCAGCCTGAGAGCACAATCCCCTTGGCTGCTTCCACTGCTCCATTTGGCTGATGATCCATCAGGACTCGCGGACTTCTCCTTTTATATCTCTGTCCTGTCTCTAGAGAATGGGCAGCACCTTCTTTGAACTTACCTCAGTGAACCTTCCCAGGCCTGAAAAATTTCCTTGTTAAATATGTAACTCAAAAAATGGAGAGACTACGCTGTGTGTTGAAAAAGATGGTACGTTAAGACTGTACATCTGGTAATAGAGTCAACAAAGAAGCCAGCTTGGAGAGTTTTTAGTTTAGTCTGGTTTTGAGAACTGGAGAATATGGCTTGCTAGTGGATAAAGCACTGGAAACATTTTTCTGTGGAGTATCGTACATTAAGCCAGTAATGTTTCTTAACAC
This sequence comes from Ichthyophis bannanicus, assembly GCA_033557465.1. NCBI lineage: Eukaryota > Metazoa > Chordata > Amphibia > Gymnophiona > Ichthyophiidae > Ichthyophis > Ichthyophis bannanicus. The sequence goes on from CM066035.1 coordinate 664,964,727, forward strand.
TTGAAGACTGTGTGTAAAATTTTAAGCAAGTGGAAAAATGAGTTAATTTGGCCATGGCGTCTCACTCCCTCTTCCTCTTTTTGGATGCTTATGATCCCAGTCACCAACTGTGTGCTGTTTTTCAAATAGAGCAGTAAAGCACAGTTCCTTTAAGTTCTCAATATCATTCTACTATTACATTCAAACCTCATTTCAGTAAAACAATATTGTCTGTCCGTGAGCTGCTCCCTGACGTATATCTGCAGTATTTTTCTAAAAGCAACACTTTGTAAGCAGAGGAAGCTGTCATTCTGTTATGTTTTGAATACAATAAGTTGGATACTGAGACATACTGAAATTGATGCAGTCAGAGCACTTGCATAGTCTTGACGAGCTCACAGTGGTTTGCAGGTTGAGAATGGCATGGTGTTTCATGAATGAGTAAAAGAAATGGATGGTGCAGATAATAAGCTTGTTAATAGGAATGAATTGGAATATATGAAAAGATGGATGTTTACAGGGGAGAGAAGGAAAAATGAGAAATATATTTTGAATGCTGGTTCTCAGCCCATATCATTACCAGCTTTGAGCATGAAGTGATCCAGCATTTGATACTTATCAAAATATAAAATCATAATTTTTATGTATGTTGCAAGACATCGGAAGTTTTAGGTGTTGGTAGTGTCTTAACAGCAGTAAGGAAAAGAAGGGAATTTTGGATTTAGCTTGTGCCTTATTAGGGGTAGCACAAGGCAAGTTGCATTCAGGTACAGTAAGTATTTTTTCCTGTTCCTAGATGGAGGGTTAAGTGTCTTGCTCATGATCACCATGAGTGGCAGAATAATTTGAACCAGGCTTTCCTGGTTCTCATTCTGCTGCTGTAACCATTGGGCTACTCCTCCACTCTAATCAGCAAACCATCATCGGGCAATGAAAGGATATAGAGGGCCCTACGTACAAGGCATCATCCTCACAGATACTAACTTAGTATCTCTGTTTAAAAAGTTGTTTACATTTGTGGGGTTTGACATAATTCCTTCTCACATTGCATTCACGATAAATGTAATCAGAAATACTTAGTAGTTATATTTTGAAGTCCATGTTCTTTCCATGTGACCCTCACCTGCGTCAGGCTTGTTTTTTGATGTAAAAGTAATGGAATCTGCTAGACAGCACACAAATACCAGAAAAACAATCCACTACAAAAAAATACAATGCCAACAAAACAAGGAAACCAAGTGGCAAAAGAAATTTTTCAATAAATTTGCATAAGCACCAAATTTTACTAAGGGGGGGAGGAGGGAGTCATTTTAAAAGGCTTAGTTGTGATTTAGGATGTCTGAAGACGTGCACGTGGATGTCAAAATCATGGAGATGTCTCTGAAGCTATTCCACAAATGATATTTACAGATGTCTCTGGTGCAGGTACATCCAAGTATGCTAGGGGGTATGCTAGAGGTGTGTCTGGGGAGGTACAATGGATTTATAATCTCCATTTGATTTCAGGGACGAGGGGGACGCCTGTAGGCATGTCTGAGTTTAGACCTGCTGCAGGCACGAGAGAGCATCAGGAAAGTGCTTGTTTTGGTCTTAAAACATCCAGAGACTGTAAAGATGGAGAGTTAAGTGACTAGTCTAAGATCACAAAGACCCACACCAGGATTTGAATCCTGGCCACTCTACTCCTAACCCACTACTTTAACCATTATGCTATTAGATGTCCATGATCTGAGATGCCATTCTGGGAACATCTATGTAGACGTCTCTATAGAAGTCCATATTGGGCATGTCCATATTTTTGAAATCGTGCCTGAATATGCAAGTGCTAGGTTGTGTTTTTGCCCCTAATCATTCTGGCTTTGACGTCCCATATTGCACTTGGACATTCCATTTTAAAATGTGCCTTAAAGTATAATAAATGCATAAATGCATGATGTGATCACTCCCCTCCTCAAGAAACTCACTTGATCCCACCTGTCCTTCAAATCGACCCATCTCTCTCCTTCCCTTCTTATCTAAACTACTTGAACGTGCTGTCCATCGCTGCTGCCTTGACTTCCTCTCCTCTCATGCCCTCCTGGATCCTTTACAGTCCAGCTTTCATCCCTTACACTCTACTGAAACGGCTCTTACCAAAGTCTCCAGTGACATGTTCCTGGCAAAATCCAAGGGCCTCTATACTGTCCTCATCCTTCTTGACCTCTCTGCTGCTTTTGACACTGTTGACCACAACCTTCTCCTTGTTACCCTGTCCTCGCTTGGTTTTAGCAGCTCTGTACTATCCTGGTTCTCCTCCTACCTCTCCCATTGCTCTTTCAGGGTGTATTCTGGTGGCTCCTCCTCCTCTGCTACCCCATTCCCTGTTGGTGTCCCCCAGGGATCTGTCTTGGGCCCGCTCCTTTTCTCTTTCTATACCCAGTCCCTTGGTGCGCTTATCTCATCCCATGGCTTTCATTACCATCTATATGCCGATGACTCCCAAATCTACCTCTCTATGCCTGAAATCTCTTCGGCAATTCAGACCAGGATCTCTGCCTACCTTTCCGACATTGCTGCCTGAATGTCTCACAAGACTGAACTCCTTATCTTTCCCCCCCCAAACATCCCCTCCTCTTCCTCCCTTCTCAGTCTCTGTGGGGAAAACTCTGTAATCCTTCCTATTTCCTCGGCCCGCAACCTGGGGGTTTTCTTTGACTCCTCTCTCTCTTTCTCCACACATATACAGCTCGTTGCTAAGACCTGCTGTTTCTTTCTCTACAACATCAGCAAAATCCGCCCCTTCCTTTCTGAGCATACTACTAAAACCCTTATCCACTCCTTAGTCACCTCTCGTCTTGACTACTGCAACCTCCTCCTTGCTGGTCTCCCTCTGAGTCATCTCTTTCCCCTTCAATCCATTCAACATTCAGCTGTGCGACTGATATTCCGTCAGCCTCGCTATACCCACATTACTACTCTTCTCAAGTCACTTCACTGGCTCCCTGTCCGCTTTCGCATCCAGTTTAAACTTCTCCTGATCTTTAAGTGCATTCACTCTGCAGCTCCTCAGTACCTTTCATCTCTTATCTCTCCTTACAACCCCTCTCGGGAACTCCGCTCTTCTAACAAACTACTTCTGTCTATGCCCCCCACTCCTACTGCTAATTCCAGACTTCGCTCCTTTCACCTTGCTGCACCTTACGCTTGGAACAAGCTACCGGTATCTGTACGCCAGGCACCCTCTCTAGCCCTCTTTAAATCCAGGTTGAAATCCCACCTCTTCACTGTTGCTTTAGGATCTAGACCTCTGTGTTTGTCATGACTAGATTGTAAGTGCCGTCTTTTTGTCTTATCTAGATTGTCAGCTCTGTGTTTGTCTTAACTAGATTGTAAGCTCTGAGCAGGGACTGTCTCTTACATGTCTGTACAGCGCTGCGTACGGCTGCCTGGTAGCACTATATAAATGCTCAATATTGTAGTGGTAGTAGTAAACTATATTGAACAAACACTAAAACAATACAAAGACATCATTAGTACATATTAATATGGCTTAAAGATAATGGTTTTATACATACTAACAACTAATGTGTTTATTTTTGTGGTTGTTCAACATGGTTTATGTATTTATACTTTTGGGGTAGATTCTGAATCCTGAATAGCGGGGTTATACGTCCGGTATGGACATACACCCGCGAAGAGGACCTGTTCTAGTCGGGGCCCTGTACATTCACCGGCTGTCAGCTGCACGTCCAACTTATTTCACCCTGACGGTGGAAGAAGTGCTGGGCACAGGGGAGTTTGGGCTCTGCAGCCCCCAATGCGCTGCTGTGTGTGATGTCCCACCACCTGATGCAGGTCCTGGCTGCCCCTGCCGAGGATCGGGCGGTGGAGAAGAGGGGTTTACTGTGCTGACAGGGATTGGGTGCTCCTGCTGGATATGCCAGTGCCATTGCGAAAGAATGCCACAGCACCGGCACACCAGCAGCAGCATTGAGCGGGCTGGCCAGGCAATTCCCTTTACGTCTCCAGCATCTGTATAAGGAGTAAACCAGGCCATCCGAGTGCCCTGCTTCAGCATCTATGGGAATGTATAGCTCCTGAGGTTGCAGAATTGGGTTTACAATGGCCCCATATATCTTTTGGCTGTTCAGATGACCTGGACATGCCCCTCTGTGAATCGGCCTCTTTGTGAAAAACATTTGGTGCTTACGTAACTTTATTGAAAAATGGGGTTTTTTGCCACGTGGTTTCCATGCTCTCTGTTGGCATCATAAAAATAATGGAGCACAAACAAGCAATGTGTATGATACCTATGCCAAAGTGAGTTTAACCTGCATCTACAGAAATGTCGTTTATTAGAGATGCCAACTAGACCCACATAATGGCTTTCTGATCCAGGCTTGTGGGCTGTAAGCTCCCTGTTGGAACCATTATGATGTATCTCCAGGAACAAGCAGGAATGTAGTCTTCACATATGGGTATCGTCGGTACCGATCGAGCCTGCACGGGAACGCTCCCCAGCGGCCAATTAGAAAGCTTTTGGGAGCATCCCACAGCGCCTGCGTGCTGCCTTCCCGCCTTTCCCAACTGCCTCTCTCCAGTTCTTTGTTTTCCGCGGTGCCAGCAGGTTGTTCCTGTCACCATAGAAAAGTTTTCCTTTTTCCCTACCTTTTTGTGGTCGCATCTGCCTTCCTCGACGCTTTACCGGTACCGGCGGTGGTTCTTTTTTTTTTTTTTCTGTTCTTTAAAAAATAAAAAAGATTATATATATATATAAATATATATATATATATATATATATATATATATATCTCAGATAAAAAGAAAAATGAACCATATACTTCTTCTTTTTTCCACATGCACACACCAAAATTCCTCCACAATGGAAAAACCCATTTCGGGTTTCAAAAAGTGCACCAAGTGTGGCGGTACCATCTCCGTCACCGACACCCATGAGTGGTGTCTTAAATATTTAGGTCCTGACCACTCCATCACAGAATGTATGGCCTATGCCATGATGTCTAAAAGAGTTCGGCAGAACTGAGCTGCTAAGCTCAGTACCCTGTTTCCCTCTGATGCAGCCTCGGTGGCATCAACGTCTTCCAGGGCTTCCTTTTTCCTCCTGTGGATCTCAGGTAACTAAACACAAGTCTAGCCAATCCTCAAAGGGTAGATCTCCTAAGCATCGAGATGCCCCTGGCATTGCCCTTGAGGATTCTGCACCGGAAAAATTGCCCCGGCGGGAGGCTTCGGCTTCCAAAGCATTATCGGGGCTCCAGGAAGTTCTCGAGGCCTCGACCTTGGCAGAACTAATGGTGCTATGCTCTGGGGTACCGGCTGTTTTCTCCGGTACCGACATCCAGGCATCGGCAGCGTCAATAGACCAGAGGTTCCTGGCTATTGAACGCAGTCTGGGCGCTCTCCTTGCAGCATCGACAGCCTCGGAACCGCATCAGACAGTTCAACCGGTACCGGCACCGACTTCGGCACTGGTATCAGTACCGGTACCGACAGCATCGGCATTGGTGTCAGCATTGCCGGCACCCAGTCATGCAATGCCCTCCAATACCGATACACCGGTACCGATTCCCCCCGGTACCGACTTCAGTCGGTACGGGTATCGGGCTCTTCAAGAGCATCCGGACAGAAGGTACTTAGAGTCCGCAGAGGAATCTGAGGATTCTGACAGTTCTGTCGGTACGGGAATACTTCTCCCAGAGGAGCCTTCCTCCCCCAAACGCAGGATGTCTCTTCCAGAGGATATTTCCTTTCAGGACTTCATCAGGGAGGTGGCTCGAGGTCTTTCCATTACTGTGGCTCCTGAAACAGAGCCCAGAGCAAAGGAGTTGGAACTTTTACAATATCCCAAAGCTCCTAAGGAGGCAGCTACCTTTGCCCATCCGTGAGATCTTGCATGATCTCATGCTAAGAATGTGGGAGACGCCTCATACCACCTCTCCTTACTCTCGTAGACTGGATACTATGTATCGAGTCCCTCCTTGTCCTGGTTTCCAGAAGACTCAGCTTCCTCACCACTCTATTGTAGTGGAATCGGCTATGAGAAGGATCAGGAGTGCGAAAAGGCATGCCTCTAATCCTCTAGGACGTGAGTGCAGAACTTTGGGTGCTTTTGGATGTCGTACTTCCCAAGCTTCCATGCTTTTTGCCAGGATCAATTCCTATATTTTATATATGAGAATGTTCCTAAAGGAAATTGCAGGAGATTTAGAGGTTTCGAGCCCGCTTCTTCCTCAAGACAGAAGACGGGATTTTCTCGCATTGGTCAAACATGCCCAGGATGTTTCTAAATTTGTCAACCGTGCAGCTTTTGACTTTTTTGAGTGCATAAGCAGAACCTCTGCCATTGCCATAGGTGCACGTAGAATTGCCTGGCTCCAGGTATGCAATTTGGAGCTCTGGGTACATGAAAGACTTGGCAATATTCCTTGTACTGGTGAGAACCTGTTTGGCAAAGATTGGCAAGAAAAGGACAATGAGTTGGATGCTGACAACTCCACCTTGGATAGATTATCCAAAGCCAAGGCTGATCCTGCAAGAAAAATCTTTCAGAAAACCATTCTTTTTCAAAAACAAGAGGTTTTATCCTGCTTATTCCCAGGAGGGATGCTCTGCAGGTAAACCTGTCCGGAAAGGTCAGCAACCACCCAAACAAAGGAAAGCAAAGACTGCTAAGCCTCACCCGTCTAAACAGTCTCGGCCTCCACAAGGCCTTTGACTTTCATCTAGAGAACTTAGCCTTCCTGGCTCTCAATGGACCAGAGCCTTCCACCGTTCCAGAAAGGTTGTCACTTTGCCCCCAGATGGGGGCAGATAACAGCAGAGCATTGGACACTCTCCATCATAAAAGAGGGGTACAAGCTCCATTTTTCGAGCATGCCCCCTCCCACAATTCTCAGACCTCTCTTATGAACCTATTAGATCAAGAGGTCACTATACTTCTTGCCCAAGGGGCAATAGAAGAAGTACCCATTCCTCAACAGGGTACAGGGTTTTACTCCCCCTATTTCCTTATCCCAAAGAAAACAGGAGGCACAGACCTATTTTAGACCTCAAAGAATTGAACAAATTCCTGTTCAAGATGGTTTCTCTAGGAACTCTGCTGCCATACCTTCAGAGTCAGGATTGGCTATGTTCTCTAGATCTCAAGGATGCGTACACTCATGTTCTCATCCATCCATCTCAATGAAAGTTCCTTCGGTTCCTTTTTCAGGGAAAGCACTACCAATACAGCACCAAGAGTGTTCACGAAATGCATGGCTGTGATAGCAGCATTTCTCCGCACTCTAGGAATATTCATCTTCCCCTACTTAGACGACTGGCTCATTCGAGCCCCATCACAGTCAGATGCCAGGACCTCCCTATCTTGCACAATGCGTATCCTTCAGTATTTGGGTCTTGTCATAAACGTCCCAAAATCCAATCTAACTCCCACTCCATCTCTAGAATTCATATGAGCTTTGCTGGATACCAAAAAGGCAAGGGCCTATCTTCCGCAGGCCCGTTGCCTTCGCATGGGTCAGTTAGCTTCTCAAGCAGTGCTAAAGCCTCATCTCACTGCCTGAGAAATGCTACAACTACTAGGCCACATGGCATCTACCGTGCATGTGGTTCCTTATGCTCGCCTCCATATGAGAGCAGCCCAGTGGACTTTATCCACTCAGTGGACCCAGGCATCAGGATGCCTGTCAAACAAAATAGCAAACACAAATTGCCTTATTTTGTTCCTCCAATGGTGGCAGTCCACTCAGAACCTGTTGCTGGGGTCCCCCTTTCAACAACCCTTACCCCAGGCAACTCTCACAACCGATGCTTCACCGATGGGTTGGGGAGCTCATCTGCAAGACCTCTCCACCCAAGGCATTTGGACTCCACAGGAGACTCATCTACATATCAATCTGTTGGCGCTCAGAGCAATCTTCCTTGCTGTTTGAGTGTTCCACACTCTGCTCAGCTGCAAGACAGTCCTTATTCACATGGACAACCAAGTAGCCATGTTCTACGTGAACAAGCAGGGAGGAACAGGCTCTCTGTCGCTTTGCAATGAAGCTTTGCGACTGTGGGCTCTCGCCAGAGAGCATCAGATTCATCTCCTGGCAGTGTATCTTCCAGGCATACAAAACTCTTGGGCAGACACTCAGTCGAGTTCTGCTTCCACACGAGTGGTCTCTATATGTAGACAGGTGACCAAGAGTTTTCAAATTTGGGGAACCCCGGACATAGACCTGTTTGCAAGTCCGTTGAATGCCAAACTTTCCCGGTTCTGTTCCAGAATCCCGGCTCAGGACTCTCAGGCCAAGGATGTTTTCCTCCTTCACTGGGGTCAAGACTTCCTTTATTCCTTTCCACCCATTCCCCTAATTCCCAGGACCCTATTCAAGCTTCAGAGAGACAGAGGCCGTATGATTCTCATAGCTCCACATTGGCCTCGGCAAGTGTGGTACCCTCTGCTTCTACATCTCTCTCAAGCTCCTTCCCTGGAGTTAGGGTCTGCTCCAGATCTCCTATCTCAGGAGAACGGAATGTTGTGGCATCCCAATCCCTAGTCTCTGCATCTCAGGGCTTGGTTGCTGAAGGCCTAGATCTCCATAGTCTTAATCTCCCTCAGCAAGTAAAGGATATCCTTTATGCTTCCAGGAAGCCTTCCACAAGACGCTCTTATGCTTTCAAGTGGAAAAGGTTTACCATATGGTGTTCGCAGAAGGGTCTTAACCCCTTGCGGTACCTCTGGAATCATTACTGGAGTATCTCCTTCATTTATCCAATGCAGGAATTAAGCCTAACTCAGTGAGGGTCCATTTGAGTGCTATTGCAGCTTCTTTCAAGCCTCTAAATGGACAACCTATTTCCTCCCATCCTCTTATAGCGAGATTTATGAGAGGCCTTCTAACTAAGCCTCCCATTAGGCCACCACCTGTGGTATGGGACTTAAACTTGGTTCTTGGTCAGCTCATGAGGTCACCTTTCGAAGCCTTGGCTACTACCTCATTGAAATTCCTTTCTTGGAAGGTTATCTTTCTCATTGCAATCACATCAGCACGTCGTATCAATGAGTTGCAAGCACTAGTGGCTGATCCACCTTATACAAGGTTCCATCATGACAAAGTAGTCCTTAGGACTCATCCACACTTTATGCCAAAGGTGGTCTCGCCTTTTCATCTAAACCAAGCGGTCTACCTACCTGTGTTCTTTCCAAGGCCTCATGCATCAAATGCAGAAAGGAATCTTCATACTTTGGACTGTAAAAGAGCTTTATCCTTTTACTTACAAAGAACACAGCAACATAGAAAGTCCTCTCAACTTTGTTGCTTTTGATCCTTCTCGTTTGGGACTTCCAGTCTCCAAGAGAACACTGTCAAACTGGATTGCTCAGTGTATTTCTTTTGCCTATCAGAGTAAGAATCTTCCTCTGGAGGGCCATGTCACAGCTCACAATGTGAGAGCCATGGCAGCTTTAATGGCTGATCTGCACTCTGTGTCTATCGACGACATCTGTCGAGCAGCCACCTGGGCCTCCATTCATACCTTCACAGCCCATTACTGCTTGGACAAGGACTCCCGCCAGGATGCCTTGTTTGGTCAGGCTGTTCTCCAACACCTGTTCCATACCTAATCAGCTCCTACCCACCATCCCTGGTTGGATGTCAGAGATCCATGTGGGGAAGTGGAGCCCTTTCTCAGGGACACACAACTTCTGGGGTTTCTCCCTGGCATCTAAAGCTAGGGAGTCCCCATATGTGAAGACTACATTCCTGCTTATTCCTGGAGATAGCATAGTTACTCACCTGTAACAGGTGATCTCCGGGTACAGCAGGAATTTAGTCTTCACAACCCACCCACCTCCCCTAGGAGTTGTATCTCTCTATCTTTCTATTTCCCTATTTCCCTCTCTCTCTCTTTGTTTCTGCTTTAAAACTCAACTTGAGAGAGGTAGTTGGGAAAGGCGGGAAGGCAGCACGCAGGCGCTGTGGAATGCTACCAAAAGCTTTCTAATTGGATGCTGGGGAGCGTTCCCGCGCAGGCTCCATCGGTACCGACAATACCCATATGTGAAGACAAGATTCCTGCTGTTCCCGGAGATCACCTGTTACAGGTGAGTAACTATGCTCTCTCGTTTTGGCAATACAAATTTCTAGATAAGGGAGCTTAAAATAACAATATTGACTTGTAGGAGATATGCACATTTTTATTTTCTTTGAAATATCAGTCGGACTGGAAATTTTCCCTGCCATCCCTTAAAGTTCTGTTAATTCGTACAGTAATCACAACAGATGTTCCTATGTGTTAAGATGCTTTTGCTTGCTTTGGCAGAATCGTTTGGTCTGGATACTCTAATGGCTGGTGCAAGGTGCTAACTCTGAGGACGAGGTTCCTAACTATGAACTGATGAATTTGGGGCCCTTGTACTAAAGTTTGCAAAGTGGTTATTGTGGGAATTGGCGCATGGTAACTGTTAACACACTGGCATGACAGTTACTGCGTTAACTGTGCTTTCCGCGATGGGGCAGTAACTGGGCGGTTGGTGGTGGAGAGTGGGCATGGACTGAACACTGCGATTAGTGCAAGGGACATGCCACATGCTAACTGTCAATGCTGCAGTTAACATGGGTGCACTTAATGTCACCCTACTGAGGTGCCGTTAAGCGCACACGTATTAATTGTGAATGCCGCTGCTTCATGTAGAGGATGTTTCGGTGCATACCTGCTGGGCCACACCTCCAACAGCACATGGCTTTTACACTTACCACATGTTAATTTTTAGTCAAAAAACAGAGCAAAACCTTATTGTGCCTTAGTAAAAGGGCCTCTACTTGTTCACACACTGATTCAGGAGTACTATTAGAGGTGGAAGGAGGTAGGAAATGCATTGAAATAGCTTCAGGTTGGCTTTAGGTCATAATTAAGCTCCCCAAGCAGTAGTAGCACATGGGTCTTCTGACTGCTGTAACACTTAGTAGAACTGAACTGATGAGAAGGAAATTTTCCATTCATGTTGATCACTAGTTGGAACACAATAAACAACAAGCTTTGAGATCGCCATTTATTTAAAAAAAAAAAAAAGAATAATGAAACTATGGTCAGTCCTACTCTGTTTTCCCTTAATTTGTCTCTTCATTAATTTCCACACAACTTACCTTCCCATCTTTATGAATAGATATGGGCGAAGGATGTGGAGAGGAAAAGAAGACTGGAAAGAGCCTTAGTGTTGCTACTAGTTTTAGTTGGATTAATAGTCTGGTGGTGATGAACATAGATTGCTATGAGCAACTCTAGGGGAAATAAGCACAATGTGGAGAGAAGAGAATTATGATCTGTGCCATTAGTAAGGGGAATAGAGAGCCCTACTTTAAAGAAATGGAGGTGTGGATTGTTGAATACTTGGTCAGTATGAAATAAGATCACAAGGAATAGGGAAGCAATTGAGGATAGTAAGTTGGATGGAATCATGGCTGTGTAACTATGACAAAGTGGTTTATAATCAGTTATGCCTGTAAGGTTTTCAGTCATTGAGCTGCTGTAGGATACCTCGAAGATTTGGGGGTGGGGGGGCCTTACTATTAAGGAAACATTTAGATTTTCTAGGTTAGATGGAATCTGGAATCTCTACTCGGTCAGTATTACATGCAGAATGTTTGCTGGTCACAGTAAGGAAAATCAGAGTTCAGGGATGTTCTTGGGATGACCCAAAGCCCAATTAAACTGAGGTTATGGATTATTTGCCACGTTTTGTCGTCTGTTTCCCTAATATTGGAAAGATGTTAATATACCTTGGGACTGTGAAGAGCACCTGAATGTGTTAATGTTGAAGGAGGTAAGCAAGACATTGTTTGGTGCAAATGACTGATGGACCTACACATCAAATGGATCATTGTTTAGACTTGACTTTATTAGTTTGGTACTTTAGAAAAAAATGACAGATGGGTGGAGATTTCAGTGCAGGAGTTGTTGCGATCAGATCACAGCTTAGTCTGTTTTGAGTTTGGGAGAGGGGAAAGGAAGAATGATATGGAAGGATGCAAATTGCCCTTGACTATAGAAAGGTTTCAAATCATACTGAAGTGAATACCAATAGAGTAAAAAACATAGTGTAAGCAGTTTAGCAGAGTTATGGAATACCAAAATGTCAGAAGGGTTGGGAAATATTGCAGCTGTATGGAAATCAGCCCTTTGGTTATATGGAGGAGTTAAGGTTGATGGAGAGAAGTAGGGAGAAAAGAGCTTGATGAAGGAGGCAAAGAGATTTTGTGGTTGCAGTGATAGATTGAAACAGAAATAGTTCAATAGGACTGTTTTCACTTGTGAAGCAACTAACAGCTTTGCTCATCTTAGATTCTAGTATATACTTGACCCTAGGTTTTCTGAGGGAATGGTGGAGTATTTTAAGAGCAAAGAGTTGGACGACAATAGTGAGAATGGAGAGGATGACATTTTTGTAATTGGGGATGGCGTAAAGAAAGTAAGAGGAAAGGGCAGAGAATGTGGTCAACACAAAAGCATTTATGGGAAGTGGAGGAGTAGCTTAATGGTTAGTGCACTGGCTTGGGAACCAAGAGACCAGGGTTTGATTTCCACTAGCACTCCTTGAGGCCATGGCAAGTCACTTAACTCTCCCATTGCCTCAGAAAAGTCAAGTTTTCAATGCCCCTTTGTTACCGGAGGATGTAGTAAAGGCTGTTAGTGTAGCTGGGTTTAAAGGAGGTTTGGACAAGTTCCTGGAGGAAATGTCCATAAACCATTTTTAAATGGGACCCAGGATATCACTACTTGACCCCAATACAAGCATTGTGAAACTTGTGTCTTTTGGGGAAACTGCTAGATACTTATGACCTAGATTGGCCACTGTGGGGAAACAGGATACTAGGCTGGATGGACCTTGGTCTGACCCAGTATGGCATATCTTATTTTCTTAATATTGGAGAAGGAGCAGGTAGAGGTTGGTTTGGGAAATATGTCATAGTTAAGAGGTTTCAGGGCAGAAGAGGAAGTGGAAGAGTTTGGTTGGGGCAGTGAATGGGTCATTTGAGGAGAGTAGGTTGCCTAAAAAATCACAATAAATGGTTATAAACCTGATCTTGAAGAATTAGAAGTTGAATCCAGATGTATTCTCCAATTATAGATCTGTTTTAGATCTCCCTTTCTTTGGCAAATTTTTAGAGAAGATGATGGCTAGTAAGTTGATTAAATTTTATGAAGGTACAGGAATTACTGGATTCACTTTAGTCCAGAGTCCGATGATACCAAAGGATTGTTATCAGCTCTGGATGACCCATTAGAGTAGTCATATAGAAATGGGAGTCTTGTTGATTATTAATTTGTCATCATCATTTAATGCTGTGTGATAAGGAAGCTTATCATGACCTAGGAGACAGGGATAAAGAGAAGGAATTCACCCTTTTCAAAGTATCTATTTTACAAGATCAGAGACACAATACTCCATTTGCACCTAGAAAGCAGGTAATTCCTAGCTGCAATAGGTTGCAGAATGCCCCTAGTGGAGAAAAGGAGAGGGAATGCAGGCCCAGGGTAAGGAACCCTTATGTCACTGAATTCCCCAATTACTCAGCTACCACGAGGCAGTTTGATCTCCAACACCTGAGAGGAGAAGGGGTGGGGCTGGAGCCTGAGAGGTTTAAGTCTAGGTCAGATTATCCAGAGAGAGAGAGGAGTAGGAATGCTTACTGGAAGAGGAATGGAGCTGGAACAGTAAGAACAGCAGGAACAAGGAACTCAAGTTGGAAGACAGGACGAGGAAGCTCAGGTGAATGGTGGCCAGAGCATGAGCGAGGTGAAGCTGATACAAGCCTTGACCCAGGTATGAGCATTAGAAGCTTGTCTAATTTGGAGCACTACAGAGTTGCAAGAGACAGCTTTTGCCCTAACAGAAGGCAGTCAGCCAAGCCCTCTGAGCTAGAAATGAAGGTAGAGCCAATGCAACTGGGTGAACAGGACCCAGCTGTAGAAGAAGACGACTCATACATGGATTGCTCTTTATGCCAATCTTCAGATACAGAAGGTTTGGAAGGGAGTCAACCGTAAGGAAAACCTCCAGAGTTTAACCCTGAGAGCCTGTAGATAACTTGTGAAAGTCCTGTATTAAAGGAGAAATACCTTTGCTGAGCAAGCTGAAGCTGTCTAATTAAAACTTGTTAAACAGCTGCTAGCCAGTGCAGTGCACAACCTGAAGCCATGCTGACGGTGAAAGTAAGAAAAACTTTGATTTTGTTTTCACTATTCCTAAAAACCTTGCATAGAGAATTGTTTGCCTATGAAGAGTTTAACTTCTTGTTGAAAGCTTTTACTGTGCTTAAGGAGACAAACAGCCGGGAAGTGTTCTGGACTGAGAGAAAAGAAACCTGCTTTAGGAAAAGCTGTTTCTGTTTGTTTTAAAACAGCACTGCTAGCCATATCTGATAGCATTGGTTGTTGAAAGGACTTTTCTTTATGCTGAAGAACATTATAAGCTGTTTTGAGTTCAGTTATATCCTGATGTATTTTTGAAAGAATCCCGGAGAAACAATCTAAAGGTGTTAATTTGTGAGCCTAGCATTTTCCCCATAAATACATTTCTGTCAAAGCCTTACAACTCAAAGCCAACTACAAATGTGTTGTTTTTTTTACCTGAAGCCAAGTACCTCCTGACTGAACTACCTTTCCCATGAGGCATTACAAGGCAGCCAGTCAGGTAAAGGCTAAATGGTGAATCTCTCCTATGACAAGCACGCCCCTCCATACTGTCTCTAAGGGGCTAAGGGCGTGACAGCTGCTAACCATAAACCAGAGGTTCCCAAATCTTTTGATTGTAAAGACCCATATTAGCCTCTTAAAAAAAAATTCAAGAACCCCTATTTCATCCCTTTCCCTCGGCACCAAGCATATCCCCACTGGCCGCCTTTTCCTCCATTTCCCTTCTTGTCCTATACCAGTCTGCCTGACTGTTTCCCTCCCCCACCCCCCAAACCAATCTCTACCACTCTTTCTCCATTCCCCAGCCAGTTCCTTCCTCTGTCTCTCTAGCCATTCCCTACTGATGTTTCTTCCCACAGCTGAGACCCACCATCCTCTTTGTTCTCTTTTCTGTCTGAGGACCACCTGTAATGATATTTTGAACTCTCAGGGGTCTGCAGACCACAGTTTGAGAACAGTTACTATTGACTCTTACGCAGATGGTTGCAGGAAGTAGAGAATGATTTGTCTTCGTTGGTACATGGACCATACAGGGTGATCATGGTATCATAAGAGTATTTAATAAATACTCTTATGATACCATGGTATTAATAAGAGTATTAAATAAATAAATAATTCCCAGAAATTGGAATTACCTCTGAGATACCACATATTCAATAGTATCCTCATTCTTGTTCAGTTTGTAAATCTGTCTCTTGTGTGAAATCAGAGTTCCAGGATGTATATGCAGTATATTATTGGATGATATTCAGATACTATGTCTGATGGGGATGTGGGGTTGTGGTGATTTGGAGAGGCTAAGTCAGTTCTGGAGAATGTAAAAGGTGGTTCAGATGATATAGATTAAAAGTGACTATATCAAAAATGGAGGCAATCTGGATAGAAAATGAGGAACCAGGGAAGGATCAGATGTTCAGGATGGAGGAAAAGCGGAACACAGACTAATATGTGAAAGATTTGGGGATCTGCACTAGGAATGAGTTGAAAGATTTCATAAATCAGGCAGTGTGTATGAAGTTGGGAATGTGAAGACAGTTGTGGCCATATGTCGTATATGGATTTGGTGACTGTAGCACAAACTATGGCACTAACTAAATTTGCCTATTGCATGAATTGTGCAAGTGGGTTTAAGGCTGAAGTCTTTAAGGAGATTATAAATTTTGTAAAATACAGTGGCAATAATTTTTGAAGCGTTGAAAATAAGAGATTATCGACCCTCCTTTATTTAGGTTCCTTTGTTGGCTCCCCATGGCCTTTCATATTAGGTTTAAGTGGCCTGTAATAATCTTGAAGGTTTTCTAGGGTCTGGAGCTGATGTATTTGGCCAGTAAGCTAAAGAGGTATGTTCTGAACCAGGGATGGTTGCAGCATGTTTAGAAAGAACAGGAGGGAGAATGTTTTTGGTATTGGGGCCTAGTTGGTGTAATTCCTTGTCAGATGAATGAGGCTTTGTTCAGATTATTTACAGTTCTGCTGGATTGTGAAGACAGTCAGTCATATAATCATCATGGGAGGGGAGGGGCTGGAAAGCAGAGAGGAAGTGGTTAGACGAAATAAAGCTTTTCAGGCTTTTGTATATTTTACCATTTTGTATGGTTATGTTTTTTTGGGCAGATTTTGAGAAGACAGAGGTAGTTGATAGTAAGTGAACTGATTGTTATGACTGAGAGGAATTTTAAATGGGCGAGGTCTGTAAATATTGGAAATTAATTCTCTTTTGATTTAAATATAGCTGCTCTTTCAAAACGCAAAGCATCCTTGATCAAATTCCCATTATCCTGCTGCAATTCATACAGTGCTTGAATGTTGTAAGATCTCCACCCAAAGTTTCATGCTAAACAAAATAGACTGCACTTTTTATAGTGAGTGATGATTAGGCTGGCTAACAATCTTGCATTTGGAAGCATATTAATAATAAATCATCCAGTCCCATTCAAAAATAATGGCATTTGCACGTTGAGCCCCTAGGTCATGGGTAGTCAACGCCATTCCTCAAGTGCTGCAGACTGATCGGATTTTAAAAGTACGCTCCATGAATATGCATGAGTGGCATTTGCCTGCACTGCCTCCATTGTATGCAAATACATCTTATGCATATTCAGTGTGGATATCCTTTAGCCAACCAGCTTATGGCA
This sequence comes from Ichthyophis bannanicus, assembly GCA_033557465.1. Classification (NCBI taxonomy): domain Eukaryota; kingdom Metazoa; phylum Chordata; class Amphibia; order Gymnophiona; family Ichthyophiidae; genus Ichthyophis; species Ichthyophis bannanicus. Next base: position 664,981,523 of record CM066035.1, read on the forward strand.
GTTCAAGCCTGGACTTGCCTACCCCTGTCCTTGGTTCAGATGATAGACACTTAGCTGAAAGACTGAGAAAAGAAAGTTTCCATTTCTTTCCTTTCGTTTCTGGATATGTTGTATCCTATGACAGAAGTCGTCCAGTGTGTTGGCTTATCTCCCATGGTGCTGTCAAACCATACGCTGCCCTCCCTTACAGACTGGCAGCTATCCATGGTCATCACTTGTTTGCTATTCATGCGACTTTGTGGAAGTCTTCTAAAGTTGACTCTTGACTGCAATGACGAAATTCTTAGCTGAGTGGTATGTCACAGATGGATGCAGTTGTTAAGGGCTGGCAGTGGAACTGCAATTGAACCGAAAGCTTTTAAAAATATGTTGAGGGTAATATAGATCACTTGATACTATGGAGAGAGCTGCTATTCTGTTGCACAGCTGCGAGTAATCGACTCAGCAATAGATCTGGCACAGTCAATATACTCTACTGTTGTTTTGGCAGGCAATCAATAATTTTCTTTCTCTGGTTTTCTAAAGTGTCTGAAATTAGTTTTGAGATACATCCCTTAATTCATACATTGTGACTTCATTGAGAATAGATACCAAAACCTGTTCACACATTTCTGCTGAAGAACAAGGCTCTAAACATTAATTTGTAATTTGATTTTACTTGAGATTTAATTTCACTATAACACTTTCGCTTATACAGAGGAATGCACATCTGTGAAACAGTGCTGCAGTGGAGAGAGATGGCTGATTTTTTTAAATGTGAATGAACAGAATCTAATAAGACAGTCAGTTTTTAGTTTTTAGAGGACAAGCAGAGAGGAAGGGAAAGTAAAGTTAGAAATTAGGCAGGGGTTGTATTGCATGCAAGAGGAAGGGAAACTGTGTAGCCTAGATGAGCCTTCCAGTCTCGATCAAATGTCATATTCTCTCTTTCATTCTTGCTAGCCTCCAGAGGAAATTCATCTTATGGAAAAGAGATTGTTTGTTTGGTTCCCGCCCTTTTGTTGATGTTGGTATGTTGAATCATTTCTTTTTCTATCCCCAAGGAAATTTTAAAATGTCTAATTCTATCGAAGATCTTTTAGAAGTCCAAGAGGTAAAAGCACGTTACTTTATATGGTACTGGTTAAGTATGCATTTGTCGCTGACAGCAGAAAGTTGTTTTTACTGTCAAAGGTTTATGATTTGCAATAAACATGGTTACCATAGCCATCACTATTTGTTCTTTTGCATGATGTGTGTGTTTGTTGAAATTATAGAGTAATTAACAATCTTGGGGAAGCATCTCTTGCTAGTTTTTGCTGCTTTTCACAGGCTAATAGAGAAGATAAACTGCTGAGCATTCTCAATTCACTTGACTTTCTGCAGAATGAACTAAATGGAAGAATGTTATACACAGTGTGGTCTACTCTGGCCCGTGTTTAGCAGGGATATACATCCCAGTGGGACGTATATCCCTGCTAAATGCCCTGGGCCATATTCAGCAATAGAGCTACCCGCATGTACAGCTGAGATGTACGGGGAGCTCTGTTAGAGGGTGGGGAGGACGGGTTGAAGGAGGAGCAAGGGCTTGCCGGTGGTGTGACCTCCAACCAGGATGTACAGTGCCTATTGCATTGACAGCCCTGTACGTCTGAGCATGGGTAGCTGGACAGGGGACTTATTCCACCTCTGAGGTGGAATGTCCCCTAGACATAGGGGAAATGCACAGTGGGGCAGGCACCGGCACTGGGTGGGGCAGGGGTTCCCTGCAGTCCGATTCCAGCCTTGACAGGCCTGATCAGGGGTCAGGCGGCAGAAAATGGGGCAGCTTTGCTTTAGGCATGGCAATAGGACGCCATGGCACCGTGGCTTCATGCAGGAGCCAGGCTGAGCTGTCCAGGGTGCTGGAATCGGGGCACATCCTGGATGTTCAGGCCCAATGCTGTGATTCTGTTCCCACAGGGTCATCTAACCCCCACGGGAGCAGAATAGAGTGCATCTCCAGGCCGTCTGGATTTCTGAACGTTCGGACGGCCTTAGTTGTTAAGTGCCATCGAATTGGTGTCGGCTCCTGGTGACTCTCTGGATAGTTGACCTAAACTTTGTTCGGTCTTCATTGAAGTGGCTCATTGTTGATAGAGTGGTATCCATAGCTGCTATATGTTGTATCGATCCATCTCTTTGCAGGCCTTCCTCTTTTATGGTGACCTTCTACCTTGCCAAGCATTATGTCTTTCTCCAGTGATCTCTCTCTTTGCATGATATGTCCAAAGTATGGTAGTCAAGGTCTCGTCATCTGAGCTTTGAAGGAAAGCTTAGGTTTGATCTCCCCCTCTAGTACTGACTGGTTTGTTCTTCAGGCAGTTCATGATATACGCAGTATTCATTGCCAGCCTCATAATTCAAAGGCATTAATTTTCTTATCTTTTTCATTGTCCAGCTTTCGCATCCATATGAGGTTATTGAAAATATCATGCCCTAAACAAGTCAAACCTTTATATGGAGAGAGATCTCTGCTCTTGAGAATCTTGGCCTCAGTATGTATCTATACAGGGTGGCCCAAAAAAAGTAAGAACATCTTGTAAATTAAAAGCTTAAATAGTTTACTTATTTACCTTTTTTAGCTATATAACGTCTTTATTTCGACAATTTCCGGTCGCCATCTTCTTTTTTTAGAATTTGTCAATCGTTTACATCTGTCTTTTTGAATTTTTAAATAACTTATATGCTACGAGATGTTCTCACTTTTTTTGGGCCACCCTGTATATGTGCTTTGCACTGGGGTTCAATAGGAATTATTCTTATCTATAAGCTTTTTTTTGTTTGATCTTTCATCCATACTTGTGCCTTCCCGAGGTTAGACTAAAGTAGTTTAGGGTTATCGTGTTTTGCTGAATTGGAAAGTATTTATTTCTTCTGAAATCTATGACAGAATGGGTTCTAGCTGGCCTGGGCCAGAGATAATATAATATGTCCATGCTGAAGATGTTCTATTTTCCTTGCCATGATAGGCCAATAGCCCATTTTAAGTAACATTGGCATAGTGACTTATCATTGGATTTCTCAAATCCTCCTTGTGAGATTTGAGATTGACTAGGAGCTACAATTACTACATTTTAAAAAGTACAACACCAGAAGGAAGGCCTTATTTGTTCAAAGCCTATATGATCTGAAATTCTCTAGAGATTCTCTGGACTGTGAGAAAGCCACTGTCTCTAATGTTTCAAGATTAGACTACAGATATGCATTATTATTTTGTTCCTTTTAGTGGTTATATATAATCCCCGCTCCCAATAACTTTATGGACAAGGGGCTCCATGACTTTACTGAAACTCAGGAGAGGGCCCTTGGATTCCTCCAACAGGGGAGAAGTGTCTTAGTATCCTTATGGTTGTTGTCACAGTACAATATCCTTGAAATAATGACCACGCACACCAGAGATTATTCCAAGAATTGTGAATACATTAGTAGAAAAGTGGTAGTTAACAGAAAACACATTTTCTTCTGGTAATATCAATAGAACCAAATTATAACGGTCCCTAGCACAGACCAAGAATATGCAGGGATCTCTCTTGATTATAAATACCCTTCAGGCTACTCCAGTGAGCTATTCTTGACTGTTTTAAACTCTCTAAACCTGAATCTTCTCAATTCCAAACTGTTTCTGTTCTTTTCTCCCGAGATGCTGAAACACATGGAAATGGATAAGGTAGATCATCTTTTTCAGACCTTTCTCTATTTTCCTCTTTTTACAAACAGCAACTAGTGAAATGTATACTGCAATCCTCCATTTGTTAGCAGTCCTCTGACAGTTTGTTTGTTTTTCAAATATCACACCTATTCAGATTGTCCATCTTCTCTCCTTTCCTCTGTGATATGTGCATGTGTTTGAATCTCAATATGTATATGTGTGTTGACTGTGTGTGTGTGTATATCTGTGATTGGGGGAAGGTAAGAGAAGGGCACTGTTTGAAAGAAGCAATCCTCTAAGTGCTATGTTTGTGTATTAGTAGTTTCTATGTTAAGAACATAAGATATGCCATACTGGGTCAGACCAATATCCATCAAGCCCGGTATCCTGTTTCCAGCAGTGGACAATCCAGGTCACAAGTACCTGACAGGTTCCCCAAAAGACACACAGGTTCCACAATACTTCTATTGGGTCAAGCAGTGGATATTCTGGATCCCGTTTAATATTTGACTTTCTGCAGAATGAACTAAATGGAAAAATGTACACAGTGGGGTCTTCTCTGGCCCGTGTTTAGCAGGGATATACAGCTTTCTGCGACTAAAAAGCTGCTTCATTATTTTCATCTAATTTCCATGTATTTTGGTGTGCTGAAAACAAATAAAATATTGAAAAAACTCCTAGACGTCATGATTTGCCACAACATGCAAAATTGTCTTCAAATTTATCAATTTTTTTCAAATTACTATTAGTTAATTCAGATTACTATTAATTAATTCACATAAGTGCATTTAAGATATAAAATGCCAAAAAGACCTTACAGGGGTTGTCCGAGTTATGTAAAAAAAAAAATAGCACTGTAAATCTGATGGTCAGCAATATATACATAAGCTAAGCAAGTTTTAAGTCCGTGCTTCTAATGGTAGAAGGGGTTAATCTTTCCTGAAGCATCCAGTGGGAGGGAGACACAGGGCAGATAGCAGCAGCTCCGGTCAGTGCAGGGGGCGTGGCCAGCACTGTGACGTCTCGTGTACAGACACAGAGCTGCTCTCTCCTGCATGCCACACTTGTGCACGAATCATCAGGTTCTCGGTTCTAGGCTGTTCACACTTTTTCATCGCAATTCGTGTTAGCTCATCATTCTTCAACCATTATGTTATGGCTCCGCGAAAGTGCATTAATTCGCCAGACAGTTTCTGTTTCATCTGTGGTGAATATACACTGTTGAAGCAACAGCAGAATATTACAGACTTTGTGAAAAAAGTATACTTTCCATACTTTGGACTAAAAATTGGAGATCAAGATAGTCTGAGCACCTCATAAAGTGTGCAAACGGTGTGTTGAGGACCTCCGAAACTGGTTCAAGGGTAAGAAAAAATCTTTCCGTTATGGGATTCCTATGGTACGGCGAGAGCAAAAGAACCATAGTGACAACTGTTACTTTTGTTCATGCGATGTGAAAGGGTTTAATTCCAAATGGAAGCATTCCATTTCATACCCCAATCTTCACAAGGCAATTCATCCCATCCCCCATGGCACAGATATACCAGTACCCAAGCCCCCTGCTACCTTGGAAGAGATACCTAGCTCCGATGAAGGTGAAGTCACACCTGAACCAGATGACGAATCAAGTTCTGACTTTGAAGATGATACAAGACCAAAATTGTTTTCTCAGGAGGAGATGAATGATTTGGTAAGAGACTTGAATCTTCCCAAAGATGCCGCTGAGTTACTCGGATCAAGGCTGAAAAGCAGGAATTTATTGTTGCCAGGAGTGTCATCTTCATGGTTGAGACATCGTGAAAAGGAGTTTGTTCCTTACTTCGCCTAGGAAGACAAGTTGGTTTATTGCATCGATGTCAAAGGTCTGATGGGCCAATTAAAAATCCAATATGATTCAGAGCAATGGCGTCTTTTTATAGATTCTTCAAAAAGAAATCTCAAAGCAGTTTTACTCCACAACGGTTTTTACGCTTCCATACCTGTAGGTCATTCCGTACACTTGAAGGAAACCTATGAGAACTTGGAATTGGTTCTTCGTAAACTTAAATATGAAGACCATGGTTGGCAAGTGTGTGGGGACTTGAAGGTCTAGTGCATGCTGCTCGGGCAACAAGCTGGGTATACCAAATATCCTTGTTTTCTGTGTCTATGGGACAGTTGAGACCGACAAAATCACTGGACCAAGAAGAGTTGGCAGCCGAGGGTGCTAACAGTCGGTGGAAAAAAATGCCCTTCGAGAAACTTTGGTACCTTCCCATAAAGTTCTTCTACCACCTCTCCACATAAAATTGGGATTGATGAAGCAATTCGTAAAATCACTTCCAAGAGATGGAGAATGTTTCAAATACTTGGTTACCAAGTTTCCAGGCCTGTCGGAGGCAAAATTGAAGGAAGGTGTGTTCGTCGGACCAGACATTAGAAGTCTTATAGTTGATCAAGAGTTTGTCAATACCATGACGGATCTTCAAAAAGAAGGGTGGATTGCATTTAAAGAAGTCATACAGAAATTTTTAGGCAATAACAAAGATCCTCACTACAAAAAGATCGTCGGACGAATGCTGAAAGCATTTCAAGCTTTAGGTTGCCTGATGAGTTTGAAAGTGCATTTCCTCCAGTCCCACCTTGACTACTTTTCTGAAAATTTGGGAGCTGTGAGTGAGGAACAAGGTGAACGATTCCACCAAGACATTAAAGAGATGGAAAGGAGATACCAGGGAAAATGGAGCATTACAATGATGGCAGACTACTGTTGGATGCTTCAGAGAGACATTCCAGATGCTACTCACAAGCGTAAATGCACCAAGAGGAGCCTCACAAGGAAGAAGAATCGAGTTTAGTGTGTGTAGGTGAGCTCATTTCAGTTCAAAAAAGGATTTTCATGAAAATATTGTAAAAACTTTAATTTTATAAGTCTATTTCCATTTATTTTGAGGTATTGCCTTATTTAACATAGTTACCTAAATTGTCAAACATGATGTCCTATGACAAAATGGAGGTCATTTTCGGATTCAGCACACCAAAAAACAAAGATTATGTGGAATAACGAAAACAGCTCTCGAAAAAAATTTTTTTGCAGACCTGTGTAATGGTTTATGGACCTTTCCTCCAGGAATTTGTCCAAACCTTTTTTTAAACCCGGCTACACAAACAGCTTTTACTACATCCTCCAGTAGCAATTTCCAGAATTTGATTACATGTTGAGTGATAAAATATTTTCTCTTATTAGTCTTACATAGGTTACCCTGTAGCTTTATTGCATTCCCCATAGTCTTTCTATATCTTGATGGCGTAAACAATTGATCTACATTTACTCATTCCACTCCACTCATTAATTTATAGACCTCTATCATATCTCCCCTCAACCGTCTCTTTTCCAGGTTGAAGAGCCCTAACCTTTTTAGCCTCTCTTCATAAGGGTATCCTTCCATCCCCTTTACCATGTTGGTGGCTCTTCTTTGTACCTTTTCTAATAACGCTATATCCTCTTTTAAGATATGGCGACCAGAATTGCACACAATATTCAAGTCGCACCATAGAGGCATTATAATATCCTTTGATTTATTCTACATTTCTTTCCTTAAGATACCTTACATTCTATTTGCTCTCTTGACTGCCACTGCACACTGGGTGGAGGGTTTTAACATGTTATCCATGATTATGCCTAAATCTTTTTCCTGGATGGTGGTTCCTAATATGGAACCTTGCATTTTGTAATCATATTTTAGGTTTTTCTTTCGTAGGTACGCAACTTTGCACTTGCCCATGTTAAATTTAATCTGCCATTTGGATGCCCAGTCTTCCAATTTATCAAGATCCTCTTGGAATTTTCCACAATCCTTTTGGATTTTAACAACTTTAAATAGTTTTGGTCATCTGCAAATTTGATAACCTCACTAGTTATTCCCTTCTCCAGGTCATTTATGAATATGCCAAAAAGCAGCGGACCCAGCACACATCCCTGGAGTATTCTACTATTCACCTTTATCCACTGGGAAATTTGCCCTTTTAGCCCTTTGATGCCTTGCTTTTCCATTAACCGAGGCAGGCGGACCTGGTGCTTCGGGCCCGCTTCCACCATCCCCCATCCTCCTCCAATCTCCCAACCCCACAAAAAACACCACACAAACATTTTATGGAACACAACTGGTCGCAGCTTTATTAACCTTTAACAATTTCACAATAGGCCAACATGCTACACCTTCTCAAGCGATTAGCAGCACCCGGCCCGCACCAGCCATACCTTAGCAAAGTGCCTTGCCACCGCTAATGCCATAACTTGCCCCCCCCCCCCCCGGCAAGTTACCTAACCCTTCCCCCGACTTTGCCATGCCATAGCAAAAGTCGACCAGGGTTTGACCGGGTCAGGGGCACCCCGCCCCCGCCCAAGTGTAGCCTGAGGCTCCGGACCCCGGAAACCTCCGGGATCCCGCCACCGGCACAGGTAACAACCTTGTTCATGTGCCGCCCCCCCAAAAGCCAAGCTGCGACCAGTGAGCAACCCTACCAACACACTTCCAAGACCTCCCGCCAGTCCTAAAATCGCAGAGCCAGCCCCGCTGGCGATATCTGCCCCATCCCCTATACAGCCCCGGCCCCCACCTCCCCGAGAAGGCATCCGCTGGTACCCCCATGTCGGCCAAGCCAACTGTTAGCCAGCCCCCCACGACCAATGCCGCTGGCCCGATCATGCAGGCCTGGGAACAAAGTCTGCCCCAGCAGAATTACACCCAGAAATGCCTGCAAAACCCCGCGATATCCACCCGTGGCGCTGTAGCAAAGGAAGTCGCTGCGACCCGCGGGTCCGCGCTCACCTAGCCATAACCAAGCCACCAAAACCGGGCCGCCCCCCAATGGGCATTCACCCATCTCACCAGAACTGGCCGTCCGGCTCATCGGACAAAGGAGTGAAGGATCCCCAACCTGCAGAAGGCTCCAGACCCCACCTGCAAAATAAATGCACAATGAAACTCCCCAACACCCCAACCTCCTGTAGCCGGTACAGCTGCACTCACCCCCACACACCAGAGAGCGCCATCCATAAGTTCTACAGGACCTGTGTAGCTTCCCAGGAGGGAAAAGAGTGCAGCGCAAAATACGTAGGCTCACCCCCCACCACACTCCCACACTCTAGAATAAGCCCACCGCCTACCCGGGGGGCACCCGCCGGGAGCGCCGCATGACAGCCACAGGGCGCGACACAAAGCCTTCAGCCCATTTGGACGCACCCTCGAGCATTATCGAAAACTCGCCCAAACATCCCAAACCACCCCGAAACCCAAACGTGGGGCCGCCGAATCCCACCCAAGACATGGCGGCTTCAAACCCCCATGCAGTCATCCACAGGCTCGCCGAAAGGACCCAGACTGGCACATCATGCGCGAGGGGCCGACTCGGATCCCGAGGAAATGGCCGAGCATGCACCCCCCCTCCCAGTCACCTGCGATTTACCAATCCCCCAACCAGCAATCCGTACCCCCACCTTCACAATTTTGAAACCGTCCCAACTGCGAACCCGGTCTGGAAAACCACCCCACCCTTAGCCACCACTATAGACCCACCAAGCAATGCTTCCGGTTGCCACCCATGCACGACCGAAAATTGGACCCCTCAGTCACAACCCGGACCACGCCCCCAGTGATACCGAATTCTGCAGTAAACTCCGCAGGTCTCCAAGGCCAATTCGCTATAAGGACCCCGGGCCCCGGATCCCTCATTGTCCGCTTCCGGGCAGATCCCGAAACCGCTCGACCGGAAATGCGACAGAGCCTCAGCAATCCTGGCCACAGCCAGGGCTATGCCAATCCTCCTTCAACACTTGCAAGTGTAGAGATGACACCCGCAGTAAACCCGCCCTGGCAAACCCCTGCGGGAGTAACGATTGACCACCTGCCCACAGCCGCGGTGCCGCCCACCATACCACCTCACGGTAGCGGAACCAATCAGGCCAGACTCCAAAACAGCCGGAGCAGAAAGCAGCCAAACCTGATACCCGCCACGACTGCAGGCATCCGACGCGCCCCAGACCCTACCAAAGTACACCCTCCACCCGCCGCAGCCGTGCAGAGCTGTAACCCCCCACTGGACAACTCCCACTCCATCAAAACCGATGTCCCTTCGAAAGCAGCCCAAAAGCGACTCAAGAGCCAATAATCCGCCCCCGACTCCGTGGCCCCCATCCAATGGCGCGGATTCAACGCCCCACCCCGTGAAAACCTCCGCACTGGCAACCCATTCCTGCTGCATGCGAGCTGCCACTCCCACCGAGTCTAACACCATACGCACAGTTAGTCGCAACGTAGGCCCCTCCGCCCTGCCCAACGCCAAGGGCCCACCTAAAGCTCGCGATGGCTCCGCAAGCCATTGAATATCTCCAGGCAGATCACCGACTAAGCCGCCCCCCAAACATAATAGCAGACGAGCAAAGCACCGACGAGCAATGCGCCACCTTCTCCAAGCCCCGTGTGTGCACCAGCAACCACCGCACTGACAGTACCACATACGCACCAGAGACTGAGCAGCCCATAAGCATGCAGACGGGAAATAACACGCCCCTTGAAACAAAAACCCCACAATGGAAACGCAGTTGTAGGCACCGGCAACAGGCGAAAAAGGCCGATTCAAAATCAACCTTGGCCCTCCATGCTACCCGACCCGCCACCTGCACCAACTCCCTTGCCCGATCAAGTGACACGCACCGCACCGTACACAATACACACGGAACGTGTATCATCAACAGCATCCCAAAGACAGGCTAATTATGAATTATCCTGAACCGCTCCGGCTCCTCCTTCGGGACTATCCCCCGGGGCAATCCTCAAGTTCGAGAAAGGCAGATCCTGAAACGGGCCCACCATGCTGCCCCCCACTCAACTCCCCAAAAACCAATCCCACCCACGATTCCAAGACACCGCACCGAAGGCGAATTCCGAGAACAAGGCGCCACCACTACGCCCAGCGCCAATGAAAACTGAACCCAGAGCCGCGGACACCACGGAAGCCACCCTTGCAAAGCGGGACCCCGACGTGACCACACCTTAGCAGAGCGCAGTCCGGAATTGGGCAGGTTGACTTATTGAATCTCCAACCCGCGGTACCAACCCCCCCCCCCCCACACCCCAGCTTCCTGCTGCACACTGGCAGGTATCCCCCCGGACCCCTCCTCCGGCACCCAACAACACAGACATGCGAATCACAAGATACCCATCAGTTCCCTTCCATCCGATCCCTGAACATTCCAACATAGCACCACCACACCCCCCTTTGCGTGTCTGGGACGCCTCCAACCGAATCCGCGTATCAATAGCATCCCAGATTGCCAGAGCGTGCAAGGCCCCACAACCTTGCAATGCACCGAATAATCGAGGCCAATGCACTACCCTGCACGCAACCTCCATAACCCCCCCACACAATATCAGCCGCCATGCTCCCTTACTGTCGCAAGACATCAATATATCACCATGGACAGATCCTACGTCAAATCGGTCCGGTACCCCTTCCCACAGCTCCGAAGACGCAACCCCGAGGGGCCCCTCCTGCCCTAAGCCCCGCCACCCAGCGCTATCTGTCCCCTTCCACGGCAGCTCCACCCCAGATGCCCACGACGACACACCCGAGTAGGCAGAGGCCGACTCCCAAATTGGTGCCGAAAAAACGCCCGAGTCCCCCTACCCACAGTTCCGAACGGAGCCACTGACCGGGGCCCCCCCCAGGCCCCGCTACCCGTGCGCTAACCGACCCCCTCCCCAACAGCTCCCCCCCCCCCAGATGCCGACAACAAAGCACGTCGAAGGCCGCCTCCGAGCCAAGACACCGCCAGCTCCCGCGCCATACCCCCCCCCTGAGATTACGAATCGGTAATCCCGCGTCCGGAAGGCCCGATCACTCACCCAGCTCGGAATCCTCTGCAGCCACAGCAGCAGCAGTTCTGGCATGCAGCTGGTTGATCTCAGCACCGGCCTGTGCTGTCCCGCGTGCCTCACACCGGATGCCACCGCAGCAGCACCTGTCTCCGTGCCAGCTTCACTGCCCTCGGCACCGGCCCCTGTGGAAACATAAGCAAAAACAGGGGGGGGGGGGGAGGAAAGAGGGGAACCGCCGGAGACCAATCACGCGGCCAGTGCCCCCCCACCTGGTCCCGCTAAATCCCGTCTGCCCCCCCCACACTCCAGGGCTCCTCAGGCAAAGGCCCACCACCCACCCCGACCAACAGGACAAGGTGTCCCCTTACCCCACTACCCCCCAAACCCAGCCGCACACCCCCCTATATACCCGAGCCCCCCTTCACTCCCCCCCACTGCTCCACCCAAATCCCCCAACATTCACCACCCAACCCCCCATAGCCTCCCCCGACCACCCCACCTTTGAAGCGGGCACCTCTAACCTGCCGGACCCAGAGGGAAGGGGCGCCAGTGCGCAGCTCCCCCCTCCCGCGCCCACCCTTCCCCCGCCCGAAGAGTAGAGGGAACAGAGGCCTATGCCCCCTTCGCTTACCCCATTACCAGCCGAAATCACCCACCAATACGCCACCCCGGACCCCCCCCACCCCCCACAGTCGCACCTCGACCACCCAACACCCCTGAGCAGCCCGCCGTGAGAGGCTCCACGCACAACTCCCCCCCCCGCGCCAGCCCACTCCCCGCCCAATGTCCTACCATTAACAAAATTCACAGCCAAAGAAATATTGGACTCCCAAATAAATTAGAACGCTACCATAGTTTAAAATCACCCATAAGCAAAATGTTCAGGTCTTGTCCTTTCTAAAATATTGATATATAAAAGACCTTACATTTTACCAGCAATTAGGGTAGCATCGGTAGGGGGGGAGAGGGGGGGTCCGCACGCCCCCACGCCCGTCCCTCACCCCCCCAAAGCACCCGTACACGGAGCCCCATGTCCCTTCAGCCCCCCGCCGAGCCACCGAACCCTCATGCACCCTACATTTTAGTTTTTTTTTTTTTTAAAGATCCCCCCACAAAACACAACAGGTCCCCCAGTACCGTAACCCCCCCCCCCACCCTCCAAAGCAGGGAACTCACCTGCTCTCCTGCAAGGGCCCTGCAGCGCGGGAATCCGAAGACCCAGCAGGCAAGGAAACGGCCCCCTACAGCCTGTCAGCCACACTTGTCAGCATCTCCAAGTGCGCCCACCCAACCCCACAGCCAGCGACCAGCCCAGCTCCGCGGTCCCGTTGACCGCCAGTCCGCTGCAGCTGCTGGGACCGGGGCCCCCGCCGGGAGCCACGGCGCCTCCCGCCACGAACCCCGCTGACCAGGCCGCACCCGAAGACCCGCAGCAGAAGCCGGCACCCCGAGCAGCCTCCGCCGTGAGTGACCACGCGGAGGCTGCCTGCCGACTCCCACCACCCACCACACTGCAAGGATCGTCCCTCATTGGCTCCCGCGCGGCTGCCACCGCTGGGAGCCAATGAATTTAAACTGGCCGTGGCCGCGCGCAGGGTCCTCGCACCGGCCGTGCGCCCGGTTAGGGTCGGCCGCCGGGACCCTGCCCGCGGCCTCTTCATTTCCATGATGCCTCTTGCTTTTACTGGAGAAAAGCTTTTCCAAATCAGGGCCAGTATACAGAGACAATAATACATTGTAGCAGACTGTTATTTCTGTCTGCATTTTGTGTGTGTGCGCTTTGGAGTGTAGCAATTATATCTGCTACTTTTTCCACATGTATTCTTTTTAAATCCAGCATGCTTGCTTTAGTTATCTTGGGTTGAAGAGGACTGATGCAACATAGTAACAGCAGTGGAAGATGCAATATGCCTTCAAGTCAGTGCTGACTCTAGAAGATGAAGGCAAGTGAGGACCAAGTGATTCATTCACTGTCCATTATCTTTCGTTCCATTTCTATAGCACTTTGGATAGATACGCTTCCCTTCTCTCCTCCAGACATTATTTTTACCCATCCTCTTGGCGCTCCTCTCATCACTGCCCTCTTTACTTGTCTGAAACCTGTTTGTTTATTTAGCATTTCTTATATACTGCCTTTCAGTTTAGTCAAGGTGGTTTACATTGAACACAACGATTTTACATGGAACAGAGAACAATACAATTGTGTATATCACAATTTAAACTGTGCAACCTTTCAATAACTATTTGCAGTATATTTTAGGACTCAGTTTAGTGTAGCATATGGTAATGTGGGCGGGGTGATTGGGATGAGAATTTGAGTAGTAAGGCTGTGTCTCTAGTGTGGTGTCGAAGTCTGTGAACAGGTATGTTTTTAGTTTAAATTGCATGACAGTGCTGACATCTACTACCTTGGTAGTAGGCCATTCCAGGGACCATCTTCTGTGGTTTCAAGTCTTATACTTAACTCCAGCACACAAGTCACCTTCCTGCCTTAATACCAGGCTTTGCTAGAATCCAGATGACCTCCAAAATACCCAGTTAGCCTGTGTTTGATAACGACGACAATAGGTGATAAGCATAGCTACCTTGTGCAGCTTACCCCAACATTCTTGGTTAAATTATCAATTTGTGTAACATGAATTCCATTCCTCCATCTAGATTGTGTGTTTTGTTTTATTTTTAAATGGTGAATTTAGATAATGGAACTAATCCCAAATCACTTGGCTTCCTGACTACAAATCTTGAAATTTGGCTTTGCCCACTTCCTGAAGATCAGGGCAAAAGGTCTGCATTTTTAAGCAAAACAAACTGTATTGAAGGTAGGTTTTGGAATTAAATGTTGCACACTAATCGGTTTTACACAGTTTGTTCTGTATTCACAAATTCTCATGGTATTCCATAATTTTTTTCCTTTATGCTTTGAAACTCTGGATGATTAATTTTCACTTAAACATCCCTGCCTCATATGTTTTGGGCTGAATATTTGGTTTTCAGTCCACAAATTAACTTTCACAACTGCAAGATGCAAGATCACCCAAGTTAATTAAATTGTAAATGTATTTATAATTTCTAGAAGCAGTGTTGGAAAAAGATATACTTTGGAAGGCTAACAGAACCTTTAAATGTTAGCACATATTAATGTTTATTAGCATGCGCTGCTTTCTGTTGCATCCGTAGGAATCACAGGGGTGCAGTAGTAACGTGTGCTTGTGCTAACGTTTAGAAAGCAGTTACAGTTCTCTAAGGTCACAAAGGACTAGGGTATATGTTTTGACCCATGAGACATGTTTTAAAAAGTGTCGTATTTTTTCTTGTCTTGGTCCAGGTCTAGCAGAGTACACACTGCTATAGAGTTAAAAGAAATCAGCTGCCTTTGTTTCATCAAACATAAGTACCAGTGCACATTAAAATGATGTGAAATTAGTTAACTTTACATGCATTAATACTTTGACATTCACTAACATTTTTTAATGCATGTTAAGTTTTTGTTTAACAATTTTGAAATAGATCAAAAATGAAAAAGAAAAATTGGGAAAAATGTCCAAAAATGAACCATACTCTGGAATTCGTTACCAGAATATGTAGTAAAAGCTGTTAGTGTAGCTGGATTTAAAAGAGGTTTAGACTAGTTCCTGAAGGAAAAGTTCATAAACCATTATTAAATTGGGATAAGCAACATGGAATCTGTCTACGCTTTGGGGGGCCTGAGTGGTATTTGTTTCCTGGATTGGCCACTGTTGGAAACAGGATGCTGGGCTTGATGGACCTTTTCGTCTGACCCAGTATGGCTTTTTTTATGTTCTTAACAAAAAAATTTGTAAGTGCACAGCCTTGATAAGTACTACTGTTCATGGAAATTAGGTTAGCCCTGATGTTGCTATTTAAAAGTTTTATTTTTTTGGTTGTACCGTTTTCTAATTTTATAAAATAAAGGCCAGGAGGCAGACTTTTTTTTTTTTTAACAACATTTTATTGTTTGCTTGTAATCTGGTATCATAACTTTTAATTATTAGCTATAACCTCTAGTGAGGAATAAAATTTAATAGGAGAGTGCACCACTGATAGCAGTAGGACGCTGTGTTCTGGAAAGCAAATCAAAATGCCTAGAATACTTTGCTGTCTTCCGATTTCCTCTAATTTAATCCTGTAAAAAGAACAAGGAAAAGTTAAATTGTAGTTACTAGCAGTAATAACGCTTTCCCCATGCTGAGTTTACTGTGAGCACATTCATTTAAAGCAGAGAGCAGTGACTTAGAAGGACAAAAAGCGCTGTTAACTTATTTTTCAATTTGTAGCCCAATTTGCTTAATTTTCAAGGTGGCTTACAGCACTATTAGAAGTTAGATACAATAAGTCCCTTCCACAAAGAGCTTACAATCTAAGTGGATACCTGAGGCAGTAGGTGATCAAGTGACCTAAGGCCACAAGGAGAGTCTTGGGGGAAAGTGGAATTTGAACCTTGGACTCTGTACCTTTCAGTCCATTGCTCTAACTAGCCACTCCTATGAGTTCTCATGGATAATCTCATGCAAATTTATAAGTTATCAGCAAATCATTGGGCTTATTTTAAGGCCATTAGAAGCATGAATAATTATAATGAATGTAGTTTATACATTATTTTTTTCTTTTCTTTAGTAACTGCGGCTGTCGGCTCCCCTCTCTGACAGCTCCAAGGAAGAACTTCTTGGTGCTGCACAGAACAGTCAGTGCCAGCCCAGTTCATTAAAACAATTTTAGACGAGATCAAAACCAAACTCGCTGCTAAAAAAAAAAAAGAAAAAAAAAAAAAGAATATAAATTTAACTGTCCTTTGCTGCCATAGGTCAAATAAGCGTGAAGTAAAGCGATCAATGACATTTTGAAAGGAGTATGTCAAACATAGATGGTTTGGAAAAGTATTGAGTGAGATTGGAGGAAGGCATGTACAGTATCAATCAGTGTTATAGTATACTTTCTCATTGTAAAGTCTGCCACTCTGTTTCTCACTATTGTACTTGTTAACAAAATTAGTAATGACATGGTCGCCTACTTGACCGGGGGCAACAAAGATCAGTGAACATTTACATAAAGGTTTTCTACCAGTGAGTTCATTCTTGATCTTTTCTAAAATTGTGAAATGAACTGTCTCTGGTTATCTTCAGATTCCGAAATTGCTAGAAACTAGTTTCAGATGTACAGTAAGAAGTTGTGTGAGGAGCTCCCGGGGATTCATATGAGTATGATGATATGAAATTACATGTGTTGAAAGCACATCAGGGGTTCAGCAACTTCATCCTACTCATTGTGTTATGACTACTTCTACGAAATCCTCTTTCAAGGGCGACATTTACAATTTATAAAGGGGTTTCTGCGCATAGATATGCTTATATGTGTAGAAAGAGCCTTTTAAAAAGTGACATGGCCAAGTACACACATGAGTATGCACATCTACAAGATTTTGTGTATGGGTGTTTCCGGAGGCAGAGTTTCAATGTGCTTGGGTATTTTCTAAGAACACAGGTACACACAATCCTTTTAATATAGCAGATGCTTCTAAGTGATTTTTTTATAAAGGTGCAGTGAGTCTTTTGCTGCCTTTATAAATGGATACTGTCTTGGGCTTTTGACACAGGCATTGTTAGAAACATAAAGGGGCGATTCTTCGTTATAGTTGGATGACCACCAAAAACATGAAATTAAAGCAGCCCCTGAACAAGACACGATTCACGGATACCTCTAATGAAGAGATACTGGCACTTGTATTTTGTGTGTTTGGCTAATATGCTGGCATAATTAGCTCTGATTTGTGAGATCCTAACATCAAAGAATTTTCTTCTTCATTAAAAATTGAGATAAGGTTTTGACTGTTATGCTATTACAAGATACAAATGTTAGTTATTTGTCAAAAGCTGCAGATTTGTGAAAATGTCGAGCTGGCTATGAGTCACTTTTTCTCTCTAATTGGCAGTTCTCAAGTTTAATTTGCATCAAACTAAAAATAAATGGTCATTTTCAGAAAATTCAAACAATATTTCAGATGTAAACCTGTATTTTTAAAATGGTGTGAAGTTTCCATTTATATGTTCTATGTGATTGATGTATATTAAAGAAGAAAAAGATTATGGGCCTATTTTGGTTTTTGAATGTCTCGTGCAGTTGACAGGTTTTTGAAAACATTTATGCTCATCTGTTACAATAGCAGCCTTAAGAGTACAGGTGTATTGTCAGTATGTTCATTGATGGACGGATGCATACCTTTTGCACCTTACATCACAGACACACTGCTTATCAAGTATGGATACACCATCCAAAATGATTTTCCATTAGCGATAGTAGTTAAAGAAAAAGCATGCGGCCATTTTTGTTTCATTTCATTGGTTGACTAGTGTACCTGTTCCTCTTGCTTGTGTTTGTCTGCTGGTGGCCAGGGCTCCAGAGGCATATCTGGCAGTAGAGGTGGCTGAGCAGGATAATTTGGCTGTACAGGTAGGTTTGGTTGTTGAGGTTGCAGTGGGTGGTTTGGTTGTAGAGGATGCTGGGGTTGGACAGCATGGTTTGGTGGCTGGGCTGGCATTGGCTGTATTGACTGGAAGGGAGGCATTGGCAGCATTGGTTGGTTAGCTGGCATTGATAGTATTGGATGATGAGGTGCCATTGGCAATATTGGTTGCTGGGCCTGCAGAATTGGATGATGTGGTGATATCTGTGGGATTTGATGAGATGGCAAATGTTGCTGGGGCAGTATTGGCGACATTGGCATGATTTGATTCTGTATCCATCCACCACCCATTGGTTCATAGCCAAAAGAAGGGTACTAGAAAAAAAAATGAGATGGTATCTGATTTATTATAGTATGATATGTGTGCAATTACATTCCTAATACAAGCACTGAATAAAGATTTGTTTTTTCTTTGCATCTTGAATCTCCTCGGTTGTGTATATCTAGTTTGCTATTCCATTTACGTGATGACTTTTGCCTTACATTTTGAGCAATCCTAAAATGAATGTCTATCACTCTTCCATAAAGTTCTTAGTTTTCAGAACCTTGAACATTTTTCTGTAATTTATTTAACAGTTTTTTTTATACTGCTTTATCCTTCAGTCAAAGCAGTTTACATTATAACTTAAACTTGGTAATGTACATTGAACAGGGGCATTGATAACTTGGAAGTTTTTGAGGCAATGGAGGGTTAAGTGACTTGCCCAAGACCACAAGGAGTGCTAGTAGAAACTGAACTCTGGTCTCTTGGTTCCCAAGCCAGTGCTCTAACCATTAGGCTACTCCTCCACTCCAGCTATCTTTTCAATAAACTTCTAAAACTGCCTCAATGGAGAGAATAATGCTCTAAAGCTAATCACAAATTTATGAAGTTAGGTGATAACAATGTTAGTGGACTATCATACAACGTGTACTCCTGCTGGAATTCTGCATGCAAAATTCAAAATTCTATGTCAAAAGGTCTGAATTATACAAAATTCTGCATGATTTCTTTGTCAAAACAACAAAGCATATTGTTTTTGAGTGATACTTAAATATAATACACAAAAAAATATTAACAAAATGTGCAAAATTTTGAATTATTGTGTGTTGAATTCCAGCAGGAGCAAGCTTGTTTGACCCTTATTCATACATGTTTAAGAGAACCTATATAGCAGTTCTTTGTTAAATAGCCAATAACTCAGGAGGATCTCTTTAAAGATTAAAGTATAAATAGAATACCTGTTGTCGCATCATGGACTGGTACCATTTTAAAGGTGTTAATACCTTTGAAGAAGAAAAGAAAAGTGAGTGTCAAACTTGTATAATCGTATTTGAGCATACAAAAAAGACATGATTTAAAGTATCTAGGCAAAGCAATTGTGAGACAAAAGTACCTTTTATTCTGAATATTGCCACATTCCCCCAAAACCAATCTAAGAGTAGAACGAAAAAAGGATAATTGGAGGAGCTCTTTTCATGGTGGGGGGGGGGGAGGGGGGCGGTCTGGCAGATTCCTCTTGCTGATTTGGAATTCTACCTCCATCAGAACTCATCCCTGAGAATAAAGATTTATGCACCATAGCTCGACAACCTGAAATTCTTTTCCTCCCATTATTAAACTCTCTTCCCAGCTCAGCTCAGTCAATCTCAACAATGGTTTGGGGTCGCAAACTGAGAATCCTTTCAGAGCCTAGTAAACAACTTCTAAGAGTGGCCGTTAGGTACTGCTATCAAGTAATAGCTTAGACCATACCTCTATCCATCCACAAGGACTGCGAGTGCTGCTTCAACACCATCCTCAGCTTTAGCTGAATCAGGGACCAGAAAATGAACTAGTAATCAAACGCAAGTCCTCCACATGGCAGAGTACAGGGTTATTGGCCTTCCCATTTTTTTCAATGCAGAAACCAGTTCTGCAAAACAGAAATGAGCCCCATAGAGACAGGAAATTCCTGCACCTTAGCATCTTGTTCCTGCTATCAAGCAATGAGTACGCAGAGTTTCTGAAAATTCATTCTAGTATTGCTGTTTTAAGTTGTCGGTACAGTAAATCGGTTTGTGTCCTATGCTGTACTTGCCTGCAGTAAGCAGTAGTTTAAAGCAATCAAAAGCCTATCTAAACACATTAATGGCCTAACTGGCGATGGCTCAGTTTTTGCCATTATTACTCTTGGATTAGTAGTAAGTACATACATGATATACAAGTAAAGCATGAAAGGAGGAGACACATTTAACTCTAAGTGAGAACTTCAGATCCCCTCCCCTCCCTTTATATCTTGTAAATTTTACCTCCCGGCTTACATACATACTGCAAGAGAAGTCATTTTATCGACTCTCGCTTATATATATTGAATGAAATTAATTTTTCAGGAATTTTGTGCTCTGGAGAGGGTGTGAGGCTCTGGAGCATATAAACTGATCACGTTACTTTATCTGTGATGTGCTAAGTTAGTGCTTTCTGGGTGAAGTTAGCAACACAGTAGCTTCACTTTATAATGATGATTTTTCTTCATCAGGAAACAGATTTAAATGTGTAAACATGGACTTGATAAACTATCTCTGCACCTTTGGGCATCAAGGTGGTGTGCAATTTTAAGAGATTAATCAACTTAAAAAAAAGGGGGGGGGAGGAGAAGGAAGGGGGTTTGAAAACATCGCCTGGGGCCATTTGACTAGTTCTTTCCTTTATGACACCGAAGGTCTGCCGGAAAATTCACGTTTTTGTGGGCTTAATGCTGGATTCCACATTAGGAGTTCCATTGTGGCCAGTACATTGGAATCCTTAGCTTAGTGTGCAGCAAAGAAGAAAATGGGATGTTGGAAATTATTTGTAAAATATTATAAAGTGAAATATGAATATTATCATGTTTGAGCCATGGTGTGATCACATCTTGGGTACTTGGTGCAGTTCTGGTAACCTCCTCGTCAGGTTTTTTTTTATTTTTTAAGTGCTATAAGATGTAGAGAGGAGGGCATCAGAGATGAAAGGATATATGCAACATGTCCCTCATTAAAAAAGGTTTAAGAGATTGAACTGTTAGCCATGAGGAGAAATGACTTGGTGGGGGGGGGAGGGGAGGGGATATGATAGAGGTTTATAAAATCATGAGCAGTATGAAACACTGTGGAGGTCTTCAGGATAACAGTGGGGTCAGGTGGTATCGGACTATTCCTCAACCAGTCAGATAACTATCAAATGACAAAAATGAAGTGTTAAAACAGTTGATGTCACAGTTCCCCTGTGAACAAGTTGCTAGGAAACAGTTATTCACCTTTACAAAGTCTATGAAACTAATCAGTAGCAGATGTATAGCAAATTAGGGAATTTTTTTTTCAGTCAAAACAATTACTGCAATTGATTACAGGAGGGTGTCGAGGGAGGCCACAGATATAGTTGAGTTTAAAAAGGTTTGAAAAAGATTTTGGGGGACATGTGCATCAGTAATTAGCCAGGCCACTTAGGGATCACTATGTCTGTCTTCTGTGAGTGAGCAATATAGTAAATGAGACAGATAACAGGGAAATGATCCCCCCCCTCCCCCCATGCAATATGCCTATTTCTTCCAAAAGACCTAGATTGGATACTTAGGCTGTGCCAGCCCAACATCCCATCCCTATGTTCATAAGTAAAACTAGAAGCAGGCTGGAAAGGCAAGGTTTTTACCAGATCGCTTTTTGTGCCCTTGATTCTCATTTTGTTTATTCATGACCGGACTACTGACCTCATAGCTGAAGTTGACAAACCCAGGATGGTGCATGGGAGGCAGCTACAAAGAAACATTAAAAATGAATTTTAGTTTCATATTCAAGGAGTCAAGTTATTGTGACCAATTACACTTTTTTCTAAACATCTAAAAAACGAATTTAAGAATGTGCAGAGTTATATGCGAACCTAGATAGATTTTACTCATTTCAATAATGAGAAAAACAGTGTGTGATTATCAGGAGGAATACCTTGGTATTCAGTGATATAAAACCCATGTGCATCATATTATTACAAAACATTAGTTTTAAAAACCCCCAAAAAACTGAACACCATGGGGCTTGGTGATTAACTTTTTTTCAAAATTTACTTGTAGACAAGCTTTTTATATATTTTTGCAGGTCTAAGCCCTCTTGTGCTTTCCCCTTCCATCCCATTTACTGCCCTGAAAGATTATTCACTCTGCTTTCAGCTGTCAGGCTGAGTTGCAGCAAATCAAAATATTCGCAGGAATAGACAGTTAAAAAAAAAATATTAACAAGGATCTGTTGATCAAAAGCATTTCTGAATGAAAGGAAGAAAAGGGAGGAAAGAGGCTATATACTGCATTGACTCGGCTGCAGCTTTCTCTGTTACTGCTTCACCTCAGCTGATGTCATTTTCATCGGCTGAACCAGTGCCGTTCTCAAAGATATTGGCAATGAGAAGAGGAGGAGGATATCAGTTGCCTGCTTGGGACTAGGTAAGTAGTATTTGTCTGTCAGGGACTCCTTGTGAAGGGTGCTCTGGAACTGAGGAGGGTCTCTGACTTTGGGATCCAGCACTAGAGATGTGCACAGGCAAGAAATATTCACTTTTCCTTTTTATGTTAATTTTCCCCAGTTTCTGGCCATTTTTCCATAGTTTCACATATTTGTTATAATAGGAAAATTTTGGTGCATGCTCTATTGATTTAATATATACTAACTGATTAAGGCATGCATAAGTCATTTTAGTGTACACTGAATTTTTTAGAGTGTTGTAACGAGCTGAATGCACACTCCTATCTAGCACTTATTTTTGTGGTATAAACTGTTTATTAAGTATCAAACAAAATATCAGAAAGACACCATGATGCATGGACTAACCTACACACACCACAGATTGCCAAACTGTTTACAGATGCATTTTTTTCCTCCAAAGCTATCTCTGTACCATCCTACCCCCCCCCCCCATAACCAACCCCACCAGTCCCCCCCCCATACATCTTAAGAACCAATGAAATATAATAAATCAACATGGTCAGTACAACTTTACAGTCACTGCAGATATCCAAAAAAGGAGTTAAACAGCAAAGCCTGGAGGTTCCTCAAAGGATAGAAAGAGATTAGAGAGAGAAGCAAAAATGGAGAAAAATTACAAGCCCATCACCTAGAAGGAAACACTAGGCATTCAATCCAGGTCATACTTTACATCGGCACTACCATCCCCTTCAAAAGCCCTTCCTCCTTACGCACTACTAAGTCACTCCAAAAAAGCAATACAATGTGTGCGTTTGAGTCGGTGCTCACTCCTGGTGACCTAGCAGCTCCTGGGTTTTCTTGGCAGGTTAATTTGGCGAGTGGAGGAGTGGCCTAGTGGTTGGGGCAAGGTACTTCAGGCCAGAAGGTTGGGGGTTCAAATCCCACTAGAGGACAGCAACCTTGGGCCAGAAGGACTGGGGTTTCTAGTCCCACAGGTGCTCCTTGTGGTCTTGGGCAAGCCACTTAACCCTCCATAGCCCATGTTCCCTGTAAAATAGTTATCTCAAAGTTATAATGCCCTGTTCAATGTAATTTCAGTTTGTTCAACGTAAACCACACTGATGCAGAATACCGCGGTATATAAGAGAATGTAAATAAAAAAATAAAAATAATTTTCAGTGATAGAAAGTGAAAAAGCCCTGTTAATCTTTAACGCAGTTTGCGGCATGAAAAATGATTCCATACGCTGCTCAATAGCAGACATTTTAATGCTAATTGTGCTGTGATTAGTGTAGGGATTTACTTTCAGTATAGTGCCGATGCCGTTCTTGTGTACGTTGGAAGGAATTGTAGCACTGAACCGAAAGTAAACCACTGAGATTAGTGCAATTTATTACATTGAGCTATTAAATTAAAAACCCTCCAGAGACAGGGAGATGCCTACTAGTATGCAAGTCACCTTGAGGTACCAAAGAAAAGGTAAGAGCTGCCTATAAATTATAAAAAAAGAAATTGCTCTTAGTTAAGAGAAAGCAGAGACAGAAATGTTTCATTTTTACATTGAAAGGTGCTCTATAAAGAAATAGATTCTCGGCTAATGTTGTCACTTAAAATAATAATTGGCGACATAACCGTTCCTGTGAATGTTTTCTGCTTGAAGGAGTGCTCTTTTTTTTTTCGAAATAGAGGGCAGCACTCCTAACTTTTAGTTACGTGCTCTAAATTTGTTTTGTTTTTTTTGTAACTGTGCTTTTAACATCTTGCATGTGTATCCTTGGTGACTTTTTAAAGTAACATTTTTAGACTATTGCTATCTGGAATAATTCAGTCCACAGTAGCTCTGTTTAGTCCCTGTGCTCCTGTGGTGGAAACTCTAGTGTGACCCGGCAGGGAAGTTCTTATAAACAAACTTCAACTCTGACTGAGCCTGTGACAAGTAGCACTGCTTCCCCGACCTGTCTCGGGAATCCCACAGCCAGTCGGATTTCCAGGTTCTGCAGCATGAATATGCAGGAAAGAAATCATATGGGTTTCCAACATACACACATTTCCCATATCCATATTCATTATGCATATCCTAATAACTTCATTCTGGGGTCTACAGACTAATAGCAGAGAGGCCAGAGGAGACTGCAAACTTTTCTTGACCAATCAGATATGAAAAGTTTTCACAAGATCCTATCAATTGATAATGTAACATCCCCCTATGAAAAAATTAACTTTATAATGAATGTGAATGGTAACCTAGACACATTTTTAATCAATATATATATATATAGGATGATATTAAAGCAATCGAGGGATGTCAGAAATGGAGAGATTACTTTTAAGGTCTGTGAGTCATAGCAAGATTTTTTTTACAGATATTCTTTGATTTTACTTGACGTTGATGTGGCAAGAAGCTCGTGACATTCATTCTCATATTTATATATTTTAACTTCTGTCAAACCTAACATTTAGCTACACTAGATTATACTGCTGCACAAGTTCAGTGGTATAGTTCGCTGGCTAACTAGCATGGACCATGCTAGTGGCAAATTATTAATAATCTCAAAATGCATCTTCAAATATAATCAAACTTTTTAGAAGCTGTGATCATGGTTGGAAAATTCTGTGCTGTACTTAATTGTCAAATTCATTTTCTCTATAGCAAGTAGGAAAGTTTATTTAAGAATTGAGATCTTAAAATAAAACCCAAGCTAATGCTGCAGGTATGCTTAATAGTGTAGATGTGACGGCTTGCACTTACTGGCAAAGTGAATGTTGCACCTATAAAACACGTGAGCAGGATCCAAGACCTCATCTTTTCTGAGCTCGAAAGATTAGCTCTGAAAGAGAAGAGAACAGCATATGTATGTCGTTTGTTAATCTGTGCAGCACAGTCCCCACATGAAGCTGAATTGAATTGGCATGAAAAGGTTGCAGTAGACTCACATGCACATAGCAATCTTTGAATGACACACACATTCTGTGGTTCGTGGTTATTATTTTGTCTCATCAGTGGCTTACGCTTTGCAATTTAGTTTGTGGCAATTAAAAAAAATGTAATGGCTAAGTCATTAATATTCTAGGTACATTATAGATTGCTCTTTAGCACACTCAAAGAAGAGATGCAGCTTAATTCAGAACTGTCCTATACGCAGATTTTTGGGAAACTGGAAACAAGGAATGATTGATCTCTCACTTAAACCATATCTTTAAGGCAGTGAAGTACGTTGTATTGCCATAAATTTCTAGTAGTATTCCATACCCATCAGTAATAAGCCTTTTGCGCCAGTGAAGAGCTACTTTTTTATTATTACTTTGAGCCAATACAAATCCACATTGTACAAGTGCTGTCCCAGATCCTCCAAAATGCAATAAATGAATGCTTGACAGTAATTTCTGGAAGGACTTGCCCTGCATCAGGCAATGGAGGAATAGCATAATGGTTAGAGTAAGAACCTGAGAACCATAGAAACCAGTTCAAATCCTACTGCTACTCTTTGTGATCTTGGTGAAGTTGCTTAATCTTCCGTTGCCTCAGGTACCAACTTAAATTGTAAGCCCTCTGGGGACAGAAAAATACCTACTCTACCTGACGGTAACTTATACCTTGAGCCACTGAAAAACAGCATGAGCCAAATTTAGTGTCCCATTTAAAATGTCCCTAACTTAAGGATAGCTTGGGTTGTAGGTGTAGTACAAAACAGCAAAATATGAACCGGATGACCTACCTTTAGTGTCTTCAGGAAGCGTTTCTATGCACAGACTCTGGAAGTGTTGATGGCATGAGAGCATCTCCTCCCTGCATGCTATTTAAACCACGTTCTACCTGCCAAACAACCAATCATTTCTCATCTTCAGAACTTCTTGTGTCAGGAACTTTCAGCCATCTCTGTAGCTCATCAGATTAAATGTTGTGATTAGAGGTGCAGTCTCTCATTAAGACAAATCATATGTTTTTGAGCCGGTGTTCAGTATACACTAGGTTTGTCTGGAATATGTTCCGAGACTGTCCTGAACTCTTCAGCATGTTTCACTTCCCTAGTTATACAATATAAAGAAGTATCTGTTAATAAAACAGATCACACAACCTGTGTTATTTCTAATGAGGCTCATTCACTGATAAGGCACATTGATATGATACTACAGTTTAGTGAATCGGAGGGTCATTTTAAATCCCTTAGCCGCAATTTGAACATCTGAAAACATGTACATGGATGTCCAAATCATGGAGGTGTCCCTGGAGTGAGTTCAGAAACAATGTTTTTAGACATCTCTGCCGTAGGGATGTCTAAATAGGTAAGGGGTATGATGGAGGCATGACTGAGGTGGAGTTACGGACATAGACATCTCTGATCAATCTTAAAACCCAAGGGGACGTCTACACCCATGTCCAAACTTAGATTTGCTCCATGTATGATTAGGCATTGGAAAAGTGCCCATTTTGGCACTAAAACCTCTTGAGTGTTGGAGTTGGCACCATCCTATCCTCTGTATTTTTTCCAATGACTATGCCATCTTTGTGTTTGGGAAACTTGTTTTGGGTTTCCACCATTGCATGTCTCATAGACATACCCATTATTAACTACTATATCTGGGATGTCTATGTAGATGCCCCTGGGGATGTCTATGTAGATGCCCCTGCAGACGTCCATACCAGGCATGTCCACGTTTGTGAAACTGTGCCTGAACTTGGACACGCTGGCCAATTTTTAGGGACCTTCAGGCTTGGAAGTCCCAGTTTGCACTAGAACGTCTTTTTTAACTGTACCTTCATGCCTCTTAATGCTACACTGAAGAACACAGCATACTATATTCATGATCAGAATTACAACATAAAAATATTATAATTGAACAATGTTGAATATACATAATACAATATACTATATACTCTTGCTTATTTTTGTCAACACAATGTGGTATGTTACACCTTAAATTATGTCAAGCACATGTCAATATGTTTTTCAAAAACATGGATATCCCAAATGTGAGATGGACTGGTACAATGGTAGAATGGGTTAGTACTGGGAACTGTCCTTTCCACGTGATGAGGAAACCAAATTGAAAGAGAGGTTTTTGTTTCTTCATCATCCTTCTACTTGATTTTTAACTAGAATGCAAAGTTGATTCCCAAGGTGCTATCACAGTTTTACAACCTAACTTTTCAACTCGTTTTCATTTTTAAAACTGAACATAATTTAGGTCAGGCCTTGACAAATTTTCTTTGAATGTAAGCCGAAAAACAGGAGCCAGCCTTTGAGACCCCTCTCACAATCCATAGCCCCCACCTCAGTCAAAGGCCTAACGCAGCTTTTTAAGGGCCTGATTTACTAAGACTCCATTTCTAGGTCTATGGGAAAAGAAAACATAATAGACTCTTAATCAAGATTGCACAGTGCTGGCAGAAGCCAGCAGTTCCTCTCATGCCCCCCTCCATCTCCCATCTCAAGTATAGTGTCAGTAGCATCCCAGTGACCCCCTGATAACTGCACCAGAGATGTCCATCTTTTTGCTTCACATATGGTCATGGCCAGATCCTGCCAGTCTTCCTCATTCCCCCACACCCCTGCTCTCACCTATTGTTTCACCATCACACCCAGCCCTCATCCAGTTTTCTTTTTTAGTGGTCCCTCACCAGTCTCAACCTCCTAGTTACCCCTTATCTCCTCTTCCTCCCCCCCTCTCACTTCCCTGGCACCTCTTTGGCCAGCCATGAAGCTTAATGTACTTCCCCACCTCCCATTGCTCTGTTACTGCTGCCATCAAAGAAACACAGATCTTCTAAATTTGCATGTGTGATTTTTATTAGATTTAAGCTTTGTGGTGCAGGAATACCAGTGTAAGTTTTCAGGCTCAAATCTTGTGCAGGTTGAGACAGCAAGACTTGCACCAGAGTTCCACACTGCATGTAAGTGTAGAACAGCTGTTTGGCTTAGAAAAAAGACATCAGTATCATGAATCTTGGGTGCCAAGGTGCAATTTTTAGGCACCATAGTGAGCTGGTCCCCAGAATTTGTTGCACTCTGATATAGAGTAGGTAGGATTGTATAGAGGAAACATCTGATTTTTGGCCGTACATAATTAACCTTCCCTTTTTCTCAACAGTAAAGACAACTAAACTGACCCTGTTCTTTCAAACAAAAATCTGTGTGTGGAGGAAGTTGAAAAACATAAAATGATGTATCCTTCTCACCTTTTGAAGTTTAGATAAATCTGCAATTACACACAAGTACATACTGCCTCTTGTGACTATAATGTATGTGGCAGTTTCCACAATGCTAGCAAAGAAGATTATATGTACAGTAGGTAGGTACCAAGAAGATGCCGTGAGCTCAGCAAGAGCATCCTTTGCAGTTCCAGCAGTTTCAGTATCCTTATCAGGGCATCGTCTGCAGCTTCCAGCATGCTCCTTTTCATTTTCAGTTTGAATTTCATTGCTATTTGAATCTGAGAAGTTTTCTGGATTTTCTCAAAGTATCTAGAGCCATGGTACCCTCAGGCCAGTCAGGTTTTCAGGATATCCACAGTGAATATGCATGAGAGATCTGCATACATTGCTTCCATTGTATGTCGATCTATCTCATGCAGTTTCATAATGGATATCCTGAAAACCTGACTGGCATAGAGGTACCTGAGAACTGGGTTGGGAACCACTGGATTAGAAGAACTCAAGGTTTTCTGTATTTCTGGGAAACGGGTCGCCCTGGCCCGCCAGTGATATTTCCCATATCATTTCTAACTCAAAATGACAGCAAAGTAAAAACAAGAATTCATTTTTGTTTTTCCTGTGTTGTCAGTTGTGCATATTATTGCTCAAAGTGTGCACAGTACTGTTGAATAATACAGACTTTATTACAATAAGTGCACTACTGAAATATATTGGTCTGTCTACTAAGGTGTGTTAGCTGTTAACACTCCAGGAGTGTAGGAAGAGCACACCGCCTTAACAGGCCAACTGCAGATAGCATAATGATTTGCTGCATTATCTTAAGGCCATGCATGAGATGCTTGAGAGGGCAGAGAATGGGCGCATTTGCAACGAGCAGTTACCGCAAGCATCGGCAGCATGCAGTAACCACTGGTTTTGCAGACATCACGGGTGCAACTAACACCACTGCAATGGAAGACATTGGCTGCATCCACTCTGCTACCACGCCATGATCTCTGCATTTTCCATATGTCATCTCCCAGGGAAATGCTGTGCACGCTCCCAACAGATAACGCAGGGCTTTTGCAGCTAATGCGATGCTATTTGCACTAACATGATGTGTTAGTAGAAAAAGCCTATAGTTACCTTAGTAGCAGACCCCCATAGGTGCACTGCTGAGCAGTAGGGTACACCGTTGATGACCTTGCCTGAAACATTATTTTATTTATTTTTTTAAAATCCTGACTAAAACAAAAAATCCTGTAAATGTCATGCAAAGCTAAATAAAAAGAAAGTTTGGCCTGCATACCCCTAGTTACTGGCACTACTGCCAGCAATACAAAATATCTTCTTTAAATATACACAGGTTGATGAGCAGCTTAAGTAGCACAATACCCATAAAATAAGCCTGCACAGATGATGCTGTTGTGCTGGTAGACAATTGTGCTGTTCCAGATGTTCATTTTCCAGTATTCTTTAAATAGTTCATGCATTGCAGGGCTGAATTTGCTTCAGTGCTGGAACTTCTAGCAACATTTTTTTCCAAATCTTGTAAATTAGTCCAAATATCTATCTCATGTGCAGGATCAGCATAACGAATGCTTGATATGAAATTCCATGATTTACTATCAGGGTGCACGTTCTATTGGAGAAGAAGTGGTAGATCTCAATGCAGCATTTCTCTATCTCCAGGAACAAGCAGGAAGGTAGTCTTCAATTATGGGTATCGTCGGTACCGACGGAGCCTGTGCGGGAATGCTCCCCAGCGTCCAATTAGAAAGCTTTTGAGAGCATCCCACAGTGCCTGCGTGCTGCCTTCCCGCCTTTCCCAACTGCCTCTCTCCAGTTCTTCGTTTTCCAGCAGGTCGTCGTTCCTGTCACCGCAGAAAAGTTTCCTTATTGCCCTTTTTTGTGGTCGCGTCTGCCTTCCTCGACGCTTTACTGGTACCGCTGGTTCTTCTTTTTTTCTTTTCTTTAAAAAAAAACAAAACAAAACTTTTTTTCCCATTTTTTCTAGGTGCACGCACCATTTTGGGCCTTAGGCCCAAAATTTTTTCCACAATGGAAAAACCCGCTTCGGGTTTTAAAAAGTGCACCAAGTGTGGCGGTACCATCTCCATCACCGACACCCATGAGTGGTGTCTTAAATGTTTAGGTCCTGACCACTCCATCACGGAATGTATGGCCTGTGCCATGATGTCCAAGAGAGGTCGACAGAACCGAGCTGCCAAGCTCAGTACCCTGTTTCCCTCTGATGCAGCCTCGGTGGCATCGACGTCTTCCAGGGCTTCGTCTTCCTCCCGTGGATCTCAGGTAACTAAACATAAGTCTAGCCAGTCCTCAAAGGGTAGATCTCCTTCTAAGCATCGAGATGCCTCTGGGGTTGCCCTTGAGGATTCTGCACCGGCAAAATTGCCCCGGCAGGAGACTTCGGCTTCCAAAGCATTATCAGGGCTCCTGGATGTTCTCAAGGCTTCGACCTCGGCAGAACAACTGGTGCCATGTTCTGGGGTACCGGCTGTTTTCTCGGGTACCGACATCCAGGCATCGGCAGCGTTGATAGACCAGAGCTTCCTGGCTATTGAACGCAGTCTGGCAGCTCTCCTTGCGGCATCGACACCCTCGGAACCGAGTCAGACAGTTCAACCAGTACCAGCACCGACTCCGACACCGGTATCGGTACCGGTATTGACAGCATCGGCATCGACATCGGTGTCCACATTGCCGGCACCTAGTCATGCAATGCCTTCCGGTACCAATACACCGGTACCGATTCCCCCAAGTACCAACTAAGGTCGGTACGGGTATCGGCTCTTCAAGAGCATCCGGACAGAAGGTACTTCGAGTGCTCAGAGGAATCTGAGCATTCTGACAGTTCTGTCGATATGGGAATACTTCTCCCAGAGGAGCCTTCCTCCCCTAAACGCAGGATGTCTCCTCCAGAGGACATTTCCTTTCAGGATTTCATCAGGGAGGTGGCTCAAGGTCTGTCCATTACGGTGGCTCCTGAAATAGAGCCCAGAGCAAAGGAGTTGGAAATTTTACAATATCCCAAAACTCCTAAGGAGGCAGCTACCTTTGCCCATCCATGAGATCTTGCATGATCTCATGCTAAGAATGTGGGAGACGCCTCTTACCACCTCTCCTCACTCGTAGACTGGATATTATGTATCGAGTCCCTCCTTGTCCTGGTTTCCAGAAAACTCAGCTTCCTCATCACTCTATTGTAGTGGAATCAGCTATGAGAAGGATCAGGTGTGCAAAGAGGCATGCCTCTAATCCTCTAGGATGTGAGTGCAGAACTTTGGATGCTTTTGGACGTAATACCTTCCAAGCTTCCATGCTTTCTGCCTGGATCAGTTCCTATATTTTATATATGGGAATGTTCCTGAAGGAAGTCACAGGAGATTTAGAGGTTTTGAGCCCTCTTCTTCCTGAGGATAGAAGGCAGGACTTTCTCACATTGGTCAAACATGTTTCTAAATTTGTCAACTGTTTTGAGTGCATAAGCAGAACCTCTGCCATTGCCATAGGTGCACGTAGAATTGCCTGGCTCCAGGCATCTGATTTGGAGCTCTGGTTACAAGACAAACTGGGCAATATTCCTTGTACTGGTGAGAACCTGTTTGGCAAAGATTAGCAAGAAAAAGCCAATGAGTTGGATGCTGACAACTCCACCTTGGATAGATTATCCAAGGCCACAGCTGATCCTGCAAGAAAGATCTTTCAAAAAACCATTCTTTTCCAAAAAGAAAAGGTTTTATCCTGCTTATTCCCAGCAGGGACGTTCTGCAGGTCAACCTGTCTGGAAAAGTCAGCAACCACCCAAACAGAGGAAAGCAAAGACTGCTAAGGCTCAACCATCCCAGCAGTCTCAGCCTCCACAAGGCCTTTGACTTTCAGCTAGAGAACATAGCCTTCCTGGCTCTCAATGGACCAGAGCCTTCCACCATTCCAGGAAGGTTGTGTCACTTTGCCCCCAGATGGGGGCAGATAACAGCAGAGCATTGGACACTCTCCATCATAAGAGGGGTACAAGCTTCATTTTTTGAGCATGCCCCCTCCCACAATGATAAAACAGTTCAATTCTCAGACTTCTCTCATCAACCTGTTAGATCAAGAGGTCACTATGCTTCTTGCACGAGGGGCAATAGAAGAAGTACCCATTCATCAACAGGGTACAGGGTTTTACTCCCCCTATTTCCTTATCCCAAAGAAAACAGGGAGATACAGACCTATTTTGGACCTCAGAGAATTGAACAAATTCCTATTCAAAGAGAAATTCAAGATTTCTCTGGGAACTCTGCTGCCATACCTTCAGAGCCAAGATTGGCTTTGTTCTCTAGATCTCAGGGATGCGTACACCCATGTTCTCATCCATCCAACTCACAAAGTTCCTTCGGTTCCTTTTTCAAGGAAAGCACTACCAATACAGGGTGCTTCCTTTTGGCCTGGCCTCAGCACCAAGAGTGTTCACGAAATGCATGGCTGTGATAGCAGCATTTCTCCGCACTCTAGGAATATTTGTCTTCCCCTACTTAGACAACTGGCTCATTCGAGCCCCAACAGAGTCAGAGGCCAGGACTTCTCTATCCTGCACAATGCGTATCCTTCAGTGTTTGGGTCTGGTCATAAACATCCCAAAATCCAGTCTAACTCCTACTCAGTCCCTAGAGTTCATAGGAGCTTTGCTGGATACCAGAAAAGCAAGGGCAGATAGGCCCTTGCTTTTCTTGTATCCAGCAAAGCTCCTATGAACTCTAGGGACTGAGTAGGAGTTAGACGGTTGAGGCTTAGCAGTCTTTGCTTTCCTTTGTTTGGGTGGTTGCTGACCTTTCCGGACAGGTTGACCTGCAGAGCATCCCTGCTGGAATAAGCAGGATAAAACCTCTTCTTTTTGGAAAAGAATGGTTTTTTGAAAGATTTCTTTCTTGCAGGATCAGCCTTGGCTTTGGATAATCTATCCAAGGTGGAGTTGTCAGCATCCAACTCATTGTCCTTTTCTTGCCAATCTTTGCCAAACAGGTTCTCACCAGTACAAGTAATATTGCCAAGTTTGTCTTGTACCCAGAGCTCCAAATCGGATGCCTGGAGCCAGGCAATTCTACGTGCACCTATGGCAATGGCAGAGGTTCTGCTTATGCACTCAAAACAGTCAAAAGCTGCTCTCCTCTAGTGGGCGTGTTCCTCCTGCCCCCCCCCCCGGTAGCGCGGCAGCTCAGCTAGTGATTGACGCAGCAGCAATGTCCGAAGTGGTGGGAGCGGCTGTGTTGGAGCGGGTTTCACTTTCTGAGTTTGCCGGTGTGATTTCCGAGGGATTTCGGGCTGCTGAGGCGGCGAATTTATCATCTAGTGGCAGAGTCTTTGCTCAGGTTGGTGGTTCTTCTATGGGGGATGACCCTATGAGCTCCAGGCCCTTATTACCTTTATCGGTTCGGCCCGAATCTGTGACTCTGGACAGTATTTGGGACGCTATCATCCATTTATCTACTGTTGTGGGCCAACAGCTGTCTTGAGGAAACTATTTCTCTGGTTAAATCAGATATTCAAGGAGTTAATTCGAAGCAGTGTGTGGTGGAGCAGAAGGTTGAAGAAATATCTGACCTTACGGTCTCTGGTTAAAGAAAATACTGCTTTGTGAAATAAAATGGAGTCGTTGGAGAATGCGATTAGATCTACAAATTTGCGTTTGCTGAATTTTCCCATTATTGCTGGGGTGGCTCCTTTAGAGTTATTCAAGAAATATTTGCAGGAGGTACTTTTAGTACCCGTTGATTTGATGCCACCCATGTCAAAGATATATTATCTTCCTTCAGGGAAAAAAGGCTGGGAAAGTGGTAATTGGCTCATTGGAGTTGGATTCTCTAAATGTCTCCGACTTGCTACAGTCTCCTAAGGAGGAAGATATTGCTGTTTCAACTCTACTGGTTAGTTTGTCTTTGTCATCTGACAGAGAATGGCTGTTGAAGATCTTCTATAAAAAAAAAGAGTGAACTTGTTTTATGTAAAGAGAATTTTTCTGTTCCCGGATGTGTCCAAAGAGACGCAGAAGCGACGTAGAGCATTTCTTTTGTTGAGGCCTGGGGTGATTAGTTTGGGTGCCACTTTTATGTTAAGGTTCCCCTGTAAATGTTTAATTTTTTGCAAGTTGCAGAGATATATTTTCTTTTCTCCTGAGGATTTATCTATCTTTATTAGTGCACAATTGCCTATTGTTTCCCCTTCCTGAGTAAGATATGTACACCCATTGTGAAGTTAGGAGCCTATGAGCACTCCCTCTGTCTTGTTTTTCCTTAGTAAATCTTTTGGGTATTTTTCCCTAAAATTTCAAGTTGCTGTCAGCTTTACTCCCCCTTTAGTGGGCTAATGAATAATTCTTGCATAGAATTTATCCTTTATTGTTTCCTCATTTTATATTTCCTTGCGAGAGTTATTGTGTTTCCATGTTCAAGTTTTTTTTTCTCTTGACTTATTGTATACTTATAAATATAAAATAAAAAAAAGACTTCCTGTATGCCTTTCCACCCATTCCCCTAATTCCCAAAACCCTGTTCAAGCTACAGAGAGACAGAGGCTGTATGATTCTCATAGCTCCGCATTGGCCACGGCAAGTGTGGTACCCTCTGCTTCTACATCTCTCTCAAGCTCCCTCCTTGGAGTTAGGGTCTGCTCCAGATCTCCTATCTCAGGAGAATGGAATGTTATGGCATCCCAATCCCCAGTCTCTGCATCTCAGGGCTTGGTTGCTGAAGGCCTAGATATCCATGATCTTAACCTCCCTCAGCAGGTAAAGGATATCCTTTATGCTTCCAGGAAGCCTTCCACAAGACGCTCTTATGCTTTCAAGTGGAAAAGGTTTACCATATGGTGTTCGCAGAAGGGTCTTAACCCCATTGCTGTACCAATGGAATCATTACTGGAGTATCTCCTTCATTTATCCAATGCAGGACTTAAGACTAACTCAGTGAGGGTCCATTTGAGTGCTATTGCAACTTCCTTCAAGCCCCTAAATGGACAACCTATTTCCTCCCATCCTCTTATAGCAAGGTTTATGAGAGGCCAGCTGCTAACTAAGCCTCCCATTAAGCCACCACCTGTGGCATGGGACTTAAACTTGGTTCTTGGTCAGCTCATGAAGCCACCTTTTGAACCCTTAGCTACTACCTTCTCATTTGGGACTTCCAGTCTCCAAGAGAACACTATCTAACTGGATTGCTTAGTGTATTTCCTTTGCCTATCAGAGTAAGAATATTCCTCTGGAGGGCCATGTCACAGCTCACAATGTGAGAGCCATGGCAGCTTCAATGGCTCATCTACACTCTTTGTCTATTGATGACATCTGTCGAGCAGCCACCCGGGCCTCAGTTCATACCTTCACAGCCCATTACTGCTTGGACAAGGACTCCCGCCGGAATGCCTTGTTTGGTCAGGCTGTTTTTAAACACCTGTTCCATGCCTAATCAACTCCTACCCACCATCCATGGTTGGATGCCAGAGATCCATGGGGGAAGTGGAGCCCTTTTTTCAGGGGCACACAGCTTCTGGGGTCTCTCCCTGGCATCTAAAGCTAGGGAGTCCCCATATGTGTATACTACATTCCTGCTTGTTCCTGGAGAGCATAGTTACTCACCTGTAACAGGTGATCTCCGTGAACAGCAGGAATTTGGTCTTCACAACCCACCCACCTCCCCTAGGAGTTGTATCTCTCTCTCTTTCTCTTTCCCTCTCTCTTTGTCTCAGCTTTAAAACTCAACTGGAGAGAGGCAGTTGGGAAAGGCGGGAAGGCAGCACGCAAGTGCTGTGGAATGCTCCCAAAAGCTTTCTAATTGGATGCTGGTGAACGTTCCCGCGCAGGCTCCGTCGGTACCGATGATACCCATATGTGAAGACTAAATTCCTGCTGTTCCCAGAGATCACCTGTTACAGGTGAGTAACTATGCTTTATCTTCTCTCCCCCCAACCCCCCTCCCTAGTTTTGACTAAACAGAGCCTTGTTAATACTTATACATAGTCTCAGGTATAGACAATTAGTATTCTCTGTAGTCCACCCCAACAGCTGAGTGAGTAAGCCTTTGGGGCGGTATATGGGATGCAAGGGGAAAGCACGTGAGTTTAGGCCCCACCAAAAAGTGTAAAATGTTAGTCCATGAACACAGCTTTCTTACTTCTAGAAACTGTAAATGGGAAAGGTTAACTATCACCAGGGTGTTTCAAATAAAGTAATTGCTGTTTTTGTAGTTGACCATAATATGTATGGATCTTATATAATAAAATTTAGGATAGTTTGCCAATATCCACATGGTTTTTTTCCTGTTATTTAAATCTATATAGGTTGGTATAGAAAACGGCATATTCTTAATGAAATGTAAGTTCTGTACAGATTGTAGTGCCCTTTGTCGACCCACTTAAAAATTCCGCATGAGGCTATTATATCTAAGCTTTTGAAGCCACACAAGACTCTACTTGGATGTAGCATAAACCTCAAACAAACATTCCTCACTCAGAATTGTAAATGGTTGGAAAGCTCAGACTGAGCATGCTCTGAAATGCAGTGTTGCCAAAATATGGGCTTAATGAGGAGAAATCGTTTTCTTAGTATTTCAATAGGAACTTGAACCAGACATCATACAATCTACTCTGTGATTTTCAACTCCAATTTATGGTAACCACCCCCTTCTGGGGACTTTTGTGGATTATGGCCTTCTAAAACATCTGAAACAACTTTTTGTTTTTTTTATACTTTTGAAATCACAGCAATTAAAGGTGGGAAGAATCTAGAAACTAACAAATCCAGATAGCAGTGAGTCAGTCAATAACTTGTCAGCTATTAAGTGGAATGGCTGTTATTGTTTCCAAATAAAGCTTAGTTTTTACCTGTTTGCATCTATCTGGCCTTACTTAAATACCCTCCACCCAAATACTTCAGCAGGTGAAAGCAAAGGTGAGTCAGGAGGAAATAGGGGAAAGTCCTGTAAAGCAAAAAGAAAGACACATAAGAAAAAAAACATAAGTGAAAGAAGCAAATAAGAGAGCCAAAAAGACAAGTCATAAGCAATCGTATGGTGAGGAGAGGAAGGTCATAGTGGGGATGACAAGAGCAGTCCAGACAGGTCTGTTCTGTAAGTATTATTTTCCTTAAGTCCTTTGTATGCTGCTACTTTTCTTATGAATGGAAAGAAGCAGAGTGACTCAGACCATTAGGTTTGCCAGCTCTGTCATGTGGGATGGGCTAAGCCAATTCTGGTTTGTAGTCATTGAATTATAACCCTGCTGTTTTTTTGTGTATTCTGCGTTTTGTTTTGTTTTGTTTTTTTGAGAAAAATTGGAAGTATTAGTTTGTGGCTGCAATAGGATAAAATTAAGGCTGGTTTAGCCACTCCTGCTAATTCTGTAGATTAGAAGCAGTTCCATGACATTAAGGTGCAATATCCTCTTAGAAAGTCATGAAAGAAATGTTTCAATGATTTGGGGATGCTCCTAATCTAAGTCAGAAATAATAAATCACCTGATCAACATGATTAAATCTTTTATATATTAAAAAAAACACAATACACCCTATGGGTCGTCTTTAGCAGTTAGCACTTGCTCTGGAGTTCATTATCTTTTTCCTCCCTTTAAAGTTTGGTGAAACCTAAAAAACAAAAAAATCCAAACACTTCACATATGGGAAAATTAATTAGCATTTCTATCCTAATGTTCTCTTGAACTGAACTATTAAATTGGCTCAAACTGTTCTTGGAGTGCATAATCAAATTACAGAAAGCCTACTTTAGATGCAGCAGCTTAATTGACTGTTGTCTTCATTGGTTTATGTGCATGTAAGATATGCCATACTTGGTCAGACCAAAGCCAATCCAGGTCTGACCCAGTA
The DNA here is from genome assembly GCA_033557465.1 of Ichthyophis bannanicus. Classification (NCBI taxonomy): domain Eukaryota; kingdom Metazoa; phylum Chordata; class Amphibia; order Gymnophiona; family Ichthyophiidae; genus Ichthyophis; species Ichthyophis bannanicus. Next base: position 665,019,941 of record CM066035.1, read on the forward strand.
CTTGGACATGTACCTGTCAGGTTCCCAAAAAGGTATACCAATTTCATGCACCTCATTCCAGGGGTAAGAGGTGGATTTCCCTGGTTCTCTTTAATAATGGTTTATGGACTTTTCCTCCAGTAACTTGTCCAAATCTCTCTTAAACCCAGCTACACTATCTATTTTTACTACATTCTGTGGTAAGAAATTCTAGAGTTTGATTATACATTGAGTGAAAAAGAATTCTCCAATTTAGTCTTGAATGTGTGCTACATTGTAGCTTGTTTCTGTGTAGCTTCACCAAATGGATTAGTGTTGCGCATAACCAATATTAAAAAAGGCTATACCAGGTGAAATCCAATAATGCAACCAACTAAATTACCTGTGAATAGGATTACAAACATGAAGAGGATTACAAATGTGTTTGTAATAATTGTCCTTTCACTGAAACAATGATGACACAATATCAAATTTTAGTAACGACTTAAAAAATAAGGTGAAAAAATCCCCCTCAGTATTGTCCCTCAAACAAAATTTAGACCTCTTAATTGGGTCTAGGGCACTTTCATCCTCATAGGACATAAAAACCCCTTCACTAACTTTTTTTTAAATTTTTTGAAAAAATGCGCTCAATATATCAAGTCAATGTCCAATATCTCCTTTAAAAAAGTGATGGCTTTGGACTATATATGCACACACATTTGGCACACAAGAATCAAATCAAATTAAAAAAGGCAATAGTATAAAAAATGGGATATTGCTAGGACATGATTATCGACACCCTTATAAACAATTCAAATCAGTTTGAATAGAAGAATTAAATTCCCATTACAGTAAAATTAGATGCATCTGTGTTATCTGAAAATATTTGAGGTTCTTTTTAATACTCTAAACCAGGGGTCTCAAACTCAAATATTATCTACCTGTGCGGAGTTTAATCCAATCCTTAGGGGGGGTTGGAGAAGCTCCTGTTACCGCTGGTTTAGTGACCACTGATAAAGTTTTTTCCTCTACCCTAGATATCTCAGCATTTCTAGAAACTACTTCTGATGATATTTCTTCCAGGGCAACTTTGTTGGTTTCCTTTACCTCTGAATTAGATAAAGAGAAAATATTGCGTGCTTATTTTCCCAAAAAATCTGAAAAGTTTTGTGGTCAAGTAATTCAAATTTTCCCGGATGTTTCTCGGGCCACTCAGGTACGGCGCAAGGCTTTTTTAGAATTGCGCCCTCGAGTGTTGGCCATCGGAGCAGTTTTTCATCTTAGGTTCCCATGCAAATGTCTCATTATCTTTCAGGGTAAAAGGTATTTATTTTTTGAGCCTGAGCAGTTGGTTGAATTTTTGAAAGATAAAGTTTGAGTCAGTCTCTTAAAGAATAGGAGTATTGAATCATTCTTTGGGGCCTCTCAGTTTTTCTTTGTACTTTTTTAATTAGGCATAACTCCTTCTTGAAGTGGTCTACTATTTGGTGGTTTTCTTTAAATTTGTTTTTTCTTGTATTTATTATGTGCTTGTAACATGATTGCTTTCTTTGTAATATGTATAAAAGTCTTATAAATAAAAAATTAAAAAAAGGGAAAAAAAAAAAAAAATTGCTTTGAGGGCCAAATGAGGACTTGTAAAGTAACCCGGGGGCCGCATAAGACGCGGGGCATCATTTGCATAAGGGGCCTCATTTGCATAAATATTTGCATAATGTTACTATACACTAACTTTTAGTAAACATGCCTCTTTAATGAGTATGGATAAAGAAAGACTAAAAGATTTAGAAACAAGAAGACAATAATTAAACTGGGAACCCCAAAAGCCAAACTTGGAATGTACAACAACACTGTAGAAATAAAACTATAAATTAATTTCCTCTTGTACTAAACAAAGCGCAAACATTAATGATGCACATTTCCCAGAGCTGACATATTCCAGTTAATAAATTCAAAATAAAGAGATATTTTTCTACCTTTTGTGCATTTTTTTCAGTTGCAATTGTTCCAGCCACTTTCTTCTGGTTTCTTCATGTCTTCTGCTAACTCTCCATCGTCTGCTGTCCATTTGCCCTTTCTTCTCTCCTAGTTTTTTTCCATTCTCTCTCTACATCTGCTTTAACATACTAATCTTTCTCCTTTTTCTCTTTCCTCATTCCTATTTCATCCACTCAAATTTTACCCCTCCATCCTCAATCCCCACTTACTCTCCCAATACCTGGCCAATTGTAGATTTGTCTTCTCTCCCAGACAAAATATTTTTCCCCTCTCCATTTCACTTTCCCAGCTCCATCCCATTCTAATCCTCCCCCAACATCAGCTCCCTTCTAGTTCCAGCCCCACCCAGCATCCGCTCCCTTCTAGTCCCCCCATCAGTCCATTTCCAGTCCTATCCTAGCCTCACCATCAGCCCATTTCCAATCCTAGCCCCCCATCAGCCCATTTCCAATCCTAGCTCCCTCCCCTCACAGCCCATTTCCATTCCAAGCCCCCCTCCCCATCAGCCATTTGCAGTTCAAGCCCCCCTTCCACTCAGCCCATTTCCAGTGCTAGCAACCCCCCCCCCCCCGCCCATTACCAGTCCTAGACCCCCCATAGCCCATTACCAGTCATAACCTCCCCATAGCGCACTTCCAGTTTTACCCCCCATCACCCCATTTTCAGTCTTACCCCCCCTTAGCCCATTACCAGTCATAACCCCCCCTGCCAATAGCCCATTTCCAGTCATAACCCCCCCGCCAATAGCCCATTTCCAGTCCTAGCCCCCACCATAGCCCATTACCAGTCATAACCCCCTGCCAATAGCCCATTTCCAGTCATAACCCCCCCTGCCAATAGCCCATCTCCAGTCATAAACCCCCCCGGCCAATAGCCCATTTCAAGTCATAACCCCCCCCTGCCAATAGCCCATTTCCAGTCATACCCCCCCTGCCAATAGACCATTTCAAGTCATAACCCCCCTCCTGCCAATAGCCCATTTCCAGTCCCACACCCCCCTCCCCATCAACCCAGGTAAATTAAAAAAAAACCTGGCTTCTGCTGCTGCAGCAGAAAATCAGCTGTCCCGCGGCCCCTTCCCCTCTGCGCCGAGAGCCCTGAGTTGTGCTTCATCTGCAGGTGCTTTTTAAGCCGCGAAGAGAGTATTTCCCTCTCGCGCGGCTTAAGCCTAGTCACTTTTCAAGCCTCGCGAGAGGGAAATACTCTCTTCGCAGCTTGAAAAGCACCCGCTGATGGAAGCACTCTCGGGGATCTCCGGGCAGAGAGGAAGGGGCCGCAGGACAGCTGATTTTGCTGCTTGAGCAGCAGAAGCCAGTTTTTTTTTTTAAAAAATTGACCGTCGATTCTGCCGTTGCCACGGCGGCAACGGCAGCAGCAGAAGCCGTCGCGGGCCGCACAACGTTCTCTCGCGGGCCGCATGCGGCCCGCGGGCCGCGTGTTTGAGACCCCTGCTCTAAACCCTCGTGGAATTGCCTCTTGTGTGCAGTATTCTGCCAACGTGACTCCATGTAGGACTAATCATATAGACCTTTACATTAAGTTAGAAATATCTGTCCAATCAATGGGCTTATCTTGCTGATCCCCCCCCCCCCATTTGCAACAATGATGGTATGTATAGAACAGAATTCACATATTCTCCTGAATATCCAACGGTGTGCTGCCATTTATAGGAAGTCATCCTGCACCTTGACCTTAAAAAAAAAAAAAGAAAAAAAAAGAAAAAAAAAAAGTCCAATACGTCTAAATAAGAACATCAAAAAAAGAAATTCAATATTTTCTCATTGTTTCAGTAAAAGGGCAATTAGTTTTGCTCATACCATGACAGTCATGAACCTCACTTTTAAGCTTAGGGTATGTAGTGTATGATTTTAGTCTCTCAAATTTACTGCTAATGTTGTGTGGTACTTGTTTTGTGCCAAAGAGAGCTTCCTTCTGGAGTTCATAAGATGTAACATGTATGGTTAGTTTGTCAGGATATGCTTGGAAATTCTTCTTTATCAAATCTGTAGCTCCCAATACAATGGGAAATATTTTGTTATTTTTCTGCCACGTTTTCTTGGTTTCCGACTGCATTTCCTGGTCTTTCAGGATCTTCTCCCTCTCCACATGATTCACAGAATAACCACTTAGAACTGATACCTCTATCAATGCTGTTCTGGTGTTTTTCTCCTTTACCACTATGTCTGGTTTCCTCTCATCCAGCTTATCTTTCGGAATGGGAATGGGAACCTCTTCATTCTCTGTAATCCTGTTAGGGTCCTGACCCTAGTGCTTTCCAGGCACAGTGATCTTGTAGTGTTTATAGTGTATAAGGCGTGCTACTTTCTAATGCCTTTCTGTGTAGAAATTTTCTGTCATCAGAACTTCACAGCCAGCTATGAGGTAAGTCACAGTTTCCAAGTCTTTCTTATAGAATTGACATATATATGTTTTGCCAGTTTTTTTAATGCTTACTGTAAACCAGCTCATCCATAATCCACTGTCGTGGGCTGCAACTGTCAATCTTTCATCCTTCGGTTTTAGTTCACCTCTCCTTAACCATTCATGTGTCCATTCTTGAACGACAAACAGTTCCTGGAGTAACACTTTGTATTTCCCACTTTGTGCATTTGCTGCTTTTTTTTTCCTTGTTTGCTAATCTAATTCTTTGAAGAGTTTTTTTCTCTTGTTTTGCAAATTCTGTTGCTTCTTTTCCTATGTGTGATTGTGGATTCTCACTCATTCCTTCTGGTAATTGGAATGCTTGTCTATATTTGACGATGGAGACAGATTCTAGATGTTTACTTTCATATTTCAGCACTCTTTGTATATTTAGATCCGATGATGCTGTTAGATAGGTCTGGAGGCCTTTGATAGTAGCTATGTTGTTGTTAAGTGCCGTTGAGTCTGTGTCGACTCATGGCAACCCTCTGGATAGTTGTCCTAAATTGTGTTCGGACTTCAGTCAGGCAGCTCATTGACAGACTGGTACCCATAGCTGCTGTTATATCGATCCATCTCATTGCTGGCCTTCCTCTTTTGTGTTGACCTTCTATTTTGCCATGCATGTCTATCTCTAATGATCTCTCTCTTCGCATGATGTGTCCAAAGTATGAAAGTCTGTCTTGTCATCTGAGCTTCTAAAGAAAGCTTAGGTTTGATCTCCTCTAGTACTGACTGCTTTGTTCTTCGGGCAGTCCATTATATACACAGTATTTGTCGCCAGCATCATAATTCAAAGGCATCAATTTTCTTCCTGTCTATCTTTTTCACTGTCAAACCTTCACATCCATATGTTATTGAAAATACCATGGCTTGGACAAGTCGAATATTTGTTTGGAGAGAGACATCTCTGCTCTTGAGAATCTTGTCTAGGTCTTTCATAATCATTCTGCCAAGAGCAATCTGTGGTCGGATTTCTTGTCTGCTTGTTGCTTTCTTATTAGTAGTTTATCAAGTAGGTTAGTTATCCATGATTTCAATTTCTTCTCCTTCAACGATGAACTTATTGATTTTGCCAGCTGTCTTATCTTTGACTTCTTTACATTAAGCTCCAGGCCCATTTTAAGACTGTTCCTTCATTGTGAGAAGCAAATGTTTCAGATCATCTTCACTTTCAGCCAGTAATGTGGTATCATCAGCATAGGGAAGGTTGTTGAGTCTTCCACCAATCTTTACACTTCTCTTGTCTTCATACAATCCTGTTTCTCTGTTTATTTGTTCTGCATATAAATTAAACAGGTAGGGGAAGGTATGCAGCCTTGTCATACACCTTTGCTTATTTTAAACCATTCTGTTTCTCCTTGTTCCGTTCAAACTGTTGCTTCTTGATCAATGTACAGATTGTGCAAGAGAACGATCAGGTGTTCTGGTATACCCATGCTTCTTAATGTGGCCCAGAGTTTCTCATGGTTTACACAGTCAAAAGCCTTGCTGTAGTCGATTAAAGCACAAATAGATATCCTTTTGGTATTCTTTAGTCTTTTCAAGGATCCATCTCATATGCACGATGTCTCTTGTTCCTCGCCCTTTCCTGAACCCTGCTTGCACTTCAGGTAGTTCTTGTTCCAGGTATGGTGGTTGTCTTTATTGAATAATCTTCAGTAGAATCTTGCTGGCATGTGGGATCAGAGCAATCATGCAGTAATTTCCACAGTCAATTGGATCACCTTTCTTTAGTATTGGCATAAATACAGATCTTTTCTAGTCAGTTGGCCATGATGATTTCTTCCAAATTTCTTAGCAGAGCCTTCTAAGTATGGTAACAGCTGCATCAGATTGCTGTAATATTTCTATGGGAATGCCATCAATGCCTGGTGCTTTGTTCTTTGATAAGGCTTTCAATGCTGCTTCAACCTCTTCTTTCATCACCAATGGTTCCAGATCATAAGGTAGAGGCTGAAAAGGCTGTTGGTGCACTTGATTTTTATCATATAGAAACTCTGTATATTCTTACCACCTTTTCTTGATCTTCTCAGTATCATTCAACATAGAACCTTGAGCATCTTGCAACATTCCAATTCGAGGCTGGAATTTTTTCTTTAACTCTTGTAGCTTTAGGAAAGCCGATCTTGTTCTTCCTCTAATAGTTTCTGCTTCTGTTTCCTTGCATGCATCATTGTAGTACTTTTCCTTGTCTTGTCTTGCTGCACATTGGAAATCTCTGAGTTCTGTGATTGACTTTTTCTCCTCTGGCTTTAGCTTCTCCGTGTTTCAGGGCAATTTTCAGAGTTTCTTGGGTCATCCAATTTGACTGTTTTTGCTTTTTCACCTTTTTTTACAGACTTCTCGCTTTCTTCCAACACAACCTTCTTGATGTCATTCCATAACTCTTCTGGAGCTCTGTCATTTATTTATTTTATTTTATTTATTAACATTTTTTATATACCGCACTATTCGTTATCAGCGCGGTTTACATGGAACAAGAAACTTCAGACAAGTTACATTTATCTGATTATTACAGTTAACAGGAAAATCAACTTGGATAACAGGATAACAGGAGCATCTGTATCTAAATTAGCAAATCAGTTTTGCTGGCAGTCTTTAAATTCCAGTGGTATTTTCTGAAGGTCATATTTTTGCTACATTCATGAGTGGCTTGCTCTTTTTCAACTTTAGCTTGAGTTTGCATACTAGTAGTTGGTGATCTGTACCACAGTCAACTCCAGGTTTTGTCTTTGTTGATGTTATAGAGCTTTTCCATTGTTGACTTCCACAGATGTAGTCAATTTGATTTTTGTACAATCCATTGGGTGAAGTCCATGTGTACAGTCGCTGCTTGTGTTGCTGGAAGAAGGTGTTTAATAGAATTCTGCAAGACCAACGATCTTCCTCCAGCTTCATGTCTATTGCCAAGTTCATATTTTCCAATCACTTTACTGCCTTCTTTGTTGCCAACTTTTGCGTTCGTCACCCATGATTATCATGATATCCTGTTTGCATTTTCTGACAATTTCAGCTTGTACTTGTTCATAGAACTCATTAATTTCATCCTCTTCTGCAGCTGTTGTTGGGGCATATACCTGAATTATTGATAGGCATTCTTCATAGATGAATAGATAGTTTCTTCTTTATTATAAATGCAATACCATTTCTTCTTTGTCTTTCATTTCCAGCACAGTAGGCCATGCCATCATCTGATGCAAAGTGCCCGATGCCAGTCCATTTCAGTTTGCTGATACCCAACAGATCAAGTTGTACACGTTCCATTTCATTCTTGACTACCTCCAACTTCCCTTGGTTCATGCTTCGTACATTCCATGTCCCAATATGTAAGACATCTTTACAGCTTCTGACTCTCATGCGCAGCTACATCAGCAGTCAGACATCCCAAGAGCTTTGATCCAACCACATCATAAATGCTGGCTTTACTCTGAAAAGTCTTTAGCTCCTCCTCAGTAGCTAGTTGACCTAGGGGTCTTATCTTCCAGCACTATAGTGCAATTTTCTTTGTTGTGACTATCCATTGGGTTTTCATGGCAAGATAAAGAAGTAGATTGCCAGGACTTTCCTCCGCACAGTTTAAGTTTAGTGATGTTGCCGTTGTCAAAGAAATGTGATCCTCCACCGCCAGCACTGTCCCATTCTGCTGCTGCCCAGATGGATGGTTTGTCTTGGTCTGGCACCTCAGCTGAGACCTGTCTATCTTGGGAGACCCTGCCAGTAGTTAAATTACTGATAGCTTAGCCCTCAGCATCACTGATGCACACAAGCCCTCACAGCACGACAAGCTGCAAACCAAGTGAGGGAGTAGCTGTGTAGGTGTAATCAATTTGCTGACTCTCCTTCAGCTCTAGGAATGTACAGTCTTGGCATACATGAATTCTTATAAATTGCTGTATTGTCATGGAGGACTTTCTTCTTCGCACAGCCAGCTGTTCAAGATCTTTAATGGGCCATTTTACAATCCCAAAGCTGTATGAGAGGACAGGAATTGCCAGCTGATTGCTGGCTTGTATTTTATTCCGTGATGTTAAGGCACTTTTCAATAATGCATTTTGCAGTTTTTCTTGTGGCAGTTTTCCTCTTTCTTCCAGTTTTTGGCGGATTCTCTTTATACATCCTCTTGATTTAAATATAGGGTTTGTAGAATAAATGTAGCAGTACGTTATCTCCTCTTTATCTGCAGAAGTCCACTTAACCATAGTTAATCGTCTTAACTTTTTCATTAATTTCTGTGGTTTACCTCCTGCCACAGTGGATCCATGAACATGCTCACCATGGCCTTTATTCATGGCAGGGTTGTCACCTGCATTTGCAGTGTCTGCAGTATTGCTACCACCATCATTAGCCCTAGTAAGGAGGCTATGGGTGGGCACTTTTTTATCTTGAGCATGTGGTCAGTATGTATTTTTCTTTTTCTTTCATACCATACTTAAATTGTAGTGATACCTGGCTGGGATTTAGGATAGATTTTGTACAATGGGATCACCACATGAAGTACCCAGCAAGACCTGGGGAGGAAACTATATTCTCTCCCTCTAAAAGAGGCACAGCAATTCAACAACTACATCTAGTGAATTTTTTGCTGCACTTCCCTTTGACCCCCAAATAGGAGAGGATGGTTTCTATCCATTGACCTCTGGGTTATGAGCCCAGCACGCTTCATTGTGTGTACCCTAGTCTTTTTAATTTTTTAAGGAATAACCAATTTGTTTACCCATTCCACTCCATTCATTATTTATAGACCTCTATCATATCTCCCCTCCTCCGTCCAATTTGAAGAACACTAATCCTTTAAGCCTTTCCTCGTAGGGATATCTTTCAATCCCCTTTATCATTTTGATGGCTCTTCTTTGTACTGTTGCTAATTCTACTATATCCTTTTGGTGACCAGAACTGCATACAATATTGAAGGTGCGGTCTCACCATGGAGCAATACAGAGACATTATACAGTAATATCCTTTGGTTTGTTCTCCATTCCTTTCCTTATAATTCCTAGTATTCCATTTGTTTTGTTGGCCGCTACTGCACACTGGACAGAGGGTTTCAACACATCCACAATGATGTCTAAATCCTTTTCCTGCGTGGTGATTCCAAATGTGGAACCTTGCATTGTGTGACATAATTTGGATTGTTCTTCTCTAAGTACATAACTTTGCACTTGTCCACATTAAATATCACCTGCCATTTGGACACCCAGTTTCCCAGTTTCTCAAGGTCCTTTTGCAGTTTTCACAATTCTCTTGTGTTTAACGCCTTTGACTAATTTTCTCATCTGCAAATTTGATCACCTCACTCATATTCAAATAAAGATGAGTTCGCTGTATGGACTTTCATAAACATTTGTCCAAAACAAAATGGATATGTTCAAAGGCATCTACAGAATGAACTCAAATTTCAAACTGTAGAATTTCTACTAATTTGCTTATTGGATCCTTCTGACGGAAAAGATACTTGAACTACCTAGAAACTAGGGGTTTGCAGGGTCCTAAACAGCTTTGCTTTACCAGAGGTAGATACCACAGTAAATATGAATTGAAACAGACCAGGTAGGGAATTACCCTGAAAAATAGTTCACTATTAACCTAGTGCAGTTAAGTCCTCTGATCCTGCTTTCTCCAAGTCCACAACTGGCCCTTGTGGGTGCATTTGTACAATATTTTCCTCTTCTATTATAAATTACTAATAACTGAATGGCAGAAAGTTCCTAATTGCTATTTTAAGGGGGGTATGTGGCTGCCTTAGCAACAACTACTCAGCATCTCTTACCTGCCTCTTTAAGGCACAATGTACTGACAGATTTATCTCATTTTGCTTATTTATTTACATTCTCTTATATACCGTGCTATTCTGCATCAGTGCGGTTTACATTGAACAAACAAATTACATTGAACAGGGTATTATAACTTGGAGATAACTATTTTACAGGGAACATGGGCTATGGAGGGTTAAGTGGCTTGCCCAAGACCACAAGGAGCACCTGTGGGACTAGAAACCCCAGTCCTTCTGGCCCAAGGTTGCTGTCCTCTAGTGGGATCTGAACCCCTGACCTTCCGGCCTGAAGTACCTTGCCCCAACCACTAGGCTACGCCTCCACCCCATGCATGGGGAAAATGCTTAGGGGTATGTTTACTAAAATCCCGGTAATGTGCGCGGCCTGCTAGTGTGCGGGTGCCATATAAGGAGTGGGTGTGTCTGGCTGAAAAAAGCAAAACCTGGATTATTCATGCGCTAATGTGCACGGCGCCCATGTGTGCCCCGCACATTAGCGCATGAGAAAGCTGCGTGGGAGGCATAAGTGGCGTGCTGATGTGCAAGCAAAGGAGCAGAGCCACAGCACAATGGTTAAGACACTGACCAATGGTGCAGGGATCATGGGTTCAATCCCCCACAGTGCCCAATGAAGACAGCTGGCTGAGGCATTACTTTAGGAGGCATTTAAATAATGGGCAGCATGACTTCCGGTAGCATGGTGAGCTGAGCGGGTTGCAGCCCTCTTAGCTCCGAGGCCCTTTCTCTTCTCTCACCCCTTAATCTTACTGTGACAGCCTCGTACTTACTCAGTAGTGGGTGAGTGCTCTTCTAATAGCACGGGGCTGTGAAACGCTGTCTGAGGAGTTCTGGAAGTGCCCCGCATGGCGACAAGACCCCCCCGCCGTGAAAAGCCACGTGGAGGAGATGCCAAAATGGCGGAGGGGGCCCTGGAAGGATCGTTGCCTGGGACCCCGCTGACGATGGTGGAGGAAGTCTCAAAGGCGGTGGTGGTCGCGCTGGAGGAACACCTGGGAGGGCTGGCGACACAGATCTCCGCCGTGGCACAAGCGGTAGCAGAATTTTCTGGCCGCGTGGAGCAGGCTGAGACTCGCATATGCTCGCTGGAAGATCTGCAAGTGTGAGATGAAAACCGGCTCAAGAGGTTGGAGGAGACCTTGGCCAGGCAGCAAGATAAGATCGAAGACCTAGAGAACCGCAGCCGGCGAAACAATCTGCGCTTTATTGGCATCGCTGAGACGGTGCTGGAGAAAGACTTGCGCTGCTTTCTAGAAAAATGGATTCCTGAACACCTGCCTCTGGATGGAGAAGTGGGGCCCATTGTGTTGGAGCGCGCACACCGGTTGGGATCGTATCGGGCCGATGACAGCAGGCCAAGGGCTGTCATCGCCCGGTTTCTGAATGTGGCGCAAAAGGAGGGAGTGCTATGCGCCTTGCGTCTCTACCGGAGATCGGGGGCCACCGCAAACAGGGTGCTCATCTTTCAAGATTACTCCGCTGGAATTGCACTACGCCGAAAGGCCTTCAGAGAAGCCTGCGGCAGGCTGGTGGAGAGGGGCATCCGCTTCACTTTGGCTTACCCGGCTACTTTGAGGGTAGACTCAGAGAGTGGATGCCGGGTCTTCTCCTCACCGCAAGAAGCCATGGATTTCTGTAACGGCCTTGGATGAGAGCACAGGTTTGGGCCAACAGTGAATGCTCAGCTTTTGTTTGGGGGCTAAGGCCTCTGGGACCAGGCGCGGCAGGAGTTCTCTCCCTTTACGGGACTTAGCTCACGTTGAGCTTAATCCAGTGGAGAACCTCTTTTTTGGAACTTTTATGGGCTGGACTAAAGGCCTCTGGACTATAAATATGTGGGCTGGTCATACTGTTCCCCTCGGTGGGGACCTGGGTACCCCTTATGTTGCCACTACCCTATGCGGGGCCCTGGGTACCTATTCTTATTATTATTATGAAGCACAGTAGGATGCTGAGGATGATGCGGCTGAATATGATTATGATTATGCTGACTGTGCTGATGAGGGTGTTGATTTATGTGGTTGTTTTCTTTCTATCCCTCCTTCCTCTTTTTTTTTTTATTTTTTTTGTAATGTTTGATAATATGCTGAGGGGTAATTGTCTTTCTGTATTGTTATATATTGTGAGGCATGGCTAGCCAACCGGTACTAGGGTCGGACCCATGTGGGGGGCCCTGTGGTTTCGTTTTTTATTCTTTCCTCCTCCTTTTCATTTTTCTCTCTTCCCCTTTTTTTTTTCTCTTCTCTCTCTCCTCTTCTTTTTCTCTCCCTTTTCCTCCTTTGGGATTTTATTCCCTTCAAGGGGGGCTAGGGTAGGAACTGGATGCGGGGCCCTGGATTGGGCGCCGGGGATTGTATTCCGGGGGTGGGGGGAGGTGGGGGAGGAAGGGGGAGATACCTAGGGGTTCTTCCCGCGCTGCTCTTGCGCGGAGCCGCGGGGGGGCTCCGGCCCTTGGCCGTTTGGGAGGAAGGGTTCCAGTTGATAGGGGGAGGGTAGGCACGAAACTATGAGAATGTGAGTTTGGGGTCTGTTCTTTCTGCGGAGGTCGGTAATGAGAAGTATGGGGCTTGGTTGTTTAATTGGGTGAGGGGGAGGAGGGGGAGGGCCTTGCATGTAATGGAAGTCAAGGTGGAGCCAAAGTGGATAGTCTGGCGGTGGGAGGAGGGGGTGGCAGAGGGGGCGAAACGGGGGGGAGGGGTTGGGGGGATGGGGGGGCGGGTTGGTAAACAGATGGGCTTATCTCAGAGGGGTGACGGGGGTACTGGATATCTGCTAGGTTTATATGTGTGGTTGGGATGGTGTGTTTGCTGGCTGGGCTTGTATGTTCGATGGTTGGTGTGGCTGTGGCTGTGGCAGTTTTGGATAGATCGGCTGTGGGTGGTGGGGGAGACCCTAGGCTGGGGGGGTTTCCGCCTACTGGACGGGCGGGTTATTCTTTCCTGGAGGCTCAACTGGAGTGTGGATACTGGGTAGTGCCGTTCGCTTCGCGACTTGGAATGTTTGTGGGTTAGGCTCTCCAATTAAACGTTACAAGGTGCTGCAGCATTTGCAATGTCAATGTATTAGTGTGATATTGCTTCAAGAAACGCATCAATCGGAGGCGGAGCATGCAAAATTGTGCAGGGGCTCTATTTCACATGTTTATGGGGCCCCAGTTTTGGGGCGGAAGAGAGGTGTGGCCATCTTATTTACCAAATCAGTTACCTGGGTCGAGGAGCGTGTCGTCACGGACCCGGAGGGCTGCTATGTCTGTGCATGGGGGATACTCAGTGGCTCGAAGGTGGCTATCTGCTCGGTGTATGGGCCTAATGTTTATGAGGCTGGCTTCTACCGGGCTCTGGCTAATATTTTGGAGGATACTGGGGGCTATCAAGTGGTTATGGGTGGGGACCTTAATGAGGTGCTGGATAGTGCTCTTGACCGCTCTGGAAGAGGGGGGGACGGGAGTCAGAGGGCTCGTAAGAACTTGAGGGGGAACTGTGAGGCGTATAGATTGTTGGACATTTGGCGGGTTCTGCACCCAGGGGAGCGGGATTATACTCATATGTCCCGGGCCCATGGGACGTGGTCCCGTATTGATTACTTTTTGATCTCGGAGGCCTTGTTTGGGCGGGTAGTAGCATCAGTAATTGGTTCTTCTGTTTTTTCTGACCATGCGATGGTTGTTGGAGCTTCGCAACCCTGGCTCTAATTGCAACCGGCTTTGGAGATATCCTTTGGACCTTAGTGGGGACGCTCAGTTTGAGGCGCACCTCCGGAAGTGCTGGGAGGACTATGTGGCCTTTAATGACACGCCGGAGACCTCCCCCTCTCTTCTTTGGGAAGCTGGAAAGGCGGTTATGCGTGGGGAAATCATTAGTTATCATGGCCTGCGACGTAAGCGCTTAAACCAACAGATTTTGTTATTGGAGAAGGATCTGGCTAGGGCTCAGAGGAGGGTAGCTGCATACAAATCTGCAGCAAATCAACGCATACTGCGTGAAATCCAGTTGGAACTGGAAATGCTCCTTCATCGCCGCGCCCAGAAATCTCTGTTGTACTACCGATTTAAGCTTTATCAGCATGGTAACAGGGCTGGTAAGTTGATGTCGGCTCTGGTGCGACCTGAGGTAGGCGCCAGACATATTGGGGCCATTAGGCATCCCGATGGGACAATCAAGCAGGACAAGAAGGCGATTGAGGCCGTTTTTACCGACTTTTACCGACGTCTTTATGCGAATGAGGGGGACCGGGAGGATGAGAGTCGGCTTTTTTTAGGCGGTTGTGTCTTACCGTGGCTTACCACTGAACAGCTACAGCTCCTTAACTGGCCAATCTCGGGGAGGGAGGTTCAGGAGGGTATTAAACATTTGAAAAATGGCAAAGCTCCGGGGGTCGACGGCTTTCGTGGCGAATTCTACAAGCTTCTGGGCGCCGCTTTGGTGGCCCCCCTGGTGGGATATTATGAAGATTTGGTGCAAAGAGGGCGGTTCCCGTATGAGGCAAATAAAACGCTAGTTACTGTTTTGCCTAAGCCTGGGAGGGATCCCCTTCTTCCGGGATCTTATCGCCCAATCTCGCTTCTTAATGTAGATATTAAACTCTTCGCCAAAATTATGGCGGATAGGCTGGCCCCTTTGCTGCCGACTTTGATACATCCCAACCAGGTGGGATTTGTAAGGGGCCGCCAGGTGTCCCATAATCTACATCGGATCCTGCTCTCTTTCTGTGCAGAGCACGTTAAGAGTCACGGCTCCTTACTTATCAGTTTCGACGCTGAAAAAGCGTTTGATAGGGTCCAGTGGAGCTTTATGTACCAAGTTCTTGAGGTGATGGGGTTCGAGGGCTTCTTTGTGGATGTGATCAGGTTGTTGTATGCTGCTCCGCTTGGGGCCCTCTTGGTGAATGGCGATGTGACAGAGGATTTCGCTATTCAGAAGGGGACGCGGCAGGGGTGCCCGCTGTCCCCACTTTTATTTGTTCTTACTCTGGAACCTCTTTTGCATAGGATTCGTGAGGCTACGCAATTTCGTGGGGTCCCGATGGGCCGGGAGGAATTCCGTGTGGCGGCATTCGCGGATGATTTGCTAGTGCATTTGGGGGATCCACAGGTTGGGCTGCCTCCCCTTTTACATCTAATACGGGAATATGGGTTGGTTTCGGGTTTTAAACTTAACTTGGATAAGTCAGAGGCGATGTTATTGGGGGCCGCGGTGGGACAGGCTTGGCAGGGCGACTTCCCCTTGCGATGGGCGGCTGGTTATTTTAAGTATCTGGGGGTCTACTTGCCGGCGGAACTCGGACCTCTATAGCCTGAATGTTGATCGGGTGCTTGCCTCTATATCGTCTGCGGGGGATAAGTGGCGAGATTTACCGCTGTCCCTGGGAGGGCGTATGGCATTGTGCAAGATGACTCTTTTCCCTAAACTTCTTTATGTGCTTCAGACGCTTCCGCTGTTTCTCAAACGCTCAGATATTCGGCGGGTGGATCGGGAGTTTAATAGGTTGCTTTGGCGAGGAGGTAGGCCTCGGGTGCGTTTGAACGTACTTAGTCAACCTCGCGAGTTAGGCGGTTTAGGCTTCCCGGATGTGCGGAAATATAGCGTTGCATGTTACGCTTTGTTCGTGACTGGTTATGGGATTTAGAGGACTATTCTCCTGTAGGTACGCTTGCGGATGTGGTTTCTCCATTGCACTTGCGGTATCTTCATGCTAAAGTGGTTAAGGGGGTGGGGGGCACTCTCCTTCTTCGGCGAGTTCTTTTAGACCCGGTGAGAATGGCTTGGTGGCATTTCTGTACAGGTCGCCGACTTGCGGCAGCGCATACCCCTTATCTTCCTATCCGAGGGAACGAGGATTTTGTACCGGGTTTGGGGAGATCGCCTTTTACGGCATGGGACCGGATGGGGATCGTCAATTTGGAACATGTGCTGACCCCAGAGGGGGGGATGGTTGATTTCTCTACCCTGTGCCAGCAATACCCATTAGATCATAATGTTTTTCGATACGCCCAACTTCGTAGTTATGTCCATACGGTTCCCGTGGCATCTATGAAAGGGGAGGTGAGTACGACGGTTGAGATGGCGTTGTTAGGAGGTGAGCAGGGAATGCGTGTGTCTGGGCTATATAAGATGTTATGGGAAGGGGTTCCTCCTCTTGACTTGGCACCCCTGGCGTCCGCATGGACGGCTGACCTAGGGGAGGCAGTGACTGCAGACGAGCTCCTACAGGGGCTGGCTGCTATTCCATCAGTGAGTGTCCTAGTCCCTCATCGTGACACCCAATATAAGATTTTGTGACGGTTATACTTTGCACCTCTCAGGGCGTGGCGGGCGGGGGTGGGAGACGATCATCGCTGTCCTCGGTGTGCAGCACCCCGGGCTACATTAGGACATATGTTTTGGCGTTGCCGGTGTGTTCAGATGTTCTGGGAGAAGGTGCGTGACTACCTGTCCACATGTTTACGACAGTCTGTGCCATGGAGTGCTAAGACTGTGGTGCTTGATGTGTGGGAGTCAACATGGTCGAATGATTTGGGGGAAGTGAGATGGAGATGGCTGCGATTGGTGTTGGTGACTGCTCGGGTGACTGTGTTGCAGCAGTGGTTGGATACTAAGGGCCCCCTGTATGGACTTTGGCGAATCCAGCTTCATAGGATACTGCTCATGGAGCAGTTATGGGCCCGGGGGACTGAGAAGCGGTGGCAGCGGTTCCTGGAGGGCTGGGGATCCCACTTGCACTTACTGCCTTGGAGAGTTCGCAGTAGGATTATGAGGCGGCCTTGAGGGCTGTGCAGGGTGAGTGTGCAGCTTGTCTGGCCCTTTTTGCAAGCTCGGTATGAATGCTTGGATGTCAGTCAACCCCTCTGTTACCAAGGGAGGGCTTGGGGAGGGGGGGGAAACAGGTTGGTGGGTGGGGGGAGGGGTAGGATCGGGGTGGGAGGGCAGGAGCGACGTAGTTTGCTTGTGTATGATATGGTACTTGACGGCGGGTTTGGGAGCAGAGTCAACCCCAAACCTGGCGGTATTTTCTCAGGGTCTTTCTTTCTTTTATCTTTTACCATCAGGTACATTCAGCTGGCTGTGTCGTTGTGGGGGGTGGGGAGTGTCTGGGGGGGGGGGCATTGGGAATCACATGGGGGAGTCCTGCTAAAATTGGGGGTCTTTGCGGATTTGTAAAGTGTGTTAATTGTGTATTCTTGTGTACTTTTGTATGCAGCGTTTGTATTTTGTGCATACTCTGTTTTCAATTACCCACTTGTTCTGGTGCTATCTCTTGTATAGGCCCTGTTCTATTTGGTTCTTTTTGAATAAAAAACAGATTAATCATAAATAATGGGCAGCATAAGGCGGCGCACTGATGTGCATAAGGCGGTGTGCTATTGCTTTAGGAGGCATTTTAATATTGGGCGGCATAAGGTGGCACGCTGATGCACAAGCACAGGAGCAGAGCCACAGCACAATGGTTTAGACACTGATCAATGGTGCAGGGATCATGGGTTCAATCCCCCACTGTGCCCAATGAAGAAGGCTGGCTGAGACATTACCTATTATGGGTAAGTTTGCTTTAGGAGGCATTTTATTTTTTATTTTAATTACTACTACTAGCAAACGCACTCTCAAAGTGTGTTAACATAAGGCGCCCCATAAGGCACATTTTAAAGTGCACTGTCAGCCAAGGCACCCTAGAATGTTGCTGATAGGGCGCTTTATAGGGTGCCGTATGAGTTACCGCAAGGTCACAGCAATGTTTTTGATGGCAGCACTGTGCAGTTTAAGGAATGCACAGCATAAGTAGGTGTGCTGACATGCAAGGAGGAGCAGCAGTGTAGCACAATGGGTAAGGCACTGACTGCTGATACAGGGGTCATGAGTTTGCTCCCCAGTGTGCCTAATACATAAGGCTGGCTGTGGCATCAGCTTTGCAATGTATGTATTTTTTCCTGCAGCACTTTAGTTGTATTTTATTAATTGCTGCCAGCAAACAGGTCCTCACGTGCCGTAATTGAAGGTGCCGCATAAGGCACCCTATAAGGCACTCCATAGGGCACATTATAAAGTGCACTGTCCGCCACGGCACCCTAAACTGTCCCCTATAGGGCACCCTATAAGTTGCTCCACAGGATAACGTATAGTGCACCTTATATGGACGGTAACCATAAGGTAACCTATAGGGCGCCCTATAAAGCGCCCTCTGAGGCCCCTTATGGGTACAGTACGATGAGGGTGTTTTTGCTGGCAGCAATAATGTACATTAAAAAGAGATAATGCTCTGGGCAGCCCCATCAAATAACCCCACTGTGGGTTTGAACCCATGACCTCTGGCTCCACAGGCAGTGAAGTAACCATTGTGCTACAGCCCTATAGCTGCTAGCAAGCCCCTGTCTGGCTGCAAAGGGAGTGCACGTCACCACACAGTCTGCTGTGGTCACCAGGATAGGGTTAGCCCAACCGTACCCATGATGCACTGCACATGCAAATCAGCTGTCCACAGATAAACACAAGATGGGGAATGCACCCCCACAGCACCTCGGCCTGGTAGGGGGTACTGACCATGTGCTTTACTGGCACAGAGTAGCTACACACCGTCACATTGTGCGGGTACTGTGCTCACCCTGAGGGTGCGGTGAGGCGCCCAGCACCAGGTCCATAGCACCTTCCATGGCTGAAAGAGGCCATGCTGGAGGTCCAAAGCAGTGTTCATGTGTGAGATAGGTAGTTTCTGCAGAAACACCTTGGATATCTCTGTCTCAGTCAGGTGTAGCCTCTATGGACCCCTAGGTGGGCTATGTACCACCACCACCACCACCCCCCCCCCCTCCTCCAGGGCTGAGGGTGGCAAACAGGGTCTACTATCAACAGATCCACATTCTACCTCCCTGCAATGGTGGCAGTAGAGGGGACCATCAACTCCGGTCCTGCTGGGGAACAGACACCCTACAGGGCAGTCAATACAGCTCTGTACACATCCATAACACAATAGCAGACAGACATTAGGCCTGGATATGCTAAGCTGCACCCCACCACTTTCTGATATTCTCCTGCAGCAAGCCTTCAGCCGCTGCACCCTGCAAGCCGCTCCATCAAGACACATACCAGCTGCAAACAGTCTGCTAGCTAGTCCATAGTGCATGTTCCCAGTGGAAATGCTTGCACCCAGAACTGGGATGTCAGCATACACAACAAGCAGATAAATCAGTGACTGGGCCCCAAAAGGAAACCCATAAATATCACATGTGAGAAATACTATATAGCACTATGGGGGTGCCTAGCCATGCTGTCATCACTGCACAGTCAGGGTGAGAGTGATCCCCAGCAGGACATACTGAGGTCACCCTGTCTGTGTAGGTGGTGGCCGGGCACTACAATGTCCCAGCCAGTGCCCTATGCCCTGTGCAGATGCATCCTGGCCAGGTCACCCTGTCCGGGCTATACCCATGGTACCTTGCTCCTCATTATGCACATTGGCAGGCCAATACTGGCAACAGTGCTGGCAGTGTGGACTGTGGAAGGTGTTTGCAGCCACCACACACTGTATAGACAGACACACACTCCCACACCTATGCCAGCATTGTGCTACTATAGAGGGGTTTAGCAGCCCTGCCCACCACACCAGTCCTGGGCACAGTACAGGCATGGATATGCTACACAATACTGTTGGGGGTCACTCCCCAGGGTGGTAAACACTGTCAGAGACCAGACCTGAAGCACACAACGCAGACATCAGAAAGATTGTTATGATAGAGCTCAATGAGCAAACTGTGCTTAACGTAGGACTTGCTATCTGCCAGTAATCATAGGAAACATTTGATAGGTGTGTACCGTATACCCAGGTGTAGGATGGCATTGCTAAGGTATGCAAGTGCTAGTATTGGGAGATGCACGCAGGGCCCAATGTCCTGCCTCTCCAGGAGGCATTAGCCAATGGGGCCTGTGGGTGTGGGTGTGTCTGGCCCTGTTGGCTGTTGCTTTACGGCAGAGGTTCCCAACTCCAGTCCTGGTGTGCCAAATACTGTTCGGGTTTTCATGCTGTCCCTCATGAATATGCATGGGATACATCTGCATACCATGGGGGTGGTGCATAGATATGCAGCACAGGCATCTTTATTAGAGGCAGCATGGAAACTGAATGGTGTTTGGCCCTCCAGGACTGCATTTGGGGGATTCTGCTGTAGGTAATGCACATTTCTATGGTGTTTGTGCTGTGTAGGATAAAATAGAGGTTTTTGACCCATGCTTATGGTCTCAGCAATAATGGTTCAGTCTTTACTACCATGTTTTCTTCATGGGACTGGGTTGGCAGGAGCCCTAGCTGGGATTTGAACCTGTGACCTTCTGGTCCTAAAGGCAGTGGCTGTGTCTGCTGCACCACCATGTTAGCACAAAAGCAGTGCATTCCCTGGGGAGTCCATGGCTGTTTGTCAGACAGGGCCTGTCTGTTGGAGGGCACTGCACCCACGTGAAGAGGGCTAGGCCACCGTCTGCTGTGGTCAGCAGCCACTGCCCCCTCCACCAAAGGTACCCCTCCGCCTCCATGCTGACATGGCCTTATATTGCTGACAGCATCACAGCTAAATGATATGTGGTCCTCCATGACTGCATTGAGGGGACTGTGGTCTAGGTAATGCGCATGTTTCTGGTGTCTGCTCTGTAGGGTAAAAGAGGTGTTTGGACCATGCTTATGTTATCTGCAAAAAAGGTTGGTCTTTACTATCATGGTTTAGTGGTGGGTAAAATATGGGGATTGGGTTTGCAGGAGCCCCAGCTGGGACTTGAACTGGTGATCTTTGGCTCCTGAACACACTGTCTGTGTTCACTGCACCACACTGTGGCCACAGAGACAGTGCAGTCCCTGGAGATAGGATACCTGGCCAAAGGAGTCATAAACCCTGCTCTGCACAATTTCACTGTGGGATCATTCACCTTGTATGGGGACGGAGCGTAGACCCTTCTAAAATTCATTTTTCTTTTTTGGGGCTTTCTTGGGAGTGATTTTTGATGTTTTCCATGACTATCACTGTTGCCCAGCTGGATTATAATTTATTAGAATTTTGTTGTGGTCATTTTCAATTTTTATTTGCTATTTTGTTCTGTGCACATGTATCACACTGCTCACGTTTTGTAGGTTTCCCTGGTTTTGCTGTACATTGCTGAAAGAAATGGTTTCTCTTCCCTTTAAATCGGCTCTAACGCGAGGTTTTCACTCGCGGTATTTTTTTCATCGAATTTCAACCCCGCTCCTGTGCGGGGAGCCTCTCCCTCCCACTCTCCACCCATTGACCCCGTCTCTCCGCCCCTGGGGAGCCTTTCTCCGCCCTCCGGGAGCCTTTCCACGCCTCTATCGCTCATTTGCGCGACGTGCACATGAGCGGGCCCGTTAGTGCAGCGCGCACATGTGCGGGGCACAAAAACGCATCATTAGCGTGCGCTAAGGTACCTTAGCGCACGCTCAAGTGCGCCCCGCACAGTAGCGCGGTTTAGTAAACATACCTCTTAGTGCATCTGGCCATCAGATCTTGCATATAGCTGCTGAAGGACCCATGCACCAAACTCTGTCTTTTAAGGACCAGCATCAGTAAAAGGATTAAATAAACCACATTGATCGTGAGTAGCGCCCTCAATCTAAAAATAATTACAACGAGAGGAAGCCCTTGTTATGGCCATGCAAGATAAACACACATGGTAAACAAGAGGGAAAAATACAGGGCATGTCTACAGGCTTCTTAACTGTGGCAACACGCTCCAGAATGTGGAAAAGCCAGAAATAAGTCAGCCTGCACAATTGTCAAACTGCATCACTTGACCACAGATTTTTAGATTGCCTTCAAAGGTTTGTGCAAAGTTCTATGCGATGTTTGCCAGATCCCTACAATTTAACCCCTTTGGGCAAAGGTCCTACCATACTTTCTCTTGATATTTTTTGCATGGACTAATGTTCTCCCATCTAGAAATGGCAGTAAATTAAGATCTTAAGCAAAGAATGCAACATCTCAAAATTCTGAGAAGCTTTAGCTTTTATTTTTGATTTTCCAGTCTTTAATTCTTCCCCTCTTCAGTGCCATGGAGATTTTCAGCATGTATGCATGTGCACCTACCACATTCCCTTTTCCAGTGGAACTAGTAGAGACAAGGACTGTAGCTGAATTCAAGAAAGCATGGGACAGACAGAAGATATCTAAAGGAAAACAAGCGATGCCATACCCCTAATTTAATGGCTCTGGCCAGTTATGAGAAGAACTGTGCAGGATTATGGGTACTGCAAGGCCCCAATTGTCCAATAACCATTCAGAGGAGTCTTTGCTCTGCTCGAAAATTCAGCTCTTCCTCTGCTGGAGCTGTAAGAGTATGAGCTGGGCCAGAGATACAGCAGCAGCAGTGATAGAGTTCTTTTTAAAAGGCAGCTACTGTAGGTGATCAAATGAGGAGGATGAAAATCAATTTAAGCAGAAAATTAAGGTCCCTAACACTCAATGACTTTCTAAATCAGTCCACTACATAGGTTGCTTAGTTTATTAACGGTGGAAGACAGTATCAAACACTTCAATGAAACCCAAGTACAGAGAATCACTTGACCAATCACTCAGTCAAATACATTTTTTAAATTTGTATAACGAGGAAATTGACTTGTGCCTCATGGTATGGTTATATTCAGGCCAGCATGGCCATGAGGTGAACTAAGAAGTTGTTTAGAAAGCTAGTGGTCCAAGGGTGGCCCCATTACAATATACACAATTAATAAATGCTCCTACACATAAATACGGATCTACGCCAGATCTCTTCTTTGCCCCCAACCACCTTGTAAATAATGACAGCTTCTCCTCACCCATAATCACACCAGTCCCATGGTCAGACCACCTTAGAATTAAAATAGAATTCTCAAGCAGGATTGACAAACTTGATAAGATAAAAACTTCTACATTTACTCCAAGAAGATTTAAAGCCTTCAATAAAGAGCAGTTCTTACTTGACACATTACCTTGCCTTGACTCAACTGAACTTGATTTGAACAAACAAGTGAACAACTGGTATAACACCATTAGCACTGCATCCAAGGCCTTTTCAGACTCAAGAACATTCAAAAACAGACATCATGCTCCATGGTATTCCAAAAACATACGCAATGCTAAGAGGGAATTAAGGAGAATTGAACGCCACTGGAGACGATCAAAATCTCCTACCTCTCAAAATTTATATTTAATTCAGCAAAAGAATTACAACGATCTCATCAACAAAACTAAAAAAGAGCACCACACAAATACTATACAGAAAGCATTTAACAAACCTAGAGAACTTTTTGCAATTGTAAAAAATCTAGTCAACGAACCAAGCTCTGATAAAGACATTCAGATCAGTCCTCAAGTATATGCAGATCATCTTCAATTGAAAATAGGCCAAACACCACCTTTAAAACAACCTGAAAACAACAGCCTTATTTTACCAAGTACAATTTGGAACAAGTTTTACACTCCCTCGACTACACAACTTTCAGACATCATTGCTGCACTTAACACAAGCACTGCACCCACAGATCCTTGCCCTGTACCTTGGATCAAAGCTACCAAGTCAAACTTTATTAATTTTATTCACAATCTTGTAACTAACTCCTTAACTCATGGAATCATGCCAGAACAACTTAAATTAGCAACAATTAGGCCTACCCATAAAAAAACCAACCTTGAAAAAGACAATCCAGCTGCATATAGACCAATTTCCAGCTTACCACTCTTAGCAAAAATTATTGAGAAGGCAGTACAGCTACAACTTCAAGACCATATTGATGAACATGCGCCACTTGATATACATCAGCATGGCTTCCGCCCCAACCATGGTGTTGAAACGCTCCTACTATACTTATTTAATGACATCACTCAAACAATAGATAATTTCAACAAAGGTACCTTAATGATCTTCTTAGATATTTCAGCTGCCTTCGATACAGTGGACCATGCAATCCTCTTAACAAGACTAAAGAGCATCGGATTAACTGGCACCGTCCTAAAATGGTTTGAATCCTACCTAGTTGATAGACAGTTCCAAGTTAAAATTGGCCTAAACACTTCACGTCACATAGTAATCAAACAAGGCGTGCCGCAAGGATCTGCACTCTCTTCACTTCTTTTTAATTTGTTTATCCAACCAATCTGTCACATAATAGCAGATCATCAAATAGATTACACGATTTATGCGGATGATATCATGATTTACACTCCAATTGATATCAACTGCCCAGATTACAGCAAAATTTCAAACTGTATTACCAGCATTTCAAATTGGCTAACAAATAATAACCTTGCAATAAACCTGAACAAAACGGAAGCACTTATTGTAACTAGAAACACCAGCTTTATCCCTCCACCTTACATTACATGCAACAACACAAAGATTCCAGTTAAGGACGAAGTAAGATACCTCGGAATAACCCTCGATAAGAAGCTAAACCTGCGTTCTCATATAAGAAAAACTGTTAAAAACGCGTATTACAAAATGAAGATAATTAGACGACTTAAGCCTCTTATCTCTTATGATCACTTTCGAACAGTCTGTCAGGCACTCATTACTCCCATTCTGGATTTCTGCAACCCTATTTACAATGGACTGCCTAAGCATGCTCTCAAGCCACTTCAAATGGCACAAAATACAGCAGCTAGAATCATCAATGGATCCTCAAATTATGAACACATTACCCCCATCCTTAAAGAACTCCACTGGCTCCCAATAATCCTTCGCATAAAGTATAAATTAATCATAAATATATTCAAAATGAAACACAACAGTTCTGCAATCAGCCTTCATGCCCTCTTACTCCATGATATCAACAAAAGACCAAGAAGGTTATCCACTTCTAACACCCTCAGCACCCCAAAAAACTACTCTAAATCATGCAAATGTACCTCACAAAGAGCAATTGCTTTGGCCGCCCCTTTAATTTGGAACTCTCTCCCTCCTGATTTACGCTCACTGGATGATTTAAAAGACTTTCGTAAACAATTGAAAACTACACTTTTCATTGAACAATATGGATCAACAATTGACTAAATATATTATATTTATTTTAATTATTTTAACTAATTTGCCTTATTGTTAACCCTTGTTATTTTTCCTATATTACCATTGTACTGTTATGTTTATACTGTGTTTGTTTCCCTTGCCTATAACCTTTGTATTTCTTGTGACCGCTTTGATTGAAGGAAAAGGCGGTATAGAAAACTTGTTAAATAAATAAATAAATTGCCGCTCCTAAACCTCTGGTGCTGCGAGACCTCTGCCCCCTCCGATGCCTGATGCAGACTTTTTTGCATGGGGGTAGCAGTAGCCACAACGGGGGTGGAGGTGGGAGCAGGAGGGGTGCAAGGGATAAGGTTTGCCTAGGGCATCTCATATCCTTGCATCGGTCCTGATTATGTTGTATGATCTACACATGAATAAGCAAGTCATTTTATCTCTTGTGTGCACTTCATTTTGCAAAATATGGAAAATAATTTTTATTTCAGCCATGCCTTGACAAATTCTCTTGGAATCTATGAGTCATCTTAAAGTCTGCTGAGACCTCTGTCACAGTGCCCCTCACCATCCCCATCCCCTAACAGGTGTATCGGAGCTCCTTTTTTTAAGGGCCAGATTTACTGTTTTCCCATTTTCTATGGAAGAATCTTACAATGCCAACATAAGACATCAACCCTTCTCCTCCTCCCCTTCCTACCATCCCCAATAAGTGGAAGGTCAGCAGCTTACCGGTGACCTTTTATAGCTGCACTTGAGGCAGCTTCCTTTTTTCTGCTTCACATATCATCATGGCCTGGTAGTACATGAAGCAAAAAATATCTCCCGTAACCACTGCACCCTGTCTAGTCTCACTTGCTCTTAGTCCATGTCCACCCCCCCAGCCATCATCTAGTGTGTGTGTCTCTCTCTCTCTTCGCCCCGCCCTCCTTTTTCTTTTTTCCTTTTTCTGGATTTTCAGAAATATAATCCTGTAAAATTATATGTAAAAATAATAAATCATTGTGTTAACCTCATTTCTAATCTTCATAGTTGTCATGGGAATCGCAAAGGAGTGACCAACCCCGTAACCAGTTTGATTTGCATGAAATCCATAGTGAATACTATGAGAGAGATCTCTATGCATGCCCCTATTGTAGGCAGATTGATCTCCTGCTTTTTCTTTGTGGATATCCTGACTGGAGTCCCCATGGCAGGGTTTGGGAAGTCTTAACAAGTATTCTCTGGTGCATTCTAGAACGTATATGAACTATCCAGCTTTCACGTTGCTTATGCATATGTAAGCATCAGTTAGCATTTACAGTGCAGCAGCATCAACGTGGTTTAATCTTCATTATCAATTATTTCTTAAATATATTTAAAGAAAATTGTTGACCACTCGGACTATTTTTTTAGTATTTAGCTCATGCTTTTCCAGTAGCAGTTCAAGGCGAGTTACATGCAGGTTCAGTAGTTATTTCCCGATCCCCAGAGGGCTTGCAAGCTAAGTTTGTACCTGAGCAAATGGAGGGTTAAGTGGCTTGCCCAAGGCCACAAGGTGCACCAGGCGGGTTTGAAGCTGGTCTTTCTAGTTCCAGCTGCTGCCCTAACCACTAGCCGCCTCCTCGACTCCAGACTAAGTGGGTGTGCTGTGTGAAAGCTAATGCAGTCTCTGCAGTCAAGTTAAAATGACCTTATATCAAAATGACATTGTCAAGACAGCAAGCTACTTCCCTTGAAAGCTAGATTGTATACCGAAATGGGGCAAAAATCTTGGAAAACAGAAAATTGTTTGATTTGATTAGGAATGTTGCTGTTGCTTTCCATGACATTTGTGCAGATAATCTAAGTTGATGGAATTGTTATACCCACCGCCTGTCCCTACCAAGCTCTGTTAAATAAAATGAGTCATCTGGTGATATTTCGGGTGACTCATGGACTTTGAATTGTGATGACAGCATTTCTATGCTTTTATCCATCCTGTTTGAAAATTGGAGTTCAGCTCCCATCCAAGTTTAATGACCCTAGTGATTCACACACATTGAAAGCATTGTAGGAAGTACCCCACTTGTTTTCAGAGTGGTGCCTCCAGAGGGCTTCAGATCTCTAAATCATTCAACGTAACCTTCTGCTTCCAAACATTCCAGAATCCTCATGAGGGGCCACTTGAACAGCCAAAGCATAACACAAGATATCTTAACATTTTCCATTGAAGGGGAGCATCGTCCTGTTGGTTTTGTTTTTATTTGATTGCATAAATAATGTCAGATCATTAGGGAGTTAAATTCAGAAATGTCTGGATTAATTTCTTTTGTTAAATCAACTTAGAAGGTAGCTTGTTAGTGCACTAAATTTGAGTCTGTTTCTATTTTCAAGATTTTTTTCTTTTTAAATTAAGGAATAATTTGTAAATTGAAAAATATCACATCACGTTGACCCACGGGCCCTTGTATTAAAGGTTAACATGTGTTAAGTGCCATTGCACTCATAGAAATTAAAGTTCTGTGGGCATCTAAAGGGTGTTAATTTCATTAACACTAGTTAAACCTTCATTGAAAGGCCCCAACAGTATACTACAAAGGATGTTTCCTCTGTTCATTGTATGCACAATAAACTATTCTGGATTTACCTCAATTATATACAGTTCAATGACTTTTTTTTTCTTTTTCTAAGAAGAGAAGTAATTTTTAAGTTTTGTTGTATGGAAATAAGGACCAAGAAACAATTTTTGGGTGATATACTTTTAATGGACTCGCAGTACAGCTCTGACTTTTATCAGGTCAATGGTGGGAGCATGTAGAGAGTGTATTTCTTCCTTGATAAGTGCATACCGGGTGTGCATTTGCTAGTACTGTCAGATCTTGTTGTTGTACAGCATGTCTTATCTGGGGAAAAACATTAATTTGATCACATGACTCCAGTAGGATTTCAAGAGTATTTTCCCTTTCCATACCATGTTTGCGGAACCACTTACCAACTCAACTGCGATTATTTGCAGATTTTTTGTTTATAGGAAGATTACCTGTTTAGCCAAGCTTATAACTGATTTTTAATCTATCCTGGATTTGATTTTTAACATAAATGATTCACGTTTTGTTTTATTTATTTTTTTTGTCTTTTTTTATGCTTTGATTTTATTTCTGGTTTGTTATGGATCAAGTGACTATAAATGTATATAAGTAACTAAATAAACATACCGTGTTTCCCCGAAAATAAGACCTACCCCGAAAATAAGCCCTAGCAAGTTTTTCAGTGATTTCTGTAATATAAGCCCTACCCTGAAACTAAGACCTAGTGCAGATCATCGACGGACGGACAGATTCGGTACCTGGGGTGGGGGGGGTCCGTCCCCCCGCCAGGGAGGAGCTTTCCTCCTGCTTCACTCCCCGACGCGATCAGCTCTGCCGGTGCTGTGCTGCGCTGCGGGCCTCTTCATTCCAAGGGGCTGTATTTCCTTTTTTGCTGCTGATTGGCTTTGGTGGGAGGACCGGGGAGGAGCTTTCCTCCTGCTCCACTCCCCGACGTGATCAGCTCTGCCGGTGCTGTGCTGCGCTGCAGGCCTCTTCATTCCAAGGGGCTGTATTTCCTTTTTTGCTGCTGATTGCATCGGGGAGTGGAGCAAGAGGAAAGCTCCTCCCCGGTCCTCCCACCAAAGCCAATCAGCAGCAAAAAAGGAAATACAGCCCCTTGGAATGAAGAGGCCCGCAGCGCAGCACAGCACCGGCAGAGCTGATCGCGTCGGAGAGTGGAGCAGGAGGAAAGCTCCTCCCCGGTCCTCCCACCAAAGCCAATCAGCTGCCGGTGCTGTCTCTGCGCTGCGGGCCTCTTCCTTCTCTCCAAGGGGCTGTCGCTGACCGCATCCACTGCTTCCCTGTGCGCTCTGTGGTAACACTTCACTGATTGGCTGACTGTCAGGAGATGGCAGCCAATCAGCAAGTGCTACGGTATCCGTAAAAAAAATAAGCCCTACCCCGAAAATAAGCCCTAGTGCTATTTTTGGAGCAAAATTAAATATAAGACCCGGTCTTATTTTCGGGGAATCACGGTATATATATATATATATATATATATATATATATACAGATATATATATATAGATATATATATATATATATATATATATATATATAATCAAAAGATGTTGCAGGGAGGAAAGTAAACCTCATGCCCTTTGATTTATATTATTATGGAGGCTGTTGCACACCAGCCTTTTTTTTAAAATTAAAAACCATCCTTGCATATTCTTCATTTGCTCACTATTATTGAAATAAGTTTGGACATAAATATTTTAATGGCAAAATAACAGTTTTGTCAGTCTGTTTCCCAATCTAGTATTTGATGGCCACCCAGCAAATCTGTTTTTCAGTGTATTCATACTCAATATGCATGAAAATATTTGCATACACTATTCTATTATATGTGGATTTATCTCATGCATATTAATTAGACTCAATGGACTAGAGCAAACAAGTTAGGGAATCACTTGGCCCACTTCAGCCTGTCCCTCTGATGCTAAGTGGGTAGCAATTGTTGCATGCTGATCCTTGTACATTTGCTGAGTTACTGGCACAGAGAGCTAACTTCCATATATGAGGCAGGACACATGGTTGTTTATAACCTCAGGTGGATGCTTTACTATGGGTGTCCAACAATCACACTTACCATATAGCCCTTTATATAACTTAACCCAAAACACAAGTTTAAGCAGGCAATGGACATAACTCTTTTGGCCCTCCTTGGTATAGACTACAGAATATGGGCGCTTTTATGTTTTGCCACCTAACCTTCCCTGTCAGCTTCTCATGTGCTGAATGCAGCACTTGATCTATGTGCCCTACGCATATCATCAACCTCTTAAGCTCATGACATTAATCTATCAGGAGGTGTTATTACTTAGGTCCCCAATCAGAACTTTCTCAAACATACAGCCTTCTTTTAAACCTGAGTATATTACTAATGGAAATAAGGTTACTTTTACCAGCCTGTCTGACTTTCCTCAGCACAGACTCCTTGTCCACGTATTCAGACTACTACAGAACATAAGAAATGCCATACTGGATTGGACTAAAAGTCCATCACGCCCAGAATCCTGTCTCTTAACAGTGGCCAGTCCAGATTACAATACCTTGTAGAATCCCAGAGAGAAGATCGTTCTTTATTGCTCACACGCTGAGATAAGCGGTAACATTTCCTCCAGGCACTTCTCTAAATTGGGGCTTCCCAAAGATGTCCTGGGTCCTTATAGGTGAATGTCTACTTATGGCTTCTAATTAGGACCCTACCCAGCAATCACATTGCCATCTTGTCATCTTTCTAAAGCAGGCAATTACTTTATTCCTTGATGAAAATAATGTTAAGAACTTAAGAACATAAGATATGCCATACTGGGTCAGACCAAGGTCCATCAAGCCCAGTATTCTGTTTCCAACAGTGGCCAATCTAGGTCATATGTACCTAGCAGTTTCCCCAAGAGACACAAGTTCCACAATGCTTGTACTGAGTCAAGCATTGATATCTTCGGTCACTTCTTAATAATGGTTTATGGACCTTTCCTCCAGGAACTTGTCCAAACCTTTTTTAAATCCAGCTACACTAACAGCCTTTACTACATCCTCCGGTAACAAATTCCAGAGTTTGATTACACGTTGAGTGAAAAAATATTTTCTTTTATTAGTCTTAAATAGTTTACCCTGTAGCTTCATTTCATGTCCCCTAGTCTTTCTATATTCTGATAACGTAAACAATCGATCTACGTTTACCCGTTCCACACCGTTCATTAATTTATAGACTTCTATCATATCTCCCCTCAGCCGTCTCTTTTCCAGGTTAAAGAGCCCAAACCTTTTTAGCCTTTCTTCATAGGAGTATCCTTCCATCCCCTTTACCATTTTGGTGGCTCTTCTCTGAACCTTTTCTAAAATTGCTATATCCTTTTAAGATACGGCGACCAGAATTGCACACAATATTCAAGGTGCGGTCTCACCATGGAACGATATAGAGGCATTATAATATCTTTTGGTTTATTTTCCATTCCTTTCCTTATCATACCTAGCATTCTATTTGCTCTCTTGGCCGCCGCTGCACACTGGGCCAAGGGTTTTAACATGGTATCCACAACGACGTCTAAATCTTTTTCCTGGGTGGTGGTTCCTAATGTGGAACCTTGCATCGTGTAACCATAGTTTGGGTTGTTCTTCCCTAGGTGCATAACCTTGCACTTGTCCACATTAAATTTCATCTGCCATTTTGATGCCCAGTCTTCCAATTTATCAAGATCCTCTTGCAATTTTTCACAATCGTCTTGGGTTTTAACAACTTTAAATAGTTTTGTGTCATCTGCAAATTTGATAACCTCACTCGTTATTCCACTTTCCAGGTCATTTATGAATATGTCAAAAAGCAGCAGACCCAGCACAGATCCCTGGGGTACACCACTATTCACCTTTCTCCATTGGGAAAATTGGCCATTTAGCCCTACCCTCTGCTTTCTATCTTTTAACCAGTTCCTGATCCACAATAGTACACTGCCTCCTATCCCATGACTCTTTAGTTTTGCCAAAAGTCTGTCATGAGGGACCTTGTCAAAGGCTTTCTGAAAGTCCAGATATAAAATATCAACCGACTCACCTTTGTCCACCTGTTTATTCACTCCTTCAAAAAAACATAACAGATTAGTAAGACAAGATCTTCCTTGTCTAAAGCCATGTTGGCTGTCTCCCATTAGGTTGTGACTATCTACATGCTGAGTAATTTTATTCTTTATGATGGTTTCTACCATTTTTCCCGGTACTGACATCAGGCTCACCGGTCTGTAGTTTCCCGGATCACCCCTGGAACCCTTTTTAAAAATTGGTGTTACATTGGCGATCCCCCAATCTTCAGGTATTAGAGATGATTTTAATGATAGTTCACAGATTACTGATAGCAGGTCTGCAATCTCATATTTCAGTTCTTTCAACACCCTTGGATGTATACCATCCGGCCCAGGTGATTTGCTACTCTTCAGTTTATCTAATAGTTGTAAGACATCTTCCTGATGTATCGATATTTCCTTCAATTCTTCCGCACCTTTAAATACCACGTCAGTCATGGGTAACATCCCTACATCTTCCTCAGTAAAGACCGAAGCAAAGAATTCATTCAGTCTCTCCGCTATCGCCATGTCGCCTTAGTGCTCCTTTAACCCCTTTATCATCTAATGGACCAACTGACTCTCTCACAGGTTTTTTGATACGAATGTACTTGAAAAGGTCTTTATTTCGTGTTTTTGCTTCCACAGCAAGCTTCTTCTCAAATTCTCTCTTTGCTTGCCTTATCAATGCCTTGCATTTGACTTGCCAGTGCTTGTGCTGTTTCTAGGTTTCGTTGTTTGGCTCTTTTTTCCATTTCCTGAAAGATGCTTTTTTGGCAACAGCCTCTCTGACCTCACCTTTAAACCATGCTGGCAGTTTTTTGGACTTCCTTCCACTTTTCTTAAAGCGTGGAATACAGCTGGTCTGGGCTTCCAAGATAGTATTTTTCAACACCCAAGCTTGATGTATGTCTTTAACCTTTGCAACTGCTCCTTTTAGTTTTTTCTTAACTGTTTTCCTCATTTTATCAGTCTCCCTTTCGAAAGTTAAAAGGTAGTACTGTGGATTTCCTTACTATCCCTCCTCCACTAATTAAATCAAAGGCGATCATGCTATGATCACTATTGCCAAGTGGCTCCAACACCCTTATCTCTTGCACTAGATCTGGTGTTGCACTAAGGACGAGGTCTAATATGGCTTCCCCTCTGGTCGGTTCATGAACCAGCTGCTCCAAGAAGCAGTCATTTATTTCATCTAGGAAATTTATCTCCCTAGCATGTCCTGACGTGACACTGACCCAGTCGATACCGGGGTAATTGAAATCACCCATTATTATTACTGCGCTGTAACTTTTGTTAGCTTCCTTGATTTCTTTGAGCATTTCATCATCCATTTGGTCATTGTGGCCAGGTGCTCGATAGTACACCCCCACTGCCATTGCCTTCCCCCTTTTATATGGAATTTCAATCCATATAGATTCTACAGCAGATTTTGTTTCCTGCAAAACTTTAATCCTTTCTGAGTCAATGCCCTCTCTAACATAGAGCGCAACCCCTCCAGCAATTTGATCAGCTCTATCATTACGATATAGTTTGTACCCAGGTATCAGTGTCCCACTGGTTGTCCTCCTTCCACCATGTCTCTGATATTCCAATCATATCTAACCTTTCATTTAGTGCTATATATTCTAACTCTCCCATCTTATTCTTTAGACTTCTAGCATTTGCATACAAGCATTTTAGAGAATGTATTTTATTCATGTTAATTTGGCTATTGTTAGACATGGGTAAATTGGGATCTTTAAGCTCTGTCTGCTCCATTCTTGAGGGCATTTGGGCTACTTTACTCTTTTGTGGAACCTCTCTGCTTGTGGTAGTATCCTTCAAGGATACATTCTTCCGAACCATCCGCTCTTGGGTGACTGTCGGCTTTCCCCTATCTCCTTTTTAAAGGTTAATGCCAGCAGCCTGGTTCCATCCCAGTTAAGGTGAAGCCCATCCCTTCGGAAGAGCCCCTCCTTTCCCCAGAATGTTCCCCAGTTCTTAACAAATCCAAAACCCTCATCTCTGCACCATTGTCTCATCCACGCATTGAGACTCCGGAGCTCTGCCTGCCTTTTGGGTCCTGCGCGTGGAACGGGAAGTATTTCGGAGAATGCTATCATGGATGTGGATGTGGATGTGTTGCTACAGATGATATTAAGATCCTACCTCGTCCAAAGACCTGAGAACTATACCCAAGCATTCAACCACTGTTTCTTCTGATCCATCTTTCTGCCCTTCTTGCTTTCTGTCAGCAACCTGGGCTTTTCGTTTAATTCATCAGCAGGCTACTAATGGTTCCAGATGCTCAGTTACCTTCATCTATGTTCTGAGCCCTTGCTACTTCTGTCTCCCAGCCTGCTTGCCTCCAATGTGAGCTCATGTCCTGCCAGTTCAGACTACATCTCCCATGATTTCTGTGATCTCTTTCATTCAGAGCTCTTATGGTTTTCTTTTTTTGCTGTTCTTGCACTAAACTGCTTCATAACCAACGGCACACTGACCAGTGTGTTATACAATATAACACTGGAAATAAAAATACAGTACAACATAGCTCCTGCAATGCTTTTATATTTTTATTTCTCTAACTACATCGATTGGAGAATGGCAGGTACTAGGCCTGTATGCAGAATGCTTGTGCAAACAATACAGCCTTAAGGAGTCGTCATAAAAAGTGCAAAATTACTCAACATGCAAAGCTCAACTGCTCAACCTTATCCATTCTTTTTTTTCACAGTCATGCACTCCAAATGATGATGACCTCCATTTCACCTTCCCTGATCCCAAGGAACAGCTTTCAAATGAACACTTTGTCATCGTCTTCAGCACCCGAGTCTTCCCCCTGCAGGATTTGGTCTTGCAAGAGCCTGTATTCCATTTCTTCATGACTTTTCCAGCATAGTAGTAGCATTTCAAGATTCTGCAGCAATGAACAAAGGTTTAACATGTCAATAACATAATTTTACAGAAGAAAACTAAGCTGTGTGATACATCCTGGCATGTTCTGGGCAACTGCTGTTGCCATAGGTTCTTGAGGTTCTCAATTATAACAGCCTTCATCTTATTCTCCATTCCTTCCTTTGAGTCCAAGCATTCTATTTGCTTTCTTGGCCGCCACTGCACATTGGACATAGGGTATCAATGTATTATCCATGATGACTCCTAAATCCTTTTCCTGGGTGGGTGGTTCCTAATATGGAACCTTGCATCGTGTAGCTGTATTTTGGGTTGTTCTTCCCTTGCACTTGTCCACATTAAATTTCACCTGCCATTTGGACGCCCACTCTCCCAGTTTATCAAGGGACAGATACACAGAAGTAAATAAACTGAGGGAAAAAACACCTTTTTCTTTTTGTTTACTAGTAGAAATTTTAAGTATTGAGTTTTAAGAAGTTTTGTGTTTCGACTAGCTGTAGGGGGCCTTTTTACTAAAGTGTAATACGTTTTTGTACCTAATGCACATTTAGCACAAAAACTAACAGGTTAAGTGCAAAGCTTCCGTAGTTACTGTTGGGAGGGTGACCAGCATGTTCCCAACAGCATGTGGATGTGTATCCTAACGCAAAGCGCTATTATCGTAGCTGCACTTAACTCGACCTACTGAGGTGACGTTGGGTGCACCTATGCTTATGGCAACATTGACAGCATGCAATCTGTCCCTCCATGATATCTGCAGTGTGCCTGCCATACACATTCTCTGCCCCTGCTCTGCCAATTCAGCACCCCAATGTGCGAGTGGAAGTGTGCAAATCCAACATGCTGTAACACTAATGGGCCCCCCCCCCCCCCCCGAGCAGGCCCGAGCATGTGTGAAAAAGCACATTAACTGCTCAGCACACTTTAGTAATAGGGCCCCTGAATATTTTTAATTTTGGATGCATTATTTAATGGCGTATGAGTTTTCTTTACTGCTTGTAATTGCATTTCATAAGTGTTTTGATTACTTTTACCCACTTAGATGCTTGAGATAGGCAAGATATAAATAAAGGGCCCTTTTTACTAACAGGTAAAACTATTTACCACACAGCGCATAGGAATAAAATGGGGCCGTGCAACAAATAGCTTGAGCTAAGCGTTAGCAAAAGGGGACAAAATTAAATTAAAAAAAAAAAAAAAAAAACCCTTGCAAATATCTCCAGGTTTTTATTAAACTGCATGGCTGAAATTCAACATGCAAACCTTAAGTCATTAAGCTGTTAGGCTGTGTTGCATGACTTATTTTTAAATAACCTTATCGTGTTCATTTAATTAAAAAAAAAATACATTTAACACAGATTACAAAGTGGTAGGACTAGCTTTGCTTTATGATGTAGTTACAGAGGTTCTAACCCAGAACAGAGGACTTAGTCACACACAAATACTGCAAAACTACAACTCGAGAAAGATGACGACGAAAGTAAGTGCTGGAGTGCAGTTTGCATTTTTTGGGTGTTTGAAAGTCAGATTGTGTACTACTGACAAGTCATGCACACAAGAATGACTCTGACATTGTGAATCAACTCTTGGCTGCACCTAGTTTCTCAAATTTCTAGTATGAAATAAATGATAGCACAATTACCGCTAGTCTTTGAACAGATGAAAAACATATAATTGACCTCCCTTTCAACCTGTACAAAGAACTGGCACTTAGAAGAATACTCCCCCTCTATGAAATGAGAGAATTTATTATGTAAACTGCTGTGTAACATCTCACATAAGGATTTTTTTTTCCTATTTGCTTTATGAAGAAGAAAAAAGTTGATATGGTTCTGGAATTCAGTTTACTTGTATAATAGGATCCCAGCAGGAGCTAAAAGACTAATTTCAATATGTTTGTTCTGGCAGCTATCCTCTTTCGCCTCTCTAATAGTTTATTCTCAGAACATGAGATGAATATATGTTCTGGTTTCTGTGACATGGCATTTTCTTTTCTCAAATGCCAATGGAAAGGCGTGAACTCAAATAGGAAACAATACAGCTATCGCTCTTAGATCTCACCTGGCGCAAAATTTTGACATGCTTATCTAGACAAAATAGAATCATTTAGTATGCGCACTTCTTGTCTGTTCTGTGCAGAACAGGGTTAAATTTCATGTACAGGGGTGTGTGTAGTATTTCAATTGTGGTAAAAGATTCATTCTCTTAAGGGCTTCCTATTGTATAGAAGGCCTACCATGTGAAGTGCTCTAGTTTGAGGCATTGATAAATTGGCTTCGACCTCATTCAGAACTAGGTACTTTTTTAAAGAAGCGAGAAGGGGTCTGGAAGTTGAATTTGCAAATCATGTGCACAGAAGGCTAGGGAAACGTCGAATGCTCCTTATACTCCAAGGGATGTTATCCGACTCTTCCAACATTCTTTGGTCTATTCCTAATAAGGAAAGTTTGTTCAGTTCCAGCTAAGAATCTGTAAGCCCTGGCGCAGGCTTCTTTTTTCTCCTCTATTCTATTTTTTTCCAATGGAAGGCTTCTTAACTGCTTTTTTTTTTTTTTTGTACTTCTGAGCAGAGCAATTCCTTTTGAAATGAACAGAAACAGGAAACTGTTTTAGTTTCTCTGCGTCCCTCTTCTGTCTCATACTCAGGAAGGCAGCCTGTAACAAAAACAGTCGACCGACCGGGCTTGTTGGTTTTTCTTGCAAGGAATACGAAGCATTCCCTTAATTTAATTAAGTTCATTAATTTATTTTTGCCGTTAATACTCGGAGCGGCAATCCTCCTGGCAGCAAAAGCATATCGTGGGAGTCTTTGCAGCCCCAGCTGGGCTTTTTCTTAGTCACTTGATAATACCGTTGTCCTGCAACTGCTTTTTTTTTTTTTCCTGAAATGTTTGAATCCAACTTGGTTTCTTGTTCTGAGTCCATCTTGGTTGGGTTAGAGAGAATATCGAAGACACGAATGAATCTAGTTTAATGGGTAAGCAGAACCGAAATGTAGTTTGTTGCTGCTGCTTTTACTGTGAGAATGGTCGTCATGACTTGTTTGTGATGGATGTGAGAACTGTTCTTGTGTGATTTTTGCTCAACCGGGTTTACAGAAAATGTTTGTCTTCCTTACAGAGCGATTAACAAAATTCTGGCACTACTACTTTACTGCTTCACAGTACATTAAGTGTACACCATCGAGAGCTTTTATTTCAGTGGTGTTTTAGCCATATAAGCTGTGTCAGGAAAACATTTAGGTCCGAGACTGGCAAAACCCAGGTAATGATCAGTGGTGCTACATAATTAGAGCAAAATGAATAATTAAACAGATTTTTGCTTTAAAAAAAAAGGTATAACTAAGCTATGTGGTAGACTGGATGGCTGTGAAGTTATACTTATCTGGGGCTGCTTACTGTGAAGTTTGTAATTCATAGCTGAGAGCCGAGGTATATAAGGACCATGAATGAGTTGCCTGAAAATATCAGATAACATGAATAGCTGCATCTATTTGGGACTGGCAAATATATATATATATATTCCATCAGCTTTTTATTGTGTGCCATGGACTTTCTATGCTTTCTTCATAGCGGTTAATTCTGAGTTATAATTGGTCAAGCTGATTGGTTTGTATTGTGACCGAGAGTAAGCTGGTAACCATTTTTTGTATGGCATGTGTACCATTATGAAAGGAAGGTGCTTTTGTTTAAAAGAAAAAAAAAGATGATAAAAAGGTTCTTAATCTGAAGCCATGGGTCTGTCAGAGTCCAACTACTGTAGTTGACTGGTCTCAAACTTCAGACTCGGTGGGGAAAACTGTAAATGTTTTTTTAGGAAAAACAAACAATTGCTAGTTCTCAACTGTGGTGATGTCTTCTAGGTAAACTCACAAAACATATTTGTTTTCACCTTTCTGCTTTTAACTATTTAAAATGATATAACCCCCCCCCCCCCCAAGGTTTTCATTTGCATGAACATTTTAAATTTGAAAGCTTGGTCCCTAGCAGACTCTCTATTGCTAGAGGGATTTGGGCACAATTTTGGCACTAATGGGGCAGGAGCGACTAGGAATAAGAACTGCCATACTGGGTCATTTCATCCTGTTGCCAGTAGCAGCCGTTTCATTTTCCAAGTACCTGTCATATCCCAAAGGTAACCAGATTCTGTTACTTAGCCCCAGGCCTGTAATAATGGTTTATGGACTTTTCCTCCAGGAATTTGTCCAAACTTTTTTTGAGCCCACTTATGCTTTTACCACATCCTCCAGATATGAGTTCCAAAGCACAATTATACATTGAGAGAAAAATATTTTCTCCTGTTTGTTTTAAATGCACTACTTTTTAATGTTGTGTACCCTAGTTTTTGTATCTTTTGAAAGAGTAAACAATCGATTCGCATTTACCCATTCCACTTAGGATTTTATAGACCTCTGTCGCATCGGCCTCTGTTCTCTAAGATGAAGGGCCCTAACTTCTTCAGCAATTCCTTACAGTAGAATCGTTCCATCCCCTTTCTCATTTTGGTTCTCCATTTCTAAAACTTTGCAGTATCTTTTGAGATGACGTGACTAGAATTGCACACAGAACTCTGTGATACAGAGGCAGTTCGATATTCTGAATAACATTGTTTCATCGCACACTTGAAAGAAGATTTCAAAGTATTGTCCACGATGACACCTAGATCCTCTTCCTGAATATATCAGCTCCTAATGTGGAACCTTGCATCATGTAGCTATAATTTTGGTTTATCTTTCCCTATGTGCATCACTTTTGCACTTATCCACATGAAATTTCATCTGCTATTTTGATGCCTAGTCTTCCTTTCTCACAAGATCTTCCTACAATTTCTCACAATTTGCATGTGCTTTAATAGAGTTGAATAATTTGACGCATCTGTAAATTTAATTACCCAGCGCTTTGTTCCCATTTGCAGATCATTTATAAATATGTTAAAAAGCACTAGTCCTAGTACAGATTCTTGTGGTACTCCAGTATTTACCTTCCTCCACTGTAGCATCTCAAAATTCATTTTACACAGGAGTTCCTAACCTGCGGTATTGACGTAATGCAGGCTAATGACTCGCCTGAGAAATTGGACTGTAATAAAATTGCCAGTTCTATTGCAGCTGAGTAGCTACCCTTCTTGGTTGGGGTAAACCAAGATGTCCTCTCTCCAACTCCCAGACTGAGCTGCAAGTCTTTGGACCTTATTTCTCCTTTCATCCTTGTTAAAATTGTTATGACAATGATGAAACAGGAAAAGTAAAGCTTTTACTTCTGAGTTTCTGACTTACGTTTTGGGACCCATGGACAATTCTGTGACCTTTTTGTCTCCCTTATATTGCACTGGTGTGGCTTTGAGAGGACCAGCTGAATTAAGCAGGATGCTGAGGGTTCCCAGCTTGGCTTGTTCCTGGGAATGGTCCCTTCTGATTTTTCTGGGAACTCTTCTTCCGTCTAGCATCTTTTGAATGTATTTCCCTACGTTCACACCTCCAACAAAACCTGGCAAAGTAATGAACAGCTAAGGTTGATACATAGAGGGATTAAAATCAGCTAAGTGGGCTATTGAGGTTTAAGCTGGGTAGAAGGCTGATGGCATTACTAGCTGTCCTATATAATTATTGGGATCTCACCTGAGACGGGGAATGGTTGGCTGGATTGCCCGCAGGTTGGGATCTTGAAAGCTGCT
This sequence comes from Ichthyophis bannanicus, assembly GCA_033557465.1. Lineage (NCBI taxonomy): Eukaryota > Metazoa > Chordata > Amphibia > Gymnophiona > Ichthyophiidae > Ichthyophis > Ichthyophis bannanicus. Next base: position 665,060,271 of record CM066035.1, read on the forward strand.
GTAGTAGTGGGCCATGATCAGGATACATTGGTAAAGTCACTGATGTATCTCAGGAGTGTTTTGTTTAGAGGAGCTGTGGAAGATGAGATGGCTTGCACGGACGTTATTTTGTCAAGTTCTATAGTGCAGCTTTGTAACTTTACTGGTGAAACAGCAATGAGGCTTGTGGCTGAGAACACAGCATTTGCTGAACAAGACCTTAAATTAAAGTGGATGAAAAGCAAGTTTTCACAATCTTTGTGTGAAATAAGATTGAGCTTTTTCAAAATCAAACCAGAGAGAGAAACTTATGGCTTATCCGTTTTTCTTATAACAAATCTCTTTTGTTGTCAGGCATGGAAAGATATTTTCTTGAACACCCTACATTTTCTAATAAATCATTAACTTCTGTGTTTAGACCATCCTGTGTACTGGTTTCTAAGCATCGAAGGGCTGGATGCAAGGAAGAGAGTTAATTTTTTTTAAGTCTCTGTTGAAAAGTTTATACTTAAGAGTTTTTGGAAATCTCCCAAGAGGATGCCAGTGTCCGGGGGAACACTTCTTCATTCATTTGTATTTGGTGTTGGGAGAGAGTTGGTGGTGGTTTTGTGTTAAAAAATTAGGTATTCCCTTTTTCTTGGGTTAAAAAAAAAGTAATGTCCTCAAGTATCCATACACCAAGAATAGGGATAATATATTTCTCAGTAAAAATGATTTCTTCAAGGCAAGCCTTCCTGTAGTTATGATCTATCATTTTAAAAGTTTGAGCTTTTTAGACCTCTAAATTAATGGACGATGCCTAAATCTGGGGATAATCTATATGTAAAATAGCATTTTTTTTGTATTCATATTTTCTGGTTGGTTTTCCACCATGCTTTATGGACTAGAATTTTATTTCATAAAATATTTCCAATTGTTAAGGATATTCATAAACAATGATGACTAAGAATAAATAAAAGAAAACCACAGTATCACTATTTTTGAATATTAATGACTTAAAAAATTAGTGTGTATGCTTTCATTATCTGCCAGTTTCATTGAAGATTCCATATGAGTATTATTGCCATAGTATATTGTGAATACATGGGTAATGTGGGGTGATAATGTCCAGCTTTTAATCTTGTACTTTAACTGGTTCAAAATGTAATCATCTTGCCTAGCTGCCTCAGTATGTTATAGGATTAGAGGGCCACAGGCAGTGATGGGATTTGGCTGGTTCGGCCTGATTTGCATGAATTGGTTCCTACTGTGGCTCACTTTTTGACGAACCGGGCCAAACATGACGTTGCAGCGGCTGCACTGGCAGGAATCCCCTTGCCTAACGATGTGTGACGGCATCAAGGAGAAGTCCCGGATGCTGTCAGAACACTGTCAGGTGGGGGATCGGGCCGCTGGACTACCAAGGAGTTAGTGGAGAGCAGCAGCCCAAGCATATGGCTGCTGCAATGCCTTCACGCAAGGGACAGCAACCCGACTGACACACATGGGAAGGCTGGGGCCAAACCAGTTCCTTGGCGGTTTGGATCCCACTACTGGCCACAGGCATTATGAAAATAGTGGTTAATAAGTGCTAAATAAAATAGACAACATGGTATACTTACTGTCAAGGCCCCTAGGGTTCTGCTAAGGGATTTGTGTGTTTATCTGTTACAGTGGGACTTGTCTGGAAAGGGAAAATTGCCCACTTTGAGGTAATAGAAATTCCATGAGTAGAGAACATATGTACTGAAGGAGTGGATGGGATTGAAGGAACTGGGAAGGCAGGGACCCTCCCTGGATATGGGGTACACTTTCAGAGGCTGCAATGTAAAAGTAATCCACAGACTGCCATGTTTTAGAATCAGGTTCTTGGTATGGGAACAGAATTAGCCGTGAGGCTAGCTTATTGGGTTCTCACTTTCTATCACTCAAAATACATCACTCTTGGATTACTTATCAAACCAGAATACGTTTATTGAAAATAAAAGTAAAATAAGTGGAAAGGTTGAGAAAAAATCTGTAAAATCCATTGTCTCAGTCTTTAGAGAATGCACAGTTCTTAAGCAGAAAACATACAAAATCCACTGGCAAATTCTCAAGCTTTTTCAGCACCATAGACCGTTTAGAGCAGGGGTGTCAAACTCAAATACACAGTGGGCCAAAATGTAACACTTGAACAAAGTCGCGGGCCAGCATTGAACAAATGAACCTTTTAATATGGACCCAAACAAGATTTGCTTTAACATTGAATATGAAGCAACACTTATTACTATACAATTTATAACTTAATAGTTCAGATATGCAAAAACCAATTTCAAATAAAAAAACCATCAATGACATTCATTTATTAAATAAGATTTAAATAATAATAAATAATAATTTTTAAAATAAAATAACAATAATAAAATTAATCAACCATTCAAGCCCATGTCTTGGAGTAGCAAGAAAAAGTGCATAAAGAAAATGTTAATTATTGCTCAGTTTGCTGCACACTGATCTAATCTGATGTGCCCAAGCCAGATACCTGGCATCTCTTCTTGGATGATAGTTCATCAATGTCTGGGCTCAGGCTTTGAGCTGAGGAAATCCTCAGTATCGAGCGAAGGTGTTCATCAGTCAGACGTCTCCTGTGAGATGTTTTGGTCATCTTCATCGAGGAGAAAAGTTGCTCACATAGATAAGTGCTGCCGAACATGGAGAGTATCTGAGCAGCTTGGGTGCGGAGCTGAGGCATTGTGTCAGGGATGAACTGTGGAAACTGGGCAGCGCCCACAGCATCATACTTTGACTTCAGCGTGTCATTACACTGGAGTTCAATTAGCTCCATTTGGAGGTTGGTTGGTGCGTTTTCCACATTAACTGCAAAGGGATTACTGAGCAGTTCAAACCTACATTTCTGGACATCAAAGTCGGCAAATCGCCGGCTAAACTCAGCGCCGAGTACACTGAGTTTTTCAGCAAACTGTGCGCATGGGAACAAGTTGGTAAAGAACTGCGTTTTCATGGTTTGGCAGCAGGGAAAATGGCCAAGGTTTCCTTGCAGCATCTGATTCTCCCACAGGCACAGTTTAGTTTTAAAAGCCCTCACTGCAGCGTACATGTCTGTGATGATGCGCCCCCGCCCCTGAAGCTGCAGGTTCAGCGCATCAAGATGGCTCGAGATGTCACACAGAAAGGCCAGCTCACACAGAAACTTTTTCTCCCGAAGCTCTGCTGTGTCCTTCCCTTTGCTTTCCAGAAACTGACATATTTCCTCATGCAGCTCAAAACATCTATTCAGTACTTTTCCTCGGCTTAACCATCTCACCTCTGTGTGATACGGCACGTCTGCGTATTCCGAACCACACTCCTCCAGAAAAGACTTAAACTGGCAGTGATTCAGACCTTTGGCTCTTATAAAGTTAACTACTTGTGTTACTGTGGTCATAACATGTTCCATCTTTAGGGCTTTGCCACACAATGATTCCTGATGTATGATGCAGTGATAAACAGTTAGTTCACCTGCACAGTTCTCTTCCTGCATCTTCTCCCGGACCCTGCCCACCAGTCCACTTGTTTTACCGCACATCGCTGGCGCACCATCTGTCGTTAATCCCACGAGTTTATCCCACGGCAGCTTTATTTCAGTTACGCATTTGGAAACCTCCTCAAAAATTTCCTTTCCTGTGGTTGTGCCATGCATTGATTTGAATCCCAATAGCTCCTCCGTAACACACATATTTGAGTCCACTCCACGGATGAAGACTGACAGCTGAGCAGTATCAGATGCGTCGCTGCTCTCATCCACAGCAAGGGAGAATGCAACGAAATCTTTTCCCTTTTCCAAAAGCTGGTCATACAGATTGGTGGCAAGATCACATGTGCGATCAGCTACTGTGTTTCTGCTCAGGCTCACGTTTGAAAAGGCTTGCTTTTTCTCCTGGCACACGATGTCACAAACTTTCAACATGCACTTTTTCACAAACTCTCCCTCATTAAAGGGCTGGGCTGATTTTGCGATCTCTGCTGCCACAATATAACTAGCCTTTACAGCAGCCTCACTTTGTGATGTGGCTTTTTTGAACATATTCTGTTGTGAAACCAAACTTCTTTTCATCTCCTCCACTTTCTGGCTCCTTTGAGTCCTGTCCAGGTCCTTGTACTTGTCATGGTGTTTTGTTTCATAGTGTCGTCGAATGTTATACTCCTTAGTTATAGCCACGTTGACTCCACAAATCATACAAACAGGTCTGTCTTTTACATATGTAAACAAATATTCTGTCTCCCACCTGTCCATAAAGTTCCTGTTGTCTGCCTTTCTTTTTGCCATTTTTGGGAAGGGGTTCCACAGTGACAGTTGTAGCTTGAGATCGCTATGACTTCTGTCACACAGGAGAGGGCGTTTCTGGGACCTGTCCTGATTGACGCGCCAAAACAACAGCAAGGCATTATGGGATTTGTAGTATTAGCGATGAATGAATGCGCTGTATAATACCGGCGGGCTAGCTCTAGTAGTCATTTGGTATAGCCTCGCGGGCCAAATATAATTACACTACGGGCCAAATTTGGCCCGCGGGCCAGAGTTTGACACCTATGGTTTAGAGCTTCTAATATTTTCAAGAGGGGTTTTTCCCTCTTCAACCCCCACCCCCCAGGAAACTGCAGAAGTTGTCCATCCCACATTAAAGACCAGAAATGATATCAGAGGTCTTGGTGAACATAGCTGCCGAGGCAAAGTTCCTACCCCTGTGACCCTCTTTGACAATGCTTAGACAAATCCTTCCTCTGTGCTCCTCCAACGAGTTGGAGATGAGCCAGACCCTCTCCTGCTGCTCTTTCTGTCCTCAGAGCACCAGAGAGCACAGCCTCTGCTGCCTTCCATCTACTCTCTGACGCACCCAATGACTCACTGAATCCATTTTACATGTCTCCATCGGAATGGGTTATATATCATTATCTATGGGAATTTCCTAGATACAGAAAAATATCTTAGTAGAGCCCTAGGGAAGCAGGGCCGGTGCTTCCATTAGATGAATGAGGCAGCGACTAAGAGCACCAAGAATCTGGGGACAATTCAGAATACAGCAATTCATTTACTTATAAATATGTCCAAGTACGATCATTGATTGCCCCTTTCCTTCCATTCCCGTTTTAAAATTCTCATGCTTACTCATAAGGCCTAATATACTGGCCCTCCCCATTTATCTATTGTCCCCACTAATTCCTTACTGCTCTGTTCAAACTCTTTGCTCCCAAAATTCAAACCTTTTAGTTCTCCGCCCTGCATCCCTTGCAAAACTTAAATTCACTCGCCATGCTGTTTATTTCCTGGCGCCCTATGTCTGGAATTCACTCCCAGAATACATTCATCTAGCATCCTCTTTCAGACAATTTAAGTCAGCCCTGAAAACTCACTACTTTGAGTTAGCCTTTTTGGAATATTGTGGTTGGGAGCAGTGATTGACTCCTTATGACTACAGCTTTTAAAAACATATTTTTTATTAATTTAGATCCCCTCTCTCAACTGCTCTATTTTCTTTTCTGTTATGTACATTTAGGGGTATGTTTACTAAATCGCGCCCACAGTAGCATACGCTAATGATGCACTTAAGTGCTCTTAAGTGCCCCGTATGCTAATGATGCACTTAAGTGCTCTTAAGTGCCCCGTACGCGGTGCGCTGATGTGTGATAGAGGCGTGGAAAGGCTCCCGGAGGGCGGAGGAAGGCTCCCCAGGGGCGGAGAGACGGGGTCAATGGGTGGAGAGTGGGAGGGGAGAGGCTCCCCACACAGTTGCGTGGCTGAATTTCGGCCAAAAAATACTGCGAGTGAAAACCTCGCGTTAGAGCCCATTTAAAGGGAAGAGAATCCATTTCCGTCAGCAATGTACAGCAAAACCGGGGAAACCTGCAAAACGTGAGCAGTGTGATACATGTGCACAGAACAAAATAGCAAATATAAATTGAAAATGACCGCAACAAATTCCAAAAAAATTATAATCCAGCTTGGCAACAGTGATATTAATGGACAACCATAAAAAACACTCCCAGGAAAGCTCCAAAAAAAAAAGAAATGATTTTTGGAAGGGTCTACGCTCCGTAGATTCTTTCAAAAATCACTGCAATTTATTGGAGCTTTCCTGGGAGTGTTTTTTATGGTTGCCCATTAATATCACTGTTGCCCAGCTTGGTTTTGGTTTTCTTCCCCTTTTTTGGAGGTCATTTTTGAGGTTTATTTGTACCTTTGTCCCCCATACAGGGTAAACGAGCCCACAGTAAAATTGTGCAGAGCAGGGTGTCTGACTCGTGCGGCCAGGTTTCCTATCTCCAGAGACTGCACTCTCTCTGTGGCCACAGTGTGGTGCAGCGGACACAGCCAGTGCATGTAGGACCAGAGGGTCACAGGTTCAAATCCCAGCTGGGGCACCTGCCAAACCAGTCTCCATAGTTTTACCCACCACTAAACAGTGATAGTAAAGACACTTCTTTATTGCTGAGAACATAAGCATGGTTCAAACACCCATATTTTACCCTACACACCGCACACAAACCATAACAATGGGCATTACCTACAGCCGAGTCCCCCAAATTCAGTCCTGGAGTGCCACAACTCAATCAGGTCATATGCTTTTTCCCAGATAAGGACATGTCTGCATGTTGGCGGAGGGTACAGGTGGTGGAGGGGGCAGTGGCTGCAAGCCACAGCAGACAGTGGCCTAGGCGTGTGCAGGCTGGCACCGTCCACCGCAACAGACAGGCTCTATTGGATGTACAGTCATGGACTCCCCAGGGAAGGCAGCATATCTGTGGCAACACGGTGGTGCAATGCACCCAGACAGTGTGTGCAGGAACAGAAGGTCACAGGTTCAAAGGCCAGCTGGGGCTACCTCCAATCCTGTCCACATATTTTTCCCACAACTAAACCGTGATAGTAAGGACAAACCTTTATTGCTGAGAACATACGCATGGTTAATACGTCTATATTTTACCACACCAAACACAGACACCATAAACAGCCGCATTACCTAGAGCAGAGTCTCCCAAATGCAGTCCTGGAGGGCCCCACACCATTCAGGTTCCATGCTGCCTCTAATAAAGATGCCTGTGCTGCATATCTATGCACCACCCCCATGGTATGCCGATGTAGCTCATGCATATTTATGAGGGACAGCATGAAAACCCGAACAGTGTTTGGAACACCAGGACTGGAGTTGGGAAACTCTGCCGTAAAGCAGCAGCCAACAGGGCCAGACACACCCACACACACACACCCACAGGCCCCATTGCCAATGCCTCCTGGAGAGGCAGGACATTGGGCCCTGCCTGTATCTCCCAATACTAGCAGTTGCATACCTTAGCAATGCCACCCTACACCTGGGTATATGGTACACAGCTATCAAATGTTTCCCATGATAACTGGCAGATATCAATTCCTACGTTAAGCACATTTTGCTCCTTGGGCTCCACCATAACAATCATTCTGATGTCTGCGGTGTGCTGCAGGTCTGGTCTCTGACAGTGTCTACCGCCCTGGGGAGTGACCCCCAACAGTATTGCGTACCATATCCATGCCTGTACTGTGCCCAGGACTGGTGTGGTGGGTATGGCTGCTGAACCCCTCTATAGTAGCACAATGCTGGCATAGGTGTGGGGGTGGCTGTCTGTCTATCCAGTGTGTGGTGGCTGCAAACACCTTCCACAGCCCACACTGCCAGCAATGTTGCCAGTATTGGGCTGCCAATGTGCATAATGAGGAGCAAGGTACCATGGGTATAGGCCAGACAGGGTGGCCTGGCCAGGGTGCTTCTGCACAGGGCATAGAGCACTGACTGGGACATTTTAGTGCCCGGCCACCACCTACACGGACAGGGTGACCTCAGTATGTCCTGCTGAGAGATCACTCTCACCCTGACTGTGCAGTGACCACAGCATGGCTAGGCAACCCCATAGTGCCATATAGTATTTCTCTCATGTGATAGATATGGGTTTCCTTTTGGGGCCCAGTCACTGATCTATCTGCTTGCTGTGTATGCTGACATCCCAGTTCTGGGTGCATGCATCTCCACTGGGAAAGTGCACTGTGGACTAACTAGCACACTGTTTACAGCTGGTATGTGTTGTGATGGAGCAGCTTGCAGGGTGCAGCGGATGATGAATTGCTGCATGAGTATCAGATAGTGGTGGGGTGCAGCTCACCATATCCAGGCCTAATGTCTGCCTGCTATTGTGTTATGGATGTGTATAGAGCTGCATTGACTGCCCTGTGGGGTGTCTGCTCCTCAGCAGGACCGGGGTTGATGGACCCCTCTACTGCCACCTTTGCAGGGCAGTAGAATGTGGATCTATTGATAGGAGACCCTGTTTGCCACCCTCAGCCCTGGGGTGGTGGTGGTGGTGGTACATGGCCCACCTAGGGGCCCATAGGGGCTACACCTGACTGAGTCAGACAGAGATATCCAAGGTGTTTGTGCAGGAACTACCTATCTCACACATTAACACTGCTTTGGACCTCCGGCATGGCCTCTTTCAGCCATGGAAGGTGTTGTGGACCTGGTCCTGGGCGCCTCATTGCACCCTCAGGGTGAGCACATTACCCGCACAATGTGACGGTGTGTAGGTACTCTGTGCCAGTAAAACACACGGTCAGTACCCCCTACAAGGCCGAGGTGGTGTGTGGGTGCACATGGTCACTTCCCTCTACCGGGCCGAGGTGCTGTGGGGGTGCATTGCCCATCTTGTATTAATCTGTGGACAGCTGATTTGCAAGTGCAGTGCATCATAGGTATGGGTGGGCTAACCCTATCCTGGTGACCACAGCAGACTGTCTGTGTGGTGACGTGCATGCTCTCTGCAGCCAGCCAGGTGCTTGCTAGCAGCTATAGAGCTGTAGCCCAATGGTTACTTCACTGCCTCTGAAGCCAGGGGCCATGGGTTCAAACCCACAGTGGGGTTATTTGATAGGGTTGTCCAATGCATTTTTTTTTTAATGTACATATTTTGATGCCAGCAAAAACACCCTCAGCGTACTGTACCCATAAGGTGCTTCTGAGGGTGCTTTATAGGGCGCCCTATAGGGCACCTTATGGTTACCGTCCATATAAGGTGCACTATACAATATCCTGTGACACAACCTATAGGGTGCCCTATAGGGGACATTTTAGGGTGCTGTGGCGGACAGTGCAATTTATAATGTGCCTTATAGGGTGCCTTTTAAGGCACCTTCAATTACGGCACGTGAGGGCGTGTTTGCTGGCAGCAATTAATAACATAAAAATAAAGTGCTGCAGGACAAAATATGTACAATGCAAAGCTGATGCCACAGCCAGCCTTACGTATTTGGCACACTGGGGAGCAAACTCATGACCCCTGTATCAGCAGTCAGTGCCTTAACCATTGTGCTCCACTGCTGCTCCTCCTTGTCTGTCTGCGCACCTACTTATGCTTTTCATTCCTTAAACTGCACAGTGCTGCCATAAAAAACAGTACTCTGACCTTGCGGTACCTCATATGGCACCCTATAAAGCGCCCTATAAGCAACATTCTAGGGTGCCTTGGCTGACAGTGCACTTTAAAATGTGCCTTATAGGGCGCCTTATGTTAACACGCTTTGAGAGTGCGTTTGCTAGTAGTGATAATTAAAATATGAATAAAATGCCTCCTAAAGCATTCTTCCCCATAATGTTATGCCTCAGCCAGCCTTGTTCATTGGGCACTTTGGGGGATTGAACCCCTGATCCCTGCACCATTGGTAAGTGCCTTAACCATTGTGCTGTGGCTCTGCTTTTCTTCCTGCACATCAGCACGCCACTTATACCACCCAGTATTATAATGCCTCCATAAACATCAGCGTGCCGCCTTATGCCGCCCAGTATTAATATGCTGCCAAAAACATTAGCGCACCGCCTTATGCCGCCCAGTATTTCTGCACCTCATAGATTAACGCCTCAGCCAGCCGTCTTCATTGGGCACTGTGGGGGATTGAACCCCTGATCCCTGCACCATTGGTCAGTGTCTTAACCATTGTGCTATGGCTCTGCTCTTTTTTTTTTTTTTGCACTTCAGCGTGCTGCTTATGCCTCCCGCGCAGCTATCTCATGCGCTAAGGTGCGGGGTGTACATGGGCGCCGCGCACCTTAGCGCATATGTAAATTCCGGCTTTTCTTTTTCAGGATGGAACGCCCATTCCTTATATGGCACCCGCACACTACCGGGGCCCGCACTCTACCGGGGTTTTAGTAAACATACCCCTTAGAGTTCTTATTCTCAAGTTTTTTTAGATTGTTGTAAACGTTTTGATACTACACCAAGAGTTAGGCAGTATATCAAGTTTTAATAAATGTAAATCTATTTACGTTTCTTCTCCCCCTAGAAACCCTACTCCAGTGCTCCTTCCCAAGACTGGCAGGTAGAAGGGAATGAATAAGCGTAGCTTCATATGTTCCATGGGGGTCCATCTCGTGATATCAGCCATGAGATTCCATAACCTCATGGCTCATACTGCGAGACTGGCCCTGCATGGCACAGAAAACTGAACACTATCAAACGGCCTTTCTCTTGCTGGGTACAGGGGCCGGGCTGCAAGGGGATGTACTAGTGTAAGGGCTTAGGCAGTGGGGAGGAATTTAAATTATCTGCCCACTGCCTTCTTGCCACTCCTGATACTGGTTGAGCTGCCATGAAGTAGGTTGTGGTAGAGGGCGAGGACAGAGGAAGGTTCGCCTAGGGTGCCCGATCTACACAGGTGCAGGGCCGGTGCATGGATGTTTCTATCCTAACAGGAAGCTCTTGAAGGAGGGGTGGGGCCTCTGAGTATGCACAGAATGCTGTTGCAAATTAGAATAAAAGACTAGAGAGAGAGAGAGAGAGGAGGAAGGGGGTGGCCTGTGGCAGGAGGAGGAGAGGAACAGCCATGTTTCTTTTGACCCCTCCACTGATTTTATGGATAAGCACATTGTGATTGCCTTGAGCAATCCAGTCCAATATTGCAGAGTTTTTAGCCTCTAAGTTACCAATTCAAATCCAGCTAAAGCACGAGGGACCTTAAAAAAGAGGCTTATCTAAAACAGGCTGATGGTATAGGTCCATTTCAGAGGGCCACAGCAGAAAAATCCATGTCTCTGTGCCATCAGTTTCCTAGAAATCTGTGACTTCCTCTTAATTTATGGTAAGGATACAAGAAGAGAGAATCCTTAACAATGGAGAAACTAGGGTAAAATCTGAGAGTTTGTCACTCCTAAAGACCCACTTCTTCCACTCTGCCTTCGACCTTCCTCTTTCTGGCTCCTGACTGCACTTCCACGGTCCTCACCCTCCTCTCTCGTATGAACGCTTCCGCTTTCTATCAATTTGATGTAGTTCCTTTTCTTTTCTCGTCACCTGTTCAATTTTGTATTGTTTTGTAAACTGCACTGATGTCTTTAGTGTGGTATATTAAGCACGCAATAAAGATAAAGGATATGTAGTTAGCCATTTTGAAGCAGGAAGGTAAGAAGGTTAGCGTAGATGTGCCTTGTGCTCTTTATCTGCAGTCTTAGTGTTTCTGTTTATGATAGTAAGATCACAGATTTAATGAATTTCACAAGGCTTAAATTTCATTTGTCGCCAACAGTTTCTCACAGTGGTTCCAAACAAAGATCCTCTTTGAAAACATCTGTAAGTTCATTGTAGCTCCAGAAGAAGGGGGATTTGTATTTGTTGGGGAAATTTGGAGTGCATATGATGTCTGAAGAGTATAACAGTCCTGGTTTGAATTAGCCATCCAGTAGTATACGCTGGCACAGTTTAAGTTTCCAAGCATGCAACCTAAGTTTTCAAACCCCCTTGGTTCTGACTGGCCAAAATCCTCACTGAAACTGAGTTAGTGAGTCAAACACTCTTAACTGGATACTTGCTAAATACTCTGCTCCAGTTCTGCCACTACAGAATAGTTTTATAGTACTATTGTACAAGGGGATCCTTTCCACATAATGTGACTTCAACTATATTTCAGGTTCTTAGGAAAAAGGACAAACACTGAAAAGCCATTAGTGGTGCCACTGCTGTTTCATGGAGATTTAATCTTCTCTTTCTGGATTTCTCCCCTCTTGCTTATCTGATCCTTTTCTGCTTATTTGCCACGGAGTCATCCTATCAAATTATCCTTCATTTGTATAGTCAGAATTGCCAGTTCTAGCCCTTTCTCTATTCTTCAGCTTCTGTGCTGTGCTCTCTGATTTGTCATACAAAAAAAACAATTCAATAATGGTTATCTAATCACTGAGGACCCCACAGCTGTGCAGTAATACCCATTCAATTCGCTGCTGTCTCATCTGAACTTATCTGAGGCTGTTCAGTGCACTCTCGTACTTCAGTCTATAAAGACTGCCATTATTGATTCATGGAGTCTTCTCTCAGTGTTTAGTGCCAATAAGCTATTGTGTACTAGGTAATGTATGGTGCCAGTTGTCTTAGGAATACAAAGAAAAAGGTTTATGTGATCAAAAATACAATTACCCGAAGCACATATAAACATTAAACACTCCCTGAACAAACAAATGATTAATGATCAGGTGTGGTACGTGCTCCTAACCTTTAGAGGGAGAGATGAAAAAGGGGTCTCAGTAAAGGGTAGGTGGCAAACTAAAGGCCTATTAGTGCTCACTTAGCACTAGCACACCAATGACACCGTTACATATCATTCATGGGTCCCTAAAGCAGTGTACATTTAAAGTTTTTAAATGCATTTAAAAAAACTGAAGAACACTTGTCAAATTTTCATTTAATTTATTAAAACTTGATATACTGCCCCTCGTGGGGACATTAGGGCAGTTTACAATAAAATTTAATAAAAGTCAGAAAAGAACTCCATAATGTGACAGGATAGAGAAACACTAGACAATACGACAGTATGAGGGGAGGGGGGAGCAGGGGAGGAGAGTCAGTCATTAAAGAGGATCAGTGAGATTCTGGTGGTAAACTGAAGGCTTTGATATCAATGGCTTTCCCAATTACAGAAGGAAAGGAATGGCTGTGAGACACTAGGTTGACTCGAGTTTCGCCCCTTTATTCACAGGGCTGCATTAGAACATGTCAAATAGCAGCATCTCCCAACTTAAGGAATACAAATGAGTTCACCTTGGTAGCCATTTAAACAGGAAAAATGGCAGACATTCATGCAAATCTCCTCCAATGAGATTAAATCGATGACTGCCACTCAATGGTCTTATTCAACCCTATTGGCTGCACAGTATCCAATTCATTTCTGCTCTAAGTGGGCCAATCATTGTTCTGCATTGCCTTGTTGGGTGTCCTTTAATGCCATCAATGATCACCCACACAACCGAGGCCATTGATGGTCAAATTGAAACACTGTTGTACTATTGGAGCCATAACTATATGGTTGGCTAAACATGATTTATGTTCAGTCAGGCACACTTTCACTGTACAACACGTACACCCAACATATACTTTCGGACACGGGCATATGATTAGATACATAACCCAAGCCAATTGACAAGTGCTAATTAGCTTCAGAGGATATTCTCTGCCTGACAGTGGGTTAGTTCATATTTGAGTAATCACTGTAGTAGCACACATAGCACAGTGTCCACAGGGGCTATATTGACCCCTAAGTTGTTCACCTGAGGTCTACTGTAGAAAATGAACCAACAGGTCTTTTAAGTTGCATGCTCTAGTGACGGCAATGCACAGGCGGTTTCAAAAAGCTGGGTGCAGTGGTAAAACATGCCAGTGTTTAAAACTGCTCTGAGCTATCTTTTGATCCTTTTCCGAATAACGCAAAATGCACACTTGTTTATCCATATCACGGGAGCATTGTTTTTTAAAAAGCGATGAGAGATTTGCATATTTTGCTCATAAATATGCCCAATGTATCACACATTGTGGATAGCCACACTCTGATAATCTTTCTGTGAGCAACTTAGCTGATAGTAAAAATCAGCCTTAGTGGAACAAATTCATCAAACTTGTAAGAATTGGTCTATTGCAAGGGCCCGCTTAAGTTTAAAAGGGTGGTGTGAGTGTAAATGTAATAACTTGTTGAGATTGACTGATTTTATATACAGGGAGGTATTCAGCAACCATTCAGTGTATGTGATTCTCACATCCAAAAATGACAACTCTGTGGCAGAATACATCATCCTAAACGGGAGGCATGGATCCTGCACGTTGAGCCATTGGGTAAAATCTTGTAACGTTGTTTCTGTTACCAACCAGATACAAAAAATATCATCATTGGTGTGCTGGTGCTAGTGCCAAGTGAGGACTAATGTGCTTCAGTTTGCCACCTACCCTTTACTGAGGCCCGTTTTTCATCTCTCCCTATGAAGGTTAGATGCATGTAGCCCAATTATTAATCATTTGTGTGTTTGGGGAGTTTATATGTGCTTTGGGTAGTTGTGTTTTTGATCACATAAACCTTTTTCTTTGTATTACTGTTGTAGTGTATAGGATTTTTGGGGGGGTTTGTTTATGTAGTCTTCACATTCCCATTAGAAAAAAGGCGTGGGCAGGGTCCCGGCGCCTGCTCGTAACCGGGTGCTCTGCCCGGCGTGGGACCCTGCTCGTGCATGGGGAGGGGGTAGAAAGGGGGGCCGCGCGGGTTTCAAATTGATTGGCTCTGCTCGGAAGGGGGGCGAGTGGAGCCAATCAGGGTGCAGGCAGCCATGTGCTCTGGCGTGCGTGAGACTCGCCAGAGCACAGGCAGTTTGGCGGGAGGCGCGGCAGCCCACCCGCCCACCCAGCCTTTGCGGTAGCGAGGCTGGTGTTGGGGTGTCGCAGCTGGGGGGGGGGGGGGTGAGGCGGGATCCCGGAGGTGTCCGGAGCCTTAGGCGACTTGGGAAGGGGGCGGGGTGCCCTCGACCCGGACTACCCCTGGAAGACTTTTGCTAGTAATATGGCGAAGTCGGATGGGGGTGGTCGGGATGTTGCCGGTGGAGTGACCATGGCTGCAGCGGAGGCGAGGTCGCTTTGCTAGTAGCATGGCTGGTCACGCAGCGCTCTGCTGGGGGGGGGGGTTATGGATCATTGTTCCTGTTATGGTTTTGATGTTGTGTAAAATAAAGCTGCGACCAGTTGTTACCATACTTGGCTATCGGAGTAATTTGTGGGAAGGATAAAAGAGGGTGAGCGCCGGGTCTGGCTACCTGGTTATACCTCCTTGCTCTGGGGATCCCATCTGATGCTCCTCCTGCGTTCGTTTTTTGTGTTGCTATGGTGAGCCTGCAGTGCAGCTGAGCTCCAGTGATCAAAGTGAAAGTCTTTCATATAGAGGAAACCGCATCAGAGCATAAATGGGAAGATGACTGTGGTTCTGTACCTGAAGTCTTGACGGCAGCCACTTTGATCCCTAGGTCTCCTGCAGTTATAGGACAGGGAAAGAATACTAGTGATGAGCGATGGGTTTTGTCCTGAAAAGCAGGTGTGATGACTTCAGCTGCTTTTGATTGTTGTCCCAAGCAAAAGGACTTTAAGGGGCAGGAAGGTGTATGTAATCAAGACAAGATGTTCAGTACTAATTGCAGGGGTAACAGTTTTTATTTGATGCTGTTGTTTCTGAAGGTTATAGGGAATAAATCAAAGGCAAAAAGAGGGCTGGGTCTCTGCCCAGCATATGGAGAACAGATGTTTTCCACCATTGCAGGGTCAATTAGCCTGGTTTGTGAAGATGTTTTGATAAGGTGAGATGGTTTGCTAGAATTAATAGCACATACTAGTTACATACAGTGGTGTTCTGTGACTGGGTCTGATACACAGTCACGTTTATTTTTCATAAGTTGGATTGTATTGAATTACTTTGATTCTTTAATAACATGTTCTAACTTTTGAACTACATAATGCTTGTAAAATCCTAATCCATTAGCACTCCTTTTAGGAATAAGTATTTCCCTTTTTATTAGATATTTGCAAATAAGTGTCAGAAAACAAGTTGAAGGGGATACTGTGGCATTCTGACACCAATCTGCAGATGGCTCAATTCCTGATGGAACCTTACATAAGATATGCCATACTGAGTCAGACCAAGGTTCAAGTCCAGTATTCTGTTTCCAAAAGTAGCCTATCTAGGTCACAAGTCCCTAGCAATTTCCCCAAAAGACACAGGTTCCACAATGCTTGTACTGGGGCAAGCAGTGGATTTCCTGGGTCCCCTTTAATAATGGTTTATGAACCTTTCCTCCAGGAACTTGTCCAAACCTTTTTTAAACTTGGCTACGCTAACAGTTTTTACTAATCCTCTGGTAACGAATTCCAGAGTTTGATTACACGTTGAGTAAAAACAGTTTTCTCTTATTAGTCTTGAATAAGTTACACTGTAGCTTCATTGCATGTCCCCTAGTCTTTATATATTTTGATGGCGTAAACGATCGATCTACGTTTACCCATTCCACTCCAGTCATTAATTTATGGACCTCTATCATATCTCCCCTCAGTAGTCTCATTTCTAGGTTGAAGAGCCCTAAACCTTTTAGCCTCTCTTCATAGGAGTATCCTTCCATCTCCTTTACCATTTTGGTTGCTCTTCTCTGTACATCTTCTAATAACACTATCTTTTTTAAGAAACAGGGACCAGCATTGCACACAATATTCAAGGTGCAGTCGCACCATGGAACAATAGATACAGAGGCATTATAATATCCTTTGTTTTATTCTCCATTCCTTTCCTTATGATTCCTATCATTTTATTTGCCTTCTTGGCTGCCAATGGACACTGGGTTTTCCCCACTGAGGAGAACCATCACAATACCTTTTGTTTGGATCAACACAATATACCTTTAACCAGCTTTACAGAGTTATCCACTCTTCATATCAGGTCAGTAAAAAGCAGCACAGTTAGCTGGGTTTGAATCTAATAATCTAGGTCTTTGACTGTCTGTGTATGCCATTTCTGCTTAGTAAAAGAGGGTGGAGAGCATGCAGAAGTGATGTTAATGCTTTATGGTTGAAAGGCCCTATATCTGAGAATGGGTGTAACATGTATAGTAGGGTTGCCAACTTTTTCACCGAGAAAAACCTGACACCTGTGGCTCGCCATGCTCCACCCATTCTCCGCCCCAGCCCCACCCACAAAAATTACCGAGGATACGTGTAGGCTAACTCCTTTGGTCAGATAATTAAGCTGTGGTTGCACGATGCAGGATTCCACATTGGGAACCACTACCCAGGAAAAAGATGTAGGTGTCATTGTGGATAACATGTTAAAACCCTCCGCCCAGTGTGCAGCAGCAGCCAAGAGAGCAAATAGAATGCTAGGTATCATAAGGAAAGGAATGGAAAATAAAACAAAGGATATTATAATGCCTCTGTATCATTCCATGTTGCGACCGCACCTTGAATATTGTGTTGCAGTTCTGGTCGCCATATCTTAAAAAGGATATAGTGTTAGAAAAGGTACAGAGAAGAGCCACCAAAATGGTAAAGAGGATGGAAGGATACTCCTATGAAGAGAGGCTAAAAAGGTTAGGGCTCTTTAACCTGGAAAAGAGACGGCTGAGGGGAGATATGATAGAAGTCTATAAATTAATGAACGGAGTGGAACGGGTAAACATAGATCGATTGTTTACATCATCAGTATATAAAAAGACTAGGGGACATGCAATGAAGCTACAGAGTAAACTATTTAAGACTAATAAAAGAAAATATTTTTTCACTCAACGTGTAATCAAACTCTGGAATTTGTTACTGGAGGATGTAGTAAAAGCTGTTAGTGTAGCTGGGTTTAAAAAAGGTTTGGAGAAGTTCCTGGAGGAAAGGTCCATAAACCATTATTAAAAAGGACCCAGGATATCACTGCTTGACCCAGTATAAGCATTGAGGAACCTGTGTCTCTTGGGGAGGCTGCTAGGTACTTATGACCCTAGATTGGCCACTGTTGGAAACAGGATACTGGGCTTGATGGACCTTGGTCTGACCCAGAATGGCATATCTTAAACTGGGAACCCCAAAAGCCAAACATGAAATGTACAACAATGGAGAAATAAAACTATAAAGTAATTTCCTCTTGCACTAAACAAAAACGCAAAGATGTTAGCAATACACACTTCCCAGACCAGACATATTCCAGTTAATAAATTAAAAATAAAAAGTATTTTTCTACCTTCTGTTTGGGCATTTTATTTTTCAGTTGCAATTGCTCCAGTCACTTTCTTCTGGTTTCTTCTGTCTTCTGCGAGCTATCCATTTGTCCTTTCTTCTCTTTTAGATGTTTTCCATTCTCTCTCTATATCTGCTTTAACAAATTGATCATTTCCCTTTTGCTCTTTCCCCCAATTCTTTCCTTATTCCTTTATCATCCACTTAAATTTCACCCTTCCATTCTCAGTCCCCACTTACTCTCCCAATACCCGGCCCATCATAGACTTTTCTTCCACACAAAATATCTTTTCCCCTCTCCATTCTCATTCCCCATCCCTTCTAGTCCTCCCCCAAAATTAGCTCCCTTATAGTTCTAGACCTACCCAGCATCCGCTTCCTTCTAGTCCCATTCTCCCATGCCCCCACATCAGCCCATTTCAAGTCCTATTCCAGCTCCTCATCAGCCCATTTCCCATCCTAGCCCCACATATGCTCTTTCCAGTTCCATTCTAGCCCCCATCAGCCAATTTCCAATCCTAGCCCCCTCATCAGCCCACTTCCAGTCCTATTCCAGCCCCCCATCGGCCCATTTCCAGTCCTATTCTAGCCCCTATGAGCCCATTAACCTTTCCCAGCAATCGCGGCTTCACAGAAACAGCTGCCAGCGTGAAGGAAAAGGATCTTCATGCTGATGGCTGTACAGAGGGAGCCGGGGCTTCACGCGGGCTTCCCCGGCTCCCTCTGAAGCCCTCCGGTGTGCGGGCTGGCCCTGGGTCTTCTGTTTTTTAAACTCCTTGGACTTCGGGTCGGAAGAAAAGCCATTTTTTTCCTCTGGCCGCTCCCGATCTTGCGGCCAGAGCAAAAAAAAAAAGGCTTTTCAAGGGACGGTTTTACATCTGCGCCGGCAGCCGGCCTGCCCATGGAAAAACCGTCCAGGCCGGCTGAAAACCGGCCGGTTGGCAACCCTAATGTATAGGCAACCTATCAAGGTGTGATAGGAAATGCTCTCAATAAGGCCTGTGGCTCCTAATAAGTTGGGAAATATTTCTGTGTCTTTCTGCCAAGTTTTCTTAGTCTCTAACTTCATTTTACAAGGCACCACAATGTGGTACAAGCCTTCATTACATGACACACACATCCTACTTGATGGACCCTTTGTCCTGCATTTGCAGCCACATATCCCACTCCTGTGCCCTCCTCGCATCCCCACAGTAGAATCCGCTCATGCATATCCATCATAAGCCCTATCACACACAAGCACACACCCATCTCCTCCTTCCTCCCCCCACAGCTGCATCTTTTCATTTCACTACTCCAGCCATGCCCACAGTCACTGTAGAACCTTCCCACAGCCCCTGCCTCCCCCCTCCCTCCACACATACTCCATATACACAAACCACCCAGTCTGCAAACATAGAAGGGGGAAAAACAACATTGTCACACTGTGTAAGCATGCACTTTCCAACTTGTTTTGCTTAGTTTTCTTTATTTCTCCAGGAACAAGCAGGAAGTCAGTCCTCGCATATGGGTGACCCAGGAGAAAGTGTCCTTTTCCCACAGTCATCACTACCAGTCCTCCTCGGACCAGCAACAAGGCTCTCACCCTAAGAGGCAAGGCCACAGGCTCGGAAGGTGAAAACACTGAAGCTTCAGGCCCCAGCTCCCACCCAACCCAGGGGGAGCTTTTGATTCTCAGGGCAGGGCCTCCTCTCCCCCAGGAGATCTTCACCAGCCCACAGGGGGGCACCTGACACTGTTTGAACATAGATGGGCCAACATCACCTCGGACAAGTGGGTACTGCAGGTAGTAAGGGGAAGGATACCTCCTCCACTTACAGCAGATACCACCCGGGTTCTTCCCAGGAAAGCCGGTATGACCCCCTCCTTCACCAGACTCTTCTTCTCACAGAACTCACAGGTCTGATCAGGGACAATGCAGTAGAATCCATACCCAAATATCTGTGGGGAAAGGGCTTCTCCTCCTGGTACTTCCGTGTCCCAAAGAGAACTGGGGGTCTCAGGCTTATACTAGACCTGTGAAACTGAAAAAGTTTCTGAAGAGGGAGAAGTTCAGGATGCTCTTCCTTGGAACACTGCTGCCTTACCTCCACCAGGGAGATTGGCTGTGCTCCTTGGATCTAAAGGATGCATACATACACATCCTAATCCACCCCTCCCCCCCCACAGGCAGTTCCTAAGGTTTGTCGAAGGAGGAGGGCACTACCAGAACAGGGTACTACCCTTCGGTCTGGCCTCCTTGCCTGGTAGTGAACATAAGATATGCCATACTGGGTCAGACCAAGGTCCATCAAGCCCAGTATTCTGTTTCCAACAGTGGCCAATCTAGGTCATATGTACCCAGCAGTTTCCCCAAGGGACACAGGTTCCACAATGCTTGTATTGGTTCAAGCATTGATATCCTGGGTCCCTTCTTAATAATGGTTTATGGACCTTTCCTCCAGGAACTTGTCCAAACCTTTTTTAAATCCAGCTACATTAACAGCCTTTACTACATCCTCTGGTAACAAATTCCAGAATTTGATTACACGTTGAGTGAAAAAATATTTTCTTTTATTAGTCTTAAATAGTTTACCCTGTAGCTTCATTGCATGTCCCCTAGTCTTTCTATATTCTGATAAGGTAAACAATCGATCTACATTTACCCGTTCCACTCCGTTCATTAATTTATAGACTTCTATCATATCTCCCCTCAGCCGTCTCTTTTCCAGGTTAAAGAGCCCTAACCTTTTTAGCCTTTCTTCATAGGAGTATCCTTCCATCCCCTTTACCAGTTTGGTGGCTCTTCTCTGAACCTTTTCTAAAATCGCTATATCCTTTTTAAGATACGGCAACCAGAATTGCACACAATATTCAAGGTGCGGTCTCACCATGGAACGATACAGAGGCATTATAATATCTTTTGTTTTTATTTTCCATTCCTTTCCTTATCATACCTAGCATTCTATTTGCTCTCTTGGCTGCCGCTGCACACTGGGCCGAGGGTTTTAACATGGTATCCACAATGACGCCTAAATCTTTTTCCTGGGTGGTGGTTCCTAATGTGGAACCTTACATCGTGTAACCATAGTTTGGGTTGTTCATCCCTAGGTGCATAACCTTGCACTTGTCCACATTAAATTTCATCTGCCATTTTGATGCCCAGTCTTCCAATTTATCAAGATCCTATTGCAATTTTCCACAATCCTCTTGGGTTTTAACAACTTTAAACAGTTTTGTGTCATCTGCAAATTTGATAACCTCACTCATTATTCCACTTTCCAGGTCATTTATGAATATGTCAAAAAGTAGCGGACCCAGTACAGATCCCTGGGGTACTCCACTATTCAACTTTTTCCGTTGGGAAAATTGGTCATTTAGCCCTACCCTCTGCTTTCTGTCTTTTAACCAGTTCCTGATCCATAATATTACACTGCCTCCTATCCCATGACTTTTTAGTTTTGCCAAAAGTCTCTGATAAGGGACCTTGTCAAAGGCTTTCTGAAAGTCCTGATACACTATATCAACTGACTCACCTTTGTCTAACTGTTTATTCACACCTTCAAAAAAGCATATCAGTTTAGTAAGACAAGATCTTCCTTGTCTAAAGCCATGTTGGCTGTCTGCCATTAGGCCATGACCACCTACATATTGTGTAATTTTGCTCTTTATGATGGTTTCTACCATTTTCCCCAGTACTGACGTCAGATTCACCGGTCTGTAATTTCCCGGATCACCCCTGGAACACTTTTTAAAAATTGGCGTTACATTGGCGATCCTCCAATCTTCAAGTATTACAGATGATTTTAATGAAAGTTCACAGATTACTAATAGCAGGTCTGCAATCTCATATTTCAGTTCTTTCAACACTCTTGGATGTATACCATCCGGTCCAGGTGATTTGCTACTATTCAGTTTATCAAATAATTGTAATACATCTTCCCGGTGTAGCAATGTTTCTCGCAATTCCTCTGCAGTATCACCTTTAAATACCACGTCAGTCTTGGGTAACGTCCCTACATCTTCCTCAGTAAACACTGAAGCAAAGAATTCATTCAGTCTCTTCGCTATAGCCTTGTCTCCTCTTACTGCCCCTTTTACCCCTCTATCATCTAATGGTCCAATTGACTCTCTCGCAGGCCTTTTGCTACGAATGTACTTGAAAAAGTCTTTATTTCGTGTTTTTGCTTCCGTAGCAAGTTCCTTCTCAAATTCTCCCTTTGCCTGCCTTATCAATGCTTTGCATTTAACTTGCCAGTGCTTGTGCTGTTTCCAGTTTTCGTCGTTTGGCTCTTTTTTCCATTTCCTGAAAGATGCTTTTTTGGCAGCAACAGCCTCTCTGACCTCACCTTTAAACCATGCTGGCAGTTTTTTGGACTTTCTTCCTTTTTTCTTAATGCGTGGAACACAGCTGGTCTGGGCTTCCAAGATAATATTTTTAAACACCCAAGCTTGATGTAAGTCTTTAACCTTTGCAACCTCTCCTTTTAGTTTTTTCTTAACTATATTCCTCATTTTATCATAGTCTCACTTTCGAAAGTTAAAAGGTAGTACTGTGGATTTCTTTACTATCCCTACTCCACTAATTAAATCGAACACGATCATGCTATGATCACTATTGCCAAGTAGTCCCAACACCCTTATTTCTTGCACCAGATCTGGTGTTCCACTATGGACTAGGTCCAGTATGGCTTCCCCTCTGGTCGGTTCATGAACCAGCTGCTCCAAGAAGCAGTCATTTGTCATCTAGAAACTTTATCTTCCTAGCATGTCCTGC
Source organism: Ichthyophis bannanicus (assembly GCA_033557465.1). NCBI lineage: Eukaryota > Metazoa > Chordata > Amphibia > Gymnophiona > Ichthyophiidae > Ichthyophis > Ichthyophis bannanicus. The sequence goes on from CM066035.1 coordinate 665,083,048, forward strand.
CATGACACTGACCCAGTCGATATCGGGGTAATTGAAATCACCCATTATTATTACTCTGCTGTGACTTTTGTTAGCTTCCTTGATTTCTTTGAGCATTTCATCATCCATTTGTTCATTCTGACCAGGCGGTCGATAGTACACCCCCACCGCCATTGCCTTCCCCTTTTTACATGGAATTTCAATCCATAGAGATTCTACAGCAAATTTTGTTTCCTGCAAAAATTTAATCCTTTGTCTCAATGCCCTCTCTAACATAGAGCGCAACCCCTCCACCAATTTGTTCAATTCTATCATTACGGTATAGTTTGTATCCAGGTATCACAGGGTCCCACTGGTTATCCTCCTTCCACCATGTCTCTGAGATTGCAATCATATCTAACCTCTCATTTAGTTCTATATATTCTAACTCTCCCATCTTATTGTTTAGACTTCTATAATTTGCATACAAGCATTTTAGAGACTATTTTATTAATATTAATCTGGCTATTGGTAGGCATGGGTAATTTAGAATCTTTATGCTCTGTCTGCACCATACTCAAGGGCATTTGGGCTACTTTACTATTTTTTGGAACCTCACTACTTTTGGTAGTATCCTTCAAGGATACCTTCTTCCGAACCATGTGCTCTTGGGCGACTGTCGTCTTTCCCCTATTTTCTAGTTTAAAAGCTTCTCTATCTCCTTTTTAAAGGTTAATGCCAGCAGTCTGGTTCCGTCCTGGTTAAGGTGAAGCCCATCCCTACGGAAGAGCCCCTCCTTTCTCCAGAATTTTCCCCAGTTCCTAACAAATCCAAAACCCTTATCCTTGCACCATTGTCTCATCCACACATTGAGACTTCGGAGCTCTGCTGGCCTTTTGAGTCCTGCACGTGGAACGGGAAGCATTTCAGAGAATGCTACCCTGGAAGTTCTGGATTTCAGCTTCCTACCTAAAAGCTTAAATTTAGCCTCCAGAACCTCCCTACCACATTTTCCTGTCATTGGTACCGACATGCACCAAGACAGCAGACTCCTCCCCAGCACTATCTAAGATATTATCTAGGCGGTGCGTGAGGTCCGCTACCTTTGCACCAGGCAGGCATGTTACCAGGCGATCCTCACATTCTCCAGCCACCCAGCTATCTACATGCCTAATGATTGAATCGCCAACTATAACAGCTGTCCTAACCCTTCCCTCATGGGTACATGGCCCTGGAGAAACGTCCTCAGTGCGAGAGGGTTTTACATCACCTGGAGGATAGGTCCTAGTTACAGGATCACGTCCTGCCACACCAGGGTGATGTTCTCCTGTCATATGACCTCTCTCCTCCATGGCAACAGGGATGCTACCAGACTGGAGGTGGGACTTCAGGACTATATCCCTGTAGGTCTCGTCCATGTACGTCTCTGTCTTTCTTTTGTCTTCCAGGTCTGCTACTCTAGCCTCTAGAGAACGGACTTGTTCCCTGAGAGCAAAGAGTTCCTTGTACTTAGTGCATACGTAAGACCTCTCACCAACTGGGAGAAAATCATACATTTGACACAATGCAAAAGACTGGAAAGCCCCCATCTCACTGCTTAACTGTTGTCTGCATCTTAGTTTAAAGCTTGTGTTTAGGTCTTTAAATTCTGTACTTACTAAGGGTTGGTGTAGATGCTTATACTATTAGAAGTGTATCTAATACCTCTAATATACCTTGTTCACCTGAAGCTTAATTAATCTCAGGTCCTCAATGTATGACTGATTTGGATAAAGAGCTGCACCTGAGAGCAGCCCCTTTCCTCTAAGACGTCTAAGTACCTATAAAGTTACAATTATCCCAGGGGCGGGTGGTTGTTGGGGAGGGAGGGAGGAAATAAGACCTATTAAAAGAGGGCTGTTACAAGGTAGCCTGTCCTGTACCCTCGGGAGGGGGTTAGTCCATCAGGTAGGCTAGAGCAGGAAAAAAGTTTAAAACGCAGCACGTTCTGGGGATAGAGCAGGGAGAGATTTAATTTAAAGCAACAGTTAACCTGGCTACCACAGAAAGGCCAGTTAGTTGAGAGAGGCAAGGTAAGTTATACAGCTGAGAAAGCTGAAGTGCAAAACTAAAGGGAACAGGGAGGTGAAGTAGCACACCAATAAAGACAACAATAAATAAATAGATAGCTAGAACTCACAGCAAAGTCGTCACAGGAGTTAAATATCCACCTCTCTAGCAGAGCACTGTGAGGGTACATATTAAGATTCTTAAGTCTGTCTGTCCTCGTATGTTTTATAATGAAGACCACTAACCATTTTAGTAGCCACCCTCTGTACTGACTCCATCCTGTTTATATCCCTTTAAAGGTGCGGTCTCCAGAATTGCACACAATATTCCAAATGAGGTCGCACCAAAGACTTATACAGAGGCACTATCACCTCCTTTTTTATGCAAGCCATTCCTCTCTGTATGCACCCAAGCATTCTTCTAGCTTTTGCTGCCACTTTTTCTACCTGTTTATCTACTTTAAGATCATCAGACACAACCACACCTAGGTCCAGCTTTTCTTTAGTGGTTGGGGCAAACTGGGAGAAGGCTCTGTTGGATGTTGTGTGGTTGGTCTTGGTAATTGTTGATGGGATGTGCAGTGTATTAAGGGTATGTATTCTCCTGGATCTGTTTGTTTTTTTTCTCAATGAGGGATTGTAGATTGATGAGAGGTCATGGTTGATCTTGAAGATTGTGATTAGGGTTTTGTAGTTGACAAGCTCCTCTATAGGTAGCCACTGTAGGCGTTTGAATATCAGGTTGATGTGTTCAGCTCTGGAGGCATTGCATAGGATTCTTGCCGCTGTGTTTTGGGCTTGGTGTATTGGATATTGTGTGCACTTAAGTCGGCCTTGGAAGATGAGATCACAGCAATCCAGTTGTGGGAAGATGAGTGCTTGAAACACTGATTGGTAGTTGTGAGGATTGAGTAGCGGTTTGAGGCGTTGTACTGTTTTGAGTTTGTGATAAATTGATTTTGTGATATTCTTGATGAGAGGGATCAGGATCAGACCTTGATTAAGTGTGACTCCTAGATAGTGAACTTCTTGTTTGACTTGTAGCTGTATTCCAGTGATGGTTATGGTAGGAGATGGTGTAAAGTTGTTGTTTTTTTGATGATGTATAGCACCTCTGTTATCTTGTGGTTTATTATCATGTTATGTTCGGAGAGCCAGTTCGTGAAGACACCAAAACATTTCTCAATGGGTGAGGTTATGGGATTGTTGGTTGAGAATGGTATGTATATTACGTCATCAGCATAAATGTGGTATAGTATGTTATGTGCCGTATGACTGAGCATAATGGTTGGAGGAAAACGTTGAAAAGCAATGATGACAGGGTGGATCCTTGAGGGAACCCATGATCCAGTGTGAATGGTGAAGATTTCTCGGTGCCTATTCTGACTTGGCTGTGACCTTAGGTAAGGTAGGAGTTGACCCATTTTAGGGTTGTTCCAGAAAATCCTATATCTTGTAGTCTTTGCAGGATCCTGTTATGTGGGATGGAGTCAAGCTACCTTGATATCGAGAAAGATGAGTATAAATCCCTTTTGAGGTTTGTCTGTGCCTCTTATTGGGTTTTCAGTGAGGGCAGCTAGTAGTGTTTCGACCCTGTGTTGCGGTTTAAATACATATCGTTATGGGTCTGGTGTGAAGTGGGCATCGACATGACCTTGGAGTTGATTTTGTATGACTTTTTCTATTTTGGCCAGAAATGATGATGAGCCCCTACGAGCATGGTTGTTTTTTGTCATAGCTTTTCCTTTCATTAGTGGGCGGATGGAAGCCACCTTCAGTTCTGCTGGCATATATGCTTGGGAGAGTGACAGGGTTACCATCCTGAGTATTGTGGGGATCAATTCTGCTCTTGCTTTTTTAATCCAACTCACTGGGCAGGGGTCCAGTGGGGATGTGGTGGTGGTCACATTTTTGATGATTCATTCCAGTTGTTCTGTTAATGTGGTTAAGAATGAGTCCCAAGTGATTTTGTGTAGTTTGTCATTGTGGCTTGTATATGTGGTGATAGTGCTGGAAACAGTATTCTGTGAGCAGGTCTGTCTTTTCTTCCTGTTTTGTGGTTTTTTTTATCATTGTCTTAATTAAATTAAATAGTTCCCTAGGCCTGTTAAGGGAGTGTTTAAGAGTTTGGAGAATTATTTATATTTTGCCTTCTATGTTGCCGTTTGGTATTCATAGAATTTGGCCATATATGCATCCAGGTTGTTTGTTTTTACATTGTTGCCATCTTCTTTTTAGTAGTCTAAGCTTGCATTTCATGATCTTTAGTTGTGTGGTGTACCATGTAGCTTATTTTACCTGCGTGTGGTTGTTGGGGTGTATTGTTTACTTGTTATACTGGTTATAGTCTGGTTCCATTTCTGGACAAGCGCATCAATGTCTTCTGAGTTGTGGTTGATATGAGGTGTGAATTTCCCCCCCCCCCAGGAATTCTTTCTTTTCCAGATTGTGGAATCTGCATGTTGAGGCTTGCGTGTGAGGGTCTGTTTGGAAAGCTGGTCTGTATGAGAGCAAGAAGTGCATGATTCTTTTGTCAGACCATGGGACTGTGTATGTTGTGTGTGTGGGGGGGGTGGGGTTGGTGGTCCTGAGCATCTGTTGCAGAGTGAAGATCATGTTGAGTGTGTTTCCTTTCTAATGTGCTGGTTCGTTGATGAATATGTTGTAGTTGGGTGGTAGTAGCTGATTATCACTTTGATTCCATCAACCAGGATTCTGTGGCACACATGAGGTCTAGCCCATTGTCCGTGAAGTAGTCTGTGAGGATCTGTCTTACTGCATGCTGAACGTGTGTTGATTAGGGCACCTTTTAGGCGGCAATTGTTGGCAAGGTTGTGTTGGGGAGTATGGAGCTATACCTGTTGTAGGAGATTTTGGTGGTCTGTTGTGATGTCAGTTATCCTACTCAATTCCAGACATGGATGCAAAACTCAGCAGGATCCTGGATGACACTGCTACACTGGTTTTGCCGTAGGACCCAAGGTCAATGTAGGTGTAGCCGAAGGGGCGATGAAATCCTGGGAGGTGCCTTGTAGAGAGAGGATGCGACTGGAGGGGTTTATGCTTTTACATGAGTCTGCAGTATAAGTAGGGCTTGGGGAACTAGCGATTTGGTCGAGGTCTGTGCGTTCTTTGAAGGTGTCAAAGTGATGGCCGATCTTGAGCTCTCTTCCCTTTATCTAGTTTTCTTCCCCACCTAAGGGCCACGCCAAAGGGCTCTCTGGCAAGGCCCTCAGGCGTGCCTGATTGCAGTGGTGTTTGAATGTCCTGGTGGGGCCTGATTGGCCTTGGTGGGGAGCAGGGAGGAGCTAATCTGCCTGCTCCTTGCTGTCGATACCGATTGGGTCCGGAGTAAAGGAGTTGCTCTCGTGTCTGATCATGGTGGTGTTTGAATGTCCCTGTGGGGCCTGATTGGCCTTGGCGGTGGGAAGCGGGGAGGAGCTAACCTGCCCGCTCTACTGCTGATGCCGATTGGGTCCAGAGTGAAGGAGCTGGTCTCGAGCTTGATTGTGGTGGTATTTGAATGTAACCTCTTTTTAACCTAGCCTTCATAGTCACCTTAATGGATAGGGTGATATTGTAAAATACTATTTTGTCTTAAGAAGATTTTAAAGAATGTGAAGTAGGTTTTTTGTTTGTTTTTTTTAAAAATCCCTCTGTTGGAATGGAGTACAGCATGTCAAAGGACTAATACTTTGTTCTCTACCAGTGCTATGCTTCGTGGGTCTTAGTCAAAGGACCCCATGCACTGTCTTCATATATTGCCCTTCTCTTTAAAAAACAAATAAATAAAAAAATAAAAAAGCTGGAGCCTAAAGGTTTTTTCTCTCATTTTTTTCTGTGTTGAAGATGCTTACTAAATAGGACCCTATGGGGCTTGTTTACAAAGTCGCGGTAGCGGTTCCGATATCAGGCGGAAGCCGCTACCGTGACTTTGTAAACAAGCCCATATATTTCATAGGCAGTGGAATGGAGTGAGCCATAGAGGCCATGGTCCCACCAATATTTTGCTTAACAAAACACCAACAACCAGAGAGGTTGGAGGCAGAGCTGGAGATTGGTTTGGTTGGTTTGTTCCTGCAGAATAAAAATCTGTTCCTCTGCCCCTGCAATATTTGTAAATGTTTCATCATACATATATCACTGAATATATAAAAGATTAAACTATAGCATTTTTCTGCCAGTGGATATGTTGGCATTGAAACACATTCATTGACAGACTACATTCCTGACAATATGAAGGTCAGAATTATATTTTGGACTGAAATAAAAAAAAAGTAGGAGCTTATAAAGGTTTGCTTGCATTCAGTGGCAGTGTTGCGCAGTGCCACATGGAGGACTGGATTTGAATTCTGGGTCAAGTGTTCCCCTCTGTGATATGACTGGGGCTAATACTGCGGTAGCATTCAGGACCCCTCCCCCCGCCAGTGGGGGAAGGAAGTCCTTGCCGTCATGCTGCAATGGCATACAGTGGCCAGATCTAGGAATTGTAATTGCAGGGACCTGGAAGGTGCCCTCTAGCAGAGGGCTATCACTTCAAATGAATAAATGAATTGGGGAAGTGGATATGAAATAGGGAGAAAATCCTGCTTACTTTGGGGGAGGCAAGGAATAGGGAGCTCAGACTTTGCCCTCAGATAGTTTTACCTCTTGCCTCCACCCACAACAGAAATGCATTTTTCCACATATAGACACATTCTTTATCATTCCCTCAGCCACTTTCTCATCTCCCATTTCCATCCTCTGTATTCATCCCCTCACCTTCTCAGTACCACCTGTCAGCATTTCCTCCCTTCTCCTAGCCTCAGCCCATGTGTAAGCCCTAAGTCCTCTTTTCCCAGCCTCATCTTCTCCTAAAATCATCCCCTTTCTCTCAGCTTTAACAGATATTGGGACTGGGGTTTAAGTCAGCCCCTCTTCTTCCAGCCCCAGCATTAGACCCCTCTTCCACCCTATCATTTGCAAGCGTCACATCCTTGTTTGTTTGCCTCTCGGCTCTTTCTCTCTATTCCCCCCCCCTTCCCCCTACCCCGTGTCCAGCACCTCTTTCCTCCCACTTCACGCCTTCCCAAATTAAACTGGAATAATTTTTTTCCTTGCCCCTCCCCCCTCATGTGGTTCATCATCCCCTGTCTCTTTCCTCTGCCTCCTGCAAGTCTTTCAAAAACCATTTGAGTCTAAACTGTCCACTGAGATCTCATTCCCAGTCCTCATGGATTGTTGGAATGCTGCATCTTAGATGACTGGCTAAGTTACCTGAGAGAAGCCAGTATTTGTCTGCCTTCTGCTGATGTACATGTGCACCTACTCTTGCTATCTTGCTGGGAAAACTAGATGGGCCATGCTGGTCTTTATCTGCCGTCATATACTACGTTACTAAGTTAGCCTCTCACAATAGGGAAATGTGACCTCTAAGAGGGGCCGGTGCAATAAGAAGGGTGAAAGAGAAAATAATGGTTTACACATTGTAAACGGGGGCGCTGGGTGAGAATGTCCACAGTCTTGGCAAAGGCAAATATTAATATGACTTGCAAAGGATTGTGGGAAATGTAGTCCATTCATACCAGAATCAGCCGTTCACAATAAATTATGCTTGCTCGAGTGTAAAGCAAAGAAAAGATATTTAATTTATGGGGTTATTTCTCCCAACACAGATATGCTTGGTAGCACATAAAAAAGGATACTTGCTTTCAGTATTATACTTAGAAAAACAAATCAGGAAAACAGCTGAACTTCTTAAGCAATCAAATCAAAGCATAAAGACCTTGATGGGAACAGAAAGGTCTTTTCTGTGGGCTCCTGCTAATATCTTTTTAGCAGTGCTTCAAAGAATAAACAAAACCCACAAAGTAAGAAAAAAACTGTTATTTTTCAGGGACAACTTCTTGTATCTTCACACACACCCCAAAGTGTCCCTTCAGAGCTCACAGGCAATTAGGCAAGGCTCAATTGCTAACAATTAGCCAGCTGCAAACCTCTTGGCTGGTTTACTTTTCTATTACGTGGCTCAAATCCTACTCAGAAGCTTTTCTGAGTAGATCAAAGAACAAGTTTATATTTCTTTGTGATGGTTGTTGTATTTTGTGACAGCATATTACCACAGAAGTTTAGACAGAGAGCAATCCATGTATTTACACTGCTCATTTACAACATCCCCCTCTTCTTCAACTATCATAGATTCAATATCATGGATTGGCACAGAGGAATTTCTCAATGGAGCACTCTCAGGACAATACTTGTTTTCCTGCTGTCTTCCAAGTGAAGAGCTAGGGCATAGATCAGTGTTCATACCTGAGTTTCCATTGCTGTTAGAGTTCCTCTCCAAATATCCTGGCCAGTATGTAGTCCAGTTTTTATGTCCAGCCTTCCAATCAAGATCCCTGGACACTGGGTCTCTCTTCACATACCTTCTTGCACTGGTCTTAGGGCCCCTTCCAAATGCAGCCGTCTCCCTCACAGGTCCCGTCCGGGGATTCCTGGCTCTGTAACCCCACTCCTCTGGTTTCCTCCAGTCCAATGGATTATGCTTGCCTCTGGAATGTCTCCCAGCACACGTACTGCTATGGACTCCTTTAGACCTCCAAGATGCTTTTCTCTTCTTTCTTCCAAGTTGCTTCTTGCTTTCTCTGTCCGTGAGCTCTGGCTTCTGCTGCCTCTGCTCCTGCTGATGATCATGAAGATGATTCTCCTGATGATTCTGCTGTGTAGAATAGGCTTTACTTTTAACCTGTTTAGAGGGATGTTCCACCCTAGCACAGCGCAGCTGTGCTGAATCAAGCCCTGCCCTTGGAGATGAATGCTTGGGGATTACCTCATAGCTCTCCTGATTGAACACACGTTTCCCCACTTCAGCTCTTCTAGTGGCTGTTGGAAACCTGGTGCATTCTGGGACTGGTAGTCTTTTATGGAAAGATTCTGTTTTATTATTTCTACCAGCAAAGACAGGTTGCTTGTTCAGAGTCACTTCACCTCTATTATAGCTCCTTCCTGAACTATGATAAGCTTCCTTATCACAACATGCACCAGACAATATCAAGGGTGGATAGAGGAGGCAAAGCTCAAGGCATAAGCTAGAGTGAAATTAAAAGAAAAAAGACAAAAAATTGCCAACAATTGTATATTTTTTTTTATTTAAACACCTTTGTTAGTGATCCCAAAGTATGTACAGTTTGTAAGATGAAAACCAAAAAGCAATATCAAAGACAAACATAGTTCAAAAGCTGTATATAGAGTTCATAGTTCTTGGACTCAAAACACTTTTGCTCTTCTGTCCTTGATTATCCTCTTTTGGGGTGCTTAGGTGGGAGCTTCTCTCATCTCCATACCATGTACATTACCAAGGTTAAGTTACAATGTAAACCACTTTGATTAACATAGATGTTCTCTGGGCAGTAAAACATTCAACTCTTTTCAAGTCCTTTAATATAGAGGCGCATGCCTCCTAAATGGAGATTTTTTTGGATCATCTTCTATTTTCTTCTGTAGTTTAAAATATGTATCGTGGTCAAACTCGGTTGGTTTGTGAGATAGCAGTAGTCTTGTGTAGGTAACTTAGCCAGTCATCTAAGATGCAGCATTCCAAAAAATGTGATGCGTGCCATCAAGTCCATGCTGACTCCAGGCAACCCAGCAGCCCCTGGGTTTTCTTGGCAAGGTATTACTAGAAATAGATTGCCTGGCCTTTCTTCCAAAGCAGTGATTAAGTAACTTGCCCAGGACCACAAGGAGTACCAGTGGGAACTGAACCCTGGCCCCTTGGTTACCAGACTGTGGCTTGAATCACTATGCTGCTACTCCACTAAGCAGTGTCCCATGCAGTGCTAAAAAGCTTATGTGCTCGGTCAACCTCGCTACTTCCCCAGATCCATTTGGAGGAAAGAAGACTTAGGGTCCTAGTTACAAGGCCTTTTATTCTTCTCTCCAAAACCCTAAAGGGTTGGGGGAGGGAACTCCTGTCCAACATCCATTGACTCATACGCCAGAAAGGATATATTATAAGCAGGGATTCCAGAATGGTACTGTTTGTGGTCATAGGCACAGTTTAGTGCTCCTGCTGCACTGACAAACAGTTATAGTGACTCCAAACCTTGGCTTCCCTTCCAGTGTGCCAAGCTCACAGTAGTGCAAAAGGTACATTTTTGCCATCCTGATTGCTCTTAAAATACATTTTCTGATGTGAGACATCTATTAAATGAAACGCCCAAATATTTGGACTATTTCTCATTTTTGACCAGGTTCCTGCAGAATGTATGGATTCCAACTTGGTGAAATTCTTTGTTAGGCCTGTGGAATTAGTCTGTCCCTTAGCTTACTTGCTGCCAGGGACCACAGGGTATACTAAACTCTATTAATCCATGTCGTCATACAGGATAGCATTGCATCCAAGTAAAATCTTGACAAGCCTGTTTTCTTTAGCATGTGTATCAGAATACAGCATATCGGGCAATCTGATATAAAGGAAGATTAGACTATGCAATTCAGAGAATGCTTTGACTAAAATTAAATAGGGTGTGTGCAGGAAGAGGCAGCAAATATGTAAGAATAGTCATCTTTAACCACTCTTATTTTGCTCTTGGGGTTGATTACAATACCGGTTGATATTAGATGTGTCTAGATTAATTCATGCTATTTTTCTATCTGGCAAACTTTATTACTTTACTAGGATTAGACGCGTAAAAAACTTGCTAAAATGACATTTTACAAGATTTGTTACAAGTACAGTGTGTGAGAAGGCTTAAAAAAAAAAAGAGGACTGCAAGTACTTAGAATTGGCTATATTTTATAGATTTGCATCAAACTAATTCACTTTAGAACATTCCAGAAAGGTAGGTATATTTTATTTAGTTGATGTTGGAGATCTGAGTATTGCCAAATAAAATAAGTGAAGGTACTAGATGCTTATTTCTGCAGCCGCTTGAAACACACGTCTTATGCCTATTTATAGGTTAGGTAATTCAGTTCCATCCAATGAGTCCAAGTATTTTGGGTCATGGCAATATGCACATATTAAATTCAAAAAGGGCAGGGGTGGAAGTCAAAGACTATAAAAATAATGCAATAATCAGTTCAGTAGCATTCGGTTTCCATTCACAAGGACTACAGATTGGTTTGGCTTTTAGGAAAGTCAAAATAATTATTTGTCTTATTTATCAAATATTATTTATATTTGCATATGTTTGAGCCAAGAAACAGGTTGAATTGCCTACTCCTGTTAATCCTCAAGACCAGAGCTGATGGTTTCCCTCAAGAACAGGAAATAAGCAGAATAGTTATTCACGTCGCAAAGGCTGGTGGCAGTTTATATTCTAGTGATAGATTTATTGAGGCCCACTCTTTCATGGACAGTCCATTTTGTCAGGTTTTGGCAACATGGCCTCTTGAGCTAAAAATATTATGCTGCAGTAAATCTCTTAGGCCCTGATAGTCAGCAGTGGCAGTTAGCTTTCGTAAAACAGCCAACTGCCACCACGGAATCTTAGGCCCAGATATTCAGTGCCGGGGCCATGTCCAGTTTTGCCAGTGAAAGGGATAACCGCGCAGCGACTGAATATCATTACTGCTTGGTTATCCCCGGATGCCGCTCCTGATCCCCTCCCGGAATACCTGAATGAATATGCAAACTTACTTCAAGCATATTCATGGTGGGTATCCTGAAAATCAGACTGGGTGGGTGTGTCCCTAGGTCTGGATTGAGAATATCTAGTTTACATTAGGGGTGTGTTCATTTGTGTATGTCACAATTTAAAATGCATGCAAATTGCTTGTACACGCATATACCTACAAATGAATGTATACAATTGATTGCATGCAATGCTTGCCTAAACAAAATAGATCAAAGGAACATGAACAGATGCTCAAAAATAGAGAAAAAATTGTTCTAAATGAGCAATGTCAAAGCTTTTTGGGCCATGCATATCCCTAGTTTATATGCAGAAGTGAAATGGTAGGCAAGAAAGATTTTAATAATAGTAATGGTGTAATGCTGATTTCAGTCCGCTTTATTCTCCAGTGTCGTTAAGAACACATGTAGTAATGTTGATGACAAGATGAAATGTGGAGTCCCATCTCTTATAGTAGGTCTTGAACGCCATACACAAAAATACCACACTGGCAATACAGTTTCCATGCCCAAACTACAAAATAAATAGCATGCTGTTATTAGAGGTTATTGTTCCTTGGAACCCTTCTTTATCACACCATCTGCATATTTATTTCACTGGTTTCCAGATAGTGCTTCTGGACTTGTCAATGAGCCAGATGTTCAAATACTTTGCAACATAAGTGGTGTCTTGGAGGTCTTCTGGTAACCTGCTGTTCCTGGTTTCTTTGTACTCAGTTGTGAGTGGGTAGGGAGATAAAAGGAGTTGAGCTAGGAAATGTTTGTTAGATCACACATGCTGTGTCTAGAGAAGGGGAAATAAAAATTAAGACATGATAGCCAAGCAAGTTATGCATTGACTAGCAGGCGAAGAATGCATAATTCATTTATTCAGATATTTTATCCAGATAAAATTGTTCCATTTAACTTGCTAAACGGATAGATTTTATCCGGATAATAAGAGGCTCGATTTGGGGACAGGGCTGATGCAATCATTAGGTGAACGAGGTGGTTGCCTAGAACACCAGTGGTCTAGGGGCACCCATTATTGGAAGTGGAATCGTAGGGAGCGGAAGCAAAATAACACCAGAGTGCCGGAGCTGAAGGTAACTCCAGTGTTTCGGTGCTGTTTTAAAAGTTTTGCCACCTCTACACGTCCTGAAGATGGGTGGCAATTGGAGTGAGGGCTGCAGCAGGGGGGGTAGGGGGAGGACTTGTATTGAGCTTCGCATAGGACACCTCTTATCCTTGCTTCGGCCCTGTTTGGAGAAGGGCAGTAGGGGAGCCTGCAACTATATATTTAGCAACAGCGTTTAGACAGTACTAGATAAATTATACATTTAGTTTAGACCTGTAGAATCGCAGACCTAGATTAAACAGATAATTGCCAGAATGCTCCCTGCCTTAGACAAAATGCCACTGAAGATATGTATAAAATCAAGTGCCAGGGCTGGTACTTCACATTACGTGGCTGCCCAGGCGGAAAATCAGACCCTCTGTTTTGATGCTGAGGTACACAAACAGTGTGGTTCACTGAAGCTTTTTTTTTTTTTTTGCATCCTTTTTTAATGACACCAAAGCTTGAAATTTGGGAAATTTCACCAATAAATTCATGGATATTGTGAATGTTTGAAGCAAAGCCTTTGAGTGCTCTCATGTTGTTCAAACTTGCTTGTTCATGCTTCGGACACATATGAAGGGTTGAGAAGCTGAGTAAAAGATATTTGGAGGGAGGGCTCAGAACTAGTATTGGTTTAAATATGGACATGTACATAAGGGAGAGAACAAAAAAGAAGATATCTAGCCTGGGCAGACTGGATAGGTCAACTGGTCTTATTTTATTTTCTTATTTTGTTCTGATGATTGCAGATATTCATGGATTTTATTTGCATTCTGTTCTCTTCTAACTGGAAATCTGGGTTAGAGTTCAAAATTGCAAAAGTTCACATCAGATGTGAGTACCAGAAATCTTGAGTATACAGAACAAGACGGCATCCATGCTAAATATTGCACTTGAAAAGTTTCTACAGTAAATATATTATGCTTCTGGATTCTACTGTAATTTGCTGTGACGTGTAGTGAGTTCAATATTCTCTAGATTTATGGCCAAAAAGTGCTAGTTGGTTACAAAAGGAAGATTATTGGACTTCACAAATTGAAGTGAAAAGATGGCGATTCCTAAGGACATTGCACTTCCTTTTAATATTCGACTGTTTGAGTATGGCCCCCACAATCAGCTTAGAAAAAAGATTTTAAACGTTAATAATCTATTGCTCTTGCTACATGGACCTCTTCTCTGACAAGAACCTGTCTTTGGGCTGGTCAAAAATATAGGTCATCACTGACTTGCATTCTATTCCTCCTCAGTATAAGACTCTCTGGTATAGGTAGAGTGGCACTGTACAGAGGTAAAGATGTAGGAAATTGTACTGTGTGTGGAACATCTATATAAAATACATACACCCATCTACTGTATACACTGCTCCCCACGAGTGTGTGTGGATGTATATGGGGGTGGGTGTGTATATGTACAGTATGTATGCACTTGTCAATATAAAAAGTCATTTTGGCACAGATACTTCAGTGAACCAGGATGGATGGGTGTGTGTGTGTGTGTATATTTATTGAACTGTGTGCATGCCTATATTTCCGTCTATATATGATGCAGGAATAACTGGTTAACAAGGAAAGGGTTCATAAACTGAATCTGTTCAAAGCCACAATGGACCAATTCAGAGCTTTCTTTTAGTCTTGCAGTTAACCATGGTAATTAAAAAGCTCTTTTGAAGAATCAAGCAAAATTTCAAGACTGGATTGCTATTGCCTTTTTTTCCAAGTCCATAGTAGTTTGTTGGTTTCCTCTTCATGTCCTCTGTCAAAATGACTATAATTTCTTTTCAAATCTGAATCATAAAATGGATCTTTATACGGAAAAAGCACAGGAATTAGAAAAGTAATATGATGGAATTTTTGAAGAACTATTTCAAAGGAGGAAGGCATTTTGAAAAACAACCTTTTCTGAAACGTGGCCATAAATTTCCGCACAGGAAGCCTGTAACATGTTGCATGGCTTGGGAATTACTAGGCCAATAAAAAAATTCTTTTGAATACGTTTGGCAGCCAGTGAACTTTTTAACTTCTTTATTCATATATTTTCAAAGTTTACATGGATAGTATTGGGTTAAATATCTGGCCTGATACTGAGAAGCGGCCAGGATTCAGGCAAGGTGAAGACAAGTGCAGACAATGTTTAACATATTCCGCCAGTGCAGTGACGAGAATATTGGGCCCTATGGGTGTAATGTTATAATGCTCTTTATGAATGTATAGCCTATTTTACACATCAAAAAGGTTTTTATAAAATTTCATGACTGTATACACACAGTAGAAGAATACATGCAAAGTGTGCACCTGCTTTTATGTGGTCTTTGCATAGGCGATCCTGAGCTCATAGTTTGGGTGGAGCAGGGGCGAAGTTGCAGTGTACATGCAGATAGAGTTGAGTACATTCACAGATTTACACCAGCTTCGGAGAGGGTGTAAAGGGCTGAAGGGGAGAAAAGTATATACTGTGGTGCATTATTTTATGAATCTTCTTTGCAGGGACTGAGCTGTCCTTGCAGGAAAACCCTGGATTCCACCCATCAGATGTTATGCCTTTTCTTCTTGTCCTCCTTTTTCTTTTGCCAATAAGATTTGAAAATAAATTCACGAGCTTTGATGAAGAGGTCAATGCATGCACTGGCCTTTACATGCTGTTGGAGCTGGTTCTGGGAACCTATGTTTTAAATGCATACACTGTAGGTGCCTATGTTGTAGCCTTAAAATAAGCATTTTTTTTCATGCCTCACATAAGCACCCTGTTCTAAAATCAGACCCTTATATGTATAGGGTGACTATATTAACCCTATGTTAAGGGACTGATTTAGTCCTAGTGGTTTCCATGCTATATATGGAGATGTAGTTTTGATTTCATTGTATTCACTGTGGATAAAACCAGGACTGGATCATCTTGTACCCTTGGATGAGATGTATGTGGTTACCCCCATGCATGTAGGAACTGCAATAACTGGTTACCTTTAAAGTCAGTCTCTCTCTACACACTTAATGCAACATTTAACAGTCTGTTATTGGCAATTTATCTAGTCTGTAGTTTGCCGCAACAAGGTGAATAAACTAGTAACCCTGTGCCTGGCAGGACACTGAGTAGCTGGAGCACTGTCCCTGAGGGAACCGTCCAAGTTAAGTCCTGTTTAAGATTAATGCTAAAGAAATCTGGAAATAGAGCACTCTATGCAGGCATCACAAAATAGGTCAAAGTGCAGTAAAAGAATGTCGCCCAGGTTAAAATATGGTGCTTGATTTGCAGATCAACCTTGCTCCTTCACACCTTTGTCGAAACGTGATACCTTATGTCATCCTCATTGACATTTATTAAGCTGAGGGTTGTCCAGAAATGTTATTTCATAGGTAGGGTGAGAATTTGTCTCACACTATTACTTTGATCCTTAATAGATTATTCTAGCTTTTTTGGTGACACAATGCATCTTTGTTATCTGTAAATAAAATGCATACTAAATATGATGGCATTACCGTTTCTGCAGGTTTCGTTCTAAATTCTAAGTTCGCTCTGTCAGTTTTGGGGGCAGCAGGGGACATTTTAATTGACCAGTCTAAATATATTTCTTTTAAGAAAGGCTGTTTGTTGTGAAAAAATACAGATAAACTAACAGCATTATGAGGGAAATATATGGTAGTTAGAGAATGGTATGTAAATAGTGAGATTTTTCACTGAAATATTGGCCTATTTTGACACTAGCCTCATGATCACACATAGGCATTGGAAAGTGGTGGGCCAGAAGAAAAGAAGCCGCAGTCGCCGTCGAGACCCTTCCTATCTGCCTGCGGGTGATCGGATCCCCGTGGGCAGAACAGGAAGGGTCTCTGCCCGTGGGGCAGAGCTTGAGGTGCAGTTAGGGCGGAACTTGGGGAGGTGCTTGGTCCCTCCCAAAGAAAAAGACCTTCCACCGCCCCTGTGATCACATGCTTAATTCTACCAGCTGCAGTAGGAGACAGTGTTACCCCCATGGTGATTTTATAGATAGAGTACAGCATAAACCTTTATGACACACACTCTGAGGGTAATTTTATAACAGGTCTATTTTAGCCTATTTTATAAATGCTAGGTGTAAGCTGACAGAAATAGAGGGTCGATTGAAGCTGCAGTCAACTCACGGCTGCTCAGGAGAAGGTGTAAATGGTGAGGTGGAAAGTGTGTGCATATGTTAGTTTGTGATTCGCCCCAGAACATGCCTATGCCGAAGTTGTATAAAAGTGCACATCATCTTATCTCTGTGTATGCTTTTATGCCCATAACTCCTGAGATAATTTTATAAAATCCCTTTTTACATGCTTAAAACAGATTTTATGCACAAAAGAAGCTTACAAAATTTCCCCCATGCTGCGTAAAGATTTAGGGGGGGGTATTCAAAGGCATTACATGATTTGCAGACCTGGAAAACGTGTAAATGCAAGTTAGTGGGATATTCAGTGACACTAACATGGTTAGTGCTACGGGATATCTGTGGGTGTTGCCACTACCTGTCCCGATACTAAGCAGTTAAAATCAGAGCATGTTGTGGGTGTTCCGGAGCAGAGCAGAGGTGGCACCCGTCACGAACTGGGCAGCAGTGATATTGAGCCACTACCCGGTTAGCAACCCGCTGATAAAATCAGTATCAGCAAAGACTGACCTAACTTTACCTGCAGAGGCTAACCAGGCAGTAGCTCAATATCGTTGCTGCCCAGTTAGCTTCCAAATTCTATGGCTACCCTAGATATTCAATGCCGGTGGCTGGATATGGCAATGGCGATGTGCTTTAGAAGTGCTAGCCACTGTTGCTGAATATCGGGCCCTTAGGACATTTTAAAACAAAGACAAAGAGCCGGTGCGTTGAAGGGCTGTCAACGAACTTTATTTGTAAACCCCAATGCGTTTCGGCCATGCCGGCTTTCTTCAGGGAGTGCAGACCTCAGATAACAAAGCATACATAAACAATAAATAAAACCAAACCTTAAAATCACAAAATCTGATACACATAAAAAGTAGCAATAAAACAAAGAGAATTTTAAAAAAAGTTGATGCATAAAAGACCACTGATGATGATAAACATATAAAAAGCAGTGAGTACATAAATATTTCTGGATATTACTGTTTTTATGTGCTCGCTGCTTTTTATATGTTTATTATTATCACTGGTACAAATGTGTAAGAGTGGGACATGTGTTTTAAAATGGGGGACATTCAGGCAACCCAACCAAAGTAATACGATTCCAGGGACAAATCCTTAAAATACGGGACTGTCCCATATAATACGGGATGGTTGGTCACTTTAACACTGGTTTCCCGATAAAGACAGTGGACCTTCGGGACCCTCTACTTCTCACTTTTTCTGAAATCACCCTTCAATACCCTCATCTTGTGATTCTAGGAGACTTTAACATTCACTATTATCTTCCTACATCATCTCGGGACAGTATCTTCTTACCCAACTCCAAGATTTGGCACTATCTCAGTATGTTCAATACCCAACTCATGCAGCTGGCCACATTCTTGATTTGATCCTCACTCCCTCCAGTGTGTCTTCTCTTCCCCTCTGTATTTCCACCATTTCATTACCTTGGACAGACCACTTGTGCATCTCATTCTCTTTGCAACTTCAGTCACCCCTCCCTTCCTCTGCTGCTTGATCCTCTTCCTCTGCCCCTGTCTGGCTGTCTTGCCACATCACCCCTTCCACCCTTGAGCACCTCCCCTTCTGCAAGACACTCCTTCCTGCTAATTTTGCTTCCCTCTTCTCTGACGCCCAGGTCGAGACTTGGAATTCCACTTTCTCGGTTGCACTTGATCAGCTTGCTCCTCTCCATTTATCTGCTTCCCAGAGACCCAATCACCATCCCTAGTACTACCCCAGCCTTCACTTACACCATTCATATCACCATTTCTCAGAACTTATCTGGAAAAAGCAGCGCTCCCCTGAATCCTTGAAGCGCTTTCTACCATGTCATTACCACGACCGCTCTTTATGAAGCCAAAAAAATCATACTACACTGACCTAATTTCCTCAACCTGTAACTCTTCTCACTCCATTCTGAGATCTCTCTCCACTCTTAATCCATCCCTTTCCTCCTCTTCTCCCTCTTTTTCTCCAGATCCCATCCAGCTTGCCTACTTCTTTCACTATAAGATTCAGTTTCTCCTTTCCACTTTCTCGATTGTCCATCTCCTCTCTCTTCGTCCTCTCCTCATTCCTCTTTGTCCTTATCCCTTCACTCTCACATGTGTAGTCCTCCTTTTGTCCTATCGTCTCAGCCAAATTGCTTAAGACTCTCTCTTCTTCCATTAAGACAACTTGTTGCTGCTACTCCATCCCATCTGACTGGTTGCAGGAAGCCTCCCTTGCCCTTCTTCCTCCCATACTTGCCATTCTCAACACTAGCCTCTCTTCAGGTACTTTTCTGTCCCCCTGGAAACAAGCATTGGTCTGACCCCTCCTCAAGAAGCCTTCCTTGCAGTGCTCTCTCCCTGCTTTTTACTGTCCTGTCTCAAATATCCTCTTTCTTTCGAAGATTTTGGAAACATTTGTGTTCGCCCAACTTTCCTCACATCTCAATGCCATGCACATTTTTCACCCCCATCAATCTGGTTTATGGCCCAGGCACAGCACAGAGACTCTTCTGCTTTCCTTCCTCAATGAACGTTGACAAGGTCCCTCATGAGAGACTCTTGGTGAAATTGAAAAGTCATGGGTTTGGCAGCAGTTTAGTATTATGGATCAGGAACTGGTTAAAAGAGAGAAAGCAGTGAGTAGGGCTAAATGGCCAGTTTTCTCAATGGGGAAAGGTGAATAGTGGAGTACCCCAGGGATCTGTGCTGGGCCCACTGCTTTTTAATATATTCATAAATGGCCTGAACATAGGAATAACAAGTGAGGTGATCAGATTTGCAGATGACAAAAAATTATTCAAAGTTAAAACAAGAGAATTGTGAAAAATTGCAAGAGGACTTTGAAAAATTGGAAGACTGGATGTCCAAATAGCAGATGACATTTAATGTGGACAAGTGCAAAGTTATGATTTAGGTGTCATCGACGATAATCTTTTGAATCCTCTGCCCAGTGTGCAGAAGCGGCCAAGAAAGCAAATAGAATGCTAGGAATCATAAGGAGTGGAGAATAAAACAATGGATATCATAATGCATCTGTGTTCCATGGTGCAACCTCACCTTGAATATTTATTTACAAGTTTTTATATACCGCCTCTTCCAGCGATCAAGGGCAATTTACAGAGAACATAAGTAACTTTACATTAAAACATTGTTAGAAGCCATTAACGAACTAAGGTGGTAACGAAAACTGTTACAAAAACTATATACAATTAAACAACTTGTTGTGCCTTGAGTATTCTATTATTTAAGATTTAAGTTTGAAAACCTAGCCTCTTCAGTAGCCCTTATGGCTATTTGAGACTGTGGGATGTGGATGGATGAACCATAGTGGTCAATAAAATGTGTCTTGAGTTCTTTGCGGAAGGTTTAAAGGTCCTTTATTGCTCTTAAATTGTCCAGAAGAGCATTCCAGAGTTTTGGGGCAATATATGTGAAGGCTCTGGAACTGGTAGTTTTATTGGTCTTGCGGATATGAGTAGGTATTACTAGTGTGTTCTGGGAACAAATGCTTCTAGTTTGTGAATAGTCAGGTAAACTGAGGAGGTAGCAGAGGTATGATGGGGCTATTTCGTTGTAGTGTTTGAAGACTATCATGATGTATTTGTATTTTGTTCTTATTGCAATGGGCAACCAGTGGAAGTTTATGGAGTAGAGGGGTGATATCGTCAGAGTAGTGGACCTTGTAGATTATTTGTGCAGCTAGATTTTGTGCCATCTGGAGGAGTTGGATAGTTTTCTTGGGCAATCCATACAGAATACTATTACAGTAATCAAAGTGGGGTGTTATCAGGGACTGCAGGACTGATCTAAAATCGTGGTTCTCCAGTAGGGGTCTAAGGTGGTTTTTTTTATACTCAGTTTAAAGTATATGATCTTAGAAATTGATTTTATATGTGAGACCATGCTTATGGACTGATCTAGGATGATCCCTAGGTATTTAACTTCCTGTTTAACTTCTGGGTCTTTTATATGGAGTTTAGTGGGGGGGGGGGGTTTGAAGCTTTGATTTCGGGAAACATAGTATATTTGGGTTTTTTTAGTTAATTTTTAAGTTATGTGTATTTAGACAATCATTTACATCGGTGAGACACGACTGGATCTGGGGACAGTTAGGGTTTGTGATCTATGGATTGATAGATCATTATATCTGCATAAAGGTGATAATTTACATTGTGCTTTCTGAAGATGTTACATTTTGGCCGCTTATAAAGATTACAAGACACTGACAATCAGCTATCATTAAAGAGAAATAATGAACAAACAAATTTCTTCTAAAGACGGGGAAGCTGTAAAACCAGAGGGCATAACATGAAGCTGCAAGGTGGTAAATTGAAAGGCAATGTCAGGAAATACTTTCACTGAAAGGGTAGTGGATGCTTGGCATGCCCTCCTGATGGAAGTGGTGGGGGCAAACACAGTGACGGAATTCAAAATGGCATAGGACAGACACGGTGAATCCCTTTACAGCAACAGGATAAAATCAAAATAAACTGAACCATCTAATTTCTCAACAAATAGGGGTGTCCTACATGGAGAGGTGGGTTCACCCCTAAACAAAGACATGGGGAGGGGTAGCCTGCACAGAGTGGCAGGTGCACCTACTCCTGCCATTTTCCTGGGCAGACTAGATGGACCATACTGGTCTTTATCTGCCGTCATTTACTATGTTACTGTATTAAAGAGGAGGGCAGAGAGGGATGAGCCTTGCGGAACGCCTTGTTACTGTATGAAAGTTGAGGTTGCTGTGCCAATCTGTACCTACTTGGTACGGTTGGTGAGATATGACTTAAACCACTGTAACACTGTGCCATATAGGCCAATCTGTTGTAGTCTTGAAATGAATATTCTATGGCAAATGCTGTCAAAGGCAGCAGCAATGTTGAGAAAAACAAGTATAAAAGCTCGTTTACTATGGTTTAGGCCACATAGGAGTCTGTTCATGAGTGTTAACATAAGTGTCTCTACACTATGTACGGTCTAAAACCATGTTCATCAAGTGGGACATTTAAATTGATGAAGTCTTGCAGTTGGATCTATACTATTTTTTCAATGATCATAGCTAGGAACGACAGGCTGGAGATGGGTCTATAGGAGTTAGGAAAGGTTTTGTCTGTCACATTAGTTTTCAGGCTAGGGTATATGATTGCTTGTTTCAGGGCAGATGGCATTTGGCCTGTCCTTGAGGACAGGTTCACTATTTCTAGGATAATGGGAGAAAACATCTTTTGTGGCTTTGAGCCAGCTGACTGGGCAAGGGTCAGAAGGAGAGGTGGTCATATTGATCATGATTGTGTTTTTGAGGTGTTTGATATAGTGGCATAAGGTCCAAGTGGCTTAGTTGTGAGGTTTAATGTCATTGAATTGAGGACTGAGGGAGTTGAGTGATGCATCACCATTGTTCAAAGGATTATGTTTTTTCATGTAATAATTGGCTAGAGTTTGAGGTTTTATGTGGGGCTGTTCAGTATCAGGATTAGGTGTCTTTGTTAGTGATTTGACTATAGAGAATAGTTTGCTTGGTCTATTGAGGGATCTAGTAAGGATAGTAGTATGATATTCTTTTTTTTTCTGTTAATAGCTTCTTTATATGCCTTAAACGTGAACATGTATAGATTGTCAGCGTCTGATCTTGTAACTCTTCATTTGTTTTCTACTTTTCTCAGTTTTTGTTTTAATCTCCTTAGTTCAGCTGTATACCAAATTTTGGATTCTTTTTGTCTTGTTCTATTCTGTGTAAGAGGAACTTGCACAGCTCTAGCAATAGTGGCATTTCAGCTATTTAAGATATCATTTAAGTTGAGTCTGTTGGGGGAGGGTACTATTCAGGAAGGTCTCTTTGTTAAAGGCCTTGAACTTGTTTTTAAAATGGGTAGGTTCATTGGCTTCAGGGGGCAAGGGGGTAGTGGGAATGGTGAAGTCCAGTAGGAAATGATCTGCCCATGGGAGGGGGAGATCTTTGAGGGTAGAGAAATGTTTGTCATATGAAATGTTATTTGGGAGAAAAATAAGATCTAGAGTGTTGCCTTTTCTGTGGGTGGGTGATTGCACTATTTGTTGAAATCCTAGGTCATACATAGCATTTATAAAATGAGATGTGTGTGTGCTGTGTAGAGTTGGCAGGTTAAAATCCCCAAGGATCATATGGTGCTTGTTTAGAGTTGAGGTAAAATAGAAGATAAGTTGTCTGGGTTGGGAAAGGGCGGTCTGTAGATTAGGCTGATTGAAATGTTTTTGTTCTCGGTAATTACAATATCCATGCCTTCTAAGTTGTTGCTTAATTGAAGGGTAAATTTCGGGTCTTTATTAGCTAGGATTAGGACGCCACCTCCACGTTTGTCAGTCCTAGGTCACTAGAATATGTTATATTTGGAGAGAGCTAGTTGGTTAATCAAAACTGTATCTGATTCAGATATCTAGGTTTCGGTTAAGCAAAGTACATCTTGTTTGCTATCATTACTAAGATCTGCGATTGCTGGGATTTTGTTTCTGATGGATCTGGTATTGAGTAGGATAACTTTTATTGGGTATGTTGCACTAGGGGATGAATAATTGTTGGAGCAGTTATGTAGAGGGGTTAAATGTATTAGCCTTTGAGTTTGTTTTTGATAGTTGGATGATGAGATTTGGTAGGAGAATGAGTGAATATTCCTTTGACGGTATGGTATGATGGGTATTTGGTAGTGTTGAGTTGTGGGTTGGAGAGAAGTGGTTATTGGTGCTAAAAGGAGGCGGCTGAGGAAGATGTGCTTAATGTTTATCATTTCAGTGGTAATATAGAGTTAGAGAGGCAAAGAATGTAAAAGTTAGTCAATAACTGTCTTATCCAGGATATAATTGGAAAGATTTAATTGCCTCAAAAGTAAAAACAGAGGATGTTCAATATGTTGTGTTGGTGAGATACATACATGGATGCCTATTCAAAATATCAACAGTTAAGGCAGCATAGCTTAGATATTTGTTCAGCCATCAGGATTTGGAGTAATCATTAGGTGGAGAGAGCTATATTTACTATAAATTGTTCTCGGTGACAATATGGATAAACAGGTTAAATTGTGGGTTAAATAACTTTTGAATGGACGTGCTATAGAGCATAGGGTGATCATGTTAGGTCAGGTTTATGTTTGTTTGTTTATTGATTTGCTTAACCGCCCTTCAGTAATAAGCAGAGCGGTTTACAATTAAAATAAACTGGTTAATTACAGCAGGCGCAAGGCCGGAAACAGAAAAGAAAGTTACAATTTTCCTTAACAGAGATAGGAGAACAGGTAAAGGAACAGAAACACAGGGGGGGGTAGACAGCATAGGGAGAGGATGGGCTAGGGAGGAGGGGGGTTGAAGGCAAGGGAGAAAAGGTGGGTCTTCAGGGCTCGTTTAAAGGCGGTGTGGTGGGGCTCCAGGCGGAGGGAGGTGGGTAGGGAATTCCATAGAGCCGGGCCTATAAAGAAGAAAGCTGAGGATCGGGTGGATTGGAGATGAGCAAATGAAGGGGAGGGAAGTGCAAGGCGGTTGAGGTGGAAGGAGCGGGGGGGGGGGGTGTCTGGGGGTATGGAAGTGGATGAGGTCGGACAGGTATTGAGGTGTGGAGAGCTTTATGAGTGAGCGTGAGAAGTTTGAAACGGATGCGAAAGGAAATGGGAAGCCAGTGAAGACGGGAAAGAAGAGGAGTGACATGGTCTCTGGGGGAAGAGTGGGATATGAGGCGGGCGGCAGTATTCTGAATATGCTGAAGTCGTGATAATTGAGTCTTAGAGATACCGGAGAAGATCGAGTTGGTGAAATCGATGCGGGAGATGACGAGGGCGAGCAGAAGGGTGGCAAGAGCGGAGGGAGAGAGGAAGGGGAGACTAGCACGAATTTGTCTGAGGTAGAAAAAAAGTTTTGGAAACATAGGAGACATGAGCGGAGAAGGAAAGATCCGAATCGAAGAGCACGCCGAGATACCGAAAAGTGGTGACCAGTGAGATAGGAAGGCCGGAGAAAGAGGGAGCTATTGAAGGAGGGGGGTGACCGTGTGGAAACCAAATTGCTGTCGTTTTAGAGGGGTTGAGATGCAAGCAATTTTGAGACATCCAAGTAGAGACAGCGGCCAGACAGGAGTTAAGCAGGACAAGATCGGGGCTGACAGGGGATGTGTGGTTTAGGAGGAGAATGTCATCGGCGTAGTAGAAAGCTGAAATACCAAATTGCTGAATAAGTAGTGTGAGGGGTGTCAAGAAGAGATTAAAAAGGAGAGGGGCTAACACCGAACCCTGTGGAACGCCGCAAGATTGGGGGAAGGAATCGGAGGGAGGGCAGTGTGGGGAAGAGGGGAGAACAGCACCAGAACGGGAGGAAAGAAAAGAATGGAACCACCGGAAGACTGTGCTACAGAGGCCGGCGTCGCATAATCGGGATAAAAGGAGGGAGTGATTGACCAGGTCGAAAGCAGCAGAAAGGTCAAGAGCAACCGCCACCGAGATTTCACCACGATCGTGTGCTACATGCAGAGCGTTGGTAAAAGCAAGAAGAATAGTCTCAACGCTGTGCCCAGGACGGAAACCAGATTGACGGGGGTGAAGGAAATTAGTGGAGTCGAGGTGGTGGGAGAGTTGGGCGAAAACAACCTTCTCAAGAAGTTTGGAAAGGAAGGGAAGTTGTGAGACTGGGCGATAATTGTTAGGATCGAGGGAATCAAGGGAAGGTTTCTTAAGTAGAGGGCGGATTAGAGCGTGCTTCCAGGGTGAGGGAAAAGTCCCAGTGGATAGACTAGTATTAATAAGGATTTGAATATAAGGAAGAAAGGACTGTGAGGGATACAGTCCCGGATGGTCTGCCATGCTTCACACACCAATTACATTACTCCATTACTTTCCACCTTCACTGGCTTCCTCTCAAATTCCCAAATTCAGTACAAAATACCCTGGTTCACAAGGCCCTGCACACCGACACTCCTTTATCTATCAGATACTCTCCACCTTCTTGCTCCAAACTGGGTCCTATGCACTACAGTATACAAACCAATAGTCTTCACCTTCCCACTGCCACACAAGCCCCTCTGTAGTCCACCCATAATTCTGCTGTTTTCTTCCTCTGCCCTGACCTACGCCTTACCCCCTGACCTACGCCTTACCCCCTGACCTACGCCTTGAACTCTTCTTCCATAGAGTTAAATCCATGCTCAAGATACACCTTTTCCAGTTAGCCTTTGACCTTCAACCTTCTCATACCTAGCCATCCCTCTGGCTCCCTTCCTCTTTCCTCTCCTCCTCTCCCCCTTCACTCCTCTTTCCCTACTGTGTGAATGCACTAACCTTTCCCATCTGATTATGGAGTTCCTTTCCCTTTCTGTATCTTGCAGTCATTGTTACTTTGTAAACTGCCCTGCTGCCTGTGTTAAGGTGCAGTATATTAAGTCCCACGATAAAGATAAAGCATGACATGACATTTATAAAAACATTGGTAAGACCAAACCGTGTTGGGACATTTGTGAAGTATGAATGGGAATTAATGGTCCAGTGATACAGAGCATTCTGTATTTGAGCATCTTTTAGGGTTAGCTAGTATTTGAGAAGAGACCTTATATACAGTGTTTTCACTGAATTATTTTACACATTGGTTGAACACCAAGCTTTGTATATTATCTCATTGCAGTTACTTAGGTTTGGTAGTGCAGGAATAAAGGTGATACCATAAAGGGGGAAGTTGCCTTGTGGTTGGGGCAAGTTCCTTGAGCCGAAGGGCCAGGGGTTCAAATCACGCTAGAGGACAGCAACCTTGGGCCGGAAGGAGTAGGATTTTTAGTCCTACAGGTGCTCCTTGTGGCCTTGGGCAAGCCACTTAACCCTCCGTTGCCTCAGGTACAAAAAAACCCCATAGATTGTGAGCTCTTCGGGGACAAGGGAAATATATATGTATACAGTACCTGAATGTATACCACTTTGACTCGTAGAAAAGCAGTATATAAGCCTAGCTAAATAAAGATTCTAGTTTTACTTGAAAAGCATTGCAGCAATTCATCTTTGTCATTTATAAATGTCTCATTATGATCCTGCGTTCAATTTAAACCCAGTTGGGGAATCAGTGTTCTACATAATTCCTGGGCTCGTACGCCGCATGAAACCTTTCTCTTTTTGTACCATGTTCCACATGGCTTTCTAATTTTCCACATAATGCGGGAATGTCTCTTGTGTATAATAAATAGAAATTGAGTCATCTGGCAAGGTACTGGCTGTGGAAGACTTTGTCCAGGTATGACTGGCAAGACTTCAGTGTCGCATGGAACTGAGAAGCAGGAAAGTGTTTACCTGCAGATTGACTGAAGTGTGTATTCATTGCTAGCAGTTACTCAGAAAAAGCTGAACTGTTTGCACCATGAATTTGTGAAAATGCTCCATTTTGCCTTTTCGTTTTTGCTGAAGCTTCTTAGATGTGTATTACAACTAATCAGTTAATTAAACTTTTTTAATTATGGAAGGAAAACCCATGTTGATGATGATGGTTTGTTACAGATGGAGTGTAATGGACCTGTGGGAAAACCCATAAACATATAGTACCTGAGCCGGTTGTGGAAAGGGTCACTTTTGTGATTAAGCCCCACTCCATTTACTTTATAACCCCCACCCAACTGTAGCAGAAAAAATCTGAGCTCAGGCCTCCCCTCTTTCCCTGCCCTTCAGCCTAGTGGGCAGGCTAATATTGCATCTGTTTTGTGTGCCACATGTCTCATGAATCTTGAGATGTGCAGGTAGCTTATATCACGAGACTGCTCCTGTGTTGCAGAGAAAGCCAGCATATGTGTTGCTTCTGATCAGTATAGGTGGCGCATCAAAAAGGGAATGGAGGTTTAATTCTGCTACAGTAGGACAAGTTGGAGGGGCAGTTGGGAACTGGTCGCAGATGGTACCTCTTTAACATATCTGAACAAACTCTGGTGTCAGGATGACCTCCCAGCCTTATGAGCTTAAAGAAGGTGCTTCTAATCTCCAGTCCTAGGTCTGAAGGTACCATACAGATTGGGCCACCAGGTAATGTCATAGGGCAGATGCAAGAGGATGGGTTGGAGGGACACGAATGAGGGGAAAGAGACATGAGACACACAGAGGGGGTGCTGAAGAGGTTCGGAGTGGGGCAACGAGAGATGTAGATAGTGGGAGAGTGCAAATGAACATGAGTGCCAGAAAAATGTGGGGATGTGAGTGTAGTTGTATTTAACTCACACCTTTCCAGTAGTAGTTTAAGGTGAGTTATATTCAGGCGAGGGGGTATTTCCCTGTCCCCAGAAAGTTTACAATCTAAGTCTGTACCTGAGGCAATGGAGGGTTAAGTCACTTGCCCAAGGCCACGAGGAGCATCAGTGGGAGTTGAGCCCTGGCTTCCCTGTTTTCTAGGCTGCTGCTCTAACCACTAGGTGACTACTCCACTCCAGTTGGGTGTGGTGGTGGTCTTACAGATACAAAGTGTGGCAGTAGTGGGAGTACTGTATGCAAGTGTGCAAGGGGTATGAGCATGGGAGAAATGGAAAGGGTCTGAGCTGGGGGGGAGGGGAACTGCCGAGGTTATGAAAGAGAATGGGCATGTTGGAGTACATGTGGTGTGAATGAGAACATTGGTAGGGAGTAGAAGAGTGAGATAGAGAATGTGAAGGAAAGTGAGAAACCTGGTAGGGGAGAGGAGGGGGAGGGGGTATATGAGAGCCATGGCTTGGTAGAAGGTGTATGAGAGAATGAGTAGAGTAGTGCACAATAGAGGGGGGAGGGGGTATGAGAGGGAATTTGAGGAAAGGGAAATAGACTTGTGGGAAATTTGGCAGAGGAAGAAGAGAAGGGAATGTGACAAGCTAAAGGGGACAGGGAGGGTAAGGGTGCAAGAGAGCTAACGAGTATATGAGAGATGGGGGCACAAATGGGATATGAAAGAGCCAGGAAAATGGAGAGGGTGGGCAAGATTTTTGATTTTTTTAATCAAAGGGGTTTTTACTGCTATTATTGAAAGTCACCTGCTGGGAAAAAAATTATTTGTAAATTAGGCTCTCATTTATTGAGAAGGTGCAGTATAATTTTAGTTACATTACTCTTCGTAGTGACAGATAGCAATATACAAACTGTGAAAAACTTAGACTTAGTAATAATTTGGCCAGTATTATGTAAAACTATGGCAAACTGCTTTAACTGTGAACCTAAGTTTACTCAACATTGCTGTAGCTTTTGTCCCACTAAGACTTTCCTGTGACCTACATCGGATTTGCCAATCTGAGTCTAATTTACTGTAACAGTCCCCTTAATTCAAAAAATGAAATCCAGGGAGTTTCATGAAAGTAATGCATTTAGGGAGTCATTTCATAAAGTATTTTCTGCGTGTAAATTATGTTGAACATGTGGAAAATGACTCTCATGAGACTGCATAGCTAAATGTGCATGTGTACGCATGTGCATTAAGAAACTGCCCACAGCACTGCCCTACCACCCCAGTATCCATCCTCTCGCCTGGGGGAGGGGGCAGCATGGTGATCCTTCCCTTTCTTGAAGCAGCAGAAGAGCCGTCACTTAAGTGCTGTGGCAGGCCTTAAAGCACAGCCTGCCGCTCCTGTTCCTCTGATGCAACTTGCTGTCGGAGCGGGGAGAGGTGGCAGGCTGTGACTGTGTGCATGCCCTTGGGTGCTTTAAGGCCTGCTGTGGCGCTGAAACTTTCAAAAAAGGAGGGATTGCCGTGCTGCCCACCAGGATCTGCTATCCTAGGTGAACACCTAACTCGCTTAGTAGACAGGACAGCCCTGCCTGTGTAGGCTTTCCTAGCGGTGTAGTTTGGGCAGAGCAGGAGTTGAATTGTGCTGTACATGTGCATATTATAAAATTTGCAACTACACGCATAGAGTACGCAACAAACATTTATATCTTCTTTGAAGCAGGTTTAAATTTGTGAGTGAATATTTGTACGCTACTGTAGCTGATTCTGAGTGCATATTTTAAATGCTTTCCTCTGATCTCTTTCAGGGTGATTTTACCTGGAACAGCATGTCGGGGCGCAGTGTACGACTGAAATCGGTCCCCATTCAAAGTCTCTCTGAGCTTGAGCGTGCAAGGTTACAGGAAGTGGCTTTTTATCGACTACAGCAGGATTATGACCTTGGCTGTCAGATCACTATTCCCAAAGGTAGATGCCATTGGAAGCGTTGAACGTTAAATATATTTGCTTTGCAATATCCATTTTCTTTTTTTCTGTTTCCTTTATCCCCTCTAAAAATGTACTTTGCATGGAGGCTTATGGCACAGTAGGCATGGTTGAAGCAGGTTTCTTTTGAACTGGAAGCCCATAGGAAGGAAGTTGCTGGGTTGTTTGAAGAATGTGCATACACAACTCCTTCCCTTGTATTCCCTCCCCCGCCCCCCCAAAAAAAGTTACTTGAAAGTTAACACTGGATTCTAGGGCTCTTTGTCATTTACTGCAAGAACACAGCAGTTTTAAAGTATTTTGAGTCTCTTTCCATAGTACAGAGTCACCTGTCCAGTGGCTGCAACAGTCTGTCGCTTTCTAAACAGATTAAAACTGTAGGTCAGGAAAGTGAGAATACCAAAAGCATGTAGTGCCTTTCAATCACATATATCATGTGTTCAAAAACATAGGGAAAAGATCTTTTTCTTGTGAAAATGAAGGATTTGAACACTTTTTTTGGTCATAGTATCATATTTAATGTGAGCAAAGCTGATCGTTTTACAGTAAGGTTAGCTTTCTAGAACTTTGAAGTGGCATGCTTGCCATGTTTGGCCACTTTAATATATATAAACGAGGGTCAACAAGAAAGTTGTAGGTGGTTCAAACTGAGGCCCATTGAGCCCAGCATCCAGTTGCCGAAAGTGGCCAATTTGGGTCACAGGTACCAAGCAGAGCCTAAAAGGTAGCTCATTTCCAGGGATAAGCAGTGCCCCTCCTAAGTATTTCTGGCTAATGAGGTATTTATGGACTTTTTCTCCAGGTCCAAACCTCTTTTGAACCCTGCTACATTAGTCCCCTTGACCACATCCTCTGGTGACTGATTCCACAACTTAATCAAATGCTCTGTAAAAAAAATAAAAGCATTCTGTGATTTGTTTTCAGTCTGATAGTCCTTAGTTTCATAGGTGGGTTCTCTTGTTTTAGTGTTTTGAAAGGTTAAACAGCCATTTCCTATTTAACCGTTACACCTTACTTGTGAATTTATAAACTTCAATTATATCCTTTCTTGTCTCTTGTCCAAGCTGAAAAGCCCTAACCTGTTTAGTCTCTCTTCATAAAGGAAGTGTTCTAGACTCTTTATCCAAACCTTTTCTAGTTCCACTATATCCTTGCAGAGGTGGGGCAACGAGAACTACATACAATATTCAAGATGCAGTTGCACCATAGACTTAGAACAAAACTGGGATTATTATATTTATGTATATGTTCTTTTTCAAATCATCCAGAACATTCTGTTAGCTTTTTGGTAGCCACAGCACACTAGACTGAAAATTTCAATGTATTATTATTATTATTATTTAGTATTTCTTTTATACCGCGCTATTATCAGTGTGGTGTACATCAAAACGGAACATATGCATACAGGGTTACTGAAAATGCATTTATATTTGAACAGGGATAGGAACTTGGATAACAGGGTAATTAACAACAGCTAATACAACATAGTATTATCCACAATGACTCTTAAGATCCGTTTCTTGGATGGTTGTTTCTAACTCAGAACCCAACATTTTGTATTTGTAGGGATTATTTTGCCCTATGTGCACCACTTTGCACTTATGCACTTTAAATTTCATCTGCCATTTAGATGCCCTGTCTTCTAATCTCACAAGATCCTTCTCCAGATCATCACAATTCTCTGCTGTTTTAATGACTCTGAATAATTTTGTGTCATCTACAGATTTGATCACGTCATTTGTCACTCGCATTTCCAGATTGTTTATAAATTTGTTAAACAGCACGGGAGTGACCCTTTTCTATATCTATACATGACAGTTTAGTCATCTTCTTAGTTTCCTGTCACCAGCCAGTTTGCAGTCCACAGAAGGGCATTGCTTCCTGTTCCATGACTAATTTCCTCAGGCATGTCTCATGAAAGATTTTGTTCAAGGTCTTTTGAAAACACAAATACACTATATCAGCTGGTGCACCTTTATCCACTTGTTTACACCTTTCAAATAAAATCTCATCATTTTGGTAAGGCAAGACTTGCTATTGCTGAATGCATGCTGACTTATGAAGCCCTGTCTATGTATATGGTCAATTTTTGTTAAATATAGCGTCAACCATGTTGCTTGGTACTAATATTGGGCTCAGTGTTTAATTTCCTGAATTGCCCCTGGAGCCCTTCTTAAAAATTACTGTTTCAATAGCCACCTTCCAGTCCTCAGGCAGTGTGGCTGTTTTTTATGCACAAAACATTTTATTCAAATAACCACTCGATGTGGCATGCTGTATATGTTATGTTCCATTTGGGTTGGTATGTCTTCTACATACCAACCCAAATGGAACATAACCACTCAATCTCACAACAATCCCACCTTAAAGGATAACGCACTCACTAACCTTCTCCCAGAAACTATCCATACCTATCAGATAACCTTTCCTTCCCATCAACCCACCACTTACCCTCTCCCACCCACCCCCTGCAGCTGTTTTAAATGATAACTTATTACTAGTAATTTGTAACCTATCAATTTAATGTTTGATCTCTTTTATGACTGTGGGGTAAACACCATTCATTCTACGTGATTTGCTGCTCTTTAGTTTATCAGTTTGATGTTTTACATCTTCTAGACTTAAAGTGAAATGTTTTAGTTTCTCTGAATTATTGCTATCAAAGCAAGTGTCCATTGTGAATATGACCCCCAACATCCTCCTCAATAAGGAGTGAGGCAAAGAAATAATTTCAATCTTCTGTTATTACCTCATCCTTCCTGAGCACTCCTTTTATCCCTTGGTCGTCTTGCAGCTCAACAAACTCCCTCACAGGCTTTTTGCGTTGGACATACTTAAAGGTTTTAGTATTAGTTTCTGCATCTACAGCAAGGTTTTCTTAAAAATCTGCCTTGGCTTGCCTTATTACTCTCTAACGTGCCAGTGTTTTTGCTTGTCCATTTTTTTCTTCATTAGGATCTGCTTTCAGTTTGTTAAAAGCCCTTTTGACTTTTATTGCCTCCTCCACCTCACCATTAAACTACACTGGCCATCATTTGGCTTTCATTCAATCTTTTTTTTTCTATGGAATATATTTCATCTGGACTTCCAAAATGAGTATTTTTAAATAATGCCCCATTTTATCATAGTCTCTGTTTTAAAATTAAGTTCTACAGCAATAGTTTATTTTTAGCAGCTTCCTTCCAGTGATCACATTGTGATTACTATTGCCCAGCAGCCCATCACTATTACCCCTTGCGCCATGTCCTTGTTACCAGTAAGAGTAGAGAGTATATGTTTTAATGCATTTGATCATTATTTATTATTTTTTATGGATTATATGTTTTTGATGTTTTATTATGGATTCTTATGTTTTAATTTGTGTATTGTTTTTGAAGTTTGGTTTCCAAATACCCCCTGAAGAAGGCTAAGACCAAAACACGTTGGGGGAAATGAACTATTGAACATTTGCCAGTCTTTCGTACCAGCTCCTTTGTCTCTAGTTTGGTCCCTGCAGGTACTTCGTGCTCTCTTTCGTGTTTGCTTGTTACCAGTAAGGACTAGATCTAAAGTAGTTTCCCCTCTTTTTACTGCATTGTCTTTAAAGGCCAAACAGAGCACTTTAAATTTAGCTCTGTAAATAATAGGCATTCAAGGATGGAATTCCTATTAGCACCAATGAGATCTCATGGGTAGTGATATATCGTGGGTCTCTAGCACCTAAGGACCAATATATGTGCCCCCCAAAAGATACACGCACCACATCATAAATGTCCCACACTTGCTTTTATATTTGATCTACAGTTCTTCCTCCAGCGCCCCCCTCAAGCTGGAACCCAGGTTCATGGTCCCTTCCCAACCCCTCTCCCCCCCCCCCCACCATATGCCACTGCTGCTCATGGGCCAGCACTAATAAGAAAATGAACCCTGGTTTTCTATATCATTCACAAATGCTGGATCAGTTTAGCAGGGAATGCATTGTTGTATTTTAAATGAGATATAAAGGCAGTTTGAATGTGTGTGTGCTTTCAAGTCAGTGCTGACCCCTGGCAATCTACCCCATGGGATTTTGTTGCAAGGTGCGAACATAACTTGCTAGACCTTTCTTCCACACACTAAGTCTATAGCACCTGGTATTCCAAGGTAGTCACTCATCCAAGTTCCAGTCAGGCCTGTCTCTGCTTAGCTTCTGAAATGAGCCGACATCAGGTTCATTCATGACAATGAAGCCATAGTGGCAGTTTGAATAGGGTGGTCAAATGCTGAGTACTAAAGTACAATCTTAACCCATTTTGGACAACTTGCATATTCTTTCTCTGTTCTGGATGATTTATTTATTTATTTTATAACTTTTATATACCGCGCTATTTGTTATCAGTGCGGTTTACATACAACAAGGGTGCACAGTCAGAAGTCTGTTCTGTGCTTACATTGTAACAGGAGTTTAAACTTGGAACATACATTGTAACATACATTTATTAGATTTTTACACTCAAACTATGAAATACCGGCAATTATAAAAATATTAAAACTTTGCAAAAAATAGAAGTTTCACATAGCATATGGTTTTCATACACTGGTCCAATATAGTATATTCTCCGTCTTCAGAAAAGATAGGATTCAGTTCCAATATTCATTGACGTAAACATACTGTAGGATACTATTGAAACTGCAGTTTTAATTTAAAACACTTTATTATGTTATATTATAGTTTGTCAACAGTCCATTCTGACGGCAGAATATGATGCATGTGAAAACACTTCTGATGCAGTGCGTCCATATTGCACCATTGAAACACCTAGAACAGAATGCTTGATAGCAATTAGTTTCGACAACATATTAGCCCAGCGTATGAAAAACATACAAGACCAATATACGCACCAATAACTCTGACACTAAGTAACTTAGTTATCTAAACCTATTTTCTAATCTCCAGGAACAAGCAGGAATGTATTCACATATGGGTATTGTCGGTACCGATGGAGCCTGCGTGGGAACGCTCCCCAGTGTCCAATAGGAAAGCTTTTGGGAGCATCCCACAGCGCCTGCGTGCTGCCTTCCCATCTTTCCAACTGTCCCTCTCCAGTTCTTTGTTTTCCGCGGAGCTGACAATTCACATACCCTGTCACAGCAGAAAATTTCATCTTTAATCTTTGTTTTTGTGGTCGCGTCTGCCTTCCCTCAACGCTATACAAGAGCTTTCCTTCCGCTGCCCCGCTGTCTTCACATAGTACAACTAGCTTCCCAAGCAGTGCTCAAGCCTTATCTCACTGCTTGAGAAATGCTACAACTGCTGGGCCACATGGCATCCACCATGCATGTGGTTCCTTATGCTCGCCTCCACATGCGGGCAGCCCAGTGGACTTTATCCACTCAGTGGACTCAGGCTTCGGGTTGCCTGTCAGACAAAATAACAAACTCAGATCATCTTATTTCGTCCCTCCAATGGTGGCAATCACCCAGAAATCTTCTGGTGGGGTCTCCTTTCCAGCAGCCCCTTTTCCAAGCCACCCTAACAGATGCATCACAGGTGGGATGGGGAGCCCACCTGCATGATCTCTCTACCCAGGGTACCTGGACTCCACAGGAGGCCTGTCTTCATATCAACCTTCTGGAACTCAGAGCAATCTTCCTTGCTCTTCGAGTATTTCATGCCCAACTCAGCTACAAGACAGACCTAGTTCAAACGGACAATCGGGTAGCCATGTTCTATGTGAACAAGCAGGGTGGAACAGGCGCCTTTCTCCTTCACTGGGGTCAGGACTCCCTATATGCCTTCCCACCCATTCCTCTCATCCCCAAAACAGTATTCAAGCTTCAGAGAGACAGAGGTCACAAGATTCTCATAGCTCCACATTGGCCACGGCAGAAGTGGTACCCTCTGCTTCTACATCTCTCTCAAGCTCCGTCTCTGGAGTTGGGATCTGCTCCAGATCTTCTCTCCCAAGAGGATGGGATGCTGTGGCATCCCAATACCCAGTCTCTGCATCTCAGGGCCTGGTTGCTGAAAGTCTAGAACTTCAGGATCTCAACCTTTCTCAACAGGTAAAGGATATCCTTCATGCTTCTAGGAAACCCTCCACAAGATGCTCATACGCCTTTAAGTGGAAAAGGTTTACCGTATGGTGCTCGCAGAAGGGTCTTAACTCTCTTGCAATACTTTTGGAATCAATACTAGAGTATCTCCTTCACTTGTCAAATGCAGGTCTTAAGACAAATTCAGTAAGAGTCCATCTTAGTGCAATTGCAGCTTCTTACAAGCCTCTAAGTGGACAACCTATTTCCTCTCATCCTCTCATAGCGAGATTTATGAGAGGCCTTCTTTTAACAAAGCCTCCCATTAAGCCACCACTGGTGGCATGGGACTTGAATCTGGTGCTTGGGCAGCTCATGAAACTGCCCTTTGAACAATTAGCCACTACATCTTTGAAATTCCTTTCCTGGAAAGTCATCTTCCTCATTGCAATCACATCAGCACGTCACATCAGTGAACTGCAAGCGTTAGTGGCTGATCCTCCTTACACAAGGTTCCACCATGATAAGGTAGTTCTTAGGACTCATCCACACTTTATGCCAAAGGTGGTTTCAACTTTCCATTTAAACCAAGCGGTTTACCTTCCTGTATTCTTTCCGAGGCCTCATGCCTCCAGTGCAGAAAGGAACCTTCATACCTTGGACTGTAAAAGAGCTTTAGCCTTTTACTTGCAAAGGACACAGCAACATCGAAAATATTCTCAACTCTTTGTTGCTTTTGATCCTAGTCATTTGGGACTTCCAGTTTCCAAAAGA
The DNA here is from genome assembly GCA_033557465.1 of Ichthyophis bannanicus. Taxonomy (NCBI): domain Eukaryota; kingdom Metazoa; phylum Chordata; class Amphibia; order Gymnophiona; family Ichthyophiidae; genus Ichthyophis; species Ichthyophis bannanicus. Next base: position 665,119,793 of record CM066035.1, read on the forward strand.
GCTCTAACTGGATTGCTCAGTGCATATCCTTTGCCTATGAGAGTAAAAACCTTCCTCTTGAAGGCCATGTCACAGCTCACAATGTGAGAGCCATGACAGCCTCAATGGCTCATCTTCACTCTGTGTCTATTGACGACATCTGTCAAGCAGCTACTTGGGCTTCGGTACATACCTTCACAGTTCACTACTGCTTAGACAAGGACTCCCGCTGGGCTGCCTTGTTTGGCCAGGCTGTTCTTCAACACCTTTTTCAGACTTAATCAACTCCTACCCACCATCCCTGGTAGGATGCCAGAGATCCGTGGGGGGAAGTATTGCCCTTTCACAAGGGCTAACAACCTCCTGGGGCCATCTCCCTGGCATCTGCAGCTAGAGAGTCCCCCATATGTGAAGATTACATTCTTTCTTGTTCCTGGAGATATCGTAGTTACTCGCCTGTAACAGGTGATCTCTGGGAACAGCAGGAATTTAGTCTTCACAACACGCCCACCTCTCCTAGGAGTTGTATCTCTCCCTCTCCCTCTCTTGTCTCAGCTATAAACTCAACTGGAGAGGGACAGTTGGAAAGGTGGGAAGGCAGCACACAGGCATTGTGGGATGCTCCCAAAAGCTTTCCTATTGGACGCTGTGGAGCATTCCCGCGCAAGCTCCGTCAGTACTGATACCCATATGTGAAGACTAAATTCCTGCTGTTCCCGGAGATCACCTGTTACAGGTGAGTAACTACACAGTCTACAAATACTTTTATTTGCAAATTAGTAGCTATTACAGCATTATAAGCTACTTACTATTTTTTGTGATCTTTTTATGTTGAGCCGCCAGTACCATCAAAATCAGCAAACTTTGAATACCTATTAAAATAACTAGATCTCAGATAAAAAATCTGTATATAACACTTTTTGACATAACGATAATAGCTAAACATAATTCCATTTAATTTATAACCACTAATTAGTAAACAGTTGAGTAGTAAGTATGGAAACCTTATGTATGTAAAACATACGCTGATCCAAAACAGGTTAATTATCCTAATAAATATGAGAAACAATTAGACTTAGAGGAGGAAGTTCCCAAAAGAAAAAATGTACAAGTGATTCCAGACTTTTGCACACCACTAATAAATATATATATATCTTTATTAGTGGTGTGCAAAAGTCTGGAATCACTTGTAAATTTGATGTTGTTTTCAACTTCGCGACCTTATATCTTAATTTCTTTTTCCTCCCAGTGGCTTTTTCTGTGTATCTCATAAGTGATAGATTTGGCTATTAGGGCCAACTTTTAGTATTGGTTTGGCCCTTAGTTTCTGAGTTTGTTGTCCTGTTGATAGATTTTCTGTGAAAATCGCGTAATGTACATCGTTGGCCAATGATATATTATTGTAAGTATGCTTTAAAATATTATGGACACATGCCAGGTTTCCTTCAAATCAATGTATGTGGCCTTGAAAAAGGCTGTTATGTGTCAGTGATGGCTCAGTATTTGATGGGCCACCCTTTGTTCTTGATCACCTGACTGCACCTTGTTGGCATTGAATGAACCAGTCTGACAAGGTGGTCGTTGGTGACAGTGCTGTTCCAAGCTGCAATGAGTGACTCAATCAGCTCACGCTTTGATGTCGGATGCCTCTTGGATATTTCCAAGGCCACCTTGTGCCACAGCTTCTCGACTGGATTCAGATCTGGAGACTGGGCAGGCCAGTCCATTGACTTGATGTTCCAATGCTTCCAGCTAATCACCTGTCTGGAGCAATGGCAGGGTGCATTGTCATCTTGGAACAGGAACTGGCCAGGAAACAGCTGGTGTGCTGATGGCACCATGCACTTTTGCAGTATGGTGATGTACTTGGCCCCATTGACCATTCCATCGACGATGTGAAGACGTCCAACACCACTGGCAGTCATGCAACCCCAGACCATGACCTTCAAAGGATGCTTCACAGTGAGATTGAGACACTCAGGCTTAAATTCCTCTCCAGAAACTCTCCTCACATAGATGTGGGCCTGGTTACCAAACAGGCAGAAGGTGCTTTCATTGCTGAATAGCAACTTTATCCACATTTCAGTCAACCAGGTTGAGTGCTTTCTCGCTCACACGATCCATTTGCGCCTTTGTATGTCAGTAATCATGGCTTATTCCGTGCTTTGCAGCCCCGGAGACCAAACTGCAGGTACCGGCGATGAACTGTTGATGAGCTGGCACTGACCTCACTCTTGTCTGACCACTCTCGAAGTAGCTGAGGAGAGGTCAACTTGCGATTAGTCAGTGAAATGCGTCGTGTGTGGTCCTGGCGTGATGTTAATGCACGTGGACTACCTGAACGAGGCTTGTCCACCACTGAACCCATTTCTTCTGTACAATGTTAACAGCAGTGCTCTGACTGCAGCCAACTTTCCTGGCTATCTGTTGGCTTGAAAATCCTTCCTCGCTCGTAAAGGACACACGAACAGGCTCCTCCAATGTCAGGGTCCAAGTCACCTTCCTGGTCGATCCAGAAAGCATATGAAATTCAAAAATTCCGCGCGTTTTTATAGCTGCACTGTTGGCTAGATATCTGCATTGTGATTGGTTAGTGAAGCCAGCCTCCTGATTGGTCAGAAATAATGTGTGCATATTGGATAATCTTGATCCAGTTTTGACGCAGGATCAACAAAAATCGCAGTAGCTATCTCCCAGTGTCTGTAAAGTATTTAAATTGGAAGCAATGAATGCAAAAAAGTCAACTGTAATAGCCAAATGTATCCCTTTTAACGTGGTAGAAAGATGAATATGCTGGGCTAACGCAAAATTTAAAAAAAAACGTTAGTACGAAAAATGCAAAACTCACAAGTGATTCCAGACTTTTGCATATATATATTTTCCACTTGTAAGTCTGTAGTGTTATGTTTCAATCTAGTTGTCCTCTTAAAATTTTAATTTAGAAATCTTGAAGTCTCGGTGATTATCTTTGTATTGTCATGTCAGTGTGCATTGTTTACAGTGGGTAAATATATCTTGTCTTCTGCAGCTATTTGCTATGCTTTACTCTGCTTCTTTTCTGGAGTAAATTATGAATTCCTTAGATGCTAAGGAAGCACCTTTGTGAAGAAGTTGCGGTGATACAAATAGTTGATTTCCCCACATAAATGGCATGCGATGAAGCACTCTCTGGTTCAGTTCACTTTACGCAAACAGCATGACTCTCTGCCATAGTCCCAGAGGCAACATAACACCAAAGTAAACACTACATTGAAAATCCGAGAATGGTGCACTTGATGCATTGGAAATCCAATTGAATTTACATGTTTTCTGCTTGAGACAGACCGCACAATTCATAGTTTACAGATCTTATCCACATTTTATTCTTAGTAATTGTAAAGCAGGGAAGGGGTTTCTAGAGCTTATAACCAATCCCCTTCAGAGTATTTATACTCTAAATACTGTTTTGTTCAAACAAAGGTAACTGAAAGATCATTATAAACTTTGTATTGCACAACGTTGCAAAAATATACACAGAAGATACTGAGGTAAGACTTACTCTCTGCCAATTAAACTTTGTTCCACCAAGTCTTCATTTTTCTTCTGCTCTCTTGACAGCAGCCATGTTTGGGACACTGTCCTAAATTCTTTCATGATATTTGATCTTATCGTCTCGTACAGTGTGTGATGTCATTTATGATATGAAAGCTAAACCAAACCAAGTGGACCCAGTTAGTGTGGGGTAATTTATGTCTCCCTTAATCATTTAACTGCCTATCAGATGCACTGCAAAGAAGAGAGAAATGTCTTTGCAGAAGTTTTTGACTGAGTGAATTAGAACGTTTCTGATGTGAAGGCGGGGACACGGAGGAGTAACCTAGTGGTTATAGTAGCAGGCTGAAAACCAGGGAAGCCATGTTTGGATTTAAGAGACAAACTTGATCAAGTCACTTAACCATTGTCTCGGGTACAAACTATTTACTAAGCTGCATTAACAGCAATTTGTTATTGGTCAGTTTCATGTGTGTGGCAAAACATATATTCCCCCAAAATGCAGTGTCTTGCATAAAAATTTTACCATAACATGTTAAATGGTGATAAACTGCAAAGCATGCAGATGCATGAAGAGCAGCTTATTACTGTATGTAGAGTGAATAATGCAGCTTGCATTAAAATTCACAAGCTGTGTTTTTCATTGAAGCTTAACAGTACTTCAAGCGATATTGTTAACCTCTCCCAGAAGCATTAGCATGCTAATATGCAAGACACTGCTCCTTGGGGTGGTTTTGAAGAGGCTAGAGATGATGAAAAAATAGATATCCTGGACTTCCGGTGACGTCACGGAGCAGATGGCCGCGAGGTAACCGAGCTCCGTCTGATTCCTGACTAAAGGTGATCATGAGCGCTATCCCAGATGAGAAAACTGGGGGAAAAGATACCCCTGGGTGTGTGCTAGCAACCCGCCAGAAATTGGAGGGGTTTAAGTCCAAGTATGTGCGGCGAGAGGACCTCGGCCTGCAGAAACCTGAGGCGGGGGAAGAGTGGCGGAGGCGGGAGCTCCGGCGATGAGAGTAGCGGGCCCGATCTACACTCCGATGGAGCAGAACTGAAAGGGTGGCTGGCGGCGCTCCGGAGAGACCTCTGAGGCGATATCAAAGAGATGCACAAAGATTTGAAAGAAGATCTGCATCTACTCCGCCAAGAGCTGAATGGCATGGGGCACCGGGTGGAGACAGTGGAGGAACACGTGGAGACTCTGGCGGGAGCCATGCGAGAGGTGGAAGAGGAACAACGCCGCCAGCGGGAGAGGCAAGACGAGATGCAGGAAAAGTTGGAGGAAATGGAGGACAGGGCACGCCGGAACAATTTGCGCTTTAAAGGAATTCCTGAAACGGACAGTTATAGAGACTGTGTCAAAACGGTTCAATTGCTCTGCCAACATGTCTTGCGCTTAGCGGGCAAGGATGATGAGCCTGGGGTAACGGTTGGAGTGGAGAGAGCACACCGCAGCCTTGGCCCTAGGCGAGGAACGCAGGCTCGAGATGTGATTGCTTGCATGAGCAGCTTTCCCCAAAAAGAACTGATCCTAAACCTGGCCAGGAAGTACGGTCGCATTGCCTGGGACACCTCCGAGGTGGAGATTTATAATGACTTGTCCTCGGGGACGCTGGAGAGGCGGCGGGGACTGAAAGAAGTTACCGCGTTCTTGCGGGGGAAAGGACTACGCTATCATCGGTTGTTCCCCTTTGGCCTACTGCTCACTGTCAACGGCGTCTCCCGGAGAGTCAAAGGAGCGGAGGAGGCCTGGAATGTATTGTCTGAGCTTGGATGTGAACATCTTCCCAAGCCTGCGGCTGGAGGGGAACCCAGGGTGGACCGTGGAAAGGAGCGGAGAACATCGCAATGGCAGAGAGCTGGTGAAAAAGGAAAGCGGCTTAAACGACTTTCCCAAGGGAGGTCTGAGGGGAGCCCTGCAGCCCCCACTTGAACAGTACAAGAGAGTGGAGGGCGAACTGGCTGAGAAGGGATACTCATGTGAGACTCCATGTTTGTGGGGGGTGGTAAATTGGGGGAGGTGGGAGGCTTGTGATCTGGGAGGGTGACTGTGGTGGAGAAGGGGGAGGTGGTGGTATCCAGGGCCAGGGATGGCACTAAGGGAGGGAGTCGGGATAAGACATGACTCACACGGAAGTTTGGCTGGGCTAGGGGAAGGTTTAGGGAGGGGGGAGGAAGGGGGAGGGAGGGGCGTCTTGGGGAGGGGGGGGGTTCGGATGGAGCCCCTGTTGGCAGGGAAGGGCGGGGAGGAGTTTGGGGTGACGTAGGGAGATGCTCCGCATTGGATCTCTCAATGTAAGGGGGCTGAACTCTCCACAGAAGAGGTAGCAACTCTTCAGAGAAATTAAGGATAATCGGTGGGATGTGATTTTGGTACAAGAAACACATCTCTGGGGGAGCGAGATACATAGATTGAAGCACTCCGGGTATCCGGAGCAATTTTTTTCTTGTGTTCCAGGGGGAGGGCGGAAGCGGGGGGTTGCAATTTTATTAATACGGGGGGTAGGGATACAAGTGGGGAATTGGTTTAAGGATGCGGAGGGGAGAGTGGTGGGAATATCTGGGAGGTGGGGACTGGAGGAGATTACTATAGTTTCGGTGTACGCGCCCAGGGGAGTTTTTGGGCATCCACCGGGAAGCTGTTAGATCGGGAATCCCTGGAAAAGGTGGTGGTGGGGGGGGACTTTAATTGTACGCTACAGGATGGATGGGATAGGAACCCCAGGGGATGGGAGGGGCGGGGGGCCAACCGGAAAGGGCTTAAACGGTTGATGGCACAGCATAATCTAGTGGATGTGTGGCATAAACGGCATCCTATGGGCCGGGAATATACTTTCTTTTCCGCACCCCGTACTTGTTGGAGTAGGATTGATATGATCATGATGAGTGAGGAATGGATGGTGGTGGTGCTTGAAGCGGAGATTGTCCCGGTTGTCTGGTCTGACCACAGTGCGGTGGTAGTGGGGGTGGGTAATAAGCGGCAACTGGGCACCCGGTTCTGGCATCTGAATGAGAGCCTTTTGAAGCATGAGATGGTGGTAGCGGATATTAAGGGGGCGATAAGGGAATATCTTGCGCTGAATGACACCGGACAAGTACGGGATGTTATGGTGTGGGGGGGGGGGGCTGAAGGCCTATATACGTGGACGGTTCCTCTATTGGGGGGCGCGGCTGAAAAAGGAACGGGGGAGACGGGCGGAAGAGTTGAAGGTTGCAGTGAAGGAAGCCGAAAGAGTGTTCCGTGCAGTGGGATCACGGAGAGCCCGGAGATCTTTGGAGCGGGTGCGTGGGGAACTGCAGGCTTTACAGGTAGATAAGATCGCATTTGACTTGCAGTGTGCCCGCCAGTTATATTATGAATTTGGGGATAAGGCAGGGCGTTTGCTAGCCTGTAAGCTGAAGAAAAGGCAGGGGGCCTCCATGATCTTCCAAATCAGGGGGCGGGATGGGGGGGTGTTATGGGAAGAGCAGGCGGTCAGGCGACGTTTTGAGCAATTCTACCAGGAGTTGTATCGGCGGCAAGAAGGGGTGGAGGCCGAGTATATACACTCGTATTTGGCGGGATTGGAGATGCCTCACCTGGGAGAGGCAGCACGGGCAGGACTGGAGGGGGCTTTGACCACGGAGGAGGTAGGTAAGGTAGTGAGGGGGTTACAGGGGGGTAAAGCGCCAGGGCTTGATGGGCTGCCAGGGGTTTTTTATCAGCAGTTCTGGAGAGAGGTGCGGGGGCTTATGCTGCGAGTCTTTAACGGGATGCTCGCAGATGATGGGGAGCTTACTTCTGAAATGTTAACAGCAGGGATCTCGATCTTATTGAAACCCGGGAAGGATCCTCTGGAATGTGGATCTTACAGACCAATTTCTCTGCTTAATGTGGATGTCAAGATCTTAGCAAAGGCTTTGGCAGATAGACTCGCTCCATGGCTCCCTGGGGTGGTGCGGGAAGATCAGACGGGGTTTATTCTGGGGCGGCAAACGGGGGATAATGTTAAGAGGGCCATTGAGGTAATTGAAATTGCGAGAGAACGAAGGGTGAGGAGTGTATCCTAATGTCCATTGATGCCAAAAAGGCATTCGATCGGGTGCACTGGGACTTTGTCTGGCAGGTGTTACGGAAGATAGGGTGTGGGCCGAATTTTCTACGGTGGGTAGAGGGATTGTATAATGGACCGAGGGCCCGGGTGAAGGTTAACGGTAGTTATTCCGCGGACTTTGAACTAGAGAGGGGCACCCGGCAGGGGTGCCCCCTGTCCCCGTTGCTGTTTGCCCTCGCGGTTGAGCCCCTAGCACAACGGATCCGGGATAATGAGAAGATAGGGGGGATATGGGCGGGAGGGGTAGAACACAAGATTTCCCTATATGCGGATGATATTTTGTTGTATATCCGTCAGCCGGAGGGAAGCCTGGTAGGCATTATGGAGGAGGTGAGGGGATATGGCGAGGTGGCGGGGTTTAAGATGAACGTCGACAAGACGGAGGTATTGAATGTCTCGGTCCCCAAAGGGGTGGAACACCGCTTGAAGAACGAGTACCCGTTCCGTTGGGTCCCGAAGTCGCTAGGGTATTTGGGGGTGCAGATCCCCGGGCGGTATGACGAGTTATATCGGGAGAATTATCCCAAGGTACTGGGGGCATTGTATAGAGATTTAGATTGCTGGATGAATGCAGAAGTCTCTTGGCTTGGTAGGATCACGGGAGTAAAAATGAATATTTTGCCCCGCATATTGTACTTCTTCCGGGTACTCCCCGTTCGGGTTCCAGATAAGGTGTTGCGAGTACTGCAACGGAAAGTGTTCCAATATATATGGAAGCATAAGCCCCCGCGCATAGCGAAGGATGTGTTATATGCGGATAAGAAGGAGGGGGGTTTGGGGGTTCCCAACTAAAGGGATTATTACCGTGCGGCGCAGCTGCGGCATGTTATGGATTGGAGGGAGGGGGGTGGGGTTAAGATGGGAGTACGGGTTGAGAAGGAATATGTGAAAGGGGGCAGGTTGGCGGCGTGGCTGTGGGTGCTTGGGAAGGACCGGCGGGAATTAGGGGTGGGGTCCCCGGCTATGCGGCAGGTGGCAGCGGTATGGGATGAGGTCAGGGCGCAAGGTAGTATTGGTGGTGGGCGGCGGTTTTCCCTGGCAGCTCCATGGCGGGGGGTTAAGGGGTTTCGCCCGGGGTGGGAGGGGGGCGTTTTTGATGATTGGTCCCGCCGGAGGCTGGAGTGCTTTTTTCAGCTGATGGATGGGGATGAGCTGATGGAGTTTGGGGAGGCGCAGGAGAGCTATGGGCTACAAGAGGTGGATAGATATGCGTTTACTCAGGTCCGGTCCTTCCTTCGGGCGCGGAAGGATAAGGGGGACCTGGTGGTAGCTTTGACAGAAGTGGAGGCTGTGTGGGCCGGGATGAGGACTACTAGGGGGATGATATCTGCGCTGTATAAGGGGGTGGGTAAGGTTAAGGGCACTAAGTTTAAATACATGTGGGATTGGGAGAGGGATTTGGGGGTGCCATTTGAAGAGGTGGATTGGCGGGGGATATGGGATCAGTTTAAGAAGGCCCCTATTTCGACCCGTAAACGGGAAAATAGTTATAAAATTCTGATGAGGTGGTATTATACCCCTGAGCGATTGCATAAGATGTACCCAGGCGTCTCTGCTGCATGTTGGCGGGACTGTGGAGAGATGGGCTCCTTTTGGCATATTTGGTGGGACTGCCTGAAAATTCAGTTATTCTGGACTCAGATACGGGAGTGGATCCGGGCCCGATTAGGGGAGGTGATTGCGCTGTCCCCGGGTCTGTTCCTGCTGTCCTGGGGGGAGCTTCGGGTAGGGGGATAGGGCGAGGGGTAGTAGCCTGCCTTTGTGCGGGGCATGGCACTGTTGCAGCGGCATGGAAGCGCACCGATGCGCCGGGGATGGGTGAGTTTGAGGGGCGCCTGCATCATATTTTGTTAATGGAGAGATTAACTGCAGCGCGGAAAGGACAGAGGGGTAAATTTGACTTAAGATGGGGGGAGTTATGGCATGGGCTATATCCAGAGGGAGGGGAGGTTGGGGGGAACTCGGGGTGAGGGGGGAAGGGGGGGGGGATGCGACCCACATTTGCTTTACCTTGGGGGGCTTTTGATGTTCCTGATGTATATGGTGTGGCTAAGTTTGTATCTAATGGTTATGTTGATTGTTTTGGTTGAAACTTAATAAAAGATTTAAATTAAAAAAAAAAAAAAAATAGATATCCTAATCCTTTTATAAAAATTAACCGCTCCCAAAGATGGTGATCTGATCAGAGACGTTAACACATTGCTCCAGAGTTACACAACTGAACTGATTGTTTGCCTTCTAGTTTTACTTTGCTATCAGAATGAAGACTGGGAAGAGGAAGGGCAAGTCTGGGGGCTCCCTGACAGCTCAACCACAATCCCAGAAATGGATTCACCATGAATATAGCAATCGGAGTACTACTCGGTCCTTTGGGACTGCCTCAGCTAGCATGGAGTGTCTGGGAAGCCCTCCTAGCTCAGCAGGAGTATTATTGAGTCCGGATACCCGCTCTCCTTCCTTACCTCTGATAAGTGTTCCCATGTTCAAGACCCGACGGTGGAAGGATTGCCACCGGTGAACTGTGCCAATGGTGTGATTGGGTTACTGGAGTTGGCTGCATGGACAGCAGAAATGCAGGCAGGAAACAGCTGTGACCCCAGAAGCAATTGTGGGTCCAAATAGGCCGACTGAACCAAAGCCAGCTGGAGTGAGTGGTGTGACGGCAGGGGTAGATGTCAGGGCAAGGAGTGCTCAGCAGCAGCCCAGGGATCTGTGACTGGTGATGATCAGTGAGCCATTGGGAGTTAAAAGGCTGGAGAAGCCAGAGAGAATTACTGTACATTGGAAACAATCTGGCAGGCCATTGCTCTCCTTGAAAATGCTGTGCTAAATAAGAATGGGGTTTTGGAGTCAATGGCAGGGGGGATTAGTTCACGCTTGACCCTCATGGAAGATTAATTCAAGGGCCAGGATGGTGGTTTGGTTAAGCTGGAAACTGTTCAAAGGGAATAGCAGGTGGCTCATTCAGGGATAGTGAGAGAGCTGTTTGGCTCTGAGGCAGAAGGTGGAGGAGATGGAGGACAAATTGAAATCTTTGAAACTTAGATTTCTGAACTTCCCACATGAATTTTTAAAACGTTATTTGACAGACTCCCTAAAGATCCCTGCTGATGCTGTACTGTTCTTCCTATGCATAAGGTGTTTGCCTATCAGGAGGATTGAAAATGATGATTTGCAAGTAGAGGAGGGCAGCACGAGTCATGAAGGGACTATTCTTTTAGTAACATTTATAAATGAAAGTGATTAAAATGTCATTTTGCAGCTTTTTGTTTTTTGTTTTTTTTTTTGCAGTAGAAATATCATATGGGTTTAAAAGTTTGGTGCTTTCCTAATTTGGGTAAAAAAGTAAAAGTGTAAACTATTCTTGCAGGGAAAATGGTGGGAATATTTTTCTTAGGTTTAAGGGCCCGATATTCAGCGATGGAAGCTAGTTCTGTTTCAGTGGTTAGTCATCACTGCTGAACTCCAGACCCGAATATTCAATGCTGGGGCCATATCCTGGTTGCCTGGATAGTGATAAAGCTAACTGGGCAGTGGCGATATTCAACCGCTGCCCGGGTTCGCTTCAGCAGTGAAAGTTAGGCCTGCCTTTGCTGTGCCTGACTTTCACCGCTTTGTGATAATGAGGCAGCGGCTCATTATCGCCGCTACCCAGTTATCACTGGGTGCTGCCTTTAGTGCCGCTGAATATCCTGGACAAGGGGATTAACAACGTTGGCAGGTCTGCTAACTATTTTTATTCCTTTGAAAAACAGGCCTTACATGCTGAATGAAGTTTATGAATGTTCGTTATATTTTCTTTGAACCCCTTCATGCAAAATAATTACTTGATGGTAAATCTAGTCCCACAGGTGCTCCCTGTGGTCTTGGGCAAGCCACTTAACGCTCCACTGCCCGTGTTCCCTGTAAAATAGTTATCTCCAAGTTATAATGTAAATGTAAATAAATAGATTGTAAATAATGGTAAAAAAAGGACAATTTCTGTATAGAGTTATGAGAGCCTGCCATGTCGTTAAACAGCTTAGTGATATTTTTATTTATTTATTTAACAGTATTTCTAAACCGCCTTATCATAATAATCAAGGTGGTATCACAGCAAACAATCTGGTAGTGTGAGTGTGTTATACATGCAGTGAGGGTGAGGATTTTGTTTAGTGTGTGTTGTATTGTGTGCTGGATTGGTTTGAGCTATGTACAATGTGGGCTATATACAGTGGTGCTAAAGACATTTATATACATACAGTGTTAGGCGGTTAACATGTGCTGCTATACAGTCAATTAGGTTATGTGATGTGTCCATAGTGTTCTATGAACAGCATGGTTTTCAGCTGTTTTCTAAAGTCTTTGAGGTCTGTGGTTGCCCTCAAGTCGTCCGGTAGTTTGTTCCATATTGTTGGAGCAGCCATGGATAGTGCTCTGTCTGTTGTGTCCTTGCGTGTGTGTTTGTATTCACTTGGGGTGCTGACGCGGTTGTGTGTTTGCTTTCTTCTAGGACGTGTGCTGGTGTCTGGTTGTATGAGGGAGTGCAGGCTGTTGGCTGATGTGTGCTGTTTTATCTTGAATAGGTTTATGATAGTTTTGTATCTGATGGGTGCACCGATTGGAAGCCAGTGTAGGTCCTTTAAGGTGGGTGTGATGTGCTCCTGTCTTGCAGTTCCGGATATGATTCTTGCTGCTGTGTTTTGTGCCAGTTGGAGTGGTTTGATGGCTTGTTTTGGTAGTCCGAGGTATATCGGATTGCAGAAGTCCAGTAGTGGGGTTATCAGTGCTTGACAGACGGTACGGAAGTGTTCTGGGGCGAGGAGTGATAGAGGAGTGATAGAGGGCTCAGCCTGTATATAGTTAACCCAGTTATAAATCCAAGTTACAATACCTGTTCAATGTAAGTGCAATGCAAGTCCTGCATTGTACAAAGAAATGTTAATTGTAAACCGCACTGATTTCAAAAAGCGCGGTATAGAAAAGCTTTTAAATAAATAAAATAAATAATGCCCTGTTCAATGTAATTTCAGTTTGTTCAATGTAAACCGCCTTGATATCATGAAAGGCGGTATATAAGAAATGTTAAATAAATAAATAAATATCCTCAGCAAGAGGGGGCTGTGGAGTCTAATTTGGGGTCTAATGTAAACTCTGGCTAGACTGAAGGGGTTTAAAGAATTGTCTGTTATAATTTGGTGCACGTTTGTATAAGATTCTTCCCTGTACTTTTTTTCCCCTTTTGCTTCTCTTCTTTATTGTGGATTTGGAGAACAGTGTAAGCTGTGATAGGTTTTTCTTCCTTTTTTGCTATGTTATCTATTCTATTTTCTGACAAGATGATTCTTTGTGAACAAGAAGGAAATAAGTCCTTACGTATGGTTGATGTCACCGACAGAGCCCCGCATGGAATGCTCCACATCTTCCACAGGAAGCTTTTGGGAGGTACAGTGTGCACATGTGCCTTCCTTCCCACTCACACCAGCCTCTCCAGAAAGATCCCAGATCCCATGCAGAAGAAACATCGGGCCAGGAAGGCCTTTTATCTATGCTTGCACCATTATTTCCCAGCCAAGCTAAAGGCACAGCCCAAGGCACATACTCCCTGCTCACAGCAGAGGGAGAAGACCCTGAAGGTACAACCTGCCCTGGCCCAAACTGGGTGCGGGATTTTGTCGGGTTCCTCAGGCGCATAACCAGCCAACCGTTGTCCATCGAGGTCCCCCCCGCAAGTCCAGGGGACATCTCATCCACTTTACCCACCAGTGGTCCCTTGTCACCTCAGACACCTGGGTGCTGCAGATCATTCAAACCATATATCAGCTGCACTTCATCCAGCTGCTTCCTCGTTACGACCCCAGGGAGTTCTCCATGGACTCCATGCACCACAGCCTGCTACAAACCAAGGTTGAGGTCCTGCTGTCCAATCTCGCCATCAAGCATGGTCCCTCCTGGCTCAGATCAGACAGGGCTTCTAGCCCAGGTACTTCCTCATTCCCAAAAAGACTGGTGGGTTTTGTTCCATTCTAGATCTGCGAAACGTCAACTGGTTCCTGGTGTGAAAGTTCAAAATGGTCCTGTTCGGGATGCTGCTCCCATACCTTATACAGGATGATTTGCTATGATCCTCTGGTCTGAAAGGTGCATATACACATATTCAGATCCATCTGCATTGCAGGCAATACCTTCAGTTCGTGCTGGGTGGCCAGCACTATCAGTACCGGGTGCTTTCTTTCAGGTTGGCTGCAGCCTTCAGGGTCTTCATGAAGTGCCTGGCGGTCATAGATGCTTTTCTCTGGACCCCGGCGGTCTTTGTCTTCCCATACGTGGATGGCGGGCTTATCAAGGGTCCAACGCCAGCCAGAGTTCGGCAGTCCACCATACTCAAAATTCAGGTGCTCGAGGGCCTCTGATTCGTGGTCAGCTACCCAAAGTCCCACCTTCAACCAATGCAGCAGCTCAAGTTTATTGGGGGCCCTCCACGATACCACTTGGGTGTGGGCTTTTCTGCCAGTGGACCACCTGCAGCGCCTCGTTGAGGTGGTGGGCACATTGCAGCACCAGCACCACACCTCAGCTCGTGGGCTGTTGAGAGCCTTCAGACTAATGGCTGCCATGGTACATGTCACTCCCCAGGCCTGTCTCTCCATGCAGTAGGTGCAGTGGACTCTGTGCACGTAATGGATGCAGGCGTCTGCGGGACCACAATGGTCACCGTACCACTGGCACAGTTCTTGGCAAGGTGGCACGAGTTGGATAGCCTGCTTCGGGGCCTCCCATTCCAACTAGTGGCCCCCCACAAGATGCTCATGATGGATGCTTCCAAGCTCAGCTGGGGAGTGCACTTGGATGGCCTGAGCACCAGGGTTTGTGGTCATAGCAGGAGAACTCCATCAAATCAACTTCCTCGAGCTTTGGGCTGTGGCAAATGTCATCTGCACCTTTTGTGCACACCTGGTAAATCAGGTGGTCCTGATTCAGACAGACAACCAGGTGGATATGTTGTATGTGAACAATCAAGGTGGCATGGGATTGTACCTCCTATGCTGGGAGGCTGTCCGCCTCTGGACATTCGCCCTGCTCTACAGCATGGACGTCAGGACAACGTACTTGCCCAGTGAGCTCAACTGCCTAGTGGATTGCCTAAGCTGGGTGCTTTAACTACATGAGTGGACACTCAAGAGGGAGGTGGTGGCCTGGATCTTCCGGGAATGAGGCTCCCCAGTAAAGGACCTTTTTGCTAAAGCACAAAATGTCCAGGTAGCCCAGTTATGCTTTCTGAGGCCGGCTAATGGTCGCCTGACTGAGATGCCTTCCTTTTCCACTGAGGGGATGGCCTGCTGTATGTTTACCCTCTGATACTGCTTGTGATAAACTCGCCTGAAGCTCTAGGCTGAGAGGGGCTCCATGATTCTCATCACCCCTTACTGGCCTCTGCAGCCATGGTTCCCCCTACTACTGCAGCTCTCACTGAGGGAGCCTTGTC
The DNA here is from genome assembly GCA_033557465.1 of Ichthyophis bannanicus. Taxonomy (NCBI): domain Eukaryota; kingdom Metazoa; phylum Chordata; class Amphibia; order Gymnophiona; family Ichthyophiidae; genus Ichthyophis; species Ichthyophis bannanicus. The sequence continues at coordinate 665,134,865 of CM066035.1, forward strand.
GCCTGGGCACTACCTAAATTTCATCTCGCAGGAGAGTGGCTACTTGCTGCACTCTAGTATCTTTTCCCTGGTGCTCACGGCATGTATGCTGACTGTGTAGTTATCACAAAATTTGATCTCCGTGAGGCTGTTACCAACATCCTGCTGGCATCCCACAAGACCTCGATGCACAAGGCCTATATGCTCAAGTGGTGGTAGTTTGCCATTTGGTGCATGTGAAGGGCACTAGCCTACTTCTACTGCCTCATGGACCAGCTGCTGGAGTATCTCTTGCACCTCTTCGACTCCAAGCTGAAGTCTAACTCTGTGTGAGGTCCCAGTCGAGCTGAGGAGAACTATCATTGTGGCCTCTGGTGGCCCAGTTCATGCGGGGCCTGCTTCCCTTGATGCCCCCTCTCGAGCCCCATATGGTTGCTTGGGACCTCAATGTGGTCCTCTGCCAACTGATGCAGGCTCCTTTTGAGCCACTGGACTTGTGCCCACTGAAGTCCTTGACCCGAAAGGTCCTCTTCCTGGTGGCCATCATGTCAGCACGACATATCAGTGAGCCCCAGGCTTTGTTCGCTCACCCTCTATATACCATTTTTCACCAGAACCGTTGGTGCTCTGTACACACCCCTGGTCTTTGCCGAAGGAAGTCTTTGCTTCCCACCTCAACCAGCCTATTGTCCTTCCAATGTTCTTTCCCTGGCCCCATGTGAACTGTGGTGAGGCGGCCTTGCACATGCTGGACTGTAAGTGTGCATTGGCCTTCTATCAGGATCACATGAAAGCACACCGCCAATCCACCTAGCTTGTCCGTCTCCACTCCTTATATGCTGGGCGTCATCTTGAAGCGTACACTGTCCATCTGGCTAGCAGACTGCATCATTGATGCTTATTCCCTGGCTGGGTTCAGCCTTGAGGGTTATGTCAATGCTCCGAATGTCTGTGCGATAGCCAACCTCTGTTCTTTGTCTGCAGAGGAAATCTGCAGGGCCATGAAATGGTCTTCGGTCCATACATTCGCAGCACACTACTATCTGAATGGGGATTCCCAATGGGACAGCAATTTTGGCTGGGCCATACTCTGGCATCTCTTTGGATCTTAGACTCGAGACCTACCCACCGGCCCTTCTATCTGTCCAGACTGCCTGCTCAAAATCCCCCTCAGGTTGATGTCTGAGGATACTGAATCAAATTTGTCCCTCAGTGGGACTACCTCACTGGTCTTCCTGATTTCTCTAGTTCTCGATGACTGGTTGGATGGTAGCCTGTATCTTGGGAGTCCTATACATGAGGACACGGAGAAAGCAAAGTTACTCAACTGTAGCAGGTGTTCTTTGTGAACAGTAGGAATAAGTCCTCACAACCAGGGGCGACTCTACCATTAGGTCACCTGAGGCGGTTGCCTCAGGCGGCAGTTTTGCAGGGCCAGCACTCCAACAGTGGGCGACACGCCAGCGAGGGCAGTGGCACTCCGGCTCTCTTTTCATCTTTGATTTTGCCATCTCTGGACTACCTCTGCTTTCCCGACAGTTTTTTTTTTTTTCTCCTCCCTCAAGCATTCTTGAGTGAGAAAAAAAAAGCAACGGGAAGGCTGAGGCAGGCCAGAGGTGGCGTTTTGCTGCCGGATGAATCAGCCTGATCGCTTGCTGGAAGTTAGAACCAATAGCGGCTGTTTTCATTTTTTATTTTGCTGCCATTTGCCTGCCTCTGACTTCCTGCTGCCTTTTTTTCTCACTCAAGCATTCTTGAGAAAAAAAAAGTGGCAGGAAAGCAGAGGCAGATAAGAGGCAGCAAAATAAAAAAAATAAATACAGCCACTATTGGTTCCTGCAAGCGATCAACCTGGTTCATTTGAGTCTGATGAATCAGCCTGATCGCTTGCCTATAGCGGTGGACGGCAGTAGATTGTTGGGGCCAGGGGTGAGAGAAGGATGAATGAAACTATATGGGGCTATGGCTGGAGAATAAATGTTGGACAACAGAGTGAGAGACAGGAGGGCAAATGCTGGACAATGGGAAGGATGGACAATGCTGGACAAAAGGTGGGAGGGACAGGAGGATAAATGCTGGACAATAGGAGGGGGCAGAAGGACAAATGCTGGCCAACAGGAGGGGGCAGGAGGACAAATGCTGGACAACAGGGGTGAAGAAGGAAGACATGTTGGATAGCAGGGGGTGGAGAAGCATGAAGACATGCTGGACCTGTGCTGGCGCTACCTGGTAAGATAGGTAAGCACAGCAGGGGGCCCTGGACGTTAGGAGAGTACTGTCATTAGCCACCTGCTCCCCACTCCCCTTTTGGGATGGCCTGTGGAGCACCATCAGCCCAATGGAGTCTGTGTGCAGGACCAGCTGCTCCCACGGAATTGTTACTCAGTCTTGTGTCCTGTAGGCAATCTCTCCACTAGGCTGCTGGCGCTCTGCAGGTCATCCTGAATATGGGGGTGGAGGTGGGCAGCCAGTGATGGTGCCCTCCTGACGTCTGCCCTTGTGGACAGGCTCTGTTTCTCTGGGCCAAAGTCATGTCTTGCACAGTTCCTACCTGCAGAACATGCTGCTTCTGCAGGCAGAAGGGTATGGAAGGCAGTGATCATGGCCCAGATGAGCAGAAACCTGCCCATGGGAGCAGGGCCCACAGGAGCAGTGTCTGCCCACAGAGCAGCATGTCCCACAAACAGGGGCTGTGCAAGGCCAATTGTGCCCTGCCTCTCTGGGCTGGGATCATGGCAAGCACAGCCTATGCCCATGGGATATTCTGCTCTGTAGGCAGGCTTTGCCCCTTGTACATACACGGGGTGGACATGGGGCACTGAAGGGAGTGGACATGAGTGAGCATTGGGAGGTGGACATGGATGGGCACATGGAGTCAGAGGGGAGATGCTGGGTGTAGGGGGGAATAGGGAAGCAGCAGGGATAAGATTGAGGTGGGGGGCTAGGGAGATAGAGATACTAGACATGGAAGGGGACACACGGAGAAGTAAGAAGGGGAAATGGAGTGGTGATGTTAGTCAGGGGGTTATATGGAATCTATGGGAAATGCTGGACTTAGGGAAGGGAGACAGAGGGGAGATACTGGACACGGGACAATAAGGGGAGAAGGAAATACAGGACATGGGGATAATAGAGAAATGTGAGAAGGACGGGGGTAAATAGGTTGAGAAATAGACGGAGAGATGTTGGACATAGGAGTAATAGGGAGGGGAGGAGATGGTATGGTATGGTATAGAGACGGGGTAGTTGCTGGTTGCAGGGGAATAGGAAGCGAGAGGGCAGAAGTGGAAGGAAAGAGAGCTCAGAGGTACTGGATGGAAGGAAAGAGAGCCAGAAAGAGTGATACTGGATGAGAGATCAGAGATGTTAGACATGGAGTGAGCAAAAGACTATAGGGAATAATAGACCAGGGAAGAAGAGCTGGGGAATGGAAGGACTGGGGTGAAGTATGAAGGGTGGTAGGTAGATGGCGTAAAAAACAGAAAGATTGAGAACTGGATAGAAGAAAGGAAAAAGATTAATATCCAAGATGGAAGGAAGTGAAGAAAACGGAAGGATAGACAAAAAATGGCAGATGGACTAGAGACCATAGAAAGATAGCTAAAAGAAGACAGAAGAAAGCAGAAGCCTCAGATCGGGACCAGTGTGACCAGAGAATAAAATGATCAGACAATAATTTTTAATTTCGTGATTGAAGTTTTTACAATATTTATATTTTACACAGTATGGGGAACTGCATTCTCTGATTTAGCGCTTCATGTGGACTCTGGCTTCTTTGGGTTTTAGTGTAATTTTTGTCTACATATTTTTGCTTTTACTTGTGGTCACTTATTCTGTACTTGAAGATCTGTGTTCTGAGTGTGTGACTGATGCCAGGCGTTCTGTTAATATGGAGTTTGTACGTAGGGATCTGTACAGGGGCGGCCCAAGGGGGTTGCGGGTCCATGTGCAGAGACTCGGTGTGGGGCCTCATTTGCATAAGGGGCCTCATTTGCATAAATATTTGCATAATGTTACCATACACTAACTTTTAGTAAACATGTCTCTTAATGAGTATATGGATAAAGAAAGACTAAAAGATTTCTACATTACTATAATCCAGTGCGAACCGCCAGGCACATTAGGAACTACTACAAACACTGCCCATTTAGAACCCATAGCAAACCAGCCGTATCGTAACAGCACTACCAGGACTCACAAAGCACCATACTCTACCTATCAAAAGGCAACACTGCAAATATTAAACCAATACATTTCAGAGAATAAGAATACATGACCTACAGGGGAGAGAACAAGTGGCAATGTCAAATAGGAATTACATAAATAGAATACTTCAGCTCAGTTACACATGCAGAACATAGACCATCGCCATACAAGGAATCACAATTTAGAAACAGGAAGACAATAATTAAACTGGGAACTCCAAAAGCCAAACGTGGAATGTACAACAACACTGTAGAAATAAAGCTATAAATTAATTTCTTCTTGTACTAAACAAAGCGCAGACGTTAATGATGCACATTTCCCAGAGCTTTCATATTCCAGTTAATAAATTCAAAATAAAGAGATTTTTCTACCTTTTGTGCATTTTTTTCAGTTGCAATTGCTCCAGCCACTCACTTCTGGTTTCTTCATGTCTTCTGCTAACTTTCCATCATCTGCTATCCATTTGTCCTTTCTTCTCACCTACTTTTTTCCATTCTCTCTCAACATCTGCTTTAACATAATAATCTTTCTCCTTTTGCCCTTTCCTCATTCCTATTTCAGCCACTCAAATTTTACCCCTCCATCCTCAATCCCCACTTACTCTCCCAATACCCAGCCAATTGTAGATTTTTCTTCCCTCCCACACAAAATATTTTTCCCCACTCCATTTCACTCTCCCAGCCCCATCCCATTCTAATCCTCCCCCAACATCAGCTCCCTTCTAGTTCCAGCCCCACCCAGCATCCGCTCCCTTCTAGTCCCTGCATCAGCTCATTTCCAGTCCTATCCTAGTCCCTGCATCAGCCCATTTCCAGTCCTATCCTAGCACCCCCATCAGCTCATTTCCAGTCCTAGCTCCCCCATCCATTTCCAGTCCTATCAGAGTCTCTCCATCAGCTCATTTCCAATCCCAGCCCCCCATCAGCCAATTTCTAGTTATTTCCTAGACGCACTATCAGCTCATGTCAAATCCAAGCCCCCCATGAGCCTACTTCCAGTTGTAGCCCCTCCATGAGTCCATTTCAATCCAAGCCCCCCAACAGCCCATTTCCAGTCCTATCCTAGCTCCACCATCAGCCCATTTCCTGTCCTAGCCCCCCCACACACTCAGCCCATTTCCAGTCCTAGCTCTCTCCCCTCACATTCCATTTCCATTCCAAGCCCCCTCCCCATCAGCTATTTGCAGTTCAAGCCCCCCCTTCCACTCAACCCATTTCCAGTCCTAGCAACCCCCCCAGCCCATTACCTGTCCTAAGCCACCCATCAGCCCACTTCTAGTCCAAATCCTCCCATCACCCTATTTCAGTTTTAGCCCCCCCATAGCCCATTACCAGTCCTAACCCCTCTCCCCCCCCCCATCAGCCCAAGTAAAAAAAACAAAACAAAAAAAAAACTGGCTGCTGCTGCCGCCGCCATGGCAGCAGCAGAATCAAGTGTGTCACGCCTGCCTGGCAAAGCCCTCCCTGAATGTCCCCTCGGCACCAGCTTTCAGGATTTCAGAGCCACGAAGGGAGAGTTTTTCTCTCGCGGCTCTGTTAAGCCCGCCGGGGCTGATAGGAAACAGGCAGCAGCAGCAGCCAGTTTTTTTGTTTTTTAAATTTACCTGGGCATTTAAGTAAGAATGTTTGCGCGGGGCCCCCTGAAACACGGGGCCCTGTGCAAACAACATTCTTGCTCAATGGACGGGTCGGCCCTGGATCTGTACAGTAGTAATTTGACTTGTTCAGCAGAATCCAATCCAGCCTTTGAATATGTGGCCACCAGGATTAGTTTTCGCATATTATATCTTCCCTCCTCATCAATAATCTGGTCATAGCAAAATAAATCTGATGTGCAGATACTTATAATGGATTGATTGGGGGAGAGGGGCTGTTAGTGGCTTTTCATTAATCAAATTTAATGTTTTATTATGTTTTATTTTGTAACATCTGTTTTACTAAATTGCATGTGTACATTTCGAAGCCACCTAGGAATTTAGATGAGTATCATATACGTTTTAAAATAAAGTATACTAAATTTATGCAAATGATGCCGCAGTGAGTCTCCACACATGGCCCTGCATCTCCCTCGTGCCTTCGCTGGGGGAAAATAGACAGGAAGGTGCACTGGGAGACAAAGGAAAGAAGAAACCTCAGATTGGGACCTACATGATCAGAGAATAAAATTGTCAGACAACAAGTTAGAAGAGAATTTTATTTTCAATGTAATGATCGCGTTTGGTGCTATCTTTATATTTTATATAGTACATGGAAATGCATCTCTGTTTCTCTGGTATTGCAGTGTATGCAGAATCTGGCTTCATGGGGTTGCAGTTTAATTTTTATCTACATAAAAATTAGGTTGTGATTCTGTACTTGGTGAGGGTCTGTGTTTTGAGTGTGCGACCAAGACCAGGTGTTCTGTTAACATGGAGTTTGTATGAAGGGAGCTGTACTGTAGTAATCTGAATTGTTCAGCTTTTCAAATAGGTGTTGGATGTTCCAGGGCCCACTGCAGTATTTACAGTGATACTTTTTTTGGATGGGCTCCTTATGTGAGTTTTGGAAGTTGGTATTGATATAGTATGGTATGGTAGATTTGCTCTGTAGATCCTCAGTGACTTTGTTTTAGGGTTTTGCATTAGTTCACAATATGCCTGGTAGTGGAGAATGTTAGTGAGATGATCAGAATCAGATTTTTTTTTTAAGATCTTCTGTGGATGATGTCCTGGTTCTGCTCTGCACCCACTGTTGAAGGGGGTTCTGTGGATGCAAAATATATGTTCAAAAATAAAAAGCAAGAACCATAACACAGATTATAACAAAATAAAAATTAGTTATAATTTAGTTTTATAAACTGTGCTGTGGATCTCGCTTTCTTTTAGTTCCTTGGTGTGCAAACATCTTGCATTTCCTCCGTATAATCTAATCTGCTTTTTGGTTTGGTTTAGTCCCTGATTGCAGTTTTTAAAAAGCCCCTCCTCCCCCACTACGGGGGCGGGTGCGCGGGTGCCATCTCATTCCAGCAGATTATCTTGAGCTGCTCCTGCTTACAACCCTCCCACCTTCCCGGGGAGTTTCCTTTTTGACTCCTGCTATCCTATTGTACTGGAAATATGGCACTGTGTCTGGCAGGAAGGCAGGCGCACATGCGCAGTGTACCTCCCAAAGGTTTTCTTTGGAAGCTGGGGAAAATTCCATGCAGGGCTCCATTAAGAACATAAGATATGCCATACTGGGTCAGACCAAGGTCCATCAAGCCCAGTATCCTGTTTCCAATAGTGGCCAATCTAGGTCATACGTACCTAGCAGTTTCTCTAAAAGACACAGGTTCCACAATGCTTGTATGGAGTCAAGCATCGATATCCTGGATCCCTTTTTAATAATGGTTTATGGACCTTTCCTCCAGGAACTTGTCCAAAACTGTTTTAAACCCAGCTACACTAACAGCCTTTACTACATCCTCCAGTAACAAATTCCAGAGTTTTATTACACGTTGAGTGAAAAAATATTTTCTCTTATTTGTCTTAAATAGTTTACCCTGTAGCTTCATTGCATGTCCCCTAGTCTTTCTATATTCTGATAACATAAACAATTGATCTACGTTTACCCGTTCCACTCCATTCATTAATTTATAGACTTCTAGCATATCTCTCCTCAGCCATCTCTTTTCCAGGTTAAAGAGCCCTAACCTTTTTAGCCTTTCTTCATAGGGATATCCTTCATCCCCTTTACCATTTTGGTGGCTCTTCTCTGTACCTTTTCTAAGAACACTATGTCCTTTTTAAGATACGGCGACCAGAATTGCACACAATATTCAAGGTACGGTCGCACCACGGGACGATAGAGAGGCATTATAATATCGTTTGTTTTATTTTCCATTCCTTTCCATATGATACCTAGCATTCTATTTGCTCTCTTGGCTGCTGCTGCACACTGGGTGGAGGATTTTAACATATCATCCACAATAATGCCTAAATCTCTTTCCTGGGTGGTGGTTCCCAATGTGGAACCTTGCATCGTGTAACCATAGTTTGGGTTGTTCTTCCCTAGGTGCATAACTTTGCACTTGTCCACATTAAATTTCATCTGCCATTTTGATGCCCAGTCTTCCAATTTATCAAGATCCTCTTGCAATTTTCCACAGTCCTCATGGGTTTTAACAACTTTAAATAGTTTTGTCATCTGCAAATTTGATAGCCTTCCATGCAGGGCTCCATTGGTGACGTCATCCATATGTGAGGACTTATTCCTGCTGTTCATGGGGAACATCTGCTACAGGTGAGTAATGTTGCTTTCTTGTATTTTGTAAAATGCATTGATTTATTTTTTACATTTTAGAATAGTTCCCCTTGGATCCATATCTGATCCTGTTTTTAAAAAAGCCATTTTTCTTCAGAACCCCCAACCCTTGATCTTTTTTTTTTTTTGGAAAAAAGCTATGTATCCCTAGATCCCTCCAGCCCCTCCATGCTCCTCTCCATTTGGGAAAAAGATGGGTGTCTCCAGATATCTCCCCCCCCCCCCCAATTCCTTTGTGAAACTTTTCAGGACTGTCAGCCCCCTTCCCCAGCATGTGCTAGATATCCATAGAGTTTGGCAGGGGAGCAGAAGCGATCTTTGGTCACACCTGCCCCAGTGGCGACCCTTTGAAAAATGGCAGCTTTTATGCTCCTATCAGTAATCTCTCAGTATTGTCGCTGAGTCAGGTTGGCAAATAAGGGAATGTTCCTTTATTTAGAAGCATGATCCCTAAGGTGTTACTGCAAAACTACTGATAGCGGCATGAAAGCCGCCATGTTTCAGGGGGCAGCCACTCAGGCAGAAGTGATTGCTTCTGCCCCTACTAGACCCCGGGAATAGCTAGTATATGCTGGGAGGGGAAAGGAATTAGGAGGAGGGAGATCTGGAGAGACCAGCTTTAAAAAAAAAAAAATTTAATCGGGGAGTGAGGGCTGTTTTTGACAAATCAGCTAGTGGACTGGTGTTGGGACCCACTGACTTTGCTTTGCTTAGGTTAGTAATGCAAATTACCATAGGATTCACTAACCTGCAGTATTTAGGTATCGTCCCTTAATGAATCCAGCAATAAATTGCCCCAGGGCTGGATTTATTTTGTGGGTGCCCATAGGCCATTGCTGCAATCCAAATCCTCAGCGATGTCAATGTTAGCCCCAACCTGAAACCCAACATGCAGGGGGAGGCAGTGGGGCATCTCACGGACCTATCAGTGGGCAGGCCCTGTATTTAGGTTTCAATTTGGGGATGATGCTGATAGTACAGTGGCCAGCATGGGAAAAAGGACAGGCCCTGATGGAGGCACATTAGCAACACTCTGGTGTGTGTCAAAATTTAGTGCTGAGGCAGTTGACTATTCCTAAATCAAGGCACGAAATTCCCTGCTGTACATAGCACACACATCCTCTATTTTACCACCCGTTAGTAAATAGGAACCTTAGATTGTAAGTGCTTTGGACAAGGGTGATATTTACTGTGCCTGAAATGTAACTGGCTATGGAAAGGTAGATAAATCCAAATTCATTTCTGAGACAGGCTAAAATCATATATTTGGAAAATAAGAAAATACTGTTACCCAAGATATGGATTGTGACCTGGAAGAAAACTGGAACTTTTTATCATGTAGACAATTACTGTCAGAACAAATATGAAAAAAAATATAAGTAGTGGTAAATGCTAGATCTGTTTGTATGCACGTGAAAAGTTTAAATAACAAACAGGATAATGTAGGGATCAGAAATACTGAAGGAATGGCAGAGTTGTGATGCAATGGTTAGGATACCAATGGAGAGCACATAGCTAGTTTCAATAGAGACAGAGAGAGGGGAGAGCATCTGAAAAGCAGCTCATAGAGCAGTGGTTCTCAACCTTTTTTTGTACCGTGACCCCTTTTACCATTGGTCAACTTGTGATGACCCCCAATGATAAAATCAAATGCGTCTCTCTTCCTTTACCGTTAGCGCATTGTCGCTGTAATCATTTGTTGAATATTATAGGTCTTTGCATTATGTTATTTATAAAATTTACTCATTTAAACCACAATAATTAATACCAATAACAAGTAACAATATTTGATTTCAAAATCATTATGATTTTGTAGTCAAATCACTAATATGAAATAAAATTATTTTTTCTACCTTTGTTGTCTGACCAGTTTATTCTCTGATCATGCTGGTCCCATCTGAGGCTTCTGCTTTCCTGTCTTCTCTTAGCTCTTTCTGTGGTCTATGGTTCATCTGTCATTTCTTATCTCTTCTTTCGTTTTCTTCATTTCTTTCCATCAGCCTATTTCCAGTCCCAGTAACCCTCCCCAGTATCAGCCCCTTTCCAGTCCTCACTCCCAGTATCTTCCAATGTCAACTTGCAATCCCATGACTGCCACTGGTGCCCGTTCCCTTCCAGTCCCCCTCCTTCTCCACTGACCAGTCCCTTCTAGTACAAATACCATGGCAGCCCCTCTCAGATCCACTCCCTTCCAGTTCCATTCTCCCATCCCCTCGTATCAGCCCATTTGTAGCCTTAGCCCCCAGTTTTCTTCCAGGACCAGCAGCTCTATCCTTCCCTCCCCACAATCAGCCCATTCCCAGTCGAAGCCCCCCAATCAGCTCACTTCCACTGCTAGTCCCCCCTCAACCCCATTATCAGTGCTAGCCTCCCCTAATCAGCCCAATACCAGTCCTACCCCCCATCAGCTCATTACCAGTCCTAGCCTCCACTAATCAGCCCATTTCCAGTCATAGCCCGCCCCCGATCAGCTTATTTCCAATGCTAGCCTCCCATCAGTCCATTACCAGTCCTACCCCACCCCATCAGCCCATTACCAGTCCTAGCCTCCCCTAATCTGCTCATTTCCAGTGCTAGTCCCCCCTCAACCCCAATTCCAGTGTTAGTCCCCCCCCTAATCAGCCATTACCAATCTTACCCCCCCATCAGCCCATTACCAGTCCTAGCCTCCCCTAATCTGCTCATTTCCAGTGCTAGTCCCCCCTCAACCCCATTACCAGTGCTAGTCCCCCCCATCAGCCATTACCAGTTTATTTATTTATTTAGCTGTATTTATATTCCGCTTTTCACCGAGTCAAAGCGGTCAATTGGGGGATACATTTAACACGAGGGGATATGACACACATATGTTAATACTTACAGGGAACATGGGCAATGGAGGGTTAAGTGGCTTGCCCAAGACCACAAGGAGTGCCTATAGGACTAGAAATCCCAGTCCCTCCGGCCTGAGATTGCTGTCCCCAGGTGGGACTTGATCCCCCGGCCCTCCGGCCTGAAGTACCTTGTCCTAACCACTAGACCACTCCTCCCTCCTGTCTTACCCCCCCATCAGCCCATTACCAGTTCTAGCCTCCTCTAATCAGCCCATTTCCAATCCTAACCTCACCAATCAGCTCATTTCCAATGCTAGCCCCCCATCAGTCCATTACCAGTCCTACCACCTATCAGCCCATTACCAGTCCCAAACCCCCCTTGATCAGTCCATTCCCAGTCCTACCCTTCCCTAATCAACCCATTACCAGTCCTAGCCCCCCATCTGCCCATTATAATCCTAACCCGCACTGTCTCCCCCCTCTGTCCAGCATTTATCCCGTCTGTCCAGTATGTCCACCTGTCTCTCCCCTTTGTCCATGTCAGCACCCTTCCCTCCCTCCCTTCCATGTCAGCCCCCTCCCTCCGTCCATGTCAGCCCCCATCTGTCCATGTCAGCCCCGTTGCAGGTTTCATGCCCCCTCCTCCCCTCTCCCCATGTCTGCCTCCTTCTGCAGCCACGGCTCCCTGTCTCTTAGGGAACCGCGGCTGTGCCGGTGAAGCTGTTGCGGAGCCTTTGTCTCTAAATGGGCTCCGTGCAGCACTGTCCCGCCTCCAAAGGAAGTGGTAAACAACTTCCTTTGGAGGCAGAACAATGCTGCCTAGAGCTCGTCAAGAGACAGGAAGGCTCCAACGGTTTTACAGGCATAGCCGCGGTTCCCTAAGAGGCAGGGAGCCGCGGCTGCATTAGAAGGGAGGCGGAGTTTGCCGCTGCCAAGAAGTGGACTCGGCAGCGGCAGCAACTTGTGCGCTTTTTTTAAAAAAAATTTTAACGGCGGAGTGAGGCGACCCCCGCTAAATCCTGTGGCGACCCACAGGTTGAGAACTGCTGTCATAGAGGGAGCTTTTATGAATGAGATTGGAAGCAGGCCAAAACAACAAAGACATCCTGGTAGGAATGACCTACAGACACCAATTCAATTAGTAACCCTGAGTGCAGATATTTGGCAGCAGGAAATGAATGAAAAGATGTCTAATTACCTGAATATAACAGAAACATAGAAACATGAGAGCAAATAAAGACCATACAGCCTATCCTTTCTGGCCTTCCATACCAACTACTAAGCTCTACAGTCCCGCTTTTTCTTTATAGATCTTCTGTGTTTCTACCATGCTTTGTTGAATTCAGATATGGTCCTCATCTCTACTCCCTCCACTGGAAGACTAATCCATGCATCTACCACTCTTTTTCTGTAAAGAAATACTTCAGTAAATTACTCCTGAGTCAGTCTCCTTTAACCTTTATCCTATGCCGCCTCGTTGCATAGCTTCTTTCAATTAAGAGGCTCTCCTGTGCATTTATGTGGAATAATGGAGCAGCATACGTGAATTTCATCATTACCACTATGACTATTAATCATTTATATAGTGCTACAAGGCATATGCAGCACTGTACAGACACACATAAAGATGGTACCTGCTCACCAGAGCTTATAATTTAATCAAGACAGTACAATAAATGAGAACAAGGGTACAGTAGGGAAGGGTAATGAGAAAGAAGGAGAACAAAGGATTAAGATCCAAAAGTGGCCTGAAAGGTTAGTTTTAGCATGGATTTGAAAAGGGGGAGAGATGAAACCTGACATAACGATACAGGTAGTTTGTTTCAGGCATAAGGAGCAGCAAGGGAAAGGATCGAAGTCTGGAATTGGCTGTTGAAGAGGAGGGCATAAGGAGAAGCAAGCCAGTGGAAGAGTGGAGTTCACGAGGGGGAGAGAAGACAGAAAAGGTAGTGAGGAGCAATAGAATGAATGCATTTATAGATCAGAAGGAGAAGTTTGAATTGGATACAGAAATGGAAGGGAAGCCAATGAAGTGATTTGAGAAGAGGTGTTAAGTGAGTATATTGGGACTGGGGGAAGATTAGCTACACAGCAGAGTTTTAAAGAGTGAAGGGGAGAGAAGTGACTCAAAGGGAGACCAGTAAGGAGGAGGTTGCAATAGTCAAGGCGAGAAGTGAATAAAGAGTGGATAAGTGTTTTAGTAGTCTGTTCAGAAAGGAAGGGACGGATTTTGTTAATGTTGAAAAAGAAACAGGTTTTTGCTATTGGATATGTGTAGAGAAGGAGAGGGAGGAGTCAAAGATAACCCCAAAGTTGCGAGCTGAGGAAACAGGAAGCAGAAGAGTGTTAGAGAAGGGGGGGAAGAGGGTTTAGGGGGAAAAATAAGAAGTTTGGTTTTGGCATGTTAAATTTCAAATGGCGGTGAGACATCCAGGCAGTGATGTCAGATAGGCAGGCAGATATACGGACTTGGAGTGTAAGAGAACTATCAGATGTGGATAGATCTGAGAGTCATCAGCATAAATATATTGAAAGCCATGGGAGGACATGAGAGCACAAAGGGACTGGGTATAGAGAGAAAAATGAGGGCCTAAAACAGATTATTGGGGTACACTAACTGAGAGAGGGATAGCAGTAGAAGAGGAACTGCCAGAACAGACACTGAAGGAGTGATGGGAGGGAGAAGAAGAAAACCAGGACAGTAGAGAGCCCCTAAACCAAGTGAGGGCAAATGTATCAAGGAGAAGGTGATAGTCAACAATGTCAGGAAGAATGAGGACTGAGTAAAGGCCTTTGGATTCAGCCAAGAACAAGTTGCTGGAGACTTTTTTGCAAGGGCTGTTTCAGTAAAGCATAAGGGATGAAAGCCAGATTGAAACGGATAGAGGAGGGCTTGAGAGGAGACAAAATCAAAGCAAGGCAGAGAACTACACATTCAATAATTTTGGAAATAAAGGAAAAAAGGAAGATGGGCCGATAATTAGGACAAGTGGGGTCAAGTGAAGATTTCTTGAGGAGAGGTGTGACGAGAGCATGCTTTTGAAGCCTGCAGGAGAAGTTGCAGTAGAGAATGATAGGTTGAGAATGTGTGTGATGGAAGGGATGATAGAGGAGAAGATTGAGTTAAGAAGATGGGTGGGGATAGGATCAGAGGAACAGGTAGTAAGTTTAGAGGAGGAAAGATGAGAGCTTTCCTCTTTGGAGATCTTTGAAAAGGAAGAAAAGGTAACACAGATTGAGGGAAAAAGTTGGTAATGAAGAGGGGGAAGAGGGGATGAAGCTGATCTTGAGTGGAATTTGAGTTAATCTTGTGGACTTTGTCGTGGAAATAGTCAGCAAAGGTTTGGGCAGAAAGAGAAGGCGGAGGAGAAAGTTGAGAGTAGAGAAGAAATGACGGGGGTGAGAGGCAAGAAGAGTTAGTTAGATGGACATAATAGGTTTTGCTTGGCGAGTGCTATGGCAGATTGGAAGTAAGTAAGCATGAATTTAAAGTGAAGAAAGTCAGAAAGGGAGCAAGATTTGAGCCAAATGAGCTCAGCTGAATGGGTACAGGAGCGAAGGCAGCGAATAATTGAAGACAGCCAGGGCTGAGGTATAATGCATCTCAAAGGACGTAGGATAGGGGCAGCAAGAGAATACAGAGCAGAGGAGAGAGCAGTATTATAGGAAACTATAGCTCATCAACCAAGTTAGAAAACAAAGTGGAGGAGAAAGGTAATGAGACGACAGTGGAGAAAGCTAATAGATCGATAGCATGAAGATTCCTAAAATTGTAGGAGGAGACTGGGCGAGATAGAGGTGGGGAGTGATGAAGAGTGAAATTAACCAGGTGATGGTCAGATAAGGGAAGAGCTGAAATATGGAAATTAGAGGGTAAATAATTAGAAAAGAAAACAAGATCAAGGCATTGGCTGATGAGTGGGAGCAGAAGAACAAAGCTGAAGGTTAAGAGGAGATAAGGGAAAGGAGTTTGGAAGTATCAGAAGGGTGGTAGTTCTTTCATTCAAAGTACTGACAGTGAGATCCTAATAGACAATGGCTATTTTCAAATAATACTTAGGTTAATATAGCGTGCTTCCATACCATCCTCAGTGCTGGTGGGTTTATGGGCCCGTTCTACCAGGGCTCAGATATCTTCTTGGGCGGAGTTCAGTCTTTTTCTGCCTCAAGACATCTGTAGAGTGGCAATGTGGTCATCACTCAATTCCTTTTGTGTGTCATTATTGGCTTGATGTGCAGACCTGTCAGGATGCTTGTATGCAAATGCTAGAAGTCTAAAAAATAAGATGGGAGAGTTAGAATATATAGCACTAAATGAGAAGTTAGATATGATTGGAATCTCAGAGAAATGGTAGAAGGAGGACAACCAGTGGGACACTGATACCTGGGTACAAACTATATCGTAATGATAGAGCTGATCAAATTGGTGGAGAAGTTGTGCTCTGTTAGAGAGGGCATTGAGTCAGAAAGGATTAAAGTTTTTTGCAGGAAACAAAATTTGCTGTAGAATCTCTATGGAATGAAATTCCATGTAAAAAGGGGAAGGCGATGGCAGTGGGGGTGTACTATTGACCGCCTGGCCAGAATGAACAAATGGATGATGAAATGCTCAAAGAAATCAAGGAAGCTAACAAAAGTTACAGCACAGTAATAATAATGGGTGATTTCAATTACCCTGGTATCGACTGGGTCTGTGTCACGGCAGGACATGCTAGGGAGATAAAGTTCCTAGATGAAATAAATGACTGCTTCTTGGAGCAGCTGGTTCATGAACCGACCAGAGGGGAAACCATATTGGACCTAGTCCTTAGTGGAACACCAGATCTGGTGCAAGAGATAAGGGTGTTGGGGCCACTTGGCAATAGTGATCATAGCATGATCGTGTTTGATTTAATTAGTGGAGGAGGGATAGTAAGGAAATCCACAGTACTACCTTTTGACTTTTGAAAGGGAGACTATGATAAAATGAGGAAAATAGTTTAGGAAAAAACTAAAAGGAGCAGTTGCAAAGGTTAAAGACTTACATCAAGCTTGGGTGTTGAAAAATACTATCTTGGAAGCCCAGACCAGCTGTATTCCACGCTTTAAGAAAAGTGGAAGGAAGTCCAAAAAACTGCCAGGATGGTTTAAAGGTGAGGTCAGAAGGCTGTTGCCAAAAAAGCATCTTTCAGGAAATGGAAAAAAGAGCCAAATGACGAAACCTGGAAATAGCACAAGCACTGGCAAGTTAAATGCAAAGCATTGATAAGGAAGGCAGGCAGGCAAAGGGAGAATTTGAGAAGAAGCTTGCTGCGGAAGCAAAAACGAGTAATAAAGACTTTTTCAAGTACATTTGTAGCAAAACACCTGAGAGAGTCAGTTGGTCCATTAGATGATGGAGGGATTAAAGGGGCACTAAGAGGCGACAAGGCAATAGCGGAGAGACTGAATGAATTCTGTGCTTCGGTCTTTACGATGTTACCCATGATTGAAGTGGTATTTAAAGGTGCGGAAGAATTGAAGGAAATGTCTATTCATTGGGAAGATGTATTACAACTATTAGATAAACTGAAGAGTAGCAAATCACCTGGGCCGGATGATATACATCCAAGGGTGTTGAAAGAACTGAAATGTGAGATTGCAGACCTGCTATTAGTATTTTTATTTATTTATTTAGACAGTTTTGTATACCGCCGTATCCTTCAATCAAAGCGGTCACAACACAAGTGGGGGATACATTTAACACATGGGGATATGAGACACATACACTAATACTTACAGGGAACATGGGCAATGGAGGGTTAAGTGTCTTGCCCAAGACCACAAGGAGCATCTGTGGGACTAGAAACCCCAGTCCTTCCGGCCCAAGGTTGCTGTCCTCTAGTGGGATTTGAACCCCCGACATTCCGGCCTGAAGTACCTTGCCCCAACCACTAGGCTACTCCTCCCTAATCTGTGAACTATCGTTAAAATCATCTGTAATACCTGGAAGATGGCGAACGTAACACCAATTTTTAAAAAGGGTTCCAGGGATGATCCGGGAAACTACAGACCAATGAGCCTGACGTCAGTACCTGGAAAAATGGTAGAAACAAAATTGCTGAACATGTATATAGTCATGGCTTAATGGGAGACAGCCAGCATGGCTTTAGACAAGGAAGATCTTGTCTTACTAATCTGTTATGTTTTTTGTAGGTGTGAATAAACAGGTAGACAAAGGTGAGTTGGTTGATATTGTGTGTTTGGACTTTCAGAAAGCCTTTGACAAGGCCCCTCATCAGAGATATTTGGCAAAACTAGAGTCATGGGATAGGAGGCAGTGTACTACTGTGGATCAGGAATTGGTTAAAAGATAGAAAGCAGAGGGTAGGGCTAAATGGCCAATTTTCCCAATGGAGAAAGGTAAATAGTGGTGTACCCCAGGGATCTGTGCTAGGTCCGCTGTTTTTTGACATTCATAAATGACCTGGAAAAGGGAATAACGAGTGAGGTTATCAAATTTGTAGATGACACAAAACTATTTAAAGTTGTTAAAACCCAAGAGGATTGTGGAAAATTGCAAGAGAATCTTATTTATTTATTTAACAAACTTTTATATACCGCGACCTTCCAGTGATCAGGTGCGGTTTACATATAACAGTTAGGGGAACAGAAAGACATTTCTGTTTTTACATTGAACATAGCGTGAACTATATACATTAACAATTAAAACTTTAAACTTTTAACTTTGGAGAACTATGTACATTGATAATCTTGATAAATTGGAAGACTGGGCATCAAAATGGCAGATGAAATTTAATGTGGACAAGTGCAAAGTTATGCACCTAGGGAAGAATAACCCAAACTATGGTTACACGATGCAAGGTTCCACATTAGGAACCACCACCCAGGAAAAAAGATTTAGGCGTCATTGCGGACAGCATGTTAAAACCCTCGGCCCAGTGTGCAGCGGCAGCCAAGAGAGCAAATAGAATGCTAGGTATCATAAGGAAAGGAATGGAAAATAAAACAAAGGATGATATAATGCCTCTATATCGTTCCATGGTGAGACTGCACCTTGAATATTGTGTGCAATTCTGGTCGCCGTATCTTAAAAAGGATATAGCGTTATTAGAAAAGGTTCAGAGAAGAGGCACCAAAACGGTAAAGGGGATGGAAGGATACCCCTATGAAGAAAGGCTAAAAAGGTTAGGGCTCTTTAACCTGGAAAAGAGACGGCTGAGGGGAGATATGATAGAAGTCTATAAATTAATGAACAGAGTGTAACGGGTAAACGTAGATCGATTGTTTACATTATCAGAATATAGAAAGACTAGGGGACATGCAATGAAGCTACAGGGTAAACTATTTAAGACTAATAAAAGAAAATATTTTTTCACTCAACGTGTAATCAAACTCTGGAATTTGTTACCAGAGGATGTAGTAAAGGCTGTTAGTGTAGCTGGGTTTAAAAAAGGTTTGGACAAGTTCCTGCAGGAAAGGTCCATAAACCATCATTAAGAAGGGACCCAGGATATCAATGCTTGACCCAGTACAAGCATTGTGGAGCCTGTGTCTTTTGGGGGAAACTGCTAGGTACATATGACCTAGATTGGCCACTGTTGGAAACAGGTTATTGGGCTTGATGGACCTTGGTCTGACTCAGTATGGCATATCTTAAGTTCTTATTCCAACAATTTAAGACCTCAAGTCCTTTTCACCCACTTTTTACTTTCTTTACCTCTCCTGCTATTTTGTATTCTACTTTTTCTCTTCTGCTCTTGAGATTCACCATTTTCTCCCTCTCATTCAACTATCTCCACTTTCTCTGAGAGAACCTCAACCTCAGGACCATCATGCCTCCTCCTGTTCCCCTCCATACTCTCCTGCTCCTTCTCTCATTCTGGGAATAACAATCCCAGCCCTAGACCTTTATCACAATCCTAAAACAGATGTGCAACCCCTCAAATCGTATTCATATCCCTCTCCTTTCACCTTCTTTGACTCTCACATGTGCCTTGTGGAATGCAGTCTCCAAGAAACTTGCCTTAATTCATGACCTTTTTATCTCTGAGCTGCATCTTCTTGCTTCTCTTTGAAGACTTTCCACCAGTTGCTGCCCCCTGTCATGGAGGCTACTTATTCTCCCATACATTTCTCCCCATTGGCTGTGGCATTGGGTTGCTACTCTTTGTCCTGATAATTTCAGTCTTAGTCCTTTTCATAGTAGCATAGCTTATGATGGCAGATAAAGACAAATATTGTTGATCTAGCCTACCCAGTAAGGTGGCTTGAGTAGGTGTACCCGCCACTCTGTGCAGGTCACACCCTCCATGCCATTGTTTAGGGTTGTACCCACAGCTCGGTGCAAACCACCCCTCTCTATTTGTTGAAGTATAAGAAATTATGTTTATTTTGATTTTATCCTCTTGCTATGAAGGGATCCACTATGTTTATCCCATGCTGTTTTGAATTCCGTCACTGTATTTGCCCCCACCACCTCCATCAGGAGGGCATTCCAAGCATCCAGTGGAAAAAGTATTTTCTGACGTTGCTTTTAAGTTTACCTCCTTGCAGTTTCATTTTATGCCCTCTAACTTTACAGCTTCCCCTTCTTTGAAGTGTTTGTTCGTTGATATCCTTTAAGTATTTAGATGTCTATATCATATCTGCCTTGTAACTCCTCTTCTCCAGGGTATATACATATTTAGGTCTTCAAGTCTCTTCTCATGCATCATTTGGCACAGGCTCCAAATCATTTTGGTTGCCTTCCTCTGAACAGTTTTAATCTTCTGTATCCTTTGTGAGATATGGTCTCCAAAACTGAACACAATATTCCAAATGAGGTATCACCAATGACTTGTACAGGGGCATTAATACCTCCTCTATTCTGCTGTTGATTAATCCTCCATATGCAACCCAGCATCCTTCTAGTTGTGGTCACCGCCTTGTTTCACTCTTTTACTACTACTACTAATCATTTGTATAGCACTGCAAGACATATACAGCGCTGTAAAGACCCAGGTAAAAGATGGTCCCTGCTCATCAGAGTTTACAATCTAGTCAAGACAGCTGAGGACAAGGATACATCTAAGGAAATGGTAAGGAAACACACAGGAGAATAAGCGTATCAAGATCCAAAAGTGGCCTCAAAGAGGTGAGTTTTCATCCTGGATTTGAAAAGGGCCAGAGATGAAGCCTGACACACAGCCTCAGGTAGTTTGTTCCAGGTATAAGAAGCAGCAAGGTGGAATGATCGAAGTCTGGAGCTGGCAGTAGAAGAGATGGGCACAGATAGATCTGATGCTCAGAACCTCACTCAGAGGTCCTTCTCCTGGTCTGCACACAAACTTCTCATCCCCTTTTGCATACAATTCCTTTGAAGTCCACTCTATCCACCTATCTACTCCACTACCTCTCCAAGTACTGTGGCTGTAAATTATCAATCTCTTGACAAATCCACCTCTACCTTTCTCACTTTCCTTCTTTCTGGATGCATCTTCCCATTCCCTTATTCTTGCTACTGGGAGCAATGAGGGGAAGAGATTAGGGAACATTAGCATTAAGAAGAAAAAGTGATGTGGAGGAGGAAGTACAGACATGAGGAGATAAGAGGTTTTAAGACAGGACAGGACAGAAGCCCCCAGTGAGTTGGGTTGCACCGAAGAATAATAGAATTAATAAGCATTAGGAAGGCTATATATATATATGAAATTTAGGCCATGGGGTGGGTGGGAGGGACAAAAGCAAATTGGTGAAAGTAAGTTTTTCAAAAGTAAGCTCTTTGAGTGAGAGAGATAAATGGGCAGAGAGAGTAGTTGAGAGACAGCACCAGAAGCAGAATGAGGGCAGCCCAAATTCAAGAGCACAGCAATTTACAAGACAGCTGCCCTGTGTCCAGTGCTATTATGCAGGGGTTCCAGCATTGATGGGCCAGACAGCAGACAGGAGAACTCCCACGAGCCTGAGTGGGGTGGTAAGTTTGGCTCCAGGTTCCTCTTCCCGCTTGCGTTCTGCATTTTTTTCCTGAGCTTGCCCTACTTTTTTTCTTATAAGAGCTTGAGAACCCAAGACCAAAAGCCTTATTCTTAGAGAGGGCCTCTACCCTCCTATCATGAGACACCCACCCCCTTATGAGATTCCTTGAGTGCAGCACCCGCTTTCACCGGGATGGTCATCTGTCCAAAAAGCTAATCCAATTTACCCTGGGACAGAGGGTACAGTGCTAACTTAATGTATATTTGTAAACAAGCCCCTCAGTAATAAAATACATATGGGGGTTAGCTCAGATGTAAGTAACACTGGCTGAGATTCATTTTGAAGCACATCAGACTGGAGTCTGGCACAGTTTCTCTAATTCCAGTTTGGAAAAGGGTTGAATGTAATCCAAAGGATTTTAATTCCTTTCCTTGTCATATATAAATCTATGCTGTTTTATTGGCTATTTGACTTTAATTGCATGAGGCAAAAGGTTATGTTCAGAAAAATTTGACTTCACCAATTTGTAAGTAGTGTTTTATAGCTGTAGGGTTGATGATCTGTGCACTCTGTGTAACACCCCATAAGAAGGCTATTGCCCATGTTCTGGTTTACTTTGTGCCAGAAAAGGGATTGTGTAACTTATTATTCAAACGCACTACTGCATCTGATCTAATCATTTGCATGCATATGGCGTTTTGATCTGTTTACAATTTTGCAATGCATCCGTATAAATGACTTCATCTTAGATTTTATTAAAGTTTCTTCATGGCAAATTCTGCCTTCTGATTTAAGCCTCTGTCCAGAGGAATCTAAGCAGAAATATACAATAGAGGAAGATAGGATTTCAGATAATCATGTAACTTTTTGGGCCCACTTGGAGTCTACTAATATGGTCTTTTTTCAGAGCAAAAATACCTGTTAAATTTTTTAATATGCCACGTTCTATTATTATCCTTAAAGATCGTGATATTATATCATTTCAACTATTCCTGCATAACCACGAACTCTAAAATATTTAACTGTTGGATATTTCTAAGGTATTTATATTAATTATAAGCAACAAAGGTCTCAGACTTTTATGGGCGCTTCAGTTCAGACTTTAACATGTCTGGTATTCCTGTGCCCTTTTGCTTCAATGACCTTTTATCATATTGCTTTAAACTGTGATTTCTTAATCAAACTTAATCCAAATGATTTTTTCGAGTCTCATCTAAACACAAAACAGTGCTTAACTTTGATACATTGTCCGCAACGCCATGCTTCAGCACTGTTAAGTTTCTTCAGGGGGGTTTTCTTTTGAAAGCACTCTGTTGTATATATGCTGTGTGCATTGTTGAATCTTTCTAGCGATCTTTATCAGAGCCGGTTGGCTTCCCAAACAACGCCGCCCACTTGGAATCTAGCATCAATAGGGTGTCTTGAGGTCTATCATCCACTGAATCCCAACGGAAGAAGAGAGAGGACTTACTCTCGACTTCGGCGACATTGAGAACTAGGGGCACCACCAAGTAGTGGGTGGAGGCTGAAATGCATCGGTATTGTAGTTCATCAGGGCATGATGTCCTGAGAATTGAGGTATCAGGAGGACTGGTATCCTTTAAACAGCCATGACATAAGGAATGATCATCCTCATCTGAACTGGAGGAGCCATGCCATTTTCCATGGGCCAAGACCAGCCTGTTGATGCTCCCTGACAGATTCCACAGACATCGGCTGATTCTGCTGTAACTCCTCCACCTTTGTCGATGGAGTATTATGATGAGGTTTGAGGAAAGGATCAAGGTAGTCTTTGCCCAATGCAAGATTGCTACTTTGACTACATCAAGGCCAGTGCATTGAAACATTGATCCAGTTCTCTAAACTTAGCTGCATATGGAAGAATCATTGTCATTGAGACCTCGAAGACCCTTGACATCGGTGATCACTTTGCTGGTGTCCATTTCCAGTTCTTTGGGAGGTGACCACTTTCTGAGACATTGGTGCACAGATATTCTCCAGTGTTCCCAGAGGAGGTCCAGAACCCATGATGAGTGAAGATCAGGCCAATTAGAGACTTGGACATCTTAGGAGTAACTCTCTGAGTCAGGATCAGAGTGCTTCTGGGAGTCCGATTGCGTCTCGGAGTATTTCTCAGAGGAAAAGACTCCTGAGTTGTCGTCAGATCCCTCACCTCTTCACAAGAGATGGATGTATCATCCATCATCATTTTCTGTCATGTTTCTATGTTTCTATTGAGGACAGACTTAAGGATCTTAATATGTACACCTTAGAGGAAAGGCGGGATAGAGGTGATATGATTGAGATGTTTAAATACCTCCATGGCATAAATGTTCAGGGAGAGAGCCTCTTTCAATTGAAAGCAAGTTCTGCTACGAGGGGATATGGGATGAGGGTGAAGGGAGATAGATTCAGGAGTGATATGCGGAAATATTTCTTTACAGAAAGAGTAGTGGATCCATGGAATAGTCTCCCAGTGGAGGTGGTAGAGATGAGGACAGTAACTGAATTCAAAAAAGCATGGGACCAACACAGAGGATCTCTAAAGGTAAAAAGTGGACTGTTGTAGTTGTTGTTATGGAAGGACAGACTAGATAGGCCATGTGGTCTTTTTCTGTCATCATGTTTCTATGTTTCATCCTGAGGAGCTCTTCTTTATTGATTTTGTATGGGGAAAGGCCAATTCTGTCCAATTCAAGTTAGAAATCGAAGGGGAATCCAGGACCTAAAAACTGGAAATCCTGCAGTTTTTTTTATCCCCCCCCCCCCCCCAGAAAGCTGTGACGATGCCTGCTCACGGAATGCTTCAAAGGGTGCAAAAATAAGAATGTGGGAGACTCCCTTCTCTGTGTAGCCTGTTAGCAAGATGATCAACTCCATGCACCAAGTCCAGAAGGCTCCCGGATTTGAAAAACTACGGCTGCCATACCATTCCATGGTTGTTAAATCTGCTCTCAAAAGGACCAAGAGTTGAATGTCTCATTCTTCTGTGCCCCCATGGAGGGAGACAGGATACTGGACTCTTTTGGGAGAGAGGTTTTTCAGAATGCTATGCTTACATCCCACATAGCATACTATCAGCTGTTCATGCGAATACTTTGCAGAACATCATGCACAACATGCAGAACTTAGACTTTCTCCCTCAAGAGAAAGCCATGCAACTCCAGTACCTACTGAACCTAGGGAAGAAATGCAGAAAATTTGTAGTCAGGGTGATATATTTGTGATATGGCATCAAGCGTCTATTTTGAGTACTGCCACCCGGAGACACCCATGACTGTGACTCAGACTTACAGTACAGTGTTCAGGAGGAGTTTGGTGATGTGCTGTGCCATGGACAGAATTTTTCAGAGATAAGGTGCAGGAGGCTATTACCTTCATTAGTCAGCACAGTGGTGCTCTTAAGACCCTCTCCAGGCCCACTTCTGACCTGGCCTCCTGTCACCCGTGAAGGTCCCCAGAGGCCAGAAGCATGGGTAATTCATCAGGGCATGTTCTTCAGTAGCTGTGGAGTGTTATAGAAAGGCGTTGCAGTGCCCCCTGGGAGTTGTGGTTCCACAAACTAGCAAAAGAATGTAGTTGCAGTCAAGTGGTAAGGCTTCAAGACAGGACTTTTTATTCCCCTTCCCGGGGTTGGATTTCTAGCACAATGAAACAAAGGAACATAAAGACCATTCATCTGGTACCAAATTAAAGAAACACTGGAACAAAAACTCTGCTTAACTTCAGCTTTGCAATGGACAAAAAGGAAAAGAAAACAGTCTCTTTCAAATCAAATAACTTTCTTCCTGTTTTCTTTACAAACACTTTTTACAGCACTTCAGCACAAAGAAGTGATGGCATCAGACATGGTAAACGTACAGTCCATGCAATTATCATAAGCAGGTTCCTCATAGGAATCACATTGCATTTCTTCAACATCGGAGTAAGTTTCCTTTGGACCGAAACTTCCGTTATTGTTACAGAGTTCCTCCCTACAGCTCAGAGTTCCCTTCCTCCTCCCGGCTAGAGTGGAATGGGTAATTACCATATTCTCTGTAGTTTCTTTTAGGAGAGCCACACAACTCTTGATATGTACAGGGCAATTCGTTATACTCTATTCCTCTTCTATTAGGATCAATAAGCCTACCTTCCAGCACTCTCTTCAGAGTTTCTCAGCCGAGAAGAGCTTTGCCCGTACGGAAGCCTTTTACTATGTTTCTCTTTCAGCTTTCTTCTTGGCATAATACTATCTTCAGGATAGAAGCTCTCTCCCCCTTGGTACCTGATGCTGGGCAACTTGGCTTTCCTCAGCCTGGTTCCGGGACTACCTCCTCTGCTCCCTCCGTAGCAAGGTTCCTTGGGATACTGTTCAGCTGTGCACTGCTTTCCAAAGCAGTTCCTCGTGGGTTCAACAGCTCTGTACTTCCCTGGTAGTCTCTCCCTGTTACCAACGGCTCCTGAATTCCCCGGTGCTCTCTCTCTCTGTCAGCAACGGTTCTTGAATTCCCTGGTGGTCTTCCTCTGTTACCAACGGGTCTTGAATTCCCTGGTGGTCTCCCTTCACTACCCTCTGGTAAGTGATTTTTAACTGCGTATGTCCTGGTGTTTGCTTGGGCTCCACCCCTTCCCAGCTGCCCCTCATTCCCTAATGAGCTATAAGCTAGCTTACTGTTTGGGCGTTCCCTCACACCTCGTGAAGCAGCTTGTGTACGTTGCCTATAGCAACCTTGGACCATGTGCAGATCTGAGCTGTCAGTGTTAGCTCTGTTTTGCTCAGAGTTTCCTATCTCCGTAGGCTCTGACTGCTCTACCCCATGACACTCCTCATCTAGGAGGTATCAAAGTGGCAGGAAAAGGAGGAGGATCTATTACTCATCCTCTTTTTTCCAGCCGAACCTAGATCAAGCAGGGTCCTCCATCTTAGCCTCATCAGCAAAGGGCCCAGAAGTCCCAACCAGCTCCGCAGCCAAAACCAGGAGTGAAGTTTTGATTGGCTGCTAGAGAACATAGCAGATATTAGAGAATGGAGATGAAGAACAAACATTGTTCAGAACTGTAAATAAATTATTTAATATATAGGATTAAGGAAGCAAGAGGGTATTAGATTTGCCATCATCTACTGAACTGGCTGAATATTTTATAAGCAAAACTAAGAATATTCATAATCAACTAAGTTATATCAAAAAGGAACTGAGTATTAATTTGATGGAAACTGATGACACACCTGGGATAGATTTACTCCGGTGACAGAATATGAGATATCGCAAACCCGGAGCAAGTTTGCAAGGAAAAATTGCAAGTCACGTCCCTGTCCAGCTTTATTTCTTAAAGGGATGTGTCTAAAGATTATTATTTGGATAACAGTATTATTTTTCAGATTTTAGGGCAATGAGTTTTTCCGATTTTTCTAAGAGATGTTATCCTTAGGCCTACCGTACCTTAAACTCATCATTATGTTCAAGTTATCATCCCATAGTTAATATTCTTTTATTAGTGAAGTTGGTGGCTACTCAATCGCAAAACTTTTTATGGCAGTTTGAAGTGCTAGATACTAGACAGTCAGGATTTAGACAATCCCATAGTGTTGCAATGGTTTTAGCTTCTCTTTTGCGGAAAAAGAGAGAGGCAAGAAGATTCTGCTTTTACAACTAGATTTGTTGGCAGCTTTTGATATTTGACCACGATATACTGCAGGAGATATTTGGCAGTTGAGGAATTTCAGGACAGGTCCTGAATTGACTGGCAACATTCTTAAAGAACTGTTTCTATTGGGTTGAATGACCCAGACTTCACAGGCTTGAAAACCTTCATGTGGGGTTCCGCAAGGGTATCCATTATCACCAATTATTTTTAATGTTTTTTTAAGTACGTTAGACTTTTTTAAGGATTTTGGTGTACATAATTATATCTATACAGATATACAATTCTTAATCACATTTGAGGTTTTGTGGGCAGATACCTATACTAGGATTGAATATTTCAAAAAGTGAAAGAGTGGTTGTGTGCCGTAGGCATAGTTTGGGGAAGGTATTGGGAGGGACAGTAGTCCCCAGGGGCGGCTCAAGGCAATCTGCTGCCTGAGGCGAAGTATGAAAAGGCGCCCCCCCCCCCACCTTAGAGGGGGGTGGGGCTTTTTCAGAAATCCAATCAGAGACTGAACAAACCAAAAAGCCGATTAGATTATATGGAGGAAATGCAAGATGTTTACACACAGGGCCATATCAAACTGCAATCGCGCCTTGTGCGACTTGCTACTCGGATGCACGCCCCCCCCTCTCCCCCATACCTCCATCCAGCGCTGCCTGCTCTTTCCCTGCTGCTGCTGCCCTCTCTTTTTTTCACGGCAGCGCCGGCAGCAGGGAAAGAGCAGGCAGCGTTGGACGGAGGTATGGGGAGGAGGAGGGGGGCATGCGCCCAATCTGAAAGGCACCGGCACTTTAAGAAGATCTGTCCCTCCCTATTCTGACATCGCGTCAGAGAAGGGAGGGACCAGACCTGCTTGAAGTGCTGCAAAAAGGCTTAGGGAGCGCATTTTGCCTGCCTGCTATTGTCCTGCCAGCGGCGGCAGGGCAACAGCATACAGCTGAAATGCGCCCCCCAAACCTTTCTCCCTGTGCGGCTGCAATGCTTGCACAGGGCTAGTTACGGTCCCGTTTGCACATCAAGGAACTAAAAGACAGCAAGAACCAACAGCACAGTTTATAAAACTAAATTATAACTCATTTTTATTTTGTTATAAACTGCGTTATGGTTCTTGCTTTTTCTTTTTCAACATATATTTTGCATCCACGGTAGGTGCAGAGCAGAACCAGGACATTCACCCACAGAACTCAATATTTAAAAATAAAATCTGATTCTGATCATCTCACTAACAACAACAACCACCACTATTCTCCAGTACCAGGCATATTGTGAACTAACACAAAACCCTACAACAAAGAGCAAACCTACCATACCATACCATATCAGCACAAACTTCCAAAACTCACATAAGGAGCCCATCCAAAAAAAGCATCACTGTAAATACTACAGTGGACCCTGAAACATCCATACACCTATTTGAAAAGCTGAACAAGTCAAATTACTACAGTACAGAATAGATCTTTATGTACAAACTCCATGTTAACAGAATGCCTGACCTCAGTCAAATACTCGCAACATCGACCCTCAACAAGTACAAAATAAGTAACCACAATCTAAAGTAAAAATAAAAATATGTAGACTAAATTTAAATTGAAACCCAAAGAAGCCAGAGTCCACATGCAGTGCAATATCAGATAAATAAGAGATGCAGTTCCTCAATACTGTGTAAAATATAAAAATAACACATAGTCCAATAACTAAAATTAAATAAAATTATTTGTTCTACCTTTGTCTGACCATTTTATTCTCTGATCATGCTGGTCCTGATATGAGGCTTCAGCTTTCCTTTCTTCTCTTAGCTCTCTTTCTGTGGTCTATAGTCCATCTGCCATTTCTTATCTCTTTTGTTTTCTTCACTTCCTTCCATCAACCCATTTCCAGTTCCCCTCCCCAGTATCAGCCCCCTTTCCAGTCCTTCCCTCCCAGTTCCTTCCAGTGTCAACCGCCTTGCATTCCCATGACTGCATATGGTGTCCATTCTCTTTCAGTCCCCCTCCTTCCCCACTGTCCAGCCCCTTCTAGTCCAAATACCATTCCAGATATCAGCTCACGTCCACTCTCGGTGCCATCCCTCCCCTCCCCCGTCAGCTCCCTTCCAGTCGCACTACCCTCTGTCCATCCCTCTTCCAGTGCCATTTGCATGTCAGATTCCTTGCAGCCTTCTCCCCATTACCCAACCACCTACCACTCCCATCCCCAAATGTCAGCTCCCTTCCAGTCCCCCTTCAGTACATCCCAGGTGTCAGCTCCTTCCCCATTGTCAGTTCCCTTCGTGCACCCTCCTTCCTCTTTCAGACCCTCTCATTATCTGCTCACTTCCAGTCCTATTCTACCATCCTCCTACATCAGCCCATTTGTAGCCCTAGCTCTAGTTTTCTTCCAGGGCCAGCAGCACTCTCTTCCCCTCCCCCATTAGCCCATTTCCAGTCCTATCCCCCTTCAGCCCACTCTAGTCCTAGCCCCCCCCAATCAGCCCATTATCAGTCCTACTTCATTTCCAGTGCTAGCCTCCCATCTGCCCATTACCAGTCCTAACCCCCCCCCCCAATAAGTCAATTTCCTGTTCTAGCCCCCTTAATCAGCCCATTTCCTGTCCTAGCCCCCCTAATAGCCCACTTCCAGTTCTAACCCCCCCCATCAGCCCACTTCCAGTCCTAACCCCCCCCATCAGCCCACTTCCAGTCCTAACCCCCCCATCAGCCCATTTCCAGTCCTAGCCCCGCATAGCCCTTTTCCAGTCCTAACCCCCATCAGCCCATTTACAGTCCTAGCCCCCCATAGCCCATTACCAGTCCTAACCCCCCATCAGCCCACTTCCAGTCCTAACCTCCCCCATTAGCCCATTTCCAGTCCTAGCCCCCCACCCATTAGCCCATTTCCAGTCCTAGACTCCCCCATAGCGCATTACCAGTCCTAACCCCTTCCAGTCCTAGCCCACCATAACCCATTACCAGTCCTAAACAACCCCCATCAGCCCACTTCCAGTCCTGGCCCCCAGGAAAATAAAAACGCTCACGTTGCTGCCTCTGCCGAGTCCACTTCTCGGCAGCGGCAGACTCACTTCTCCTTTCTATAGCAGCCGCAGCTCCTGCTTCTTGGAACCGTGGCTGCGAGATCAGCTTAAACATAGAGCCAGCCAGTGCAGAGCCTTCCCGTGCAGCAGCATCCCGCCCCCAAAGGAAGTTGTATGCAAAGGAAGTTACTTCCTTTGGGGGCGGGACGCTGCTGCACGGGAAGGCTCTGCACTGGCTGGCTGATCTCATTAGTATGGCCGCAATTCCAAGAAGCTGGAGCCACGGCTGCTATAGGAAGGAGAGGTGAGGTGAGTCTGCCGCTGCCAAGAAGCGGACTCAGCAGCGGCAGCAACTTGAGTGTTTGGATTTTTTTTATTTTTAACTTTTGAAGGCGAAGTGAGGTGACTGTTTTGGGGGCATTTTTTGCTGCCTTTAAAACTTCGCCACTTGAGGCAGCTGCCTCACTTTGCCTCATGATAGAGCCGCCCCTGGTAGTCCCCTCCCCCTCTCCCCCCCAACCCCCATGTGGCAGGAGCTAATGGTTATCTGGTATCCCTGCCCTCAATGTCAGTATGAGTTCCTTACCCTTTGCTCTCCCCAAAATAAGAAGGTAAACTACACCGATAATGTGTAATTTATCAATTAGATAGAAATGAATGTCGAGAAAACAGATACTATGGTAGGAAAGACATGTAGATACCAAATATGGACCCTGCAATGGTTGGTAATTTACTCCTGTGATCCTCTTATTGATTGCTACTTAACAATCAGAGGAACAAGTAAGTAAAGTGGCCCAAAATTTATCCTGTTATTTGAGATTAATTAGACAGATCCATGATGATTTATCTACTGACCTTCTCAGACAAATTGTACAAACTGTTTTTTAGACTGATATTGATTTTTGTAATATAGTCTATCTGGGAATACTAAAAGTTATTTCTCATCCTCAGGTATTGAAGAATTTGTCAGCTGGGATTATTTTAAGAGGGCATAAAGGGAAGAGTGCCTCACCATTTTTATTAGGGTACATAGAATGATGGCAGATAAAGACCATGCCTCCTATCCAATTTGACTATTCGTAAGAATTATTAAGTTCTACAATCCCTTTCTCTCCCTCTGAGATCTTCTGTGCTTGTTTTATGCTTTCTTGAATTCAGATATAGTTCTCGTTACACCATTTCTACTGGGAGGCTGTTACATGCATCTACCACCCTTTCTGTAAAGAAATATTTCCTCAGATTACACCCGAGTCTTTCCCCTTTCACCTTCATGCTATAACCCTTCATTCCAGGATTTCCTTTCAACTGGAAGAGGGTTACCTCATGTGCATTTATACCATGGAGGTATTTAAATGACTGTCATACTTCCGCTCTTCTGCTTTTCCTCAAAAGTATACATATTGAGATCTTTCGGTGTATCCCCATATGCCTTATGATGAAGATCATTGACCATTTTCATAGCTGCCCTCTGGACAGACTCCATCCTATTTATAACCCTTTGAAGGTGCAGTCTCTAGAACTGTACACAGTACTCCAAATGAGGTCTGAAAAATTTATACAAAGGTATATCACCTCCTTTTTCCTGCTGGCCATTTCTCTCCCTGTGCACCCACATATCCTTTTGGCATGTGTCTTCACCTTTTCTATCTGTTCGGCTACTTTTACAGTAACCTCAAGGTCCCTGCTCTTTTTTTCATGCACTGAACTGTAACGCTCCCTTGGGCTTTTGCAGCCCAAATGCATGATCTTGCATTTTTTTAGTATTAAATATTAACTGCCAAATTCTAGGCCATTTTCCAAACTTTGCTAGATATCTCCTATGTTGTCCACACTTTCCAGGGTATCTACTCTATTGAAGATTCTGTTATTTGCCAAGAGCCATAACTTTCCTGACACACTGTGATGGGGTCTATAGAATGTTACTCATCCCCCTCCAAAGGGGAATATCAACAGTCCCTTTTAAGAAAGTCTGCATCCAGAAGTTCAGAGCTGGGAGGGCGTGGCTGACAGGGAGAAGTTAAGAACCCAGCAGGCTGCGGGAAGGAGAGAAGCCCTTAAGAACATAAGAACATAAGATATGCCATACTGGGTCAGACCAAGGTCCATCAAGCC
Organism: Ichthyophis bannanicus; assembly: GCA_033557465.1. Lineage (NCBI taxonomy): Eukaryota > Metazoa > Chordata > Amphibia > Gymnophiona > Ichthyophiidae > Ichthyophis > Ichthyophis bannanicus. The sequence continues at coordinate 665,166,829 of CM066035.1, forward strand.
CAGTATTCTGTTTCCAACAGTGGCCAATCTAGGTCATATGTACCTAGCAGTTTCCCCAAGGGACACAGGTTCCACAATGCTTGTATTGGTTCAAGCATTGATATCCTGGGTCCCTTCTTAATAATGGTTTATGGACCTTTCCTCCAGGAACTTGTCCAAACCTTTTTTTAAACCCAGCTACACTAACAGCCTTTACTACATCCTCTGGTAACAAATTCCAGAGTTTGATTACACGTTGAGTGAAAAAATATTTTCTTTTATTAGTCTTAAATAGTTTACCCTGTAGCTTCATTGCATGTCCCCTAGTCTTTCTATATTCTGATAAGGTAAACAATCGATCTACGTTTACCCGTTCCACTCCGTTCATTAATTTATAGACTTCTATCATATTTTCCCTCAGCCGTCTCTTTTCCAGGTTAAAGAGCCCTAACCTTTTTAGCCTTTCTTCATAGGTGTATCCTTCCATCCCCTTTACCATCTTGGTGGCTCTTCTCTGAACCTTTTCTAAAATCGCTATATCCTTTTTAAGATACGGCGACCAGAATTGCACACAATATTCAAGGTGCGGTCTCACCATGGAACGATATAGAGGCATTATAATATCTTTTGTTTTATTTTCCATTCCTTTCCTTATCATACCTAGCATTCTATTTGCTCTCTTGGCTGCCGCTGCACACTGGGCCGAGGGTTTTTAACATGGAATCCACAATGACGCCTAAATCTTTTTCCTGGGTGGCGGTTCCTAATGTGGAACCTTGCATCGTGTAACCATAGTTTGGGTTGTTCTTCCCTAGGTGCATAACCTTGCACTTGTCCACATTAAATTTCATCTGCCATTTTGATGCCCAGTCTTCCAATTTATCAAGATCCTCTTGCAATTTTCCACAATCCTCTTGGGTTTTAACAACTTTAAATAGTTTTGTGTCATCTGCAAATTTGATAACTTCACTCGTTATTCCACTTTCCAGGTCATTTATGAATATGTCAAAAAGCAGCGGACCCAGCACAGATCCTTGGGGTACACCACTATTCACCTTTCTCCATTGGGAAAATTGGCCATTTAGCCCTACCCTCTGCTTTCTATCTTTTAACCAGTTCCTGATCCACAATAGTACACTGCCTCCTATCCCATGACTCTTTAGCTTTGCCAAAGGTCTCTCATGAGGGACCTTGTCAAAGGCTTTCTGAAAGTCCAGATACACAATATCAACTACTCACCTTTGTCTACCTGATTATTCACTCCTTCAAAAAAACATAACAGATTAGTAAGACAAGATCTTCCTTGTCTAAAGCCATGTTGACTGTCTCCCATTAGGTCATGACTATCTACATGCTGAGTAATTTTATTCTTTATGATGGTTTCTACCATTTTTCGCAGTACTGATGTCAGGCTCACCGGTCTTTAGTTTCCCGGATCACCCCTGGAACCCTTTTTAAAATTGGGTGTTACATTGGCGATCCTCCAATCTTCAGGTATTAGAGATGATTTTAATGATAGTTCAGATTACTAATAGCAGATCTGCAATCTCGTATTTCAGTTCTTTCAACACCCTTGGATGTATACCATCCGGCCCAGGTGATTTGCTACTTTTCAGTTTATCTAATAGTTGTAATACATCTGCCCGATGTATCGATATTTCCTTCAATTCTTCCGCACCTTTAAATACCACTTCAGTCATGGGTAACATCCCTACATCTTCCTCAGTAAAGACTGAAGCAAAGAATTCATTCAGTCTCTCCGCTATCGCCTTGTCGCCTCTTAGTGCTCCTTTAACCCCTTTATCATCTAATGGACCAACTTACTCTCTCACAGGTTTTTTGCTACGAATGTACTTGAAAAGGTCTTTACTTCGCGTTTTTGCTTCCGCAGCAAGCTTCTTCTCAAATTCTCCCTTTGCCTGCCTTATCAATGCCTTGCATTTGACTTGCCAGTGCTTATGCTGTTTCCAGGTTTCGTCGTTTGGCTTTTTTTTTCCATTTCCTGAAAGATGCTTTTTTGGCAACAGCCTCTCTGACCTCACCTTTAAACCATGCTGGCAGTTTTTTGGACTTCCTTCCACTTTTCTTAAAGCGTGGAATACAGCTGATCTGGGCTTGCAAGATAGTATTTTTCAACAACAGCCAAGCCTGATGTATGTCTTTAACCTTTGCAACTGCTCCTTTTAGTTTTTTCTTAACTGTTTTCCTCATTTTATCATAGTCTCCCTTTCGAAAGTTAAAAGGTAGTACTGTGGATTTCCTTACTATCCCTCCTCCACTAATTAAATCAAAGGCGATCATGCTATGATCGTTTTTGCCAAGTGGCCCCAACAAACCTATCTCTTGCACTAGATCTGGTGTTCCACTATGGATTAGGTCTAATATGGCTTCCCCTCTGGTCGGTTCATGAACCAACTGCTCCAAGAAGCAGTCATTTATTTCATCTAGGAATTTTATCTCCCTAGCATGTCCTGACGTGACACTGACCCAGTTGATACCGGGGTAGTTGAAATCACCCATTATTATTACTGTGCTGTAACTTTTGTTAGCTTCCTTGATTTCTTTGAGCATTTCATCATCCATTTGGTTATTCTGGCCCTTGGAGCCAGACATCCCTCCAAGGCAAGTCGTGCAAAGGAATTCTAAGGTAGGAACTTTAACTGGGGCTGGAGGAAGGACTTGTGGAGGTTTAACAAGCTGGGACAGAAATAAAACTGATTTTTGTTTTCCCTGAACTGCTTTGTTCTGGATTTTGATTTGTGGAAGTTTAACAAGCTCTGGGATAGAATAAAAACTGCTCTTGTTTTCTCTGGACTGCTGTCTGGTCTGTGTTTTAAAGAAAACACCTTTCCACCACATGCCACACTATCACACACACTACCTGCAATATTGTGTGCAAAAAGGTTGGAACAAACATGATCAAGTACTGGTCTCTGTGGCACACCATTGGTAACCCCCCTGTCTTCAGAATGAACTCCATTTATTACCACCCTCTTTCTCCTCCCACTCAACCATTTTCTTACCCAGTGAGTCACCGTAGGGTCCATCCCAGAGGCACTCAGTTTATTTGAGTCACCGATGTAGAATGGTGTCAAAGGCCTTGCTGAAATCTTAAGTATACCACATCTAGCACAGTTCCTCCATCCAATTCTATGGTAACCCAGACAAAGAAATCAATTGCATGCATCTGACAAGACCTACCTTTAGTAAAACCATGCTGTCTCTGATCTTGTAGTCCCTTGGATTTCAGAAACCACATCATCCTCTGCTTTAGCACTGTTTCCATTGATTTACTTACCACAGAGGTCAGACTAACTGGTCTATAGTTCCCAACCTCTTTCTTACTTTGGCTTGTGTGGAGAGGAACTACCTTCGTCCATCTCCAGTTCTTCAGTGTCACTCCAGACTCTAAAGAAGCATTGAAAACGTAAGTCGGTGGAGCCAACAGTGCTTTCCCAAGTTCCTTCAGTATTCTCTGATTCAACCCATCCAGCCCTATTACTGTGTCAACTTCTACTTTAGCTAGCTCCTCATGAACACAGTCTTCTGAAAATAGAGTTCTATCTCACTTACATTCTTATTTGTGTTTATTTTCTGAGGTCCCATTCCTGGTGCTTCTTTTGTGGATGCAGAATAGAAATATTTATTTTAAAACATTTATAAACTACCATTTGCTTCAACATTCGAGGCGGTGTACAATCAGTAAAACATAAACAACCCCCAAGGCCTCACCCAGCAGGACCTCCCCTTCCCACAAACCACCCTAACTGATGCTAGCTGCTACTCCTACCAACCACCCCATACCCATCTTGCATGCCACAGCACACTCAGCCCACAGGAAGAGGAAAGTTTTCGATGCTTTCCGAAATGCTAACAAATCAGTCTCCATCTGCATTACTGCCTGTAAGGTATTCCACAAAGTCAGAGCCACTACAGAAAATACCCACACACACCAGCATTATAGGCGGACAGCGGAAAGCATTTGAATCCCAGCAGAACGCAAGGCCCGTCTAGGATGGTCCCAGTGCACCACTCCTGCAAATACCAGGACCCTAGTCCAAAAGCAAGATTTTAAAGATACATCTTTGCTTAATTGGGAGCCAGTGCAACTGCTGCAAAACTCCCGTCACCTGTTCTTGCCTGTGAAACTCCTAAGTAACACAGGCAGCCGAATTTTGGACCACTTACAACTTCCTTGTTAAGCAATTCCACTTTGTCTTTAGCCTCTATGTATTCTTCCCTTTCACCCGTGAGTCTCACAATGCCACCTTTGCACTTTCTCCTGTTACTAACATATTTAAAAAAAAAAAAATTCTTGTCCCTATGTTTTACTCTGTTGGCTATTTTTTTCTTCTATTAATACATTTGCTTTCCTGACTAATTTAGCTTCATCAGATATTATTTGTCTTCCTCTTTCTGTGATCTCTTATAGCTTGTGAAGGCTAACCTCTTTCTTCCTTACCTTTTCAGTTGCTTCTTTTACAAAACCATAGTGGCCTGCTTTTCCTACCAGAAAGGATTGTTACTCTTAAAATACCTCATTTCAATTTTGCCTACTGTTATAATTCCCCTGGATATTCACATCCAGCTAATGACAACTTGTTGTTCTTCCACATCTTTGCAAAGTTAGTTTTTCTGAAGTTTAGGACCCTCACTTTTGAAGAAACCATCTCCACTTGTGTCCTAATATTGAATCTTACCATCCAGTGGTGACTCTATGCCAGATCAGGGGTAGCAGAACATATTTTTGGTTGGAGGGGCCAAACAAAGAAATCGCCAGTCTTACCCCCAAGCTCTCTAGATGCTGATGCTATGTTGGGCAGAATATTGGTAGGGCCATCAGAAACATTGGCTACCTGTAGGTGTGAGAATTGAATTCAAATGACTGTTTGGTCTTCTAGAGTTTACAAGAAAACAGTCTAGAATACTTATTTTCGGTTTTGAAGATTTATATACCCACAAGAGCGACACAGAATGCTACTGCTTTGTTATTAACCACTTCTAGTACTGAAGAATAGAGATTGAGTACTCAAAGGACAAGTCCTGGTTATTTACTAAATGTTTTGAAATTTGATTATTTGATTACTTGTAGGGTTTATTGGGGATGCCCTTCTTAGTAACCCCATATTAATTTTTTACACCTTGGTGGATTCTGCACAAAAAAAAATTTAAATTCTGCGCACAGTATTTTAAAATTCTGCATATTTTATTAGTACATTTTTATGCAGAATTTTAATATTTTTTTTTTTTGCGCAGAATTCCCCCAGGTGTAACTCGCAGGTCTCTCTCCAACATCCAAGCCTTCCCTGCCCACCCCTTCTCTCTCCCTCTAACTTCTAGGATGATCCCGACTCACCATCAGTTATCTCAGTCCCCGGTTACTCCCTCGAGTCACCATCAGTTCCCCCCAGCCACTTCCCAACACATCATCAGTCCTCCCCAGCTCCCATTCTACCCCTGACTCACCATCAATCTTCTCCAGCTCCCAGTCACCCCCTGACCCACTATCAATCTTCTCCAGCTCCCAGTCGCCCCCTGACACACTATCAATCCTCTCTAGCCCCCAGTCATCTCACCCCCTGACACACCATCAGTCTCCAATCACCCCCCCAACACACAATAAGACCCTCTCCACTGCCCAGTCTCTCCCCTCACCCCCCATTCACCATCAGTCCTCTTCAGCTCCCAGCCACTCACCTCCTCTGCCTGATTGTAGCATTTTAAACAGAGCTGTGGGAGGGTTTCCCTTTGCTTCCATGGCTGTGCTTCACTTCCAATGTTTGCATCACCATGTTTTAAAAAGGTTAACAGAAGCGCTTCCTGTTTCTTGTTAAGGACAAGAAGTGCTTCTATAGACCTTTTTTAAAATACCGATGCCGGTGTCTGAAGTGTACTCAACCATCTGGATGCTAGAGTTACTAGGGTTCATCATAAATTATCGAAAGTTAAATTTAAGCCCGTCACACCAATAAGAAGTTATTGGAACTCTGTGAGACATTACTCAGGTGAAAGCTTTTCTTCCATAAGACAAGCTCATCTGACTGGTGATGATTGTGGAAGAGATATGAAAGAGTCAGCAGATGTTTGTGAGAAATGTTAAAAATGTTGGACCATGTGGCATTAACATTTTATTTAACACCATTGGCACATCTCAAAATGAGACATGCTCAGTGGACCTTGAGCATGCAGTGGATACAGTCCACTTACAGGCTCTAAGACATAATATCTGCAGAATTCCTCTCTGGGACTCTTTGTCCTAGTGCAGAGGTGGGCAAGTCGGGTCCTGGAGACCAGCAGACCAGTCAGGTTTTTATGATGTCCCTAATGAATTCGTGAGATCTATTTGCATCCACTGTCTTCCATTGTATGGAAATAGGTCCATGAATATTCATTAGGGACATCATGAAAGCCTGACTGATCTGCGGCTCTCCAGGACCAGACTTGCCCACCCCTGTCCTGGTGGCTCGTACATTCCAATTTTGCCAAAAGTCTACCCTTCCAAATTCCTCCCTATCAAAGCAAATTATGACAGATGCATCTACTGGGCTGCGGAACCCATGTAGATGGATTTTCACACTCATGGGCTGTGGTCCTCCCAGAAAAGTCTCCAGCAGGTCAATTTCCTGTAACTGAAAACAATTTTGAATGCTCTAAAGTCTTTCAGAGATTAGTTGACCAACCAAATTGTCATGATTCAACATGTACTACATCAGCAAGCAGGGAGGAACAGGATCATACTTCTTGTGTTTGGAGATAGTCAAGATGTGCAATTGTGCCATCTCTCATGGAATGACTCTCAAGACCACATGCCTGGCTAGAGAATACAATACCTTGGTGGACAAGTTGAGTTCTCCATTGACCTCGCAAATGGTCCCTGAACAGGGGAGTTACACCAAGTATGCTTTGGGAATTGGACCCCTCAATAGATTTGTTTTCCATGCCTCAGAACAGGCAGGTGCCTCAGTTTTGTTCCAGAGTAGAGAGAGAGAGACACAGCAAACTAGCCTTAGATGCCTTCCTCTTCAACTGGTGGGATGATTTTCTGTATCCTCCTCCTACCTCTGACAGTGAATTCAAATCCACAAAGGCACTATGATTTTAGTGGCCCCTTACTGGCCAAGGCAGCTGTGGTTCTCTCTTCTTCTGGAACTTTCCATCAAGGGAACCAATTCAGCTGGGCTTTTTACCAACCCTGATTATGCAGGATCGGGGATGCTGCTACTACTACTAAGCATTTGTATAGCACTACAAGACCTATGCTGTTACATCCCAACATCAAGTCCCTAGCTTTCACACTCTGATGTTGAGAGGCTAACTTGGTCACATCAACTGGAAGGTTCAGATATGACAAAAGTCGTCCAGGAGAGATTCCACTACAAGGTCTTATGGTTTTAAGTCAGAGGTTTTCCATCTAGTGTGAGGGAAAGACCCTAGATCCTTTCTCATGTCTGCCACAAAAACTGCTTGAATATCTTCTACATTTGTCAGTGTCTGGCCTAAAGGACCAGCTCTGTAAGATTACACCTCAATGCAGTTTGCACTTACCATCATCATGTAGAAGGTAAACCAATCTCTATACATCCCTCAGTTTGCTTCATGCAGGGCTTGCTTCTATTGAAGCCTCCCTCAGTGTCTTTGGATCTCAACATGGTTTTAACTCTGCTGATGAAAGCTTCTTTTGAGCCACTAGTTACCTATGGACTGAAGTACCTGATCTGAAAGGTTTTGTATTTGGTGGCAGTGACCTTAGCACGCAGAGTTAGAGTCCCAGGCTCTAGTAACTGATCACCCTATACAAGTTTTACAACAATAAGGTGGAGCTATGCAGTCATCTTAAGTTCCTTCCTAAGGTGGCGCCATAGTTCCACCTTAGTCAGGTTCTACCAGAATTTTTCCCAAGACCTCATGCTCACAAAACGATAAGTACACTGCACATGTTAAACTGCAAGAGAACCTTAGCCTTCTATTTGGAGCCCACTAAAGCCCATAAAAAGTCCACTCAACTGTTTGTTCTTTTTTGACCCTAACAGATTTGGTGGGTGGTGGGGGGGGGGGGAGGGGGATTGTCAACAAGTATGCGCTTTCAATGTGGCTAGCAGATTGCATCTCCTTCATTTATGCCCAGGCTGGCTTTACTCGAGGGTCATATCATGGCTCATAATGTCTAAGCCATGGCTGCATTGGTGGCCTACTTGAGATCATTCGCATGGAGGAGATCTGCAAAGCCTCAATGTGGGACTTCTTTCCATGCATTCGCATCTTACTACTGTTTGGAAAGGGACTCCTGGCCTGACAGGACATTCAGCCAATCTGTTCTCCAGAATCTGTTTGGGGAATAGAATCCAACTCCATCTCCCCTAGGCTCTGTTCTTTTCAGTTTAAGGCTGCCTCCTACATAAATAAAAAAAAGAAAAAGGGGAATAGAGCCTAACATAAGACATGTTGATACAAAAAACATTTGCTCAGTTAATGTCAGCTTGCTGCAATACCTTTTTTCTTTCTTTTGAGGCAGCATGTAGGGATTCCTCTATATGAGCACTTATCCTGCTTGTCCATGGAGAAAACGCAGAACATCAGAACATATGTCGTACTGGGTTAGACCAAGGTCCATCAAGCCCAGTATCCTGTTTCCAACAGTGGCCAATCTAGGTCACAAGTATCTAGCAGTTTCCCCAAAAGACACAGGTTCCACAATGCTTGTAATGGGGCAAGCAGTGACTATACCGGGTCCCCTTTAATGATGGTTACTCGTCTGTAGCTACTGTTCTCTATGGACAGAAGGATAACCCTCCCTCTTCCCCTTGGATGTGTATTCTATTATCAGCTAGTGGATAGACTGAGGAGATGAGGCACAGCGGCAGGCAGGGACTGATCCATTGGCATATTTGAACCACTCCGAAAGCTTCAAGAAGAACAGAGGTTCCCTATGTGAGGCTCAGTGGGTGATGTTGCCCATAAGTGAGAACTTATCATGCTGTCCAAGAAAACACTTGCTACAGGTGAATAACTATACTTTTTTTGAATATCGCCTGTTCTTCCCCTAACTTGGTTCACAAAATGCATGAATTTTTATTTTTTTATAAAATATATATTTTTTGAAAACACATGGATAGGCCAATTCGTTTATTGGCTATGGGCAAATGAATGGCTTTGAATAGCTGCTTGATTTTCTTTAGTCAGTAAATATCATGTATGTTGAATTCCATTTGAGAAAACATGCCCTGAAAAATATCTATTCAGCATTATCTACTTAATCCTACACATCTTGGGCTCTGCAGTAGGTCTTGGCTGCATACAGTTTGCTTTAAACAGAGAAAATCTCATTATCCCTACGGTGTTGTAAAATATGTTTTTGCATGTCAATATAATGACTACATAACTTGTAGTAGTAATTTAGAATCAAATCCCTTGAGCCTGGATGCTCTGTAGTGCTTAGTATATGCAGGCAACCCTAATTGAACATGAGAAAATAGTGATGTGGACACTCTTAAGAACAGCTGGTGATTGTGTCTGGGATTCAGTACTTGATGGAAGGCAGCATTAATTAGCGTCTCACAAAGGTAAGAAGAATAACTGAGAAAAGGAGCCAGATGCCTGAAGTATTTTTTCTCCATACACAAAATCAATCAGATTTGACCTTGATTGTTACATGTACAGATGAACAAGATATGTTACTGGTCTTGGTTACAGAGTAATTCCAACTTGACTCAGCCCTTAAGTGATCCCTGGTATGGTAGGGTGATTTATGTGGAGGTACTTATATCAAAATTAGATAGCGTTAAGTGCAGATGCCTCTGGTACAGTAGCCAGTGCCATATACAATAGATGGCAACTCCCTTTCTCGTCTCTCTACTCTGCTGTTCTTAGTTCATACCAACAGTGAAGAATGGTATGGGTCATGGCATACTCATTCATCTTTGTGTCCAAGAGATCTAGGTTCAGAAAATACTGTGCTCACCCGAGTATGGCGGCAAAGGTTAATTTCTGATGAAGCTCATATTGAATAGTCAGAAATATCCCTTGTTGCTGGTTTGAGCTAGCTGAGGTATTAGCAGGCAAGTGGCAAAGTTTATCTCACCTCTTCAGCCAGTACTATGTCAGATATGACTGGATGTCTGTTGATGGTGTTGACTTGCACAGGCCATATGGTGTCTATCTGGCATAGTTCAGGGCTTATTCTACAACCCTATCCATAGAGCTTAGGTGCAGTTGCTGGGGATTTAGGTTTTGTGTGTGGCTGCAACTTTAGATATTATTTGTGTATGTTTAGTGGTGGGAAGAGGCTATGCAAACTAGGGTCCCCTGATAAAGCTACACAAATCCAAACGAGCCATTGGGGGGGGGGGGGTGGCGGCGGGGGAGCGACTTCTGACCACTGTTGGGACTGATAATCTAGACCTTCCATATCATGCTAGCCAGTCCAGACAAGTGGGTGGTGTTCCCCTACCAGCAGACTGGTGGAGATAATGAACCAATGAAAAGCCCAGGTTTCAATGAGATCACTCCCATGCCTCTATTCGCCTCAGCCATCAGAGGTCCCTCTAGTATTTCTTTGTCTCCAGCAGATGGTGGATGGATTTTCTCCTCTCTGAAGAAAATTCTGAAGATTTGAGAGGAAAAGATGGATTTAAAATGCTTGTGGATGACAGCCTGTGTGTTGATTTCTCACTTGAGCACGACATGGGAGGCTCCACTAGATTGTGGTCTTTTCAGTAGCCATAGGAGGAGGGAAAATTGGTTCAGCTCCATGCTCTTACCCTGGATAAGAGCCTGTTGAGCAGCCAGAAAATTGGAAGGATTTGGAAGGATCTAGAAACGTGCAGCAGCCTCACACAACCTCAACACTCCCTTCTTTCCTCTGTCCCACCTGCTGTCTCCCAAAGATTGCAGAAGGCTCTCGGAGGGATCTGCCTGCCAGCCACTTTAAATGCAGCGCTGCAGATCTAATAAAATAGTTTCAGGGAATAGAGCTGAGCCCGGCATGGATTCTCGACCTTGGGTTCTCAGGGGGTGAGTACCAAGGCTTGACCTCGTCATTGTCCTACTTGGGGACTCTCGATTCAATCTTCCTGGGATATAATTCGGGGTGAACCACTGGTGACCCTTGGTGCGGTGTGGGGGTTTCTGGCCATTTTCTGCACACATTAGTAGCATTTTTTTTTTTTAATTTTATTTCTCATTTTCAATAAACAATTACATCAAGCAATATACATTAACGTGAAAGAAACGGACTAACACAAATAGCAATAAGCAATTACAAAAGAAATAACCCAAGAAGGGAATAAAAAAATAAACAAATTATGCTAGACACTAACTGCCCTCAATAGAACAGGAGAATCCAGAAAACAAAAGCTTGATAACATCATAAACATAAAACAGGAAATGAAATACAGAAACAGAGGCATGTCACATGGCCCTAATCTCAAAACAGCATCTCAGATAAAGCCAATCTTAAGACGGCGTAACTGTTACAGCAACTGAATCTGGCACCTTAAGCCATCTAAAAAGGAAAGTAATTACTTTGAGTCATAAAAAAGAAACCTCGACGAAGAGGATTTAATTAAGCATTTACAAGGAAAACAATGTAAAAAAGAAAAACCTAAAGAAAACAACCTTAGAACGCATAACCAGAAACTGGAGCCTCTTTAATTGTGTAGTATAAGAAATATCTGGAAAAATCCAAACTTTTTGCCCCAAAAAAAGCTTTTGGGCATTCCTAAAGTAAAGCCGCAAGGTCCAAGCACGGTCAGGTTCAAGCACATAGGTGACCAAAAGAGTAGCCCTCTGCACTGCCTCACTTAATGATTCCTCCAAAGCCTGAGTCAGGTTCAAGGTGTCCAATGAAGCTGCTTCCAACTCTTCTCCAGCAACAGAACTAGTAACTCTTTTCTTAGATGGAAGGTAATATACTTTAGAAGTAGGAGGCAAAGCCGTCTCATGCATCTCCAAAATCTCCAAAATCTCCAAAACAGATATTTTTTAAAAAGGTCAACTGAGGAGACAGTAGCAGATTTTAGGAAAATTCACAAAATGTAAATTAAGTCTCTTAGAGAAATTTTCCAACTTCTCAACTTTAGCATGTAAAGCAGGGCTATCTCAAATAAAAGACAAACTCTGTGTCTTCAATGACTGCACTTGAGTAGACAAAGATTCAACCAAAGTGTTTGTATTGGCACATGTTTGATCATGCAAAAAAAAATTTAGACTGCAGGTTCCTGGGTTGCTCCTTCTACACCAATCAGACGATTAGATAACGATTTCTCCAACAAAACAATAGCTGCCCAAATTGCATCCAAAGTCACCACTGGCAGCTTCACCAGGGTGCAAGAACTCACTGGAGGATATGAGGTTACCTCGAGCCGTGGCACAGCAAAACTGTTGGACCCTGGAGCCACTCCTGACACCAAGACACCTGAACTATCACTGGCCACAATGGCTGGGGACTCCCCAACCCCACCGGACAAAACTACCTGCAATCCTGGACTCATCTGCTTCCCAGAGAGAAAACCCACTTCCACCGCTCCAAACGAAGGAAGAGTGCCAAGATGAATTGCCACCAGCTGGCGAACCAGGCTCCATGGGATATGCTGCTGTGGGCTCAGACTGACGTCTGAGGCTGAAAGGACCGCCTTCTTGTCAACTCCAGCACAAAGCCCAGCAGACTCTGAAGAAACTCCGAGAGTAACAAATTTCATTATGGGCACTTGCATTGGTGAAGGAACAGCTTTGGGGTAAGTTCGGACCTTCCCTTTTTTCTTCCCAATAGTCCAAACACCACGATACAAAAGGAAAACAAGAAAAGAAGAGCAGCAAAGCCCAGCATGAGCAAACAATTGAGTGGGCTATCGCACGGCAACCATCTTCGATTCCCCCCCATGTTAGTAGCATTTTAACCTATTGTGCGCCTAGCGGTTATGCAGTCCTAACGCACGTTACGCCCACGCAGCTCCAACTGAGCTCCTTTCCTAGTGCCTATAGGGCGCGTTGCAATAAATGTGCACTTAATGTGTGCCATTGGGCCATGCAGCCTTAGTGTGCTGTTGTGATACTTGCCTTAACTCTGTCTTCTTCCAGGAGATGTTTGACCTGTAGCAAGCGAGGTGCCTCATTTCATTTGGGACTCTGCTCTTTGTGCATGGCAGCTTCTGAGTTGTCCCTGGAGGGCCTTCTTCCAGTTGGGGGATGCAGTTAGTCCGGCCTTACCTACCTCAGGGCAGGAGGTGACAGATGGCACTATGGATAAGGATATTCAGCCGGCCGGAGGATCCGGCAACCGTGCTGTGAGTCGCTTATCCTCTAAGGGGTCTATAGTGATTGTGCCCCTTGGTCTTGGGGGTCATTTCCGAGAGGAGATTGTCTGCACCCAGGATTGTCCTCCCTGGAATTCTTTTCCTTTTTACAGCAGGCCTGGTCTTTCAGGCGGGAAAATTCAGACCCTGCAGCCTTTGTGCTCCCAGGAGTAGTCTTGTGCGCGGTAGGCTGAGAGTGGAAGGCCCTGTTAGATTACTCTTGGCTAAATGTTCCCAGTGAGGGATGCCCTCTAGAGATGGGAAACAGCTGGAACCAGTCCAAAACTTTGACTCTGGCGCGGATTCAAGTGGCTCGGTATTGGTCTCTGACATGGATGATGAAGCACTCTCACCTTCAGAAAATTGTGAAAAGGCCAGAGTGATCCGCCTGCTCCAGAAGGAGGAGCTGGCAGCATTGATTGCTAGAGTCTCATCTGCCTGGAATTTGGCGGATGCTTCCGGCATGGAGCAAGAGCAGAAGGTACATCCACTCTTTTAAGGGATGCAGAAATCCACTATTGTCTTGCCATTCCAGGATGTGACCATGGATTTGATCTGGTCAGAGTGGGACTCTCACGATGCCCCACCTAAGGGGCTAAGGGTATGTAGAAATATCTACACTCTCCCAGAGAAGGAGTGCATTGAGTGGTATTGCATTTCCAAGGTGGATGCACAGGTCATGGCTGTTACCAGACAGACCATCATCCCTGTGAAAGGTGGATTGGCCTTAAAGGATTTTCTGGAACACAAGGTGAATTGGTGCACAGCCAGTTCACCATGTAGGCAGCTATCCTGCAGCTAGCGGTATGTACCAATCTGATGACTTGAGCCCTGCTCCAGTGGATTTAGTGTCTTCCACCGGATGATACTACTTTTATTTTGGAGTTGGCTACGGACTTCCTTTCTGATGCCATGTATGATTTGGTACGTTTGTCAGCCAGGAATGGTGGCCTGATGACAGTGTCATGGTGTTGGATTTGGCTCAGGCATGGGCAGTGGACACTTCTTCCAAAGTTCAGTTGACCCAACTGACTTTTAAAGGGAAGGGAAACTTCTGTTTGGAGCCGATTTGGAGAAGCTGGTGAAGGACGTGGGCAAGACAAAATCTTACTACCTCTCTGGAAGACAGGCCCAAGGGCCTGTGAAGCAGGCTGGTGTTCCTTTCTCACCAGCCTCTGCCTGTTCACCAAGGGCATGCTGGCTGGATTCTTAGGGGTTTTGGGACTCTTGGTGTTACCAACCTGGAAAGCCTTTCTTCCCTTCTGCTTCTGGACTTTGAGCTCATTCTCCGTCCTTTTGTGGAGCATGTGGGCTCAGACTCGCCCCCTCCAGAAGAGGACCCTTCCGAGCTGCACAATTAAGGTTGGGGAGCTCATTCCTAGGTTTCTCCGGTTGGATGCTGGCTTTGCCTTTTCTTTCAGGAATGGGCCAAGGTTACCAAGGTTTGCTGGGTGCTAGACACCATTGGCTATGTCCTAGAATGCAAAAAGCTGATTCCAGATGCCTTCATCTCCCCATGTGGGTCTGCGAGCAAAGGTGGCACTATGCAGGCCACCTTGGACAACTTACTGTGCCTAAAGGCAGTGATGCCCATCCTGCTGGATGAGTGCAGCAACAGCAGATACTCCATATGTTTTGTGGTGTCCAAAAATGACGGTTTCTTCCAGCCAATTCTGGACCTCAAGGAGGTCAACGAGCACTTGTGCATTCTGTGCTTCTGGATGGAAACATTGCACTCTATGATTCAAACAGTGTGCCAAGGGGAGTTCTTGGATTTCTGGATCTGACTGGGGTGTATTTTCATTTTCTGATCCAGTTGGATCAGCAGAAGTATCCACATTTTGCCGTACTTGACTCTCATTTTGTTTGCCACCATCCCTTTTAGGCTATCCACTGCCCCGAGGACATTCTCTGAGGTCATGGTGGTGGTGGCCATCATGCTATGGTACCAAAGCATCTGTTTCCATCCATATCTGGATGACTGGTTCATCTGGGTCCATTCCCTCTCAGAAGCATCTTGGGTGGCACCCCGAGTGGTGTCCTTTTTGGAAAGCCTCGATTCGGTATTCATTCAGCATTTTGGAGACTATACTGGAGTGAATGACTCCTTCCATGAGCCATCACAAAACTAACCCTCCCCAGAAGAATCGCCCATTATGTAGAAACTTACAGATTCTCTTTGTTTTTATGTTCTTAGTTCTATGTACGTTGTGCTGACTTCCATTGGAGTTGCAGATTGTTAAGATGTGTTCTATTTATTACTGTTTTATTGTAAACCACCCTTGATTGCAGGAAGGGGTGGTATATAAGAAACACCAAATAAATAAAATAAATAAAATCGGGGAAAGAGACAACTGTTGTCTTCCCAGTCCTGGGAGTTTCTCGTAGCATGTTTTGAGTGGTCAAGAGTTTTCCTGCCAGAGGAGAAAGTCAAAATACTTTTGGATTGCCTGGCACTGTTTTATGTGCAGCAGGCTCCCAGAGTCTGGGATTATCCTCAGTTGCTCAGATTGATGGCAGCGAACATAGACATGGTGCCATGGGCGCATGCTTACATGTGACCGCTGTAGCTGTTCTTGCTGGCTCGGTGGTCCCTAAGTTTTCAGGAGTTTACACGTAGGCTCCTGCTTCTGTTGATGGTGAGGTCCAGCCTGCAGTGATGGCAGTGGTCCTGTCATCTAAGGAAGGCATGCCACTGGATGATTTCTCCTGGATCCTCCTGACTATGGTTGCTGGTCTCTTGGACTGAGGAGTCCATTGCCAAGACTATGGCCTAGGGCCATTAGCCCATGCCTCGAGGTGGTGGTTGAACCACACTGCTTCCCTGCAGTTCCATCAGGTTAGTTCTTCTGCGTTTCTGGTCCCTGGCCAAGTTCAGGTGGTTCAAATGTTTTCAGATAACGCCATGGTGGTTGCTTATGTCAATTAGCAAGGCGACACGAGGAATGCCGGAATAGCTATGGAGATGACTCTACTGTTTCACTAGTTGGAGAACTTCCTAGCTTTGTCAGCTCAGCATATTGCCATGGAAGTGGACTGCCTCAGCTGGCACACACTCAATACTGGAGAGTGGAGTTGAGTCAGGAAGCATGTCAGTTATTTATTATTTAACAATTCTTCTATTTAACAATTCTTCTATACCGCGCTATTAAAATCAGCGCGGTGTACATCGAACAGAGATACTACAATGTATACAAACAACATCGAGTTTTACAGAGAACAGGGAATTGAACATGGAAGAAAAACCGGGGAAACTATATACATATTATACTCAAACTAAGTACAGTACTCTAATATAAAATGGTAGTGGGGGCTACCAGTTGATTCTGTGCCACTGGAACCACCCCAAAATGGATCTGATGAGGACCCAGGCCCATACCAGTTTGCCTATTCAATCGCTACACGCAGATGGGGTCAGAGGGCATTGATGCCCTGACCCAGCCTTGGCTAAGTCAGCACCTGCTGTTAGTGTTTCCTCCATGGTCCTTGGTTAGGATATGTGCTTCAGTGTATAGAATGCTGGCTGGGCAGGATTGTTCTGGTGTCACCAGATTAGCCAATTAAAGTGTGGTTTGGAGATCTGAAGCTGTTCCTGCAGGGGGTCGCCTCTTCGGTTGCATCTTGAGGCCTATTACGGCAGGGACCGATCATCCTGGAGGACCTGGTTCCCTTCTCACTCATGGCTTGGTTCTTTAAAGGAGACAACTAGCACATAAGGGCTACTCTCCTGTGGTGGTCTCTACTCTGCTTGGAGTCCAGAAGAGGTCTACCAAGCTAGCATATATGTGGATCTGGTGCCTCTTTGAGCGATGGTGCGGCACATGGAAGTTGGCTGCTGAGGTGGCCAAAGTGTCATCTCTGTTGGCCTTTCTGCGGGATGGCCTGGAGAAGGGCCTTTTTCTTAGCTTCCTGAAAGTTCAGGTGACCACTTTATCGTGTTTCCAAAGTTCAGTGGCTGGTAAGTTTCTAGCCTTGCACCCGGACGTCTTGTGCTTTCTCCAGGGGGTTTGGTGTCTGCATCCTCTCCTTCCATCTGTGATCCCTTCCTGGAATCTGTGTATGGTGCTCAGGGCCCTGATAGCGGCCCCCCTTTCAGTCTTTGAAGTGCGCTACCTTAAAGCATTTGACGCTCAAGATGGTCTTGATCGTGATTTTTCCCGCAAAATGGATTTCCGAGCTGCAGGCTCTCTTGCCAAGATCCTTATCTGTCTTTTTCAAAGTAGGCCATTTCCATTCGGCCTGTGCCTTCCTTCTTGCCTAAAGCGCTGTTTTCCTTTCACATGAACCAGGTGATCTGCCTGCCCTCTTTCTTGAAGGAGCAGTGTCTGAAAAAGGATAAGGATCTTCGTCTTGTGGATGTCCGGAGGGTGCTTCCCCAGGACTTGGAGGTTATAAATTCCTTTCATAAGTCCGACCATCTTTTTGTGCTATTTGCTGGCCCGCGTAAAAGTGATGCGATGGCCAAGTCGACATTGGTGCGCTGAATCAAGGAAGCCATTGCCTCGGCATATCTCTTGCTGAACTAGCCGGTTCTGGAGGGTTTGCATGCCCATTCTACCCGAGCACAAGCATCCTTGTAGGTGGAGTAGAGCTCGGTAGCTCCTGTGGACATTTATCAGTCAGCGACATGGGCATCACTTTCTACTTCTGTCAAGCATTACCGCTTGCATGTCCATGTGTGGGCGAACATGGCCTTTGACTCAAGGTTTTGCAAGTTGCTGTGTCTTCTTCCCACCCAGTGGAATGGTGGCATTGCTGCATCCCACTTGTCTGGACTGGTCTATCAGGACGATATGGAAGATGCCATTTTACTTATCAGTTAATGTCCTTTTCTTGAATCCTGCTAGACCAGTGCAGGGCCTGCCCCTGAAACTGTATTGCTCTGTTCTTCTGCTGCAGTTCCCATGTGTCCGCTATGATTTTTATGCTTGGTTCTGCAGGTTCATCTTCTACTGACAGCCTTCTCGTTATGCTTTCCTGTACATAGTACTCTACTGTTGAATACTTATTGTTGCCCATGATTGAGGTTGTGTGAGGCTTGCCATGTTTCTTCTATATGCTTTGGGACGAATACTGAAGGGACCTCTGGTGGCTGAAGTGAATAGAGGCATGGGAGTGATGTCATTGAAACATGGGTTTTTCATTGGTACTTTGTCTCCACCAATCTGCTGGTAGGGGAACACAACCCACATGTCAGGGGGGCTTTATCAACAAAGTCTAATAAACCTGGTGATACAAGAGACTGGTTGACCCCCAGTGCAGTCTTGGTAAATGTCTGCAGTCAGTCATCTTGATTTGTGCATGTGGGGGACATCCAGTCATGATTTGACATGGGCAGACTTCTTCAGAGGATGGAAGTCTTGCTTACTCTTGGAATCTAGAAGAATTCATACCCTTGGATAATCCTACACGGTTCCTCTCTTCCCCCACATCAGGGAGAGGGGTCATTTGGGAGATAAGGGTGTCCTGGAAGAGTCCAGGTTATATTCCCTATTTTGAACATCTGTTAAAATTGTGGCCTTACTTATTCTACTTAATTAAATGTGTTTTCTGTATTTATTTACATGTTTCTTGTTAAGGGAAGGCCAGGTTAATCATGGCTGCCAATTTTTAAGCTAAGTTATATTGTTCCATTAGTGTCTCTGCAACATTTTCTGTTTAGATTTAGTTAAAATAAATTAGGCAATTGTAGTATCCATTTTTTTAAGTCAAAGGCTTTTTTGGTTTCTAGTTAAGACATAAAAATGTACCAGATAAAATGCAAAAATTTAGAACATGCTTTTGGGTGAGTAGTTGAACTTTGATTTGTGGTCGATCAAACCACCAAGTGCATAGCCTCCAGAATATTGAAAAATAGTCCAGAATATATTATAGCATTATCTCCAGGAACAAGCAGGAATGAGTCTTCACATATGGGTATCGTCGGTACCGACGGAGCCTGCGCGGGAACGCTCCCCAGCGTCCAATAAGAAAGCTTTTGGGAGCATCCCACAGCGCCTGCGTGCTGCCTTCCCGCCTTTCCCAACCGCCTCTCTCCAGTTCTTCTTTTCTGCGGAGCCAGCAGGTCATGTTCCTGTCACCGCAGAAGTTCTTTATTTTTCCTTTCTTTTGTGTCGCGTCTGCCGCCTTCGACGTCGGATCGGTACCACCGGTCTTTTCTTTCTTTCAAAAAACCCCCAAAAAACGCTTTATCTCTACTGTGCATTTTCAGTTTTTGGGCCCTAGGCCTAAACATTTTTTCCTCATGGAGAAGCCTGCTTCTGGGTTTAAAAAATGCACAAAATGTGGTGGTACTATTTCTGTCACCGACACCCATGACTGGTGTTTAAAGTGTTTGGGACCTGACCATTCCATCACGGATTGTATGTCCTGTACCATGATGTCTAAGAGAGGTCGGCAGAACCGAGCAGCCAAGCTCAGTACCCTGTTTCCCTCTGATGCAGCTTCGGTAGCATCGACGTCTTCCAGGGCCTCCTCTTCCTCCCATGGATCTCAGGTAACCAAGCATAAATCTGGCCGGTCCTCGAAGGGCAGATCTCCCTCCAAGCATCGAGATGCCTCCGGGCTTGCCCTCGAGGATTCCGCACTGGCAAAATTACCCCGGTGGGAAGCTCTGGCTTCCAAAGCATTATCTATGGGGTCACAGGTTGACATCGATGGCTCGGCCTCGACAGATCACCTGTTGCCATGTTCTGGGGTACCGGTGGCTCCCACTGGTACCGACATACAGACTCTGGTGGCGTCGATGAATCAGAAGATGCTGACCATGCAGCGCACCTTAACGGCTTTCAAACAGGCTGCGACGCCTCCGGTACCGCAACAATCCCCGTTGCTGGTACCGGCTTCGGTACCGGCATCGCTCCCGGTACCAGTACCGATTTGCATCGGCTTCGGTGTCGACTGCAACGGTACCCTGTCCTATGATGCCCATCAGTACCGAACCGGTACCGATTACTCCCAATGTCGATCCCACTCGATACGGTTATCGGGCTTTACAGGAGCATCCAGACAGGCGATACTTCGATTCCTCTGAGGACTCTGAGTCTGAGGGTTCTGTAGAAGCATCAATACTTCTTCCTCAGGAGTCTTCTTCACCTAAACAAAGAATGTCTTCTCCAGAAGACTTGTCTTTTCAAGACTTTGTTAGGGAAGTGGCTAGGGGCCTCTCTATCACAGTGGCCCCTGAGTCAGAACCCAGAGCCAAGGAGTTGGATATTTTACAATATCCTAAAGCTCCTAAGGAGGCAGCTACTTTACCTGTTCATGAGATTCTGTATGATCGCATGTTGAGGATGTGGGAGACACCTCTCACCACCTCTCCTCATTCTCGCAGGTTAGACACCATGTATCGTGTCCCTCCTTGTCCTGGCTTCCACAAGACTCAGCTTCCTCACCACTCTATTGTGGTAGAGTCTGCCATGAAGAAGATAAAGATTGCAAAAAGACACTCATCTAATCCTCCAGGGCGTGAATGCAGGACCCTGGATGTTTTTGGCCGAAGGGTTTTCCAAGCTGCTATGCTAGCTGCTAGGATCAATTCCTATAGTCTCTATATAGGAATGTTTCTAAAAGAAGTCACAGATCATCTGCAGACTTTAACCCCTTTCATTTCAGAGGATAAAAGACAGGAGTTTCTCACTTGGCTCAAACATGCCCAAGATGTCTCCAAATTTTCCAACCGTGCAGCCTTTGACTCTTTTGAGTGTGTAAGCAGAGCTTCGGCTATTGCCATAGGGGCACGCAGAATTGCTTGGCTACAAGCTTCTGATTTGGAGCTCTGGGTCCAAGATCAATTGGGAAATCTCCCTTGTACAGGTGAAAACCTTTTTGGTAAGGATTGGCAAGCAAAGGCCACTCAGATGGATGCTGAAAACTCTGCTTTGGATCGACTTTCAAAGTCTACCTCTGCTCCTGTTAAGAAAAGATTGTTTAAAAAGACATCTTTTTCCAAAAAGGGAAGACACTATCCTGCTTATGGTCAGCAGGCATCTTCTGCAGGTCGTTTTGCTGCAAAGCGTCAGCAACCACCTAAACAGGCCAAGTCAAAGGCAGCTAGACCTTCCACGGCCCAGCAGCCTCAGCCTCCTCAGGGCCTTTGACTTGCAACTAGAGAACTTAGCCTTTCTAGCTCTGGAAGGACCAGAGCCCCTTACCAGCCCAGGAAGGTTGACTTACTTTGCTCCCAGATGGGAGCAAATCACAGCAGAGCAATGGACACTCTCCATCATAAGGGAAGGGTACAAGCTTCATTTCTTAAGCCTTCCCCCTCACACCATGGTGAAACAGTTCAATTCTCCAACATCTCTCCTCAACCTTCTAGGGGCAATAGAAGAAGTACCTCTTCTTCAACAAGGCACAGGGTTCTACTCCCCTTATTTTCTTATTCCAAAGAAAACAGGGGGCTACAGACCCATGTTAGATCTCAGAGAATTGAACAAATTTCTATTCAAGGAGAAATTCAAGATTTCTCTCGGTGCTCTGCTTCCATACCTTCAGAGTCAGGACTGGCTTTGTTCTCTAGATCTCAAGGATGCATACACCCATGTCCTCATCCATCCAACTCACAGAAGGTTCCTTCGGTTCCTTTTTCAAGGAAAGCACTACCAGAACAGGGTGCTTCCTTTTTGTCTGGCCTCTGCACCAAGGGTGTTCACGAAATGCATGGCAGTAGTAGCTGCATTTCTACGCACTCTATGAATATTTGTCTTCTCATATCTGGACGACTGGCTCATTCGAGCTCCATCTCAAGCAGAGGCCAAGACTTGTCTAACCTGCACAATGCGTGTCCTTCAGTATTTGGGACTAGTAATAAACATCCCAAAATCCAGTCTCACCCCTACTCAGTCCCTCGAGTTTATAGGGGCTTTGTTGGATACCAGAACTGCAAGGGCCTATCTTCCTCAGGCCCGTTGCCTACGCTTGGTGCAATTAGCCTCCCAAATACAGTTAAAGCCCCTTTTAACTGCTCGAGAAATGTTACAACTCTTAGGCCACATGGCATCCACTGTGCATGTGGTTCCATATGCTCGCCTTAACATGAGGGCAGCTCAATGGACTTTGTCCACCCAATGGACTCAGGCATCAGGTCGCCTGTCAGACAAAATAGCAAACTCCAGTCGCCTTTTTTGGTCTCTCCAGTGGTGGAAGTCCTCTCAAAACCTGTTGCTGGGGTCCCCTTTTCAACAGTCACTTCCCCAAGCAACCCTTACAACAGATGCCTCCCCAATGGGTTGGGGAGCTCATCTGCAAGATCTCTCCACCCAGGGCATCTGGTCTCCACAGGAGACTTCACTACACATAAATCTCTTACTCAGAGCAATTTTCTTAGCTCTCAGAGTGTTCCACTCCCTGCTCAGCTACAGGACAGTCCTCATCCACACGGACAATCAAGTAGCCATGTTCTATGTAAACAAGCAGGGAGGGACTGACTCTCTGTCGCTTTGCAACAAAGCTTTGCGACTGTGGGCCTTCGCCAGAGAGCATCAGATTCATCTTATGGCAGTATATCTTCCAGGCGTTCAAAACTCTTGGGCAGACAGACTCAGTCGAGTTCTGCTTCCACACGAATGGTCCCTCCACAGGGACCAGGTAGCCAGGATTTTTCGAATTTGGGGAAACCCGGACATAGACCTATTTGCAAGTCCGTGGAATGCCAAACTTCCCCGGTTCTGTTCCAGGATTCCGTGTCAGGGAGTTCAGGCCAAGGATGCCTTCCTCCTTCACTGTGGTCAAGACTTCCTTTATGCCTTTCCACCCATTCCCCTAATTCCCAAAACACTGTTCAAGCTTCAGAGAGACCGAGGTTCTATGATCCTCATAGCACCACATTGGCCACGCCAAGTGTGGTACCCTCTACTTCTGCATCTCTCTCAAGCTCCATCCCTGGAGTTGGGCTCTGCTCCAGATCTTCTCTCCCAGGAAGATGGAACGTTGTGGCACCCAAACTCCCAGTCTCTCCATCTCAGGGCCTGGTTGCTGAAGGCCTAGACCTTCAAGTTTTCCATCTCTCTCAGCAAGTCAGAGATATTATTCATGCTTCTAGAAAGCCTTCCACTAGACGTTCCTATGCTTTCAAATGGAAAAGATTTACCGTTTGGTGTTCAGAGAAGGGTCTTAACCCTCTTGCAATACCTTTGAATTCTTTACTAGAGTATCTTCTGCATCTTTCCCATGCAGGCCTCAAAACGAATTCGGTAAGAGTCCATATGAGTGCTATTGCAGCGTCCCTCAAGCCTCTCAATGGACAGCCTGTTTTCCTCTCATCCTCTTATAGCAAGATTCATGAGAGGCCTTCTTTTAACTAAACCTCCCATTAGACCACCTCCAGTGGCATGGGACTTAAATCTGGTTCTTGGCCAGCTTATGAAGCCACCCTTTGAACCTTTAGCCATCACCTCCTTGAAATTTCTTTCTTGGAAGGTTATCTTTCTCAGTGCAGTCACCTCAGCACGTCGCATCAGTGAGTTGCAAGCCTTGGTGGCTAATCCTCCTTATACAAGGTTCCATCATGATAAGGTAGGACCAATCCACACTTTATGCCCAAAGTGGTCCCGCCTTTTCATCTGAACCAGGAGGTATACTTACCTGTCTTTTTTCCAGGACCTCATGCATCGAGTGCAGAGAAGAATCTTCATACTTTGGATTGTAAAAGAGCTCTCGCCTTTTACTTACAAAGAACACAGCAACATATAAAGTCTTCTCAACTCTTTGTTGCTTTTGATCCTTCCCATTTAGGACTTCCAGTTTCTAAGAGAACACTGTCCAACTGGATTGCTCAGTGTATTTCTTTCGCCTACCAGAGTAGGAACCTTTCTCTGGAAGGCCATGTCACAGCTCACAATGTGAGAGCCATGGCAGCCTCAATGGCTCACCTAAACTCTGTGTCCATCGACCAAATCTGTCGAGCGGCCACCTGGGCCTCGGTTCATACCTTCACAGCCCATTACTGTTTTGGACAAGGACTCCCGCCGGGATGCCTCGTTTGGTCAGGCTGTTCTCAAACACCTGTTCCATTCCTAATCAACTCCTACCCACCTTCCCTGGTTGGATGCCAGAGATCCATGGGGGGAGGTGGAGCCCTTTTCAAGGACACACACCTCTGGGGTCTCTCCCTGGCATCTGCAGCTAGGGAGTCCCCATATGTGAAGACTCATTCCTGCTTGTTCCTGGAGATAGCACAGTTACTTACCTGTAACAGGTGATCTCTGGGAACAGCAGGAACAAGTCTTCACAACCCACCCACCTCCACTAGGAGTTGTATCTCTCTATCTATCTTTCCTTCCCTCTCTCTCTCTCTCTCTTTGTCTCAGCTTTAAAACTCGAACTGGAGAGAGGCGGTTGGGAAAGGTGGGAAGGCAGCACGCAGGCGCTGTGGGATGCTCCCAAAAGCTTTCTTATTGGACGCTGGGGAGCGTTCCCGCGCAGGCTCCATTGGTACCGACGATACCCATATGTGAAGACTTATTCCTGCTGTTCCCAGAGATCACCTGTTACAGGTAAGTAACTGTGCTTTCTTGGAGTTTAGCTTGTATGTGTTCTCAAAACTGTGTGTGGGGGTGTTTTCACTTTGCTTTGCTCAGTTAATTGTCAAAGATGGTTCCTGAGAATTTCAGCTGTGCAGTATATGAGACACTGCAACTTTAAGTACACAAAATATTAAAAATAGATCCTGGCTTAGAGCATATACATTTTTTCAAAGCTTTATGTCATTCAGTCAATTAAGGGCAAAGGTTAGCCCTTCAAATTCATCCTTCCATGCACACTTTGTTTTTCTTACATCTTTTAAACAGAAATGATCCCTGTTAATCTGTGTAGAACTGTGTGCCAGTTCACAATGACATCTAACAAATGAAAGGGATTTTGCTTTACTGTATATTTGCTTTGGACACGCACTATATTCAGGGCTGGGTGCAAAGATATGAGGTACCCTAGGTGAACCTCGTTCCCAGCGGCCCTACTACTCCAGCCCCTTCTTCCGTTGCTGTTGCTGCTACCCCTCTCCAGGACATGCAGCGGTGACAATGCCTTTAAAAGGGCATCACAGTGCCAGAGTTACCTTCACTCTAGTACTGCAGTGCACTCATGCTTCTGCCCCCCCCCTCCTCTTCCATTTCCTGTCTGCATGGGGGCGAAAACGACAGCAGCCACTTTCACACCCATGCAAAAGGAAGTAGAATTGGAGGGGTGCGGAAGCATGAATGGCATAGCAGCACCAAAGGTGAAGGTAACAAAGATGCTGTGGTGGTGGTGTTTTGAAAGTATTTTGTGCCCTCGGACCATTGGCGCTCTAGGCGACTGCCTAGTTTGCCTGATGGTAGCGCCGGCCCTGGCTATATTCATCAACTTAAAAAGATGTGAGCAGAACTGGCCACAGCGAATGTAGCTTTTCTATCTTGCTAGACCAGTCCAGACAAGTGGGTTATGCTCTCTTGTCAGCAGGTGGAGGCAGACTTGAGCAACTTTCCAGAGATATCATCACTTGGTATAACTCCTCCCCCCACCTTTATTCTCTTGTTTATCACCAATTCCCCTTAGTTTTACCCTGGTCTCCTGTTTGAGGCTGCTGCTTTACTGAGCAGGGACTGTCTCTTCTGTGTATACGTACAGCACTGCCTTGTAACGCTATAAAAATGTTTACTAGTAATAGTATATCTTCTGATGCAGCACTAAGAGAATTCAGTGTGTGCAGAAACCAGTAGGCCTGATGTGGGCTCGGAGCTCGGGTATGCCCCTATCTCCTTGAACCGATAGCATGTCCTTTGTCTGCCCTGCTATCCATGGGTTCCTAGCTTTCAGTGGGCTGGGGAGCGGGGTGTTGGGAAGTTGAGTCCAGTCCTCTTTCCCTCCTGATGTCCTCTTGCTGCTTGCTTGGATTTGTCCTATATTTTCTAAATTCTTTTCCCCACCATCGATTCCAATTGGACAGTAGTTGGCTCTGGCTGCCGCTATCATTCTTTGTGGCCTTGGGCAAGTCACTTAACCCTCCATTGTCTCAGAAGAATCCAAGTTATCAATGTCTGTGCTTAATATACATTGCGAATTGAAATTACAATGTAAACTACTTTGACTGAAATGATAAAGTAGTATAAAAAAACCTATTGAATAAATACATACATTTAATGGGAGGGAGGAAACAACATTTAGAGTTAGGCCTCTCCAGCTGGCGGATTGTTTGGGTAGGACCTATTAAGGTTTCCCTGGCAAGCCTGACAGGTGGTGGTATTCCCTCTTCAGGTTTTCCTTTTCACTTCTGCCTTGCAAAGTTTTTTTGGGGGGGTGCTTTTTTCCACATTTTTGTTTTCCTTTGCTCAGATTCAACCTTGCTGCAGCCTCGCTGTTTTTATGATGACTCCTTTTTTTTTTTTTTTTACAGTCTTATTTCATGTGCCATGTAGGGTTGCCAACCGGCCGGTTTTTATGTGGCCAGGCCGGCTGCTGGCAGAGATCGAAGACCAATCCTTGAAAAGCTGGGTTTTTTTTCCTCTAGCCATGAGACCGGAAGCAGCCAGAGCAGAAAACTGGCTTTTCATCTGGGGTCCTTGTGCCCACCAGCGCAGCTTCACCTTCTTCTCTGCTGTTAGTCCCTTCCTGCCACCTCTTTCCCCTTGCAGCTGCAGCTCCTGCTTATTACAGAGCGGTGGCTGCAATAACACTAATTTAAAAGCAAAACAAAACCGGTGCGGAGCCCTCTGGCCCTATGGAACCCCTGCTGCAGTGTCCCACCCCCTGTAGTGTCACCTCCTTCTGAACACAGGATGCTTCAGCAGGGGTTCCATAGGGCAGAGGGCTCTGCACCGGTTTCATTTTGTTTTTAAATTAGCATTATTGCAGCCACCGCTTAGTAAGAAGCAGGAGCCACAGCTGCAAGGGGAAAGAGGTGGCAGGAAGGAACTGACACAGGAGGAAGGTGGAGGCAGGAAGGCAGCTGAAAGAGGGGAAGGAGGTAGCTGGAAGGGAGCTGACATGGGGGAAGGTGGGGGCTGGAAGGGTGCTGACACTTGGGGATGGGACTGGTAGGTGACTGGATAATGGGGAGGAGGCTGGAAGGGAGGGGGCACTAGGACTGGAAGGGAGCATTCAAGTGGGAATGGCACTGGGAGTGGATGTGAGCTGATACCTGGGATGTTATTTGGACTAGAAGGGGCTGGACAGTGGGAAAGGAGGGGGACTGGAAGGGAATGGACACCCCTGGCAGTTCTGGGAACACAAGGGGGTTGACATTGGAAGGTAATGGGAGGGGAGGACTAGAAAGGGGGCTGATACTGGGGAGGGTTACTGGGACTGGAAATAGACTGATGGAAGGAAGTAAAGAAAACAAAAGAAGAGACAATAAATGGCAGATGGACTATAGACCATAGAAAGAGAGCTAAGAGAAGACAGGAAACTGAAGCCTCAGATCAGGATCAGCATGATCAGAGAATAAAATGGTCAGACAAACAGAGAAAAAATAATTTTATTTTCAATTTAATGACTGGACTTTGTGCTACCTTTATATTTTACACAGTATAGGAAACTGCATCTCTTATCTGATGTTGCACTGCATGTGGAGTCTGGTTTCTTGTGGTTTCAATTTAATTTTTGTCTATATATTTCTCTCCATTTTTGCTCATTTATTGATGAAGGCCTGTCTATTGTGTGTGTATTGCTGGGTATTCTGTTAGTATGGAATTTCTGTTTAAGAATATGTAGCAATCTTGCTTGTTCAGTTTGCACATTGCCCTCTCTGTAATTATTTTTTGGAGACATAGGGTAGGGGTGGGGGCAGGACAGGGGGTGCCCTGGGGGAAGGGCCAAGGCAGGGCAGTGGTGGGCATGGGTGGAGCATGACTAGCTACAGATGGCAGGTTTTTCTTTTTCAAAAGTTGGCAACCCTAGTGCCATGTAGAGCCTCGCTGTGGCCTTGCAATTTCTCATGGCTCTTTTTTAGCAGTACTTTTCTTCTTGCCATGTTAAGCATGGCTGTAATGCTGGAAATCCGGCTCTATGCCTCTCTTGGCTCCCATTTAGTTAGCTGCTCTGCTGAGTCTTTTTGCCCCATGTATGATGATGACCTGACGGGCACCCCTTTTTTTGGTACTTTCCAAACCCCCAAGAGACCCTGTGTAAACTGACCTAGGAAGAGGCTGCCATCCATGAAGGCTATTATCTACTTCAAGAGCATCATGACCGTCAAATGATGAGACTGCAGTCACCCCACTAACTGCTCCTTGATCTCCAGAGGGAGAGGAAGACTCTGGTTAAACAGCTGAGAGCAGGAGGACCACTGAGATAGGATATCTCTATTGATAGGGCCCTGGTCCAAGGAACCCGCTCCAGTGTTGATGCCATATACCCTGGAGGTTGGAGGTAGTCCCAGGCCCACGGAACACTGTGAATTCTGGTAAGTGGGAGCTAAGTCTGCACATGTTTAATCTCATAGTGCAGAATTGAAACTTTCAAGTTTTCGACTTGATGGCCACTCAAGAGAATGTCAAAGTAGAGAATTTTTTCAGTTACAGAAGAGATCTGCAAATGGCAAGCTTCGATGCCCAGCCTTCAGGAATGGCCCCAGGAGGGGTTCCTTTATGTTCTCCTCCATACAGAATTCAGTGTGCTTCTGTGCATCTTCCCTTCTGTGTGGCACTGGACTGGTCGCATAGCCCATGATACGTAGATCTCTTGAACCTATTGGTAAGGTCTCTTCTCTTGTTGCCTCAGTAGAGGGTTCTCTTGTGACAAGGGCACCTGATGGAGAATCCAATTCCCTTCTCACAGCATGGCCCTTGAGAGGCATAGGTTCTCCAGGAAAGGCTACTCTGTAGTGGTAGTGGACACCCTGCTTAAGAAGCCTATGAAGGAGCCTGAAGAGTTTCAGAGAGCCTGATATTCCTCTTTGCGCCCTGGAGACCAGGAAGGCGGACACAGTGACAGTGTCAGTGCCTTGTCCTTTTTCAATCTAGTTTGGATCAAGGGTTGTCCTGAACTCAGGTAGCAGCCCTGGTGTGTTACCAGGGGCACATTTGAAGGAAGATGTTAGGGTGTGCTGCTAATGCCTTCTGCTTCCTCAAGCATAAAGTGGATCTGTCCAACAGTGTGCCCAATTGTTCCTCAATGGAATCTCTAGCATTGAAGGAGCTGAGAGCATCCTCATTGAGCCTATTCACCAGACCTCTCTTAAGGATTTGACCCTCAAAGTAGATTTCCTAGTGGCTTTTGTGTCTGCAATTTTGGTGTCAGAACTGCAGACCTTGTCCTGCAGGGAACCATTTTTTGGTCATCTTGACAGCCTCTGTACCCTTGCAAACACTGCCATCCTTTCTCCTGAGGGTGCTATCTCCCCTTCATCTCAGACTGTTCTGTCCTCCTTTACAGAGAAGGACCTTCAGATGGACTTCTCTGCATCTCATGGGTGTGAGGAGGTGCTGATCAGGTACTTGGAAATTACTAATGCTTTCCATCAATTGGTCAGTCAGTGTTCTCTTCAGCAGTCAAAGGAAAGGTTAAACAGCATCCAATTCCTTGATTGCCCAATGGATCAAGGAGGCCATTGGTTCAGCATATCTTTTAGCTGGAAAGTGTGTGCCAGAGGAAGTCTGAGCTCGCTTCACGAGGGCACAAGCAGCTTCATGGGCGGAGTCCATTGTGGTGTCTCCGGAGGACATCAGTAATGGTTACTTGGTCATTTGATATAGTAACATAACATAGTATATGACAGCAGATAAAGACCAGCATGGTCCATCTAGTCTGCCCAGCAAGGTGGCAAGAGTAGGTGTGCCTGCTGCTCCATGCAGGTCACCCCACCCATGCCTTCGTTTAGGGGTGTACCCACTGCTCCATGCAGGTCACTCCTATTTGTTGAGGTATAAGAGAGAAGTTTATTTTGATTTTATCCTATTGCTATAAAGGGATCCACTGTGCCTATCCAATACCATTTTGAATTCTGTCACTGTATTTGCCCCCACCATTTTGTGAAGTATTACAAGTTGCATGTGGGAGCCGGAGCAGAAGGTGCTTTTGGCAGGAAGGTTCTGTCCAGAGCATTATTGTCTACCCATCCTGGGTTCTGACTGCTTGGGTACACCGCACTTGTCTGAACTGGACATTGGGTTTACTAGTCCCAAGTCCTTTAAGCGAGTTGTTATAACTCTGTATTCAGTGGAGTTGGGCACTGCCAAAAGGATGAGGAATACCAGCCATATGATCCTTACATAATCATGGCTTAGTAGTATAGTCTTAGCATTAATGTGAGATCTAAAGCTGTACTGAAATAGGGGCAGGGAATTTGATACATAATAACCGGGTCAACTGTATTACAGCTTTTTCAGTGATCTTCCCTACAAATGGAAGGTTTGAGATTGGGTGCTAATTACTCAATTCCTTTGGATCCAGGTTGGGTTTCTTAAAGTTTGGCCTTAATTTAGCTCTTAAAGAAGTTTGATATGGAACCCACAATTGGTGATTCATGTACCATGGGTTGGAGGTTATCACATAGTCTTGATTTGGCTGTCTTGGTTATCTTGGAGAGGCATGTAGCCACTTGGCATTTTGTGGGTTGAAGCAAGAACGGGTATCTTTCTCTGAGAAAGGATGAAAAGTAATGAAAATTTGGGAAGAGAAAGCCTGGTGTATTGGTGGTAGACTTTAGTGACCTTATTCAGTTGTATCCAGTGTGTGCAATCCTATCAGTGAAAATGTTTGCAGGCTTATTACATAGAAATATGACTACAGATAGACTGTATGGCCTATCCAGTCTGCCCTTCCATACCAAGTACGAAGCTTTACAGTTCCTTTTTTTCATTTAGAGATATTTTGTGTTGGTTCCATGCTTTCTTGAATTCAGATACAGTCTTTGTCTCTACTATTCCATGCATTTACTACTCTTTACGTAAAGAAATATTTCCACAAATTACTACCGAGTCTGTCTCCTTTCACCGTCATCCTATGCCTCCTCAATGCAGAACTTTCTTTCAATTGAGACTCTCCTGTGCATTTATGCCATGGAGTTATTTAAATCTTTATCTTTATCGCCACTTGATATACCGCTCACGTCAGGACATTAAATGCCTCTATTATATCTCCCCACTCCTGTCTTTCTTCCAAAGTGTGCTTCGTGTGCCAGGAGTGGTAGGTTGGGTTTTAGACTATTTGCCTATACTTTCTGAAATAATCCTCTGGGAGAATTTTTTATTTCATCAGTCTTTTTTAAGAAGGAACAAAAGTTGTCATGTCTCCAGAGGACAGATTGAATAACCTCATAAGTGATTTTCATATGCACTTAAGTGCTCAAAGCGACTGAATAAAACTGAAAGAAGAAGAAACAGGGCCAGAAACTAAAACAAGCTGGAAAGAAACTAGAACTGAAGTGGGAGAAATCTGTACTGCAGTCTGATGAAATAATCTGCAGTTGATGCCATGCATTCTACTACAAAACTACTGCTGTGGCAAAGAAAGTTTAAAGTACGCCAATCAGGTGTAAACTATCTATGAAGTCTTGTGAAGGCCTTTGGATTTACCTTGCTGAAATTCTCCAGAAACCGATCAGTGGCCTCAACAAAATATAACAAAATATATGCCAATAGCATGTTGATGATCCTTTCTTTAAATTAAAAAAAAATGAAAAGGCATGATTTTGGCTACCTTTAAACTGGGCCAGAAGTAAAACAATTTATTTCTCATTTTTACACTTTTTCAGAATGCAGGTTTGTGCCCTTTAATATTAAGGCCACAGGGCAGAATCTGCCACAGTATACTATGGAATAAGTTGCTACAGTTTCTAAAATATTGGCAGAAAGTCCGAGAAGCACTAAAGCGGACTGTTTACTATACTTTAAGTACATAAGTCTCTTGTTTTGCTTGAGAAGATAATACAGTTGAACTAGTTGTGCAGAATGCTGGCAAATGAAAGTTTGTATGCCATGGGGAACTTTGTTTCCTATTTAAGTTACACTTCTTGGTTAAACTACAAAGAAGTCAGTGTGAGAAATTCTTGTTCATTTTTGTTACAGTAGATTAGCTGTGGGTATAATACTTATCTCCTGAATAATCAGCCTCTACTCTGTGACAGTAACCTTTAGTTGTAAAACACACTAAGTTTCTTCCCTAAATGGTCAAGAACCATAGCGCTCTCTGTCAAAGAAGGATGCCAAGTAAACCAGCTTATTTCTGCACACGGGAGTATTGAAGATGGGTGAGGTCTGTTTTATTTTTTTGAGATAATAGGGTAAAAAATGATTTTATGGGCTCTAGTGACTCAAGAAGGAGGTTGTGATGAACATAAACTGAAAAGAAAGCATATGTAGATCTTTGGATACACTGTCATTTTTTTAAATTACACTTTTACATAGCTGCATAGTTGGTTAAGGAACAAGAAGAGCAGAGATTCATCAAGTACAAGCCGCCTCTTCCTCGATATCTAACAGACTTTTTAAAAAAGAGGAATAAAAACCATAGTCAAAGGGGACATTGCGCTATATTCTCTCTATGATTTTAAAATCCTTAACTTTGTATTACTGCATTTCCTTTTTGTTTTTCCTTTTCTTCAAAAGTGCCATTTCATTAAGCATGTAGTGTATGGGATTTTATGCTCGTGTGAGTTGCTTTATGTTGGCAAGACCATCAGGCAGTTTCGGAAACGGATGATAGAGCATAAGAGTAGGTTAAATTACAAGGTGCAGGAAGCCCCATTGGTGCAACATTGTTTGGCTTTAGGGCATGTCTTTACTGATTTAAGATGCTTTTGTATAGATGAAGTAACAGTGGGGAGGGCGGGAAAATTGAGGGAACAGTCTTTGTTTTTATGTGAGCAACGGTGGATTTTCTGTTTACAGACGGTAATCCCAGAGGGTTTAAATATGCAAATTGACTGGGGAGTTTGCATTTAATTTAATTTTTTTGGGGAGGAGTTTTCTCGTTGGTGAATTCCCTGACATCATTTAGTGAGAGTATTTGATTAGCAGTTCTTCTCGAGAGCCCGCATGTGCGGCGTTCTGAGAATGAATCGGCCATGTTGAGGAGAGTTCGAGTTGTGAACTGTTATGCGGCATGATGTCTGTTTAGGGTGAGTGTAACTTTAGGTTATGCTAGATATTGTTATGTGAGTATTGTAGATGGCAATTCAGTTTTTAATGTTTTGTTTTTGTTTTATGTTTCTTTGTTAGCTGGCAATATTCCCCTGACGAAGCTTTTTTGTGAAATGCTTGGAGGGTGCCAGATTGAGGCGTTGGGGTTTTCCACAGATCGCATCATCAAGAGTTGTTTTTTTTTATAGAAGCTAAGTTGCATTGATGCATTCTGTTTTGTTGATTTTCATATATTGCTTTGCCATGAGGGATGGTCCATAGATTTTCTAAAAGCCTTTTGGATGCCCGCCAGTTCTGAGACCTCCCTTATATGTTAGATTATACAAAGAAGCGGTGGTGAATGAAGAGAGATTTTTCTATTGTTCTATAGCACATAACAATCTCTGTTTTCTGTGGAGTGTGTGTGTAGTTTTTGATGAAGTTTTCCCACTCCGAAATTTGACCTATATAGTATTAGTTCATTAAGGGGGTCATTTTAGAAGCTGTATTCATGATTTGCATGTCTAAAAAAAACACCCATCCACATGTCCCTGTCACATTCCTGTCCCAAGAGCCATTTTAGAAAGGGTCCAAATTTACATGTGCAATCATGTCTACATTGCATGGGACTGTTCCAGGGAGGACTGTGAAAGATCCACGTATGCATCCAAATTTAGAATGACGCCACAGATTCATGACTGCCATAGTGGACACATCTGTGTTGCAGGTATCTCAGACATATGTATTTTGTTATGTATGTTGTTAAGTGCCTTCAAGTCGGTGTCGACTCATAGCGACCCTCTGGATAGTTGTCCTAAACTGTGTTCGGTCTTCAGTCAGGCAGCTTATTGTTGACAGAGTGGCACCTATAGCTGCTGTTATTGTATCGATCCATCTCATTGCTGGCCTTTCTCTTATGGGTTGACCTTCTACCTTGCCAAGCATGATGTCTTTCTTTAATGATCTCTCTCTCTTTGCATGATGTTTCCAAAGTATGAAAGTCAAAATCTTGTCATCTGAGCTTCTAAAGAAAGCTTAGGTTTGATCTCCTCTAGTACTGACTGGTTTGTTCTTCGAGCAGTCCATGATACACACAGTATTTGTCGCTAGCATCATAATTCAAAGGCTTTGTTTTTCTTCCTGTATCTTTTTCACTGTCCAACTTTAGCATCCATATGACATTATTGAAAATACCATGGCTTGAAGAAGTTGAATCTTTGTATGAACAGAGACATTGGTAATTCTGACAACTTTCTTCCCCAGGCTTAACGCCAATAGAGGGGAGGCAGCGCTGCACATGTTAGACTGCAAACGTGCCCTGGCCTTCTACCTTGAGCAGACGAAAGCACACCATAAATCCACCCAGTTGTTTGTCTCTTTTGACCCTAGCAAGCGCACTTTGTAATTTTTGCTAGCAGACTGCATCTCTTTCATCATCTTGTGAACCATGACATGGCCATCAGTGTCAGAGCCATGGCTGCATCAGTGGCCAACTTGCGCTTGGTCTCCATGGAGGGGTTCTGCAAGACTGCACCATGGTCTTCGGTCCACATCTTCACAGTTCATTACTGTCTGGATGGGGATTCCCGACACAACAGCAACTTTGGCCAAGCCGTGCTCTGGCATCTCTTTGAGGATTAGGTTCCAACTCCTTCCCACCAGCCCTTCTGTCCATCCAGGCTACCAAAACGTTTCTTCAGTAATGCTGTATGCTGAAGATACAGAATCAGTTGAGTCCCTTAGAGGGACTAACCCATACTGTTGTTTCTCCAGTTTTGTTGCCTTTGTTGGGCTTTGGCCTCCTCTGTTTTTGGTAGCCTGTAGCTTGGGAGTCCCATACGTAAGGACTTATTTCCTGCTTGTCCATGGAGAAAGCATAGTTACTCACCTGTGGACAGTAGGAATACGTCCTCACAACTCTCCCACCTCCCTGAGGAGTTGGGTTTTTTTTGGCTACTGATTTGATAGAGAAGATCGCGCTGTGGCAGGTGGGGTAGGCAGGTGTGCATGCACAGTGGAGTCTCCCAAACGTTTCTAGTGGGAAGCTGGGAAGCATTGCCACTCGAGGCTCTGTTGGTGCCCCCCATACATGCCCCCCATACGTGAGGACTTATTCCTGCTGTCCACAGAAAATACAGGTGAGTAACTATGTTTTCCTTTCTCCATTTGTTTTTTGGTCTCTTGTCCATTGTAAACTAGAGTGATGGCATTCACTGATTTCCTATGTTTTTCTTGGCCTTTCTTTTAGTTTTTTTTGTGAATTTCCATTGTTTCTGTACAAATGTGTTACTTGGCTTTATTTTGATTAAATTCATAAATAAATAAATAAATAAAGATTTGGAAGGCTAACGGTGGTGGAGCAGGAAATATCTCTTCTTGGAGTAATGATTGTAAGTCTCAGTTTTTCCCACTCTGGATTATATGATCCCCTTGAAGTAACATACAATCCAGAGCTGAAAAACTGTCTCCCTATCCATTTCCAAATCCAGTTAGAACTTCTACTGACCTATAAGTGCATTTATTCCGCAGCTCCTCACTACCTTTTCTCTTACATCTCTGTACACCCTTCCTCAGGAACTCCGCTTTTCTGGCAGATCCCTTTCATCTGTGTCCTCCTCGCCACTGCCAACTCCAGACTTCTTTCATTCCATCTTGATGCTCCATATGCCTAGAACAAACTATCCGAGTCAGTACGTCAGCTTCACCTCTGGGCCTATTCAAATCCAGGCTAAAACTGACCTTTTCAAGGCTGCTTTTGCATAACTGCCCCGTTATTCTGCTTACCACCTATGTGTATCTTTATTATTCCCCTAGATCTGCCTTAGTACCTAGTTGTTGTGTTACCTGTCTTGATTAGACTGTAAGCTCTAAAGAGCAGGGGCTTTCTTTTACATGTATGTGTACAGTGTTGCATATGCCTTGTAGTACTATACAAATAAGTAATAGTTCATCTAGTTGGCTTAGCGAAGTGGCTAGAGTTGTACTCGTCAGTCTGTGCAGGTTACCCCCCCCCAATGCCTTTAGGGTTGTACCTGCTGCTCTGTGCAGGTTACTCCTTTCTAGCTTGTAAAGAGTAAAAGTTATTTAAGTTAAGTTTGTTTTGATACCATTCTCTTGCTAAAAAGGGATCCTCTGTGTTTGTTCCATATCTTTTTGAATTCTGTCACTGTTTTGCCCACCACCGCCATTGGAAGGGCATTCTAGGCACCCACCACTCTTTCTGTGAAAAAGTATTTCCTGACGTTGCTTTTGAGGTTGCCTTCTTGTAACTTCATTTAATCTCTAGTTCTACAACTTCCCCTTCTTTGAAAAAGTTTTGTTTGTTCATTAAGACCCTTGAAGTATTGAAATGTTTTTATCATATCTCCTCATCCCTTCTCTCCTCCAGGGTATATCAAGTTAGGCCTTCAAGTCTCTTCTCATACGTCCCCTAGCACAGGCCTCATATCATTTTGTTTGCCTTTCTTTCAACGGTTTTGAGTTTTTTTTAATATCCTTTGCGAGGTACGGTCTCTAAAACTCGAGCTAAGGCCTCGCCAACAACTTGTACAGTAGTATTAATACTTTCCTTCAGTTGGGTATGCCTCTCTATATGGAGCCTAGCATCCTTCTGGCTTTGGCCACTGCATTGTCACATTGTTTCGCCACCTTCAGATCCTCATACACTACACCTCGGGGCTACTCTCCTGCTCCGTGCACACCAACCTTTCTTCCCCTATTGCATACAACTCATTTGGATTTCTGTATCCTAAGTGCATCACTCCATCCTTCTTCACATTAATTTTAACTGCCAAGCATTAGAACGTTCTAATTTTTGTAAATCTTTTAGCGTAACTTCCTTTTGGGTGCGGGATGCAGCAGCAGAGGTTCAGTAGCGCATGCCGGAAGGCTCCACAGTGGCTGAACCCCTGTTTTGTTTGTTTTTAATTATTATTGTTGCAACTGTGGCCCCGTATAATGCAGGAGCCGTGGCTGGATCAGAGAGAGCGAGGGGTGTGGTTTTTGTTTGTTTTTTAAATTTATTTCTATCACAACCACAGCTGCTGAATGTGGAGATAGGGAAAAGGGTGATATGATGGATGGGGAGTAG
This sequence comes from Ichthyophis bannanicus, assembly GCA_033557465.1. NCBI lineage: Eukaryota > Metazoa > Chordata > Amphibia > Gymnophiona > Ichthyophiidae > Ichthyophis > Ichthyophis bannanicus. The sequence continues at coordinate 665,204,223 of CM066035.1, forward strand.
AGAAGAGCTATGGGGAGATGCTGGATCATGGAGAGGTAGAGGAAGACAGAGGGGTGTGTTGGACACAGGGAGGGGGAAGGAGAAATAAGGAGACAGTGGGGTATATACTGGATTAGAGAGGAAGAAACAAAGTGGGTAGTGGCAAATGGTAAGTTGGGAAAAGGGGGAAGCATGTTAGAAAGGTCTGATGCTTGGGGGATGACACAGGTAGGGTTGCCAACAGACTGGTTTTAGGCCGGCCTGGCCAGTTTTAGGGACTGGAGGCTGGCGGCTGGCAGGACTGTAAAATCAGCCAATGAAAGGCCAAATTTCTGCCGGCCACTGGCCTTGGCTCTGGCTCCCCCACCACACTGCCCTTACCCCGCTGCTGCTTTTTCCTATCCTGTTGGCATTGGCATCGGCGCCAGAAGATCTCCAATTAAAAAACAAAACAAAACAAAGGTCTTGCGACTCTGTGCTTGAAAGGATGGTCTGGTCCTTCCCTTCTCAGACATATGCTTACATCAGAGAGGGTAGGATCAGACCATTCATCCAAACGCGGAGTCACAAAGATCCGCTGTTTGTTTTTTTCAATTGCAGGTCCGCTGCTGCGACAATAGAACAGGAAAAGTAGTGATGGAGCAAGGGCAGACAGCATGAGAGGGGGAGCCAGCTGGACCTGGACATGAAGTGCCATGAGAAGATGCTGGACATGGGGCTATAGGGGCAGAAGGGGGTGCTGGGCATTGGGGGTTGGGGCAGAAGGGGTATGTGGAGCATAGGGGAAGATGCTGGGCATCAGTGGGATGGGGCAGTAAGGGTATACTGGACATGGAGGTAGAGGTACGCAAGAGGAGATGCTGGACATGGGGGGAGGAAGAAGGGACAAAGTGGGAAGATGTTGGACATTGGGGATGGGGACCCAGAGAGAAGATGGTGGAGATGGAGGAAGGGGAAGCGTGACGGGGAGAGGGTTTGATACTGGACATAGGGAGAAGGAGGAGAGTTAGTGAAAGACTAGGAAATAAGAAGCTGGGGAAGGAAAGAGTTGGGAAATGGGAGGGTTGAGGTGAAGGAAAGAGATGGAAAGCTATAGCTTAGATAAAGTAAAAAGGGTGAAATTGAGGAGTGGTTGGTAAGCAGGAGTGAAATCTGGATAGAGAAGCAGAAAAATAAAGGGAAGAAAACTGAAAAGAAGAGATCAGTGTTAAAAACTGATATAAAGGAGGACGTTAAGACAGGAGAAGAAAGAAGAAATGGCAAATGGAGAGGAGACCATGAAAAGAGGTAAGAGAAGACAGAGAAAATTAAAAAACAGAGACTGGGACCAACATCATTAGAAAAATAAAATGACCTGACAACAAAGGTAGAAAAGAGAATTTTATTTTCTATTTTGTAACGTGTTGGTATTTGGAAAGTACATCTGCCAGGAGTCAGGACTGGTGTCGGTCATGGCTGGGGCTTACCTCAAGGCAAAAGTTTGAGAAGGGACCCTAAAGCCCATTAGTAAGCTGTGCCTCTTTTAGTCTCAGACAGATCTAAGGCCCTCTCTGACTTGGGGGCCCAGGGCAATTGGCCTGGTTGTTTCCGTCTTAATGCCAATCCTGATATCTGCTGTTTTTTGTTTTGTACAGTATAGGGGGAAATGCATTTTTTTCTGTTCTCTGGTGTTGCACTACTTGCAGTGTCTGGCTTTCTAAGGTTTTAGTTTAATTTTTGTCTATATAATTCAATTTACACTTTGTGGTCACTTATTAGCAAAGGTCTGTCTGTAATATGTGTGTGTGAGACCAAGACTGCGTATTCTGTTAGATGCGTCCACACAGATCCCTCCCCCAGCCAGCACATACTGGTACTTTCTACTATATAAACCCCCACTTTTTAACATTAAGATGCATATTTTTAACCATATTTTCATATAATTCATCATTATTCATTCATGGCATCACTATTTAGTACTTTTTTTTAACTTAAAACGCAAAGAAACAGTTTTTATATCGAGTCAAATTGTGGCTTTAAGATGGTTCTAAAGTACCCAAAATATCCCCAGTAAGCGCATCACCACCCCTGGGCACCTCTTCTATGCTCAAAACATGTTAAACTTTAAAATGAATAGCTTTTCATTTCAGGCTGTTTTCGTCCGTGGCCATTCCCCCTTTGTGTAAAACTCTGTAGAAGTTATTTTACACTTAAAATTTTGTAAATAGATGCTTCAAGCTCCCCAGCTCATCTCCAAACCTTCGGGATTATTAACACTTTAAAATTTAACTTTTCTATTCAGGCCGTTTTCGGCCATTTTAATTTATATTCAGGGAGCCTCTTAAGAAGGCCTACTTGAGGCCTGATGCTTCTCAGAAACCTACATGGCCCTCCCCTCTCTCTCCGGACCTTCACATGGTGTCCCATTCTTTTATTTAATATTTATTTATTTATCTAGGCCACCCTGGCCTGAAAATCCAGTTCTGGGATTTCGTTTTTTTTTTTTTAATTTGGGCCCTTCATATGACTCAATTCTTCTCCCATAGACTCTCCCATTCAACACTGAGGCTCCTCCCCCTAGCCCGTCCCTCTATGGCCCAATATACTTTTTATACAATTTATTTCTTTATCTGGGCTCTCATTCCAAGACCCTCCTGCTTTTTTTTATTTTTGATCCTCTTGGCCCCCTCCCCCAGCATTGGGGACCAGCCATGACTCCAAGTAGCTCCTGCATCACCTCCAAGCCTTGACTCATTCAATTTTTCCCCTTTAAAACCACAGCTGCTAGTACTTGGGCTACTCTGGAGCCCTGATTTAAAAAAACAACAAAAAAACCTGGATGGCCTGCTGATCCTTCCTCCTAAGGGAAAAGGACAATCCGGTTGCCTCCAGCAGTGCCAGAAGGTAACTTAAATGTATTTTATTTAAATTCAACTGTTCTTTTTATTTATTTAAATTCAACTATCCTTTCTTTCAGCAGGCTTTTCATTACTTTTCCTTCTGAGGTAAGGCTTCCTGACCTGTAGTGTTCCACTTCTTTTGTTTCCATTTTTGTGTAGAGGAACCACATCAGTCCTTCTCCAATGACACGGAGCCTCCTCTCTCTTAAGGATACTTTAAAGGTCCTGCCAGAACCTCTCTGAGCTCTCTCAGTATTCTGGGATGTATCTCACCCGGTCTCATGGCCTTGTCCATTTTGTTTTACAAGCTGTTCATAAACGCCTCCTTCTGTGAATGGTAGGATATCTACTCCATTCCTATTTGTACCTTTATCCATCATGCATGGTCCTTATCTAGGATTTTCTTTCTTGAACATGTAACAGAAGTATTAATATAGCAGTTATGCCTTTTCCTTGTCACTTTTCACAAACTGGTCCTTGGCAGTTCCCCTTCTGGCCTTCCTCCTTTCCCCAGTATACCTGAAAAAGTCTTGCTGCTTTTGGCCAAAATTTACTGTTTTTGTATTTTGAGCTTTGTTTCTGTTTGTTTTAAACTGCAGAAATTGCTTACACGTTTATGCATAGATTCACTTTATATATCCTGTATATATGTATTTATGTATATCTGTAAATGAACTCCCCCATAGCTAAGAAGTGTTAACTCTGTATGATGTGCTTTTCTGACAATCTATATGTAAACAAAATTTGTACCTGCCTTGATTCGGCAGTTTCACAATAGTAATCCTACCCGCTTCTGATCGCTGGAAGGAGCGGGCTACAAATGCTTGCTAAATAAAATAAATAAATAAATAAATAAAATATGAAGAAATTGTATTCTACATTCATGCCTAACATCACTGAGTGAATTTGTGGTTTGTTAATTTTTATTATTTTCTAGGTATTTGATTTGTATATCTGTCTATACCGATAATGCTTTTTTACATATTTTTATGTGTCTTTAATGTGTTATAACATTTTATTTTAGTGGCATGGATTTGCTTTCCTATCTTGATTTGCATTTTATTGTTTTTTTGTAAACCGTTGATGCTGGCAATTTGCTGAAATATTTTACTTCCACATTTGATTGCCTTGGCTTGGTCTGTCTCCACTCTGTGTGTATGCTGGTGTGACGTGAGGAGTGCAAATTCATTAAGAGGGTCATTTTAGAAGCTCTATAGATGTGCATGTCAGAAAATGCCCATTCAGATATGCCAGTCACACTCATGTCCCCAAGAGTCATTATAGAAAGGCATGGGCTTACACGTGTCTGGCGTTATCACACAAGCTGTGGTGGAGGCTTCCTAGAGAATCTTCAATTTTTTAAGGGATTTAAAAGTGAAATGAGAGAATATCCACTTCAAATTAGTTTATTTTGCTGATATTTTAGAACTTCCTATTAACTACATTGGTCCTGGTGAAAAATGGAGTCTTCATAGCATGCAATAATTTCTCAATGACAACAAAAATGATGCAACATAGTGAATGACAGCGGCTATTTATTTATTCAACTTGATACCTTCACAAGTTCACTCAAAGTGTATTACAACAAAACCTATTGACATAAAATATAATACCATTATACAATAAGAAAAGATCAAACTGGAGAAACTCAAAAAAAATAAGAAAAGTATACCAAAAGACTTTAGCTCCATCCAGTCCTCCCAATCTAGTTTCCTTATCACTGTGTTTTTTTTTTTTTTACTTCCTTGGTTAGATGAACATATATGCAGGGCCAGTGCAACAATATGAGGTGCCCTGGGCAAACCTCATCCCTTGCACTCCCCGCTTCTGCCTCTATGCAAAAAAATAGTTGGCACAGGGTATCTGAGGGTGCGAAAGTGCCTGCAGCGCTGGAGGTTTATGTAAGCGCTGCAGGGCTGTTAAAAGCCATTGCTGCTGCTGCTGTGGGTCCCAGAGAGGGGCGGCAGCAAGCTGCCCTTGAACTGTTGGTACAATTGGTGACCGCCTAGTTTGCTTATTGGTCGTGCCGGCCCTGCATATAGATTATCATGCTTAAGCCTATACCAGCATCCCCCCTTCTCCTATGTTTTCTATTCCACATCTCACTGCATTTTCTACTCCTATCTTCCATATCTGTCCCATGCATGTCCAGCTTCTGTTACTATGCTGGCCTGAGCCACTTCCACTGGTAAGCTATTTCAGGCATTGTCCTTTCTTTATAATTTTTACTAAACCAGTGCTTAATCCAATTCCCAGGCCCTCTCCATGCCTTATTTCCCAGTCTGGCAATACATTAATAGTACATGAGTTACAGCACATAAGCATTTATGATCGCAAGTGAACAATTTTTTGTTATCGCTGGAAGCCACATTGAGGCTTTTCGAGAGAAAATTGAAATTCAGAGCCTCCCACGTTAGCATGCTTAAATGCTTTCTGCTCCTTGCTCAGGGCTCCAGAGATGAGCAGAATTCCAGAGCCTAAGTGCATGATGAGATGATGGTGCTGGAAGAGGGCTTTAGATTTGTCAAGAACGGGGCATCATTTTGAGGAAAGGGGAGCAATTATTTTAAAAGGATGGGCTTCACCTTAACCAGAATGGAACCAGGCTGCTGACACTCATGTATGAAATGGTGATAGAGAACCTTTATACTAGATTTTGGGGGAAAGCCAACAGTTGCTCAGGAGCACATGGTTTGGAGTCAGGTACGTTAAAAAAAAAATATAATGGCAAAACACTGAATTTAGAATATTGTGATTAAAAAAACTTGACAAATGCTGATTTAGCCCAGGTACATTAAAATAAATAACCAATAACAAATAATTCCACGTTATTCCCTTCAACTGCTAGGCAGGTTGTAAATATAAATAAACATATTTTAAATTGTCTGTATGTGAATGCCAGGATTCCAAAAAATAGGATTTGAGAGTTGGAAAGTATTGCATTAACAGGGTAAGCATTTAAGGTGTGCCTAGGCTAATGCACATTTTTACATGTGCCAATTGCGTCTATTTTATAAATCCAAGTGCGTTTGCTTTATTCTATGAAATAGGGATGCAAGTAGTGTGAAATATGTGCCAGATCTAGGCATGATCACTTACCCCAGCCCTATTGCTGCTGTAAATGAATGTACATATCTTACGTGCATATGCCTCTTTTTTTATAAATTACATGCATAAATGTGTGTCTTGCCTATGCTAATGGCCACAATGAAAATATACACCATTGGCCTAACATGCATACTTATAGAGGAGCAACTAGCTAAAATGAACACATACAGGCCCACCAATGCACGTAAATAATTATAAAAATACATGATTTATGCAATTTGAAGCACACATCTTTACACAGCTCCTTATAAAATTACCCCCAAATGACAATGTAGACACAAAAGGCATCTTGGAGGACAACTAGTGGGAAAATGATGATAGGATACAAAATGATAGGGTATTTCAAATTGGTGGAGCTATATGTTAAGTATGGTATAGAGTCCATTTGTGATGGGAAAAGAATAGTCGTGGGAGAATGCTACTGTTCAGCTGGATAGGATGGGAAACAGTGATCTGCTAACAGAAATTAGGAGGACTATCAAATTTGGGACGGTGTTTGCAGTGGAGGATCACATTTCTGTGACAGCAGCAACACTAGCATTAGCTGAGTGGAAGAAAAGCCTGACAATCTACTTCCTGGGAATGGTAGTCACAACAAAACAAATTGCACTATAGTGCTAGGAAATGAGACCCCCCAGGTTGGAAGACACTCAACTGGCTACTGGGGATGAGCTGAAGACTCTTCAGAGTATAGCCAGCATTTATGATGTGGTTGGATCAAAGCACTCGGGACGTCTGACTGCTAAATTAGCTACACATGAAATGAGTCAGAAGCTGCAAAGATGTCTTACATATTGTATGAAGCATGGACCAAGATGGTCAAGAATGAAATGGAAGTGAATGTGTTGGGTTTCAGCGAACTGAAATGGACTGGCATCAGGCACTTTGCATCTGATGATCACATGGTATGCTGTGCTGGAAATGAAAGACAAATAATAAATGATGTTGCATTTATAATTAAGAAGAAACTTGCAAGAGCTGTAATGAAATACAATGCAATTAGTGAACACTTAATTTCTATTTGTCTAAGAGGAATGCCCATCAACACAACTATTGTTCAGGCACAAACCCCAATAATAACTGCAGAAGAGGAAGACATTGAGTTCTGTGAACAAGTACAAGCTAAAATTGACAGAACATGCAGACAGGATAGCCTGATGGTCCTGGGTTACTGGAATGCAAAAGCTGGCAACAAAAAAGTCAAAATAATTGGAAACAGAAATGAAGCTGGAGAAAGACTGACAGAATCTGCAAGACCAATGATCTATTCATCTCAAACACCTTCTTCAGGCAACACAAGCGGCAGCACCACACATGGTCTACACCCAATGGATTGTACAAAAATCAAATTGACTACATATGTGGAAGTCAATGATGGAAAAGTTCAATAATATCAACAAAGACAAAACCTGGAGCTAACTAGTACAGATCACCAGCTATTAGTATGCAAGTTAAAGCTGAAAAAGAGCAAGCCACTCATGAATGCAGCAAAATATGACCTTGAAAATATACCACCGGAATTTAAAGACTGCCTGCAAAATTGATTTGCTGCTTTGGATACAAATGATAGAGCACCAGAAAAGTAATGGGATGACACCAACAAAAGTGGTGAAAGTGAAGTTGAAAAAAGTGAGAAGTCTCTGCAAAAGGTGAAAAGCAAAAACAGCCAGAATGGATGACAGAAGAAACTCTGAAAATTGCCCAGAAACACAGAGAAGCTAAAGACAGAGGACAAAGAGACGCAATCACAGAACTCAAGACAGATTTACAATGTGCAGCAAGGCAAGACAAGGAGAATTACTACAATGACACATGCAAGCAAATAGAACCAGAAACTATTAGAGGAAGAACAAGATCAGCTTTTCTAAAGCTGTGGGAGTTAAAGAGAAAATTCCAGCCTTGAACTGGAATGCTGCAAGATGCTCAAGGATCTATGTTGAATGATGCTGAGAAGATCAAGAAAAGATGGAAAGAATATACAGAACCATTATACCATAAAGATCAAGTGGACCCTCAGCCATTTCAACCTGTACCTTATGATCAGGAACCATTGCTGATGAAAAAAGAAGCTGAAGCAGCATTGAAAGCATTATCAAAGAGCATTCCCATTGAAGTATTACAGCAATCTGATGTGGCTGTTACTATACTTACAATGTTCTGCCAGGAAATTTGGAAGACAACATCATGGCCAATTGACTGGAAAAGATCTGTATTTATACAAATACTGAAGAAAGGTGGCCCCACATGCCAGCAAGATTCTTCTCAAGATCATTCAGCAGAGACTACAATCATACCTGGAACAAAAACTGCCTGACTTTCAAGCAACAGTTTGAATGGGAGAAGTAAAATGGTTTAAAATCAGCAAAGGTGTATGACAAGCTGTATACTTTCCCCTTACCTATTTAATTTATATGGAGAACAAATCATCAGAGAACCAGGACTTTGTGAATTTTGGTGGAAGACTCAACAACAACCTTCACTGTGCTGATACTACAATATTGTCGGAAAATGAAGATGATCTGAAACATGTGCTTTTTGAGATCAAGGAACAAGTTCTTAAAAGGGGCCTGCACTTTAATGTAAAGAAGACAAAAATCCTGACAACTGGCAAAATCAATGAGTTCATTGTTGGAGAAGAAATTGAAATAGTGGACAACTGTAAATTGATCAATAAATAAATGACTAGCAGTCAAGAAATCCAATGACGCATTGCTCTTGGCAGAATGGCTATGAAGGACCTAGACAAGATTTTCAAGAGTAGGGATGTCTCTCTCCATACAAAGATTTAACATGTCCAAGCCATGGTATTTTCAATAACTTCATATGGATGCGAAATTTGGACAGTGAAAAAGATGACAGGAAGAAGATTGATGCCTTTGAATTATGGTGCTGGATACTGTGTATACCATGGACTGCCCGAAGAACAAACCAGTCAGTGCTAGAGAAGATCAAAGATTAAATGACACCATAAAAATAAAGTTAAGCTTTCTTTAGAAGCTCAGATGACAAGACTTGTACTTTCATACTTTAGACACATGTGAAGAGAGAGATCATTAGAGAAAGACATCATGCTTAGCAAAGTTGAAGGTCAGTGCAAAAGAGGAAGGCCAGCAATGAGATTGATCAATACAATAAAAGCAGCTATGGATGCCACTCTCTCAACAATGACTGAACACTGCTTAGAATAACTGCCCAGAGGGTCGCCATGAGTTGAGACAGACTCAAGAGCACTTAACAATAGCAGAAAATGTCATAACACAATAATGGAAGATTACAATTACTCATACATTGTTTAGGTAAAAATCTCATCAGAACATGCAAAGGAGATACGCTTTCAGTATTGTAAATTTTTTTTTTTATGGAATAGCTAGACCTGGAACTAATGTGAGGGGAAACTGCTTTAAATCTAGTCCTTCTGGATCCTAGGACCTGATAAAAATGATAAGAGTGGTGAGACTGCTTGGCAAGAGTGATCACAACACAAAATAATTTGTCATAATTGCTGGAAGGAATACGCAAAATATGACTGCTATAGCATTTAATACTAAACAGGAAAACTATGATAAAATGAGGAAATTAGAAAAAACTGAAAGGAACAATTTCCAGGTTTGAACTTTTTTGCAGGAGGTATGGACATTATTTGAAATACCATTTTGGAAGACCAGATAAAATATATTCCATGAATTAAAAAAGGTTGATTCAAGACCAAATGACTGCTGGTGTGGTTTAATGTTGAGGTAAGGATGGCAGTTGAAGCCAAAAGGGCATCTTTCAAAAAATGAAAAACGGCTGCAAATGGAAAAAATAGGGATGAGCATAAACACTGGTGTGTTGGATATTAAAAAGTAAGAGTAAAAACAAAAGGTATTCCCCTGCAACAAATAAGAATAAAAGAAAAACAGAGTGGGGTAGCAAAATTAACAACATACTTTATTGAATTCAATAAAGTGCGTTGCTGTTAATTTTGCTCTCCCGCTCTTTGTTTTTCTTTTATAAAAAAGTAGTCATAAGGGAGAATATGAAAAGAATCTTGCAATAGATGCAAAAACTATTAATCACAATTTTATTCACATTTAAATCAACAAGCCTGTGAAAAAGTCAGTTGGATGTCTAGATGACCCAGGGGTAAAAATGAGCACTCTGAGAAGACAAGATTATAGTAGAGAAAGTTGATAGTGCATGCCTTAAGCATTACACAAATGTGTATTTCAGTGATGGAGTGTATAAGTGAGTAAATGAAGCAGTTAAGAATGGCAAAAGAATAAGTGAATGGATAGAGAGGTTGAGTAGTGATGGAGGTTAGTGGGTGATGAGGCTGAGTAAGTGAATGACTGTATGAAGGGTATGAGTGATGAGGGACCTCAGTAAGTGAATGTCTGGAGGATTATGAGTGGCTGAGTGAGTGAATGTTGGTGTTATGAGTGGCTGAGTGAATCACTGAGTGGATAAAGTTTGAGTGGTAGATGGACATGGGGATTTATACGTTTTTGGGGTAGTTTGTGAGTGGACGAGGGTTAGTATATGAAGTAATTAGAAGTGATGGGATGAGTTACTTGAGGTTAGTGTCTCGGGAACTGAATGATAGAGTGGATAGTCTATTAGTAATGGGTGGGTCTTGAATAGTGAGTAAAGGCAAGAGATATTAGTGGTAGAGTGAGTGAATTAATTAGTGGCAGGGCTAGTGGGACAGGAACTGAGTGAGTAGATGGGGGCATAAGTGTCATGACTGTTGATTGAAGAGTAGATGGAAATTGGTGGTAGGAGAGGGCCTGAGTAAGCAAGTAGATAGCTTTTGAATGGCAATGAGCTAAGTGATTGCAGGAGAACTTGAATGAACACCGACTGGGAAAACTGACTGACTTATGATTTTTGTATAATGTACTTTGAGTGCAGGGAGTTTATGATCCCCTCCCTCGTTGGTACCGCCTCCTCATGCTGTGCAGGTGAGCTGGAGCACCATCCCTGCTATAAATGCTTTTTACCTGCTCATGTAGTGAGGGCTCAAGGGTATCTCATGCCCTAGGCCAGTGATGGCTAACCTTTTTGAGCCCGAGTGCCCAAACTGCCGCACAAAACCAAAATTTCCTCAAAGTGCCAGCACGTCATTTGCATAAGTGGTCTTATTTGCATAATGTTACCATACACTAACTTTTAGTAAACATGTCTCTTAATGAGTGTATGGATAAAGAAAGACTAAAAGATTTCTACATTACTATAATCCAGTGCCAACCGCCAGGCACATTAGGAACTACTACAAACGCTGCCCATTTAGAACCCATAGCAAACCCGCTGTATCCTGACAGCATTACCAGGACTCACAAAGCACTATACCCTAACTATCAAAAGGCAACACTGCAAATATTAAACCAATACATTTCAGAGAATACTGGGGAAAGAGAACAAGTGGCAACGTCAAATAGGAATTTCCTCTTGTACCAAACAAAGCGCAGATGTTAATGATGCACATTTCCCAGAGCTGACATATTCCAGTTAATAAATTCAAAATAAAGAGATATCTTTCTACCTTTTGTGCATTTTTTTTTCAGTTGCAATTGGTCCAGCCACCTTCTTCTGGTTTCTTCATGTTTTCTGCTAACTCTCCATCGTCTGCTGTCCATTTGTCCTTTCTTCTCTCTTCTAGTTTTTTTTCCATTCTCTCTCTCTCTCTACATCTGCTTTAACATACTAATCTTTCTCCTTTTGCTCTTTCCTCATTCCTATTTCATCCACACAAATTTTACCCCTCCATCCTCAATCCCCAATTACTCTCCCAATACCTGGCCAATTGTAGATTTTTCATCCCTCCTACACAAAATATTTTTCCCCTCTCCATTTTACTCTCCCAGCCCCATCCCATTCTAATCCTCCCCCAACATCAGCTCCCTTCTAGTTCCAGTCTCACCCAGCATCCATTCCCTTCTAGTCCCTGCATCAGCCCATTTCCAGTCCAAGTCCCTTCATCAGCTCATTTTCAATCCTAGCCCCCCCATCAGCCCATTTCTACTCATTTCCTAGCCCCACCATCAGCCCATGTCAAATCATAGCTCCCCTCCACTCAGCCCAATTCCAGTCCAAGCCCCCCCATGAGCCTACTTCCAGTTCTAGCCCCTCCATGAGTCCATTTCAATTCAAGCCCCCACCACAGCCCATTTCCAATCTTAGCTCCCCCCAACAGCCCATTTCCAGTCCTATCCTAGCTGTTCCATCAGCCCATTTTCAGTCCTAGCTCCCTTCCCTCACAGCCCATTTCCATTCCAAGCCCCCTCCCCATCAGCTATTTGCAGTTCAAGCCTCCCCTTCCACTCAGCCCATTTCCAGTCCTAGCAACACCCCAACCCATTACCAGTCCTAGCCCCCCGTCAATCAACTTCCAGTCCTAACCCCCATCACCCCATTTTCAGTTTAAGCCCCCCCCTATAACCCTTTACCAGTCCTAACCCCCCATCAGCCCATTTCCAGTCAGCCCCCCATAGCCCATTGCCAGTCCTAAACCCCCCCATCAGCCCACAGCCCATTACCAGTCCTAACCACATCAGCCCACCTCAAGTCCTAACCCCTCCCCATCAGCCCATTTCCTGTCCTAGCCCCCCCCATAACCCATTATCAGTCCTACACCCCCATCAGCCCACTACCAGTCTTAACCCCCCCATAGCCCATTACCAGTCCTAACCCCCCCATCAGCCCACTACCAGACTTAACCCCCCCCATAGCCCATTACCAGTCCTAACCCCCCCATCACCCCATTTCCAGACAGCCCTCATCAGCTCATAGCCCATTGCCAGCCCTCATCAGCCCACAGCCCATTGCTAGTCTTAACTCCCCCCCATAGCCCACTGCGTCTTAACCCCCCTCCCCAGCCCACTGCCAGTCTTAACCCCCCTCCCTAGCCCATTGCCAGTCTCAACCCCCCCTCCCTCCCTCCCTAGCACATTGCCAGTCTCAACCCCCCTCCCTCCCTAGCCCATTGCCAGTCTCAACCCCCCTCCCCCCCTCCCTAGCCCATTGCCAGTCTTAACCTCCCTCCCTCCCTCCCTAGCCCATTGCCAGTCTCAACCCCCTCCCTCCCTCCCTAGCCCATTGCCAGTCTCAACCCCCTCCCTCCCTAGCCCATTGCCAGTCTCAACCCCCTCCCTCCCTCCCTCCCTCCCTAGCCCATTGCCAGTCTCAACCCCCCTCCCTCCCTAGCCCATTGCCAGTCTTAACCTCCCTCCCTCCCTAGCCCATTGCCAGTCTTAACCCCCCTCCCTCCCTCCCTCCCTCGCCCCTTGCCCGTCTTAACCCCCCTCCCTCGGCTCCTGGCAATAACAAAAAAAAAAGCTGCCCGCTGCCGCCGCGGCGGCATGGAGTGTCCCGCGGGGCTCCCTCTGCCCGGCGGGACTCTCCCGGCGCTGCTCAGCCCCTCTCGGCCGGCTTGCAGTGACGCGAAGGGAGAGAGAGTCTCCCTCGTGTCTCTCTTAAGCCCGCAGTGGGAGATGGGAAATTTCCCATCAGCCCCTGCGGGCTTAACAGAGACGCGAGGGAGACTCTCCCTTCGTGTCTCTGCAAGCCGGCAGAGAGGGGCTGAGCAGCGCCGGGAGAGTCCCGCCGGGCAGAGGGAGCCCCGCGGGACACTCCATGCCGCCGCGGCGGCAGCGGGCGGCGCTTTTTTTTTTTTTAATGTGCGACCTTCCCGCGTGCCAGCTGCAAGGCCTTCGCGTGCCACAGCTGGCACGCGTGCCATAGATTCGCCATCGCTGCCCTAGGCAAACCTTCAGCCATGCTTCTCCCTCCCCTCCCCCCACGAAGTCCAGCATTTCCCCTTCCTACCCCTCCCAGTGCAGCATATCCCCTACCTTGGTTTACCCCCTTCCCTAGTAGTGCAGTTTCTACCCTCCTCTGATCCTTTCCAATAGTCCCCTTAACTTCCCTGACAACCCTCCCCAGTAGTCCGGCATCTTCCCTTCCCTTTTATGACTCCCCCTATAGCACTATTACTACTACATAGTATTTGTATAGCACTACAGGATGTATGCAACTCTGTACATATACACATAAGAGACAGTCCCTGCTTAATGGATCTCAGAATCTATGCAAGATGAGCACAGCAGAAGACAAGAGTTGTTGTTTTTTTTTTTAATTTAAAGGCAACAGAAAAGTACAATAAGACAGCCAGATCAGGAGTTACAAGCAAAATACAATACCCCGCAAAACTGTTCGGAACTCACAGGCAAAATTCGCACGGCCTTTTTTTTTTTTTTTAACCCTTAATAGACTCTAAACCACCCCCTATCCTCCGCTATCGCCTAGTAGGGACCCCAAACCACCCTACCCACCAACCCTTATTACACCCCATGCCCCCCTCCCCCGTCCCACACCACCCCCCACCCACCGCTAAGCCTCTCCCTGCCTATTATGAGTGGTGAGATGGCTGCAATATACCAAAGCGCTCGGAGTAGGGGAGGAGTGAGGGGACATCACCTCCCGTAATTATGCTAAATCAGCGTGGGCTGGGAATGCAAAGGACCCCTAAGCACTCATGAACTGTACTTCAAAACAAAAGCTGCCCACACTTGCTCAAACTGGGGGAGGCGAAATTTTTCAGCCGCCACCCCGCGTTCCATGGTGTACGTGTCCCACATGTGTTCCAACCAACTAGAGAAGGAGGGTGCCATGTCCTGCTTCCACGCAGCCGCTAGTGCCAGCCGAGCAGCATTCAAGCCATGTCGAATCAAGGTTAGCTGGGGTGTTCTGGCGCCTGGGACATTCACACCTAACAGAAAGATGCCTGGGTCCCAGGGAATGTGCAGCCCGACCAATTGTTTTAAACGGTACTGGATCCCCCTCCAATAGGTGCTAATACGAGGGCAGAGCCACCAAACGTGCGCCAAGGTGCCTCTCATTCCGCAATGCCGCCAGCACAAATCGGAAGCCCCAAGGTATGCACGCGCTATCCGATCGGACGTCATGTACCATCGATATAAAATTTTATAATTAGTTTTGCGGGCATTAATTGCACCGAGCTTTTCCACAATCAACCTTCCATCTGCTCCCATCGCTGCTCTGCATAGTGGACATTCAGATCATGGTTCCACTGTTCCCTATGCTTGCCGACTCCCAACTGCCGCTCTTGCAAGTGGGCATATAAAGCAGCAATAAGGCCTCTCGTGGTGGTGCTCTCTTCACAGAGGTGCTCAACATCCGACAGGTTCCGGGCAACCTGGGATCGAACCGCCCAGGTCCGCACCCAGTGCGCCACCTGCGTATACTGGTAGACATGACAGGCAGGGAGGTCAAATTCCTCCTGGAGCGCTCGAAAGGAGCGTAACCTTCCCTCTTCGAACAGTTGCCCGGCTCGGCTAAGTCCCCTATGCCCCCACATTCGGAATACCTGATCACTCATCCCTGGAGGAAACAAAGCATTGTCCACCAGGGGCGCCAGTGGGGTCAAATCTGCCCCTGGGGCCGAAAGGACCTGTCCCAGCAGTGGAGCGTGTGTAGGATATAGGGGTTGCTTGTTCGTTTGACCCCTCGCAACCTAGAGCCGAGCCATAGCCGATCCCCCAGTCCCATCCCCCCCCGAGAGGTGCTGTTCCAATTGGACCCAACGCTTGGGTCGGTCAGTGCACATCCACTCCACCCCCGCTCGACATTGTGCCGCCATATAGTACCACTGGAGGTTGGGCGCACCCATACCGCCGCGGCGAGTCTGCCTATAAAGAGTTCGACGTGCTATGCGGGGTCGACGTGAATGCCATATAAATTTCATGAGCATTGCTTGCCACTTAGCCAAAGCTCCCCGCGGGAGCGGAACAGGGAGTACCTGAAAAAGGTATAAGAATTTCGGAAGAGCCACTATCTTGACCACCGCTATACGTCCGAACCAGGACAACATCAACCTTGCCCAAGACTCAAGGTCCTGCCTAACCTGCTGAAGGAGCGGATTATAATTTTCTTTATAAAGTGCCGCACGCTCAACCGTTAGATTGACGCCCAGATAGCGTAGGGCCCCTGACACCCAGCGAAAGGGATATGAGGTCTTCAGTTGTGAGCAGACCACTTCCGGGACCCCCACATTTAGAATCTCGGACTTAGCATAATTAATCTGGAACCCTGATACCCGGGAGAAGGAAGCAAAAAGTTGCATTGCGGCCGGGAGAGACGCAACCGGGTCCACCAGGGACAATATGATATTGTCCGCAAAAAGCGCTATACAATACTCCGGGCCCACTCGAATACCCACAATATCTGGATGATCGCGAAAACGCTGCACCAAGGGCTCCATCACCAGCGCGAACAGCGGCGGCGACAGAGGACACCCCTGCCGCGTGCCCCTTTCCAACGCAAAACTCGCAGATTGACCCCCGTTAACGTGGACACGCGCCCTAGGCTCTTGATAAAGGCAATGAACCCACCGCTGAAAATTAGGGCCAAACCCCATTTTTTCCAGCACACTCCACAGGAAGTCCCAGCTAACGCGGTCAAACGCTTTCTCAGCGTCAGCTCCCACCAAAAGTGCCAGTTGGGGGTCCTGCCGAGCCACATGGATAACCTGTAGCATTCGCTGAATATTATCCGCCGCCTGGCGGCCCGGCACAAACCCTACTTGATCTGAGTGAACCAAGGCCGGCAGAATCCGGTTCAGTCGGGCAGCCAACACCGATGCCAAACTTTTCACATCTGTATTTAGTAAAGAGATGGGACGATAAGATGTTGCCTCCTGTAGGGGTTTACCTGGCTTAGGTATCATTGCAATAAGGGCTTCGCGCTGGGAAGGGGGCAGCACTTCCCCCCGCAACACTTCATTGAAGAGCACAGTCAAGGTCGGCGCCAGGTGCGCGCGATATTTTTTATAATATTCAGCGGGAAAGCCATCCGTGCCCGGCGCCCCCCCAGATTTCAGACGCCGGATCGCTGTCTCCACCCCCTCCACGGTGAGTTCAGCATCTAATTGAGCGACTTCTGACTCAACCAGCTGTGGCAGTGCGACCGCACGTAGGTATTCCTGCACCTGGTGTTTGTCGACTGACTCAGCTTTGTATAATCGTTCCAAGAATTCAGCAAAGACCTCGCGTATCTCCTTGGAAATCACCCTCTTATGTCCCCGACAATCTCGAAGTTCACGGATTACCCTCGAGGTGTGTTGCTGGCGGAGCCTTAGGGCCAGGTACCTACCAGCTTTATTACCCCGTTCATAAAAGGTTTGACGCATTTTCCATCTTATGTTATCTAAAGTACGCTGCCTGCATGCCTGCAACTTGGCCTGCACTGCCCGCCATTGGCACAAGACACGCTTAGAGCCTGTCCGGGCATGCTCCAATTGAAGACTCCGAGACTCTTCCTCGAGTTGACAGGATTCCCGCTTCCAGGCCCGTCGAGTTCGAGCTGCTTCTGCTATCAAGTAACCCCGAGCGGTAGCCTTAAAGGCTTCCCACACCGTAGGCAAGGGTACCTCCCCGGTATCGTTTAGTTCAAAAAATTCTCTTAGAAAATGGCCATGGTCTAGAATGGCTTGTTGCCGCCGTAAGAAGCGGGTATCTAAATGCCAGAGCCGATGCTGCTCACCGTAAAAAGCCACAGGCAGGGTGATCCAACAGGGAGCATGCTCCGACCACGTCAACGTCCCGTGCCTGGCTTCGATTGTCTCATCCAACAAACGCTGATCTAATAGAAAGTAGTCAATATGGGTATGTACCTGGTGCACGGGTGAATAATATGTGTAACTTTTTTCCCCCTTGTGTGTGTCTCTCCATACGTCACACAAGCCTAAGTCATGCATTAAGCTCCACAGTGCCTTACTGGGCCCGCGTGAGATTCCCGTAACCTTACTCGTCGAATCCAAGTGAGGGTTCAAATGAACATTACAATCCCCACCCAGTATGATAGGGCCATTTGCAAACTCGGCCAGCTGGGCTTTAAGCTGAGCAAAAAATGTCACCTGACCTGTGTTGGGGGCGTACACGTTAGCCAGCGTCAGCAAGCGGCCTTCCAAGCGAACATTCAATAAGAGCCATCTCCCCAAATTATCCCTCTTAACGTTTTCTACCTTAAGGGATAACCCTTGGTGGAATAATATGGCCACGCCACACTTCTTTCGCCCATTGATGTCTGAAGCCACCCATACTTCATGGTAAGGTTTGCATTTTAACCACCCTTGTTTGCTAGAACGGAGGTGCGTCTCCTGCAAGAACACCATATCTGCTCTCAAGGATCTCAATTCCGCAAACAGCAAGGAGCGTTTTCCTGGGGAGTTGAGACCCTTTACATTCAAAGAAATTAACTTCAACATGGTTAGTCAAGTGTTGTGCCTCCATAGCCCCCCCCCCGCATATACATGAATTTGGTACATTATAAACATCCTCTCACCTACCCATCGCTTAGTGGCAACCAACGGTACTCCCCACCACCGCCACTCCTCCCGACCATCCATTGAGGTTATTGAAAAAACCCTCCCCCCTCCCTTCCCCCCAGATCAATCTTAGTCGTACTTCTCTCCCATCCCCCCCTCTGCCCCCCCCAGCTGTACCACCTGCCTGCCAGACGGACAGGGCATGGTAAAGCTAACCCCTTATCCCTCTCCATCCGGTTCCCCATGCAAAAAGAAAAAAAATATGAACATGTACTGTAATGTGACGTCCCCCTTAGACAGTGTGTAAACCTAATATGATGCCTTTCACCCTCCCTTCCTAGGTACAAGTACGGTGTCCACATCCCCCTTTGAACACTAAATAAGTTTTCAGAACCTCGTGCAAACATTAAACCTTTAGAACGTTAACCACCAGTGTGATATAAAGCTGACTTGTTCAAGCATGAGACAGCAATTACTTTGTAATATCAAGAGAGTCAATTAGAACGCCCTCAATGCCTGGAAGAGTGTCTCAAGGAGTCCAGGGATTCTCAAGTGGGTCTTCCCACTCGAGTCCATTTCGAGCGCTGGGGCCTGGTTGCCGAAGGCTCCGGCATTGCATTATCATCCACCAGGCCCGCCTGCCGCAACGCTCTCCAGACCTCCGTGTGATCTTTGGCTGAAATTTTTTTATTTCCCAAAAGGAAGTTCATTTGGAAGGGAAAAGACCAGGAGCAGCGAATCCCTTTGTTGTTCAGTACCGCTATAATAGGTTTCATCTCTCTGCGGCGGGCCAAGGTGAAGGCCGACAGGTCTTGGTATACATGTATCGCTGCCTCCTGGAAATGGACAGCTTTTTTCTCCTGGCCTCTCCGCAACAGAAGCTCTGCATCCGTATAGCGCAGGAATCTGGCAATAACATCCCGCGGTTGGTTGTTTGGCGGTTTTCCCAGGGCACGGTGCGCCCTCTCGATCTCCATCTCTTGACCCCGGGATGCAAATTCTTCGGGTGTAAATAGTTGCTTTATCAAAGTCTGAAGCACGACCTGTAGATTCTCAGCTCCCCCCACCACTTCTGGGATGCCTCAGAAGCGTACGTTGTTGCGGCGAGATCTGTTTTCAATATCATCAATTTTATAGGTCAGCTCCATTGCTTGCAAGCGCTGTCTATCTGCTGCACATTGTGTATCCACCAGAGTACTATCATAGTCTTCCATTTTGGTCTCGGCCTCTTCCACTCGCGTGCCTAGGTCTTTTATATCAACTCGGAGTTCTGCCATGGTGCTCATCACTTCCTCGCGCATGGAGCGGAATTCACTCGCTAGGTCCTCAAAGCCCCTGCGAAGCTCCCTCTGTAAAAGAGCGTGGGATGATGAAGCTGCGGGATCTAGTTCAAGTTCACTCACTGTTTCATCCCCTGATCCATCCGACAGCGACTTTCGAGGTGAGGTGTTTTGAGTTCCAGTTTTGCCCTGCAGGCATTGCGAGGCTCGCACTCCGTCTCGGGTCTCAAGCCCCTTGGCTTTAGCAGCCATGAGATATGCCTCACGTAGGTTCAGAACAGTAAGGGACTATCGATGAAGGGCAGTAGAAAGTAAGGTGAAGTAAAGTCCCGCTCTTGGCCAGCAGATGGCACTTCACCCAAGAAAAGCTATCTAAATAGCAGTATTCAATAGTGGCAGGGGTGAGGTGCTAGCATTTCAGTTGCTATTCTGTCGGCTATACTTAGGTAAGCAATCAGCTGGGCTGAATTAGAGATCAGAAGGTCTAAGTGGAATTCCGGTCCGCTGTTCTGTACTGTGCGCACAACTTCTTAGAGTCAGCTGTAGGTCTCGGCACAATTCTAGGCCCCTGGGTAGTCTGCTCCCGCCAAAAGTGCCTGGAACGCAAAGATGCTTGTGCGTTCCAGGAACACGTGGCAATGGCCTCCAGCTCGCTCCTGCAGGCCTCCGTGATTTAGGTTGCTGCAGATCGGGAAGCCGGGATTAGCTCTCACCTCCTCCAAGGACTGCTGCGGGGTTTCTGCTGAGCAAGGAGGCAGGGGAATCGCCAGCGATTGAGTGCCTTAATGATGAGCCCGTGTAGTCTCGGCGATCTCCTCTACCGCCAGGCCTGTCCTTCCCCCGAGGTGATGGCCCGTTCGTCCGCCGGCCCGCAGGCTCCTGCTCGTGCTCCCCTGAGATCACTGAGGAGGAGCAGGTCAGGCCGGAACAGTGTGACCGACACTCGCAGCGACGCTGCTCCTACCGCGGGGATTCGCGGTTGCTCTTCTGGTGCTCGGTGTTGCAGCGGGCAGGAGGTGTGGGGCGCCGCAAGTTTTCGCGGGCAGATTCCTCGTCCTCCAGCCCATGGGAAGTGCTGCCGCTCATTCTTTCCCACACCCGGGAGACTCCACTTGTTACCTCCAACCTAGATCAGATGAGTTCAGGGGGAATCGTTTAGTTTGGCATGTGTTGGCTGGTAATAGGGGGTTCCCGGGACGGAGCTGTATTAGGATGCGGCCATTCCTTCTCGGGCTCACGAGTGCCCTGAAGACAAGAGTTTTAACACACATGAATGATAAACAGAAGGTTAAAGAGTCAGGATCCAAAGTCCTTGGTCTCCCTTCACCTTCACTGACCACTCCCCACTAGTCCAGCCCTATTTCCCTTCTCCCAGCGATTTCCATTATCACCCTCTCATCCCTGCCCCCTACCACAATTGTTATTCTACCTCTATCGTCGTCCTAAGCTACGGCTGCATCTGTAGTAAACAGCACAGTGGCAGGCCTTAGAGCAGGTCTGGCTTCCCTCTAGCAGGACATTTCCATTGGAGAGGGTGAACCTAAGTGCACATAAATGATTTGAGGGCTGCTGCCGTGCTGAGTTTACTGTAAATGCAGCTGTGGTTTGAGAGGAGGATGGAGGTAGTGCGGCAGGGGGAAGGAATGAGTAGGTGGATACTGGACACCATGGGGGAGGAGGGATGGGAAGGAGAATTGCTGGACAACTGGGGGAGTGATCAAAGAAGGTGAGATGTCATTGGCTGGTCCCTGGCTTGTCATTGTTTTGATGGGTGGGGCCTTAGCTCTCTGCCTCCTATGGGTACTCTGTGCTCTTAGCTTATCGTTTCTTTGGCAGGTGGGGCCTGGACTCCACCACCACCACTCCACACTCTTGGCTTCTCATTTCTTAAACAGATAGAGCTTGGATCTCCACACCCACCGCATCACTCAAATTTCCAGGCCACTGTAGCTTTCAGTCTTCTTACACATAGCTTTGCTTGCACATGTGCAGTCAGGTAGGCATATGGGCAGACATGCAGACTAATCCTCTGCAACATGCAGTATTGCCTGATGTGAAACATGCCTAAAAATGAAATGAAATTAAGTGTTTGCCTTGTCTTAATTGAGGAGGATGGGGTCATACCCACACTGCAAACATTCTTGGATGGAGATGATTCTGATCAGCTGGAGAAAATCACTGTAAATCTGGAAGATACAAAAGAGTAAATTGACAAGCCAAAGAGTAGCAAATCACTAGTACTGGTTAATATTCACCCACGTTCTGAAAGAACTTGAGCCTGAAATTGCTGTCCTGTTACTAGTAATCTGCAACCTATCATTCAAACCAGCATTAGTACCTGAAAACTGGAGGGTGACCAATGTAATACCAAATTTTTAAAATGGCTCTGGGGTGATCCAGGAAACTATAGACAACAAGCCTGAAATAGGTTCCAGGCAAAATGGTAGAAGCCATTCTAAAAAATAGAATTACTGACCATATAGATAGTTGAGGCTTAATGGGAATGAGTCTTGTCTTACCAATTTACTATTTGATTTTCAGAATGCATTTTATAAAGCCCCAAATGAGAAACGCTTCATGAAATTTTTAAAAAAAAAAGTCATGGGATAGAAAGCAATGTCATATTGTGGGTAGGGAACTGAATTAAAGAAAGGAAATGGAGTAGGATTAAATGGTTAATTTTCCAAATGGAAAAAGGTCAGTGGTGGAGTGCCCCAAGGATCTGTACTGGGGGCATGTGCTGTTTAAGATATTCATAAATCATCTGGCAAAAGAAGCTGTAAATGAGCTGATCACATTTTGCCAATGACGCAAAATCATTCAAAGTTGTTAAAACAGAGTATTGTGAGGAATTTAGAAGGATGTTGTGGGACTAGGGGACCACTTATCTGAATGGCAGATGAAATTTAATGTCGGCAAGTTCAAAGTCATGTAAGTAATCCTAACTACAGATATGTGATGTTGGGTGTTCTATGTTAGGCGTCACCCCGCAAGGAAAAGATCTTGGAATCATTGTGGATAATATGTTGAACCTTTCAGCTCAGTGTGGCGCAGCTTCCAGAAAGGCAAGCAGAATGTTAGGGATTATATGAAAAGGAATGGAGGACAAACTGAGAAAGTCGTTATGCCTCTTTATAGAAAAAACCCTGGTGCGACGATATCTGGAGTATTTGTGCAATTCTGATACCCCATTTCAAAACAAATTTAATAGAGAAAAGGCTCAGAGAAGGGAAACAAAAAATGATTGAGGGTCAAACACCTCCCTTATGTAGAAAGTCTAAACAGATTAGGGTTCTTCAGTTTGGAAACGAGATGACTGAGGGGGTATAATAAAAGCTTATAAAATCATGAGTGGGGTGGAATAATTTCTTTTCAAGAACCACTAAAACAAGAGGACAGTCCATGAAACTGGCATCCAGCAGATTGAAAACAAATTGTGCACGCAGTGAAAAAAATACTTTGTACAATCAAGCTATGGAATCTATTGCCAGACAGTGTAGTTAGGTAACAGTAAAACGGGGTTCAAAAGAGGTTTTGGCAAGGCCTTAGAGCAAGAACTCTCAACCCAATCCTCAGGATACACTTAGCCAGTCATGTTTTCAGGATAACTACAATGAATATGCACGCACAACGGAGGCAGTACATGCAGATCTCTCTCATGCATATTCATTATGGTCATCCTGAAACCTAACTGTTAGGTATGTCCTAAGGACTGGGTTGAGAACCTCTTTCCCTAGATGAAAAGCTTATAAAAAACAAATAGCCAAGCAGACTTGGGGAAAATCATTACCTGTATCTGGAGATGAGCTATGGGAAATTGCTCTCCCTTTTGGGATCTTCTAAATAATTGTGACCTGACCTGGCCACTGTCCGAGACAGGATTTCAGGCTCAGTGGACTGTGATGTGACTCTGCAGGGCTCATCTTATATTCTTAAACGGGTGAAGCAAACATTTATCTTTCTAGAGCAGGGGTTCTGAGCCCAGACCTCGGAACGCACCTAGCCAGTCAGGTGAGAGAGATTTGCATGTCTGCCTCCATTGTATACAAATCTCTCACTTGCTTAAGAATTACTGTTCTGGAGAATGTTTTAAAAGGAAATTTCCACAATAGGGGTCATCAGGAGATATCCAGAAGAAACTGAATTAGCACCAAACAGAGAAAACTGGCAGAATCTTAGTCACTGGAGGTAATAGAATACTTCTGAATAAGATGTTAATACAATACAATAGTATTTTTTTTTTTTTGGTCTCTTAAATGGTAGTATCATGGCTATGAAGACTTATGAACTTTTCATCATTGATGCAAGACCAGCCTGTTCATTTATGCATATCTTACCATACTCTAGTCTCCTGTTTTGTGATGTTGCTTGTTTTGATTAGATTGTAAGCTCCGGTAAGTAGGGACTGTCTTGCATCTTTCATGTAGAGCACCGTGTACGTCCTGATGTGCTATACAAAGGATAAGCATCAGTAATAGTAACTTTGTTTTCCTGTCTTTGCCATTGTTTAAAAAAAAAAAGTATATGAAAACAAGAAAAAATGAAGAGAACGGGGGGATATTCCATGTGATTAGCACAGCTACAGACCTGCTGACCGCATTCATTGCTGTCACCGGGGTATTCAGTAGCGCTAGTGCCGTTGCATACTCCAATGTGGCGCAGAGGTGGCACCCAGTGATAAACAGGCATCGGTCATATTGAGTCACTGCCTGGTTATCCAAAGTGGTGAAAGTTAATCATTGATGCCTGGTTGGTTTCTTGCTTCTCTGGCTAGCCCGGATATTCCATGTCGGTGGGCAGATATGGCCCCGGCATTGAATAACCGGGGGTTGGTTTCAGCAATGATGGCTCGCCGCTGTAATCGCGCTAGCTGCTACCGCTGAATTACCTTCCCCAATAGATTTTGAGAGAGAGTGGGGTTGTGTATATGCAGAGAATAGAACTGTTAAAGTGCAGTTACACAAGCTAGCAGTTCATTTGCTCATGTGTTTGGTTCATTTGCTCCCTGTCTTCTCATTCCGGCTCCCTTATCTTTTACTTCCAGCCTTCATAAACAGGTTGTGAACATGTTTAGTGCATTTCCCTATTGGGGATACACCTCTTAGATGCACAAACATTCTGGGGTAGTTTTATAACAAGGTGCTTAGGTTCAGACAGCCAAAACATACCTATTTTATAAAGACAAATAAGCGTCTACAAGTCTTTATAAAATACTAGTGTGGATGGTAGATATTGGGCCTTAAGTTAAGGTGCAGACATTTATACCAGCTTTATAGCAAGTGTGAATGAATGCATAAAGTTTGCACAGATGTGTATAAATTGTTTTATAATCAACATGCCGTACTTGTTAACTTTGCCCATTGGGTTCCACCTAGACCGTACCCCTGGCTATGCCTACTGGCAAAGTATGCACATTCATGTCAAAGTGTGTACTCTTACTTCACTCGGTATTTTATGAGAGGCCATTAATGCACATAAACTGCTGTATCTGCATGTTAATGACGTTATAAAATTACTCCCTCTATTTAATATACAATCTCCTTTACACCTCTGTGGATTACATTTTCTGCATAGTTATCTATAGAATTGATGACAGTGGTTGAAATGGGCTGTGATAATATGATGAGAGAAAGTGTAAATATTGTAAACTATTCCAGATTAGGAGCTCATGCTTCCTCTCGCAATTACTTTCTGAATATCTTGGCAAGATTTGCAAGTCCTGGGGTTCTTAAGCACTTTGAGCCTGGGATATACTGTATACTTTACTTGCATATATCTGTTATACACTATCACCAGTCAGTGAGGAACATGCACATCTGTCATCAGGAAAGATAAGTGGATCTCATTTTTCTCAGCAGGACTGTTCTTGGACAGCTCCCTGTGAAAGTGGATAGTGCACTTTGGGAATGCTAGTAAATCCATTGTAAAATTTTTAATTTAATTCTGTTAATTATGTTTAGCCTCAAATTTGTTCCGGGTGGATTATAGTACAAGTTATGCAAATGGTTAAAAACTGTTGCATTCACAACTTTCCAAACTGATACAAGGCAGAAAGATAAATCACAAAATAGAACTCTGAAAGCCAAATAAAAAAAGGATAATACAATTTTCATAATTCATAATAGAAAAATGTTTGGTCACACAATAAACAATGCAGATCTATCTAAGATCATCTAGAAACATAGAAATATGATGACAGAAAAAGACCACATGTCCTGTCTAGTCTGTCCTTCCATATCAACAACTACAACAGTCCCCTTTTTTCCTTTAGAGATCCTCCGTGTTTGTCCCATGCTTTTTTTAATTCAGTTACTCTCCTCATCTCTACCACCTCCACTGGGAGACTATTCCACGGATCCACCACTCTGTCCATAAAGAAATATTTCCGCAAATCACTTCTGAATCTATCCCCCTTCACCCTCATCCCATGTCCCCTCGTAGCAGAACTTGCTTTCAATTGAAAGAGGCTCTCCCCCTGAACATTTATGCCACGGAGGTATTTAAACATCTCAATCATATCACCTCTATACCGCCTTTCCTCTAAGGTGTACATATTAAGATCCTTAAATCTGTCCTCATATGCTTTATAATGAAGACCACTAACCATTTTAGTAGCCACCCTCTGCACCGACTCCATCCTTTTCACATCCTTTTGAAGGTGCGGACTCCAGAATTGCACACTATACTCCAAATGAGGTTTCACCAAAGACTTATACAGAGGCACTATCACCTCCTTGTTTCTGCTAGCCATTCCTCTCTGTATGCACCCAAGCATCCTTCTAGCTTTTGCCGTTGCCTTTTCTACCTGTTTAGCTACTTTAAGATCATCAGACACAATCACGCCCAGGTCCCGCTCTTCTTTAGTGGACAAAAGCACTTCACCCTCTATACTATATTGCTCCCTTCGGATTGCTGCAGCCCAAATGCATGACCTTACATTTTTTTAACATTAAATCCCAGCTGCCAGATTCTAGACCATTCTTCAAGCTTAGCTAGATCCCTCCTCATGTTATCTACACCTTCCTGGGTGTCTACTCTATTGCAGATTTTGATATCATCCGCAAAAAGGCAAATCTTACCTGATAGCCCTTCCGCTATATCACTAACAAAGATGTCAAAAAGAATTGGACCAAGGACAGATCCCTGGGGCACACCACTGGTAACATCCTTCTCCTCAGAGTGAGCCCCGTTTACCTGTACTCTGTCGCCTCCCACCCAACCAATTTCTAACCCAAACAGTAACTTTAGGGTCCATCCCTAGGGTGCTCAGTTTGTTTATAAGTCGCCTGTGAGGAACAGTGTCAAAGGCTTTACTGAAATCTAAATACGCCACATCTAGGACTCTCCCTCGGTCCAAGTCCCTGGTCACCCAGTCAAAGAAATCAATCAAATTTGTCTGACAAGATCTGCCTCTGGTGAATCCATGCTGTCTCGGATCCTGTAATCCGCTGGACTCCAGAAACCTCACTATTTTCTCTTTCAGCAGCATTTCCAATAATTTACTCACCACTGAAGTTAAACTAACCGGCCTGTAGTTTTCAAGCACATCCTTACTTCCACTTTTATGTAAAGGCACCATATGAGCTTCTCTCCAGTCCTTTGGCACCACTCCCGAATCCGAGGCATTGAAAAGGTCAGTTTGTGGAGCTGCTAGAACGTCCCCAAGTTCCCTCAGTATTCTAGGGTGTATCCCATCCGTTTCCATCGCTTTGTCTACTTTAAGTTGAGCTCATTTCTCACGAACAGTCTTCTGAAAATTCTTCAAGATGTCCCTCGCTTCTGTTCTTGTTTGTGGGTGTTTTTTCTGAGGTCCTACTCCAGGTTCTTCATCTGTGAACACAGAACAGAAATATTTGTTAAGCAATTCCACTTTATCCTCATCAGCTTCTACATATTCCTCCCCTTCACCCTTGAGTCTGACAATACCACTTTTGCCCTTCCTCTTCTCACTAATATATCTGAAAAATGTCTTATCCCCCCATTTTATTGCATTGGCTATTTCCTCCTCTTTTTGAATCTTTGCTTTCCTGACTACTTTGCTAGCTTCTCTAAGTTTTTCCAAATATAGATGCCTGTCTTCCTCTCTCTGTGATCTTTTTTCATGAAGGCCCCCCTCTTTTTCTTCACTTTTTCAGCTACCTCTTTCGAAAGCCATAGCGGTCTCCTTTTCCTTTTATCTTTATTTACCATTTTAACAAAAAGGTTGGTTGCCCTTATAATATCTCCTTTCAGTTTTGCCCACTGTTTTTCTACATCCCCCAGCTGTTCCCATCCCGCTAACGACTCCCTGAGGTATTGGCCCATCTTGGCAAAGTTAGTCTTCCTAAAGTCTAAGACCCTCACCTTTGAATGGATTCTAACATCCCTAGTCCTAATACTGAACCACACCATCTGGTGATCACTGGATGCAAGATGATCTCCTACTATAACATCAGAAACACTTTCACCATTGGTAAGCACCAAGTCCAGTATGGCCCCTTCACGTGTGGGGTCTCTTACCAATTGCTTGAATAGTTCTCCCTGTAGAGAATCTAGAATCTCCTTACTTCTAGATGATACTGCAGCAGGAATGTGCCAATTAACATCTGGCATATTGAAATCCCCTATCAGTAGCACTTCCCCTTTCCTAGCAATGCTGTGTATGTCTTCAATTAACTGTCTGTCCACCTCTCCCTCTTGTGAGGGATGTCTGTATATCACGCCAATGCAAATAGATTTCTCTTTCCCTCTTTCTAGTTTAACCCACAATGACTCCTCTCTCCCTTTTAAGCTCTGTAATTCCAAAGCTTTAATAGTATTTTTTACATATAGTGTCACTCCTCCTCCCTTTCTTCCTACCCTGTCCTTTCTGAATAAAGTATAGCCAGGTATAGTTACATCCCAGTCATGGTTTTCTGTGAACCATGTTTCTGTAACTGCCACTAAATCCAAGTTGGCCACTCCCACCAAAGCTTCAACATCAGGGATCTTATTCCCCATGCTAAGGGCATTTATACACACTGCTTTCCATATGTTACCCATTTCCATAAAGTTATTTAATGCATCACTTACCTGGGGGCTTTTTTCACACATCCCCAATGAATCTAGTTTAAAGCCCTCTTCAGTAGATTAGCCAGTCTACTACTGAAGACACGTTGACCTTTCTTGGACAGATGGATGCCATCTCTGCTCTGCAACCCTTGGAACAGCATCCCATGGTTTAGGAATCCAAAACGCTCTCAATGACACCATCCACGCAGCCATGCATTCATCTCCAGGATGTGAGCCTCTCTGCCTTGGCCTTTATCCTCAACAGGGAGGACGGAAGAGAACACCACCTGTTCACCTAACTGCTTCACCCTCTGCCCCAGAGCCATGAAGTCACTTTTGATACGCTCAGAGGGATACCTGGCAGTATCATTTGTTCCTACATGGATTAGCAACATTGGGTAATAGTGGGCTTGATGAGTCTCGGCAAACTCTCCGTAACATCTTGGATTTTGGCACCAGGCAGACAGCATACCTCTCTGGACATCAAGTCTGGTCGGCAGATGGATGCCTTAGTACCCCTCAGAAGAGTCACCAACCACCACTACCCTTCGCTTCCTTGTGGTCACTGATTCTGCAACTTTGGGGTACTTAGAAACATAGAAACATGAAGACAGAAAAAGACCACATGTCCTATTTAGTCTGTCCTTCCATATCAACAACTACAGCAGTCCCCTTTTTACCTTTATAGATCCTCTGTGTTTGTCCCATGCTTTTTTGAATTCAGTTACTGTCCTCATCTCTACCACCGCCACTGGGAGACTATTCCACGGATCCACCACTCTTTCCGTAAAGAAATATTTCCGCATATCATTCCTGAATCTATCCCCCTTCACCCTCATCCCATGTCCCCTCGTAGCAGAACTTGCTTTCAATTGAAAGAGGCTCTCTCCCTGAACATTTATGCCACAGAGATATTTAAACATCTCAATCATATCACCTCTATCCTGCATTTCCTCTAATATGTACACCTTAGTGGAAAGGTGGGATATAGGTGATATGATTGAGATGTTTAAATACCTCCGTGGCATAAATGTTCAGAGGTATTTAAACATCTCAATCATATCACCTCTATCCCGCCTTTCCACTAAGGTGTACATATTAGAGGATAGGCGGGATAGAGTTGATATGATTGAGATGTTTAAATATCTCTGTGGCATAAATGTTCAGGGAGAGAACCTCTTTCAATTGAAAGCAAGTTCTTCTACGAGGGGACATGGGATGAGGGTGAAGGGGGATAGATTCAGGAGTGATATGCGGAAATATTTCTTTACGGAAAGAGTGGTGGATCCGTGGAATAGTCTCCCAGTGGCAGTGGTAGAGATGAGGACAGTAACTGAATTTAAAAAAGCATGGGACAAACACAGAGGATCTATAAAGGTAAAAGGAGGACTGTTGTAGTTGTTGATATGGAAGGACAGACTAGATAGGCCATGAACACTGGTTCTTCCCTTTCCAGGGATACTTTCACCACCTCCACTTCCAGGGCTGCATAATAGTTCTCTAATTCAAGGGCTGGAGAAGTTGGATGGGTGATTCTGCAGGCCCTGGTGACTTGTCCAACCTTTGTCATTCTGTTGGCACCCATCTTCTCCTCTGCTACAGAGCTTGGATGTTTCAAGAAGCATCTCATCAATGTACTTCTCACTGTCTTGAATGTTCCTCAGCCTCGTCACCTCCTCTCTGAGTTTCTCCATTTGTTTCCTCAGAGCTTCAGCATGCAGGCACCCTGCACATGGAACCAGACCTTCAACTAGCATTGGGACCTCTGGACAGAGGCAGAAGCTGTAACGGGGACAATAACTTTAACGATATGATTTTTCCCAGCCATTGTTCTGTTCGTGGTGCTTAGGTATCTGTTAAAGCAAAAGAGAGAGATCTACCAAAGTACCAGCCGGTTTCCCAGCTGTCCTTTTAGAGAAAAAGCAGTTAAATCACTTTAATTATATTCAAAATGTGCTGTTCCAAGTCCCTGTGCGTTGTTAAATGGGGAGGTGCCCTATAAAGCAAGACTGCTCACTAGGGGTGGGTGGGAGTTGGGGTGGGTAGGGAGGGAACTAACACCTGATTAGGTGTCAGTAGTTTCCAAAAGCTGAGAAGGTTACTAGAGTTTAAAACCTACTCTGTTAAAGAAAATATTGCCACTAAACCACCAAAAAGAATGTAAGTTTGCTTTAAAAATATACCAGAACCCTTTTAAGAGCTCCCAGTCAGAGAGCTAGCAATTTAATAAAATAAACCCTCAAATCCTTACCGTTGTTTAACCTGTAGAGCCCCTGTTTGGAACATATTCCATAAGCAGGAAGCCAAAAAACTAGAGCCTAACAAAGGTACCCTTGTGGGGAAATAAATTTAGGAGAGGCAAATTGGAGCCCATTAGTTTCGATACATCTTGTGGATCTTAACTGAAGAATTCAACACTACCATGCTAAACAAGTAAGCTGGTCTAACCCATGAAGAATTTTGAAAGTCAGACATAATTACAAGATCAGTTCAGGCTCGTATTGGGAGTTAGCGCAAATGCATTTATTAGTATTAAGCTCACGCCTTTCCAGTGGTAGATCAAGATAAGTTACAGTCAGGTATTATAGGGATTTCCCTGTTCTCTGAGGGTTTACAATCTAAGGGGCATGCTTACTAAAGGTAAACACATGTTAAGTTCTGCCACTGACCATTTATTTCTATGGGCCATTGTAAGACTTAATGCATTAACTTTAACTTTACTTAACATGAATTAACCTTTAGTAAACATGCCCCTAAGTTTGTATTTGAGCCAATGGAGTGTTAAGTGACTTGTCTAAGGCCACAAGGAGTGTCAGTTGGATTTGAACCTTGTTTTTTTTGGTCACCAGGCTGTTGCCCTAACCACTAGGTGGCTACTTCCACGCCAATGCAGTAAAAAAAAAATCTGGCATGTTTTGAATCTTTAACTCCTAAATGAGGTTAGCTGTAATATTTTGCTAACTAATCTAGGCTCCAGTTTTCTCTGAATCCCAAAATATACAGTGCTAAAGTAATGTAAGAGGCATCCAATGGATTTCATTGTGATTAGAGAATGCAATAGGGCTGTCTTATTGATTTCTTTAATTTTGTTTATGATGACTGTCTATGATTTTATGGATGTAGATTGTAAACTGCATTGAATGGTCTTGACTAGTATTGTGGTATATAAGTCCATTTCAAATAAGTAAATAAGCTTTGAGAGAATAATAGTTGATATTACTTGTTTCATGGTTATAGCTCAAAACTATCGTCAAAGCAAATTGCTATAATTTGGGTACAGTCTTCAGAAGGAATTTTAAAAAAAAATCTAAACCAAAAAGACAAATGGCTCCCAGTTGTCTCTGAGAGTCTGAGAGGGCTTCACTGAGGGAACGTACACAAACATTTACAACAGGAATACGTTGTACTGCTGAATTAGAGCATCTCAGTGACTAAAACATCTGAATTGGGCAATTGTACCATTTCTAGTAGATAAAACAGGTCATATATGTAGAAGTAATAATATATGCCCAGTGCAGATTCCATCAGTTTTCGTGAATCTGATTCTTTGCTTTGAGCAGAGGTGATGAAATTCAGCCAGAGTGTTTGGAGATATTTCTGTTGAATATTAAAGGAGACTTGAAAGTTCTGATCTTGTTTCTCTTCACCCGCAGATGGACAAAAGCGGAAGAAATCTCTGAGAAAGAAACTGGACTCATTGGGCAAAGAGAAAAATAAAGACAGAGGTAATTAGGCCAGCTTGATGAAAGCAAGTGTATGTGGTATTTGAATGCTTGCTCTGTGTTTCAATCTGTGCACTGTTCCTTGCAGAGTTTTTTTTTCATAGCTTATCCTTTTAGTATCCATATTGTACCCGCCAGTGATATAAATAACCAATGCTCGATGACCACGCAGCAGATATAGGCCAGAGGTTCCTTGCAGATGTAATCTTTCACTGTCTTTCTCCTAATCTTATTCACTTTAGCAGAACAATTCAGCCATTCAAGCCCTATGATCACAGAGTTGACGGTATACTCTGTCATTGATGACGGAGGCTCTAGTTGATGCAGTAGAAAATCTTATGCGCTGTTCTATTTCATTTTGTGCAGTATGGTCTGATGATGCTCTAGCAGGAAATGAGTTTGTTTGAAGAGTTATGTTATTGGATTAAAACCTCCTTTGTTGGTCTCAGGACTCTGCATTTGTACCATGTGCCATTGTCAAGAGTCTAGGACTGATTGGGTCAGTAAGGGTATGAGCACCACACTTTCAGGAAAGGAGGAGGAATGTGGAAGATTTTGGACATACTTTGGTTAGATGGGGTGGGACGGGTTAAGGGACTGGGTGAGATGAAGAGGGGAGCTAGTGTTGATTTGCATATACATATCTGTATGTTTATTTTACTGGAGTGGAGGAGTAGTCTAGTGGTTAGAGCACTGGCTTGGTAACCAAGCAATTAGGGTTCGATTCCCACTAGCACTCCTTGTGGCCTTGGGCAAGTCACTTAACCCTCCATTGCCTCGGAAGAAAGGCTTGGCAAGCTACTTCCAGTGACACTGCCAAGAAAACCCAGGAGCTTCTGGGTCACCAGGAGTCAGGACTGACTCAAAGGCACACATTGCATTGCATTTACCCAGAAAGGTTTAAAACCAGAGGAAGAGTCTTAGACGGACTGGATACCCTATCATTTTTATATTCTTTATTAGCATTTATAATAACACTCAGGTAATTACATAAGTGAAATTAGAAAAAAACGGGAATTACAGATTAAATTCATAGATATTAAACCTTAAAAAATTAAACATCCCTAAATGAGTCCACAACATGATTCGAGGGGGCTACAAGAAATAACATTACCAAAATTTACACCCTTTCTCAAGGGCAAAAATAAGGTTCCAAACCAAAAAAAATATCAGCAGGTTAAGACTTAAGTGTCAATCGTAGTGGGCGCAACCCCCGCCCCAACCTCTTCCCTTACACAAATAAATTCTAAGAGCTGTTTAGGATCAAAAAAATAGGAAATTCTTTCCCTGGTAGGAAATATAACATCTAGATGGATATTTTAACACAAAGGAAGCACCCAAGGAGATGGTCCTGGGTCGAAGAGCCAAGAAATCCTTCCTCCTTAATTGGGTTACACGTGGTAAATCAGGAAATATGCGAACTTTTGCTCCTAAAGACCGCTCATTAATATTTTTAAAGAAAGATCTAAGAATTAAAGCTTTGTCAGCCTCTAAGGCCAGAGTCACAAGCATGGTAGTCCTCTCTGTCACCACATCCAAAGAACTTTCCAAAAATCCTGTCAAATCTCCCAAACCACTCGCAGAGGCCTCCACATTTCTCCCCCTTGCCTCCTAGGTGTTAACAGACAAGTAATACGCCCTCATGAGTGGGGGTAGATGTTCCATGGGAATTTTAAGCACTTCCATCAGGTATTTACATACCATCTCCATTGATGACATAAAAGGGGACCTTGGAAAGTTTAACAGACGAAGATTATTCCGTCAAGCAAGATTCTCAAGATATTCAGTTTTATGTGTTAACACGGTCCTTTCTTTCATTAGAGCAACATGCTCCTCCTTAAGGTGAGAAATCTCCTCCTTAACTTGTAACTGAGCCAGCCTGCAATTCCTGGCTTTTAGAAGCTTCCAATTTCATACTAGCCATTTCAGTACTTACAGAACCCACTACGGTAGATAGGGAAGTGGTCAACGCTGAGATAGCATATCCAAAGTAATAATAGTGGGCTTCTCCAACACCAAATTAACTGGTTTCTGCATTCCTCCAGGCTCCAGCCACCGTAGAGAATCCTCTATCTGACTCTCAGGCAGCCTCTCCCCTCTGGAGACCGAGATCAGCCGCTGAGGAGATTGTCCCACTCCTTCGGGTAGTGGGGTACTGTCCCGACCACCCGGCAGCACACGGGAACAAGCTCCAACTGGAGAGATAGTATTTCCGGGTTGTATCGGGGGCGTCCGCTGGTCAGGAGATAGACTTACTCCTGACGCACCCAGCACCGACTCCAGATCTTCAGGGCGTGCTGTTGAAGACACTGTTTGAAACCCCACTGCCGCAAAACCGCAATGCTCGAGGGTCCGCTGAACCGAAGAGGAAGCCTGCGGTGGAGCTTCGGGGAAACCAGCCTGTTTCCTTTTTCTCCGCCCCATAAAGAACGGAGCCGAAGTTCGCAAACAGCACACTCTCCTCAAGCAAATGCGGAGCACAGCAGCCAGAGGTCAGTTACCTGCTGCCTTCTTGCCCTCCTTCAGAAAGCTTTTGACAAGGTCCCTGACTCTATCATTTTACTGTGTTACTGTTGAAGATACTCATGTATCAGTTGTCTGAAGAAGGCTAGAACAGGTTTTTCTTCAACTCTTTGGAAGCAAGGGGGCATGGATAGTTGGAAATTCCTTCTGTCCTGGCTGAGAAGAACCACCACAGCAGAACTAAAAAGCTGCAGATCTTGACTACTTACAGGTTTTCAGTTTGCAAGGAAATACTATTTCTGTATGTGTAAGCTCTCTGTGGGTTGTCCTCAAGTTTCCAACCAAATCGGAAAGTTTGTGTTTATAAATGTGTTTAATGACCAATTGGTTTTCAGCATTATTTTTTGGTAAATTCCTTCTGGTAGGTTTCAGAATTTACTTGCTTGATTCCAAACTATTCTTTAGTGAGACAGAAACCTATAAAAATATTGTCTCAGATGTTAGAGTTTGTGTTAGTGTTACCTGATCTAATGTAGTCTCTATCTTGTGTGCACTTTTGCTTGCATTCTTTCACAAGGAATAAAATGTGTATGAATTGTATAAACGGCATTGGCAATGCTGCTGAGACTGCTGATTAGGTGGCATTACAGCCGTGTCATTGCCTTAGCCACTACATAAGGAATCACTTGTTAACTTCCTAAAGATTGAGGAATGTCTGCATTTGCCCATAATATAATCTTCCTCTTTAGTCCTCTTTCGTTTGGTCATACATTATTGTGGGTTACATGATTTTATACTTTTCTACAGTTTTAAAGGATACAAAGGAAGGTAGAACCCTGTGTACAGTGACCGTTTCCTTCCCCCTCTTTGTGTGGTGTTTGGTTTATGAGAGATTTTAAGGTGCGTATGTCATTCCCAAAGTGTTACTTGTCAACAATCCATCATTATGAATGCATCTTTCAACAGTAAAAAGGATTGATCATGTTGAAAATCAGTATTTGGTGCATCCAGTGAGAGTTGTCAGGGAATCCCAGTTTTGTTCAAATTGGTCCATTTTAGGAACCATTTGAACTGCAAAGGCTTCTCTGTTATGCAATGTGTAACTTTTTCCAACATGTTAAATATTGACCATCAAGCATTCTTTTATTTGCCATAAGATATGCATTTCAGCCTGTATTATGTTGTACCATGCATTTTTCCCCCTCCTCTAAAATTTTGTTGTTTTAATTGTTGTATATTTTATAATTACATTGCTATGTTACATTGTTTACATTTTATGTAAACCATGTGAAGGCCAAATACAGTTCAAATGGCGGTATAACACTTTTAAACAAATAGATATATAAACAAAATACCATGCAACATTTTGATGATCAGTTTTTGCAGAGTTATACTAAAAGAAGCAGAAGATGAGCTTTATGGGCACTGTTGTGTGCAATAAGCTATGAATGTTGTGTAAAGTGCTGTTTGAGTATGGGTAGTGCTTAAATGGGTAAATGCATATTTAGTGTATTTTGAGGTTTTTTTGGCCTCCGCTTCCTCCTCCTCCTGTTTTGGGATTTCTACTTGAGCAGAATTGACCTCCTTAGAGTACAGATTTATTTTGTAACATTTTTCTCTCATCTGCATAATTATGCTTTGGCTTAGATACAAGTGACTTCAAATATCAGCAATGGAACTATGCCAGTAAAACAGATAATGACAATATACAACCCAGAGCTGCAGTCTGACATGCACTTCCATATCGTCCTGCTAGATCAGTCTAGACTCGTGGGTTGTGTTCCCCTACCAGCAGATTAGTGGAGACCAAGAACCAAAGAAAAGCCCAGGTTTTAATATCATCACTCCCATGCCTCTATTCACCTCAGCCACCAGAGGTCTCTTCAGTATTTCTTTTTCTCCAGCAGGTGGTGGATGGATTTTCATCTCTCTGAAGAAGATTCTGGCAGAAAAGACTGATTTAAAACTCTCATGAACTACAACCTGTGGCTTGATCTCTTACTAGAGCATGACGTGGGAAGCTCCTAGTTTGTGGTCTTTTCGGTAGCTATAGGAGGAGTGAAAATTGGTTCAGCTCCACACTCTTACCCTGGATAAGGGCCTGTTGAGCAGCCAGAAATTGGAAGGATTTGGAAGAGTATGACTGCCTCATACAACCTCAATGCCCCCTCCCTCCTCTTCTGTCTTCCCCTCTTTCCCGAAGATTGCAGAAGGCTTTCAGAGGGATCTGCTTGCCAGCCACCTTACACGCAGTCCTGCAAAGCCAGCCAAATGGTTCTAGGGGAGTAGAGCTGAGCCCGGCACAGTTTCTCTACCTGGGGATTTCAGGCGAGTGAGTACCAAGGCTTAATCTAGTCACTTTCTTTGTTGGGGTCTCCCAATTCTATCTGTGAGGGGTGCAATT
This sequence comes from Ichthyophis bannanicus, assembly GCA_033557465.1. Classification (NCBI taxonomy): domain Eukaryota; kingdom Metazoa; phylum Chordata; class Amphibia; order Gymnophiona; family Ichthyophiidae; genus Ichthyophis; species Ichthyophis bannanicus. Next base: position 665,241,413 of record CM066035.1, read on the forward strand.
TGGGGTAGACCACTGGTGACCGTTGACACTGGGTGGGGGGTTCCTGCTGTTTTCTGCATGTGTTAATGGCGTTTTCTCCATTGTGCACCCGACAGTTGCATGGTCCTTGTGTGCGTTCTACCCAAGTGACTTCAATGCATGTTCTTACCCTAGTACCTGCAATGCACACTGTAGTAAAGTGCAGTTAACACGCACTCTTCAGGTCACTATGGCCTTAGCACGTAATATTGTGACACTTGCTTTAACTCTTATGTCGTCTTCCAGGTGACGTTGTTTGATCTCTGGCATTTGGATTCTGCTCTTCCTGCATGGTTGATTCTGAGTCATCCTTGCAGGGCCTCCTTGCCCTCTCTCAGCTGGGGGTTGCTTTTTATCCAGACCTTGCCTGCCTCAGGGCAGGAAGTAGTGGATGGTTATGAGTAAGGATATTCAGCTGGCTGGAGGATGCGGTGTCTGTGATGGGTGCCTCTCTCCATCCTCTAGGGGATCGACGGTGACTATGCCCCTGAGTGTAGGGGGGTAATTTCCCTGAGGAGAGCTTCCAAAGTGTCCTCCCTGGAATTCTTTCCCTTCGCAGCAGGCCTGGATATTTCTGATGTGGACTTTCAGACCCTACAGCCTTTTGTTTCCCCTGTGCCCAGTCTTGCCTGGGCAGGCAGAGATTGGAAACCTTTGATTGATGGCAAAGCATGCCTGGCAGGGCACCTCCTCTCCTGGAGATTGGGATTAGCTGTGGCTTGGATTGAGATGTCTGATGTGGATGCAGAAGTACACTCGCCTTCAGAGTATTGTGAGGAGGCTGAGGTTATTTGCGTGTTCCAGGAGTAGGAACTGGAGGTATTGATCCCAGGGTCTTATCCATTTCAGAAATACACTGCTATCTTCCTGGAAGTGCTCAAGGGTCTGATCCAGCCAGAGTGGGATTACGCCCTTCTCCAGGACCAAGTAGGAAGTCAGTCCTCACATATGGGTGGCGTTGACGGAGCCCTCGTGCGGAGCATTTCCCCAGCTTTCAAAGAAAGCCTTTGGGAATGCAGCACGCATGCACGGTCGCCGTCCCGCCCAAAGGTGCCATCTTGCTCAGTCATCTTTTTTTCCGCGGAGCCCGATGGACGTGTGTCATTGTCACCCGGTAAAAAGTTGATTTTCCTGCGTGGATTTGTGTTTTTGCCCGGTTCGACGCCGGTTCCCCTTCCCGCCTGGGCCCGGTACACCGGTATCTAGTCCGGAGCTAAGTGTTTCGTTTTTTGTCCTTCGTGTCTAGCGTTCCTGCTTTTTTTTCTCTTTTTCACTGGCAGTCCGGTCTTTTGACCTTGCAGGGGTACTTTTTCCCCCGATGGCTGCCAGTGGATTCAAGAAGTGTGATCAGTGTAAGAAGCTGATGTCTTTCACCGACACACATGACTGCTGCCTCTGGTGCCTCGGGTCCGACCATGACCCGGTGGTCTGTCTCGTGCGGCAAAATGTCCTCTAAGGCACTGAGGAGCCATCAACACCAGTGTGAAAGACTCTTTTCTGACTCCGCGTTCGGCCAGGCCCGGACTTCGTCAGAGGCCTCGACATCTCGGGAGTCCGACACCGAGCACCCTCGAGGCTCCTCTGAAAGGGGGTCTCCTTCAAGGGAACACAGAAGGAAGAAGAAATCCACCAAGGTGGCGTCGGTGGACGCTTTTGGCTCCTCAAGGGCCAGGTCGCATAGCCCCGACTGCCGTCCCGGGTCCTCGGAGTCTGAGAGGCCTGCCAAGTTGCCTCGAGTGGAGCTGGAGTCCCCGAGTCACGTGAGTGCTGTTGTCCTCATAAACTCCCCTCCGGGGGAGCCGACATCGGGCCCAACAATGTCGGGGCCCGAGTCGCGGGCTGCTGAGTCTCCTGAGCTAAGTCTCAGGATGACGGCCTTGGAGAGCAGCTTGGCTGCCTTCATGAAGCAGCAGCGGGTACTGATTGCCGGTTTGACTGGTGCATCTGCCCTGACCACCAGGACCTCGACGTCCAAATCGACCCTGGAGGCCGAGCCGATCCTCGAGTCGATGCGGTCTCGAGTCGATCCTCGGCCAGTTTCCCCCTCGGCCTCCCGCTCGGGGCCGAGGTTGTTGACCCCGGTGCCCTCAGCATCAGGGCGGATGGCATCGGTGCCCGCCCGGCCAGAGCCACTTGATTCCTCCTCGGAGGGGTCAGAGTGGGAGACGGAGGACGAGGAGTCTCCGGATACTTTCCGGACCCGGTGTGTCCCATCGGATTCACCGGAGTCCGAGCCTCAGAGACGGTCCCCACCGGAGGTTACCCGGTTCTCGGACTTCGTGCGGGACATGGCCAAAGCCTTGGCTTTCCCCGCGGATCCCGAGGAGGAGCCTCAAGCCGAAGAGCTAGATGCCCTCCAGTATGACTCTCCGCCTAAGGAGACCTTTACTGTACCAGTTCCTCCAATGCTGGGAACGGCTGCTCTTCCGCATGTGGGAGGCACCGGCCTCGGCACCGGTTCTCAGCAGATGGGTCGATTCCATTTATCGAGTCCCTAAGAGCCCTGGGTTCCAGAAGGCACAGCTACCGCACCACTCCATGGTTGTGGAATCGGCCATGCATCGTCGGAAGAGTCAGAAGATGCACTCCTCGGTGCTCCCACGGCCGGGAGGCCCGGAACCTGGATGCCCTCGGTAGAAAGTGCTTCCAGGGCTCTATGCTGGCGTGCTGTGTCCAGACTTACCAGCTGTACATGGGCATGTACCTTTGGGACCTGGCAAAGGAGATTGCCGGGTTCTCAGCTGGCCTCTCCAAGGAACCTTTGCAGAGGTTTAAGTCTTTGTCATCTGGGATTCGAGAGTGCTCAAAGTTTATCTCTCGAGCAGCCTATGATGGCTTCGAGACTTTGGCCCGAGTAGCCGCGGCTGGCATCTGTGCACGCCGTTAGGCCTGGCTACAGTCATCAGACCTCGAGCCATGGGTACAGGACAAGTTGGTTGATGTCCCCTGCCGAGGTGAAAACCTTTTTGGCAAACCCATGGCTGAAAAGGCTGAAGAACTCTAGTCTGAGACTCTCACCAGGACAAGGCTGTCCAGAAAAACTTCTGCCCCTTCTCAGAAGAAGAAGGGCTCGGGGAAAAAGCCCTTTTACCCAAGGAAGGCTACTGTCTACAAATCCTACCCTCATTTTCAGGCCTCTGCAGCTCCCCATCAGGGTCAGCAGGCCAAGGGGCAGGGACATGGGCTCCGTAGGCAGAAAACCCCCAAGCCATCAGCTCCAGCTCCTGCACAACAGGGAGCGGGGTTTTGACTCCCATTGCATAGCCTCTCCTCCTCAGCTGGCTCCTCTCAGCACAGGAGGCCGGCTGACACTTTATGCCCACAGGTGGTCAACCATAACAGGGAATACCTGGGTGCTGAGCATAGTCCAAAATGGCTATTTGCTCCACTTCAACCAGTTACCCCCCTCCTATTTTCCATGGGAGCCTCCAAGACTCCCTCTTCACAGGAATCTCCTCCTTCAGGAGCTGGCAAGTCTTCTAATGGAGCAGGCGGTGGAACCGGTGCCTCACCACCTGAGAGGCCAAGGCTTCTATTCAAGGTACTTTCTGGTACCAAAAAGGACAGGAGGCCTCAGGCCCATCCTAGACTTGCGAAATCTCAAGTTCCTGGAGAGGGAAAAGTTCAAGATGCTTACCCTTGGGATACTGCTGCCCTACCTCCAGCAGGAGATTGGCTATGCTCCTTAGACCTAAAGGATGCTTATACTCACATCCTCATTCATCCAGACCACAGACAATATCTCAGATTTGTAATGTGAGGAAATCATTTTCAGTACAGGGTACTTCCCTTTGGGCTAATCTCCGCTCCCAGGGTTTTCACCAATGCCTGGCGGTGGTGGCGGCCTATCTCAGAAACCAGGGCACCTTTGTCTTCCCATACCTGGATGACTGGCTCATCAGGGGTCAGTCTCCACAGGAGACCAGACATGCCACCCTTCGCACTGTATCTCTTCTCCAGCATCTAGGCTTTATCATAAACTTCGCAAAGTCCACTTTACTCCCCTCACAGAACATAGAGTTCATAGGGGCAAGACTAGATACCCTTCAGGCAAAGGCTTATTTGCCCGAAGACAGAGCCCACAGACTGATAGGGTTGGCCAATCAGTTCTAGAGCAGTTCTCTGGTCTCCGCCAGAAACTTCATAAAGCTCTTGGGCCACATGGCATCCACGGTCCATGTAACTCCATAGCCCGCCTGCACATGCGATCTGCTCAGTAGTGCCTCAGAACTCAGTTGGTGCAAGCCACAGGTGACTTGAAAGATAAGATAAGGGTGTCCAAACTGCTGACAGCCTCCCTATGGTGGTGGCTGCATCTCCCAAACATGGTCCAGGGGGTGCCTTTTCAGGTGCCTCCCCACACACAGGTGCTGACAACCAATGCTTCCCTTCAGGGCTGGGGTGCACATTGCCGGGGGGCTTGCACTCAGGGCCTCTGGTCTCCTGGGGATTCCACACAGCAGATCAATCTATTGGCATTGCGAGCTATCCGCTTAGCTCTACAAACTTTCTCTCATGTCCTCTCTCACCAGTCAGTCTTAATTCAGACAGACAATCAAGTGGCAATGTTCTACATGAACAAGCAAGGGGGAACAGGCTCCAAGCTTCTGTGTTAGGAGGCACAGGCCCTGTGCTCCTTGGCAATCAAACACAACATGTTTCTCAAGGCAGTTTACCTGCTTGGCCAGGAAAATTGCCTGGCAGACAGATTGAGCAGGATTCTACAGCCTCACGAATGGCAGTAGAATCCTCTGGTGGTCCAAGGGATCTTTCTAAGATGGGGTCTTCCAACCATCGATCTGTTTGCGAGTCCACTGAACCGTCAGCTACCCAGGTTCTGTTCCAGACAACCGCATCCTCTGCGAATAGCAGCGGATGTGTTTCTAATCTCTTGGTCTACGGGCCTACTGTATGCGTTTCCTCCCATGCCTCTAGTGGCGCGAACCTTGTTCAAGGTTCTTCAGGACAAGGCCTCGGTGATTCTGGTAGCCCCCAGATGGTCGAGGCAGCCGTGGTTTCCACTCCTTCTGCAATTGGCGGTGGACACTCCACTCCCTCTGGGGGTGCATCACAACCTCCTGTCTCAGGACCAGGGATCTCTCCTGCACCCCAACCTCAAATCCCTCAATCTGATGGCCTGGCTGCTGAGAGGGTAGTTCTAGCCCCCTTATTCCTAAGGAGGTGAAAGAGGTGGTTTTGGCCTCTAGGAGGCAATCCACCCAGAAATCTTATGCCCTCAAGTGGCGTAGGTTCTCCACCTAGTGTGCTCAGCGCCAGGAGGATCCTTTTTCGTGCCTGGTTCCAGTGGTGCTGCAGTACCTGCTACACCTCTCGGACCTAGGCCTTAAATCCAACTCAGTTCGGGTCCACCTCAGTGCTCTATCGGCACACCACTCACAAGTAGATGGCCAATCTCTGTCGGGCCACCCGTTGGTGTCCCATTTCCTCAGAGGCCTGCTTCTGCTCAAGCCTCTGATCCATCCACCGGCCCCTGAGTGGGATTTAAATGTGGTCTTGCAACAACTTACTTGTCCACTGTTTGAGCCGATGGCTACCTGTCCTTTACGCTTCCTTTCCTGGAAGGCCTTGTTTTGGTGGCTCTTACCTCGGCCAGGCGTGTGAGTGAACTACAAGCTCTGTTTTCTGATAGACCGTACACACGGTTCTATAAGAACAGGATGGTCTTACGGACTCATCCTAAGTTCCTTCCGAAGGTTGTCTCCTCCTTCCACCTCAATCAGGAGGTGGTTCTGCCAACATTCTTCCCCAGGCCGCATGCCAGCCGGGCTGAAACAGTCCTGCATACCCTGGCCTGTAGAAGGGCATTGTCCTTTTATATAGACCGTACGCAGGGGCATCGAAGGGCTGCTCAGCTCTTCGTATCTTTTGACCCTAATAAACTGGGGTTGCCTGTCTCAAAAGCGTATGTCCCTTTGGATAGCGGATTTAATTGCCTGGGTGTACAGGGCAGCTGACCTCTCCTTGCAGGGTCGAGTCACGGCCCACCATGTCAGGGCGAAGGCCGTGTCAGTAGCCCACCTCCGCTCTGTTCCGTTGGCGGACATCTGCCGGGCCACTACCTGGTCTTCAAGCCAGACTTTTGCGGCTCACTACTCCCTCGAAAGGGAGTCCTGTTGGGACAGTGCTTTCGGACAGGCGGTACTCCATAATCTCTTTGAGGTTTAGGCAACTCCTACCCTCCGGCCCTTGTGTTGGGCTACCGTACTGGGGCGTTCTCAGAAAGGATTCTTTCACGGATGCTGACGCTCTAGAGGGAGCTTATTTTTCAGCTTGGGTTCCCGGTAGCCTGAAGCTAGCAAGTCCCATATGTGAGGACTGACTTCCTGCTTGGTCCTGGAGAAAGAGTAGTTACTCACCTGTAACACGTGTTCTCCAGGAGCAGCAGGAATCTGTCCTCACGACCCTCCCTCCTCCCCTTGGAGTTGCAGTCATATGATTCATTTTGTTATTTTTGCTGTCTTTAGCTATGTCATCAGACTGAGCAAGATGACACCCTTGGGCGGGAAGGGGACCGCGCATGTGCGCTGCATTCCCAAAGGCTTTCTTTGAAAGCTGGGGAAATGCTCCGCACGAGGGCTCCGTCGAGCCGACGTCACCCATATATGAGGAGTGATTCCTGCTGCTCCTGGAGAACACCTGTTACAGGAGAGTAACTACTCTAACTCCCTCCGCCTAAAGGTATATAAGACAATGCATGCTCTCCTGGAGAGGGAGTACGTTGTGTGGTTGATATTTCCAAGGTGGATACACAGGTCATGGCAGCTACCAGACAGACCACGATTCCTGTGGAAGGCATATTGACCTTAAAGGATACTCTGAACCGAAAGGTGGATTCATGTTGAACTAGTTTGCTACGGCAGCTGCTGTTCTTCAGTGGCAGTATGTGCAGGCCTGATGTCTCGAGCCCTGCTCCAGTGGGTTCGGTCTCTTCCACTGGATGATTCTTTTGGAGTCTGCTAAAGCCTTCCTTTCTGATGCCGTGTATGACCTGGCAGCCAGGGATGGTACCTGATGATGGTGTCATGGCATTGGATTTGGCTCCAGCACTGGGCAGTGGGTACATCTTCCAAAGCCCAGTTGGCCCACCTGGCTTTTAAGGGGAAGCTTCTTTTTGGAGCCAATTTGGAGAAGCTGGTGAAGGACCTGGGTGAGGCAAAATCTTACCGCCTTCTGGAAAACAGGTCCAAGGGATCTGTGAAGCAGACTGATGCCCCTTAATCATCAGCCTCCACCCGTCAACTCAGAGCACACTGGCCAGATCCCTGGAGGTCTCAGGAATATCCTCATTACAGATCTGAACCCCCCCTCCCCCTTTCTTCCTCTTCTTAGCTTTGGGTTCATTCTCAGTCCTTTGTGGAGTACGTGTGCTCAGGGACTTGGTCCCACCCAGAGGAGGACCCTCCCGAGCTGCACAGTGGAGGTTTTTTTTGGGGGGGGGGGGGCAATTCCCTAGTTTCTCTGGTTTGGGGCAGACTTTGACTTTTCTTTCAGGAATGGGCCTGAGTTACCAAGGATCGCTGGGTGCTAGACACCGTTCAGTTCAGCTATGTGCTGGGCTGCAAAAAAAGCCAATTCCAGATGCCTTCATCTCCCTTTGTGGGTCTGTGATTGAAAGTGCCGCTGTGTGGACCACCTTGGCCAAGTTGCTGCGCCTAAAGGTAGTGGTCCCCATCCCGCCAGATGAGCAGGGCAAGGGCAGATACTCAGTCTATTTTGTGCTGCAAAAAAAAAAAAAAAAGATGACTAACTTCTGGCCCATTTTGGACCTCAAGGGTATCTGTGCATCCTGCGCCTCTGGATAGGAATCATTGCAGTTTATTCAAGCAGTGCACCGAGGGGAATTCTTGGCTCCTCTGGATCTAGCCAAGGCATAGTTTCATATCTCAATCTAGGCAGACCAGCACAGTATCTTGAGTTTTGCTGTGCTTGGCTCTCACTATCAGTTTGCTGCCCTTTCTTTTGGATTTTCCATCGCCCCAAGAATGTTCTCCAAGGTCATGGTGGTGGCAGCAGTGGCACTGCAGTGCCAAGGGATCTATATCCATCCCTATCTGGATGGCTAGCTCATCTGGTCCCATTGCCTTTCAGAGGTGCCTCGCATGATGTCCCGAGTGGTGTCCTTTTTGGAAAGCCTTGACAGGGTGATCTATCAGGGAAAGAGTCCGCTGTTGCCTTCCCAGTCCCTGGAGTTTGAAAACACATTTTGACACTTGAATGGGCAGAGCTTTCCTGACAGAGGAGAAAGTTAGACTGTTGGATTGCTTGGCATAGTAATATGCGCAGCTGGCTCCCAGAGTTTGGGATTATCTTTAGCTCCTCGGATTGATGGCAGCGACTGTAGAGATAGTGCCATGGGCACATCCTTGCATGCGACTGCTCCAGGGATCCTGGCTGGCTTGGTGATCCCCGAGGTGTCAGGAGTTCGAGCACAGCTCAGGCTTCCGCATCCATTGGTGGTGAAGTCCAGCCTGCAGTGATGGCAGCAGACCTGTCATCTGAGGGAAGGGCATGCCGCTGGTCAATTTCTCCTGCATCCTCCTGATGAAGAATGCCAAGACTCTATCACCCAGGGCTGCTAGAGTCGCAGGGAAGCAGTGTGGTCCATCAACTGCCTCGAGGTCCAGCTCCTGCTTGAGAACAACACGGCGGTGACTTATGTCAAAAGGTAAGGTGACACAAGGAGTGCTGGTATGGCTCTTCTGTTTGCCTGGGTGGAGAAGAACCTCCTAGCCTTGACAGCTCAGCACATTGCCAGGGTGGACAGTGGGGAGGCGGAGTTCCTCAGCTGGTACTCTCTGGAGCCTGCAGAATGAGAGTTGAGTCAGGAGGCATTTCAGTTGATTCAAAGCTGCTGGGGCTGCCCCTAAATGGATTTGATGGCAACGCACCAATGCCAGGTTTGCTGCAGCTTCAGTCACTGCACAGAGATGGGGTCTGAAGGCATTGGCCAAGTCAGTATCTGCTGTATATGTTTCCTCCATGGCCCCAATGGGGATGTGTGTTTTGGTGTATAAAATACCAACCAGGCAGAATTGTTCTGGTGGCGCCAGATTGGCTGAGATCATCATGGTTTGGAGACCTGATGTGGTTCCTAAAGATGCTTCCTTTTTGGTTGCCTCCATCTTGGGGCCTATTTCAGCAAAGTCCTAGAGGACTCGGTTCACTTCTCGCATACAGCTTGGTTCTTGGAATGAGATAGCGTGTATGGGCTACTCTCCTGCAGTAGTCTCTACACTGCTTGGAACCTGGAGGAGGTCTACCAAGCTAGCATATGTGCAGATCTGGTGCCTCTTTGAGCAATAATGCAGCACTCGCATTTGGCTCCTGAGGTGGCCAAGGTACCCTCTCTGACCTTTTTACAGGGCAGCCTGAAGAAGAGCCTTTCCTTTAGCTCTTTGAAAGTTCAGGTGAATGCTTTTGGCCTATTTCTGAGGTCTGATGGGCTGGTAAGTCTCTAGCCTTGTACCTGGACATCTCATGCTTTCTTCAGGGGATTTGGTGTCTGCATCCTCTCCTCTGATCTGTGATCCCTTCCTGGGATCTGTCTGGTATTCAGAGCTCTGATAGCAGCACCTTTTGAGCTGTTAAAGCACACTACCTTAAAGGATTTGATGCTCAAGATGGTTTTCTTGGTTGCAGTTTGTGCCACAAGGTAGATTTCTGAACTGCAGACTGCCTTGTCAAGATTCTTATTTGTCTTTTCTAAGGAGGCCATTTCCATTTAGTCTGTGCAGTCCTTCTTGTCTAAGATGATTTCTCCCCTTCATGTGAACTAGGTGGTTGGCCTGCCCTCATTCTCTAAGGAGCAGTGTTGGGGGAGGGATGAGGATCTTCACCTTGTGTATGTCTGGAGGGTGCTTCTCTGGTACATGAAGGTTAAGAATTCCCTTCGTAAGTCCAACCATCTCTTTGTGCTTTTTTGCTGGTCCATGCAAGGGTGACATGGTGACCATGTTGGCTTTTTGATGCTAGATTAAGGAAACCATTGCCTCGGTATCTCTGTTGTGGAACTGGAGGGTTTGTGTGCCCATTCTACCTGAGCACAAGCATCCTCGTGGGCTGAGCAGAGCTCGGTTGCCCTGCAGACGTTTGTCGGGCAGCAACATGGTCATCACTTTCCAATTTTGTCAAGCATCACCATTTGGCTATCCACACATGGGCAGACATGTCCTTTGACTCTGGCGTCAAAGTGCTACCAGGGCTTGATGATCATCGGCCAGATCCGGGCATCTACTTGAGGGACCTGGCAAAGGAACTTGCCAGGCTCTTGCCTGGTCTCTCCGAGGAACCCCTCCAGCAGTTCCAGAGACTGTCCTCTGCCATGACTCAAGCAGTCTATGATGGCTTTGAGTTGGTGTTCAGAGTAGCTGCAGCGGCCAACGGTGCCCAATGCCAGGCTTTGCTACAGTCTTCCGACCAGGAGCAATGCGTTCAGGACAAATTGGTCAATGTCCCCTGCCAAGGAGAGAACCTCTTTGGCAAACCCATGACTGATAAGGCTGCAGAGTTGGAGTCAGAGTTCCTGGTGAGGACTAGGCTCTCCAAGAAGACCGCTACCCTTCCCTGACGAAAGGCCCAGAGTAAAAAGCCCCCTTGCACAAGGAAGAGAAGGGCTTTGCTTACGGAAACTACCCTCAATATCAGGCCTTCACAGCAGGGTCAGCAGGACAAGGGCATGGCCCTCATAAACCAAAGACTCTCAAAACCTAGGCACCAGCTCTGGCACCTCTCCACCCCAGGAAACCCACACCAGGAGCGCTCAGGAGGACATCTGAAATCTGATTTTGTTTGCCCACTGGTGGCCAACCATCATAACTGACATCTGGGCACTCCAGGTGGACAAGGAGGGCTACCACCTCCATTTGAAGCAGACTCCCCCTCCATTCTTCTTGGGAGAGCCCACCAGGACTCCCCTCCACCATATCTTTCTACTGCAGGAGCTCGCAGGCCTTCTCGAGGACAAGGTGGTGGAAGCCATACCCCCACACCTCTGGGGCAGAAGGTTCTACTCCCAGTACTTTCTCATAACAAAAAGAACAGAGGGCCTAAGGCCTATCCTAGACTTGCTGGATCTGAACCCTTGGGACACTGCTGCTGCCATACCTCCAGCAGGGAAACTGGCTATGCTCCTTGGACTTAAAGGATGCGTACATCCTCATCCATCCCAGCCGCAATACCTCAGGTTCGTGGTGGGGGGGGGGGGGCGACCAATACCAATAGAGGGTCCTACCCTTTGGCTTGGCCTCTGCCCCAAAGGTCTTTACCAAGTGCCTAAGGGTGGCCGCGGCACACCTCCACTTCCAAGGGGCCTTTGTTTCCCCTACCTGGATGAGACTGGCTCATCAGAGGAAGCTCGGCCGCCGATGTGCAGCAGGATATGGCCCGCACCATCAGCGTCCTACAACATTTGGGGGTCATCATAAACCACCTTAAGTCTCACCTCCTCCAGACACAGGGTCTGGAGTTCATAGGAACTTGGCTAGACAGTCTTCAGGCCAGAGCATTCCTACTCAAGGTAGGGCTGACCACCTCAGAACACTGGATGCATACATACAATGCAGATGCACTTTTTCTGCTTGTCTCCTGCTACATCTGCTGGAACACATGGCATCCATGGTCCACATCACGCCAGATGCCCGCCTTCGCTACCAGTGGACCCAGACCACCATATGGCTGCGGGACAGGGTGACTGTGGCCCGCCAACCTGCGGACTCCCTCGGCTAGTGGCAGGTTCTGCAGTGCCTCCAGATCAGGATGCCCTTTCAGGCCCCCGATTCCAGGAGGGTCCTCACTATGGACACCTCCCTGCTGGGTTAGGATACTTATTGCAAAATATCTCTGCACCCAGGACAGCTGGTCACAGTAAAAGAGCCAACTGCAAATTAACCTGCTGGAGCTTTGGGCCATATTCTTGGCAGTCAGTCTTTCACCACTGCCTGCAGTACCAGTCAGTGTTGGTCCAGACAGACAATCAAGTGGCAATGTTCTACATGAACAAACAGGGGGAGGGGGGGGGGGGTAAAGGGTCTTATTCTCTCAGCTAGGAGGGCAGTGACTGTCTGCTCCTTTGTGCTCCACAATGGGATGCTCCTCCGGGTGGTGTATCTGCCAGGCCAGTTCAATGGCCTAGCAAACAAGCTGAGCAGGGTCCTCCAGCCACACGAGTGGTGGCTGGACCCCACTCGGCTCTTCCGGCTCTGGGGAATTTCACTCATTGACCTCTTCATGAGTCTAATCAACACTCAGCTGCCCTGCTTCTGCTCCCCATCAGCCGCACTTCTCATGGGTGGTAGTGGATGCATTCCTCATTCCGTGGACAGAGGGCCTACTCTATGCTTTCCTGTCCATGTCGCTGATAGCCAAGACACTAATCAAGGCTCAGCATGACAGGACGTCGCTGATACTGGTTGCTCCCTGGTGGCCCAGGCAACTGTGGGTTCTGCTGCTGCTCCACTTTTCCTCGGCGCCCCCAGTCCTCCTGGAGAATGCCCCGGGTTTACTGTTGCAAGAGGAGGGTTCTCTCCTACACTCCTAACCTGGGGTCCCTGTTGCTAACAGCTTGGCTGCTGAAAGGGTAGCCTTGACCCCATTCAACCTCTCAGGGGAGTAGAGGAGGTCCTCCTGGCCTTTACAAGGGGTCTCCATGAGACAAGCCTATGCCTTCAAATTGTGCAGATTCTCAGTATGGTGCACAGAACAGCAGGTTAACCCATTTTTGTGCTCTGTGCAGCTTGTACTACAATAATTTCTCCACCTGTCATGGGCAGGACTGAAGTCTAACTCGGTCAGGGTGCATCTGAGTGGTTTAGCAGCGCACCACCACCTTACTGAGGGCAAGCCCCTCTCTGTCTAGACCCTTGTGAACCGCTTCCTGCAGTGGCAGAGTGTGACCTCAGTATGGTGCTATCCAAGCTCACTGGGCCACTGTTTGAGCCCCTGGCTACCTGCCACCTGTGGTACCTCTCATGGAATGTCGTGTTTCTAGTGGCGCTCACTTCAGCTTACAGGGTCAGTGAGGTTCAAGCGTTAGTGGCGGATCTGTCATATGCAAGGTTCTATAAGAACAGGGTGGTGCTCCGCACACACCCCAAGTTTCATCCTAAGGTGGTGTCTCCCTTCCACCTTCTTTCCACAGCCTCATGCCAGCTAGGCGGAGACCATACTGCATACTCTGGACTGTAAGAGGGCCCTGTCCTTCTACCTTCAATGTACCCAAGACCACCGCAAAGCCTCTAAGCTTTTTATCTCCTATGACCCCAGTCGAGGGGGAGGCGGTGACCAAGCAAACTCTGTCCACTTGAGTGGCAGATTGCATTGCCCTCACCTATGAGCAGGCAGGGCTCTCACTGAAGGGCCGGGTCTCGGCACACAGTGTCAGGGTCATGGCGGCATCAGTGGCAAACCGGTGTTCTGTCCCCCTGCCGGGCATCTGTCGGGCTGCCACCTGGTCTTCAGTCTACAATTTCGCAGCTCATTACTGCCTGGAGAGGGAGTCCCGATGGGACAGTACCTTTGGCCAGGTCATACTCGGTCATCTGTTTGGGGCGTAGGCAACTCCTGCCCTCTGACCCTTCTGCGTTCAGGCTACCAGAGTGCTAGTTCTCACTGGACATTTGAATCTTAAGATAACAGACTCTCAAGAGACCCAATTGCTGCTGCTCATGGCTCACCTTTTCCTGGTCATCCGTGGCATTTCTGCAGGTTTTCGGTAGTCTGTAGCTAGGGAGTCCCATATGTGAGGACTGACTTACTGCTTTTGACCAGAGAAAGTGTAGTTACTCACCTGTAGCAGGTGTTCTCCAGGGACAGCAAGAATCAGTCCTCACAACCCTCTCTCCTCCCCTTGGAGTTGCTGCTTTATCATTTTTGCTGTCTTTAGCTATGTCATTTGATTGAAGTAAGATGGCACCCTTGGGCAGGAAGGGCACCCTTGGGCATCTCCCAAAAGCTTTCTTTGAAAGCTGGGGAGAAGCTTCCGCATGGGGCTCCATCTGTGTTGACGTTACCCATATGTGAGGACTGATTCCTGCTGTCCCTGGAGAACACCTGTTACAGGTGAGTAGCTATGCTTTTTGCAATTAATACTTAAAGTAACAGTATATATAGATATAATATGAATGAATTACACACTAAAGTATTTGAAACAATGGCTTGACTTCACTGCCCTGAATGAGCTTGATATTAACTGATTAGTACTTGGATGGGTAGCCACCTTGGAATACCAGGTGTTGTAAGCTTACTGTGCAGACAGAAGGCCTGGCAATCTACTTCTGGTCACACCTTGCCACGTAAACCTAGGGGTTGGGTTGCCAGGAATGAGCATTGACACACCAGCATATGCTTACTTTTCACAAATGGAACTTCTTGAAAGAGGATTTGTCTGCTGCTGGCCAGCTTATAGTGCAACCCACCGAGCTAGTTCTGCATGACAATCAGCTGGCAAAAATGTTGGGGAAGAACATAGTCAATATTTCCCAACCAAGTCCTGGAGACATATCTGCCAGGCAGCTATTTTCTTTTGTGCAAGAGTTAACTGGCTTTGTTTTGATGTTGAAGTAAAATGTACACAATGGAGTATTATCCTTTTAAAACCATTTTGTTTTGAAGTTGTAATGTGTATGACTTGGTTAATTTAACTACTGGCACACAAGATATTGGGAACGTAGTGTAACTTTGATATGGGACCATTACTTGAAGTAATAGTGGGCTATTGTGAGAACAGCAGGAACAGAGAATTGGAGCTAGCTCACACCTTTCTCAAAGTTCAAAATGAGTTATATTTAGGTACTGTAGGTATTTTCCTGTCCCTGAGGTCTTACAACACTGGTCAACATTGAAATCGTTACTGACTTTAAAAGGCCCTAATCTGTAGTATCTTCGTGAGCTGAACACGAACATAACATTAAACAAATTTTATTGGCTCTCGTTTTGAAGATATTGCATGTAGTTCATTTTTGACGTTTCACCGTGTAAATTTATCCAGTAGGACATCAACAACATCCCAAATAAGTCTTGAATGATGTAATATTGCATCACATTGCATCTCACCAGCATGCACACATCATCCAGAGTTGATTGCATCATTTTCTGATGCAATGCAATACTACTGCCAGACAGCTGCTGAAGCCATCTGACGTCAGCAGTGTACTATACACAGTCAGAAAGGAAAGTAATTTGGTATTCTGTTCCGATATTGAAAGCCTCATGAATGCCTTAATCACTCATGACCCACAAAACTGGAGACTATTTATAGACTCTTCGAAACTGAGTCTGAAGGCTGTGCTTTTGAACAATGGAAACCGTCTTCCATCTATTCCAGTAGCGCATGCCGTCCACATGAAAGACATACAATAACTTAAAGCATCTACTGACTTCCATTAACTATAACAAGTACAGCTGGCACCTCTGTGGTGACTTGAAGGTAGTTGCCCTTTTAATGGGACTGCAGCAGGGATATATAAAATACATGTGTTTCTTATGTGAGTGGGATAGCCGAGCAAGGGATTGGCACTACTTGCAGAAGGAATGGAATCGCAGACAAAATGTAACAGTTGGAGAGAAGAATATCCAGCACCCAGCACTGGTTGAGGCTCACACAATCCTGCTACCACCCCTTCACATCAAACTAGGTTTGATGAAAAACTTTGTGAAAGCCATGGACTGCACTTTGCTAGCTTTCCGATACCTGCATGAAAACTTCCCTCGACTCAGCGAAGCAAAGATTAAAGAGGGAGTTTTTGTGGGTCCTCAGATTTGAGAGCTCTTCAAAGATGACTGGTTCAACAACTTGTTGTAGGGTGATGCAAAACAAGCATGGAATGCTTTTCGCCTAGTGTCAACAAACTTTCTCGGGAATGTTAGGGCAGAAAACTACAAGGATGTAGTAGACGACATCAGAAACTTGGCTGCAATATGTCTCTAAAGATCCATTTTCTTGATTCCCATCTTGATTTCTTTCCTGACAGCTGTGGTATGGTTAGTGATGAACAGGGCGAACGTTTTCACCAGGATACTGCAATGATGGAGCAAAGATACCAGGGAAAATGGTCCACTATAATGCTGGCTGACTACTGCTGGACACTCCCCAGAGAAGCTCCCGAACAGCTGTACAAGAGACAGGCGAAAAAATCTAAGAAGTAGTTTATGACTTAGTTTTTATGTAAATTATTTTTATTATTATTATCATTGAACAGAAGCTATCAAATCAGGCCAATTATACAATAACATACAGCAATAATACACTCGGCAAGAATATAAGCAAGAATAAGAGTGCCAGGATAAGAGAGTACACAATCCAATACTAACAGTAACAAGCTGCAAACAACGTAGTGCATACCCCCGGGGCTAAGCCCTCAGTTATCACACCTATCCAATCTCCAGGTATCCCCTTCCCCGGCGTTATTCCAAATTATTTCCCCTCTCCCCCCCCCCCCCCCCCAGTTTCACATTGTGATAGGTCATGGTTAATCTCTAGTTGTCCTTGCCACCATTTATGCCTGATTTAACTGTATACATTACTAATCCAGGCTAGCCCTTAGCCTCCAGCGCATTAGCAATGGCTTCAACAGGTACCGCTTGTACTCAAATTAACTTGCTATATTACCATATTACTAATTCTTATATAGCTATACTCCGATAATCCTATGAGTTCTCTTTTAACCTCTCCAACTGTGGATGCACTGTACTCCAAGGAGCAGTGGCTCTTACTTTACCTCAGAGCCAATCATCCACTATACACCCATATCCTCCCCCCCCCTCTCTGTCCCCATCACTGTATCCAACCTTCTCCCCCTTCCTTCCTTCTCCCCCTTCTCCCCCTTCCCTCCCGCCCACTCCCTGTCCTTTAGCCTTATCCCTTATCCCCCTTGTCCTTCCTCCCCCCCCACCCACCCCCTACCCATCCCCACCAGATCCTGGGCGCTAACTACCAGCCGTCCTCTGCTTCTCCTATATACTAAACCTAGTGAAGTACTTCAATCTACAGCTGTTTCCTCAAAGAAATCCCATACTTTCCTGCACCATTCCATTCTCTTCCCTCCCAGTATCTGGGCCATCTGGTTCTCCATAATCCGCAGTTCTAGCATCAATCTTTCCCACCCTTTAATCTCGGGAAGGGTACCCAACATCCATTGTCTGAGTATACAGAGCTTAGCTATCAAAAAGTCCCTATCACAGAGTAACTTATGGTAATTTTGTACCCGGACTCCCCTTCTCGGTTCATCTAGCAGACCCCATTCCGGTGATAGAGCCTCCCAGCCCAGCTTTTCGCCCCCCACTTTCACCCAAACCGCTTTCCAAAAGGGTCATATGAGTGAGCAGAACCAAAAACGATGTGAAAACGACCCCTTCTCTTCCCCACAAAGCCTACACGCATCTGTTTGAGCCATCCCTGCCCGAGCCGCCCAGACGACATGCACATACGCCCTCCATAAGAATTTGTACTGCAATTCCTGTAATCGGACTGATTCCGAGATAGTTTTCACCGTCTGGAATGCCCGCTGTAGGTGCTGCACCATAACTCCAGGCAATAGATCCTGTTGCCATCTGTTAGTAAGTTTTTCCAATGGATTTGCATCCCCCTTAGAATCGATCTCTTCCCTCAATCGTGCCACCGATAATTTCCCTTCTAAGTGGACCCACATATCCAACATCCCCCCTGCATTGATTATTCCGCTACAATCCTTCTGCAGGGTCCGAATATAATGTCTCGCCTGCAGATAAAAGTAAAATTGGTTTGGGGCCAAATTGAACCTCCTCAGCTCTAAAAAGGAGTCCAGTTCAGATCCCAATTCCATGTGCATATGTCCCACATATTCAACACCCTGCCTAACCCACTCTTTCCCCACCGTCCCCCATACTCCCGGCGCAAAGTCTAAATTACCTACTAAGGGGAGGCAGTCTGTCGCTCTTCAGCACCGCCTCTTATAATGACAAATAACTCTCCAGGCCTGATGCAGCACCTGCAGGTAGACCGAGGCTTTCCAAGCAGGGACAACCTCTCCCATTGGCCTATGCAAGCAATATACTCTATGCGCTACTCCTACCATCTGATCCACAAGACTCAAAGGAATAGTATTTTCCGTACCCAATACCAAATTTCGTAGTGGTCTCATCAAATATGTGATATTATATGCTCGAAGTGGGGCCAAACCTAACCCCCCTTCCTACCGTGGCCTCTGTAGCACTGAAAGCGCTATTCGCGGTTTCTTGCCCCTCCAAAGGAACTCGTTTAGGTGCCGCTGCAATACTAATAAATCCTTTTTAACAACCAAACCGGGATATGCCTCAATAGATAAAGCCACCGTGGGAGTTTTACCATCTTAAATAAGGCTACCCTTCCCAGGAGGGAGATCGGGAGGTCCCGCCACTTCTTTAGTCGTGCTATTGTTGCCGCCAACAGTGGGTGCACATTGACCTTATAAAGGTGGATCAGTTTCTCAGGTATCTGAATGACGAGGTATCGTATCTGTCCCTCCGCCCATAGCAGCAGGAAATCCCCTTTCCATCTAGACCGCACTAGGCCTGCTCTGGTACCAAAGATTTGGATTTGTTTATACGTAGCCCCAAAAAGGACCCAAACCTTTCAATCTGAGATAGCGCCACTGCTAAGGACCCTGTGGTTCAAGCAGACACAGCAGCATGTCGTCTGAAAATGCACTGATCTTAATTCCCCCGCCCTGCCATTTGTGATAAGGAAGCTTATCATAGCTCAGGAAGGAGCTATAGAAAAGGTGAAGTGACTCTGAACAAGCAACCTGTCAGTTCTGGTAGAAATAAGAAAACAGAATTTTGCCATAAAAGACTACCAGTCCCAGAATGCACCAGGTTTCCAACAGCCATTAGAGGAGCTGAAGTGGGGAAACATGTGTTCAATCAGGAGGGCTATGAGGTAATCCCTAAGCACTCATCTCAAAGGGCAGGGCCTGATTCAGCACAGCTGCGCTGTGTTAGGGAGGAGCACTCATCTAGGCAGAATAAGAGGAGAGTTTATTCTACAGATGACCATCTTCATGATCACCTTGGATATCCAGAGAATTGTCCTCAGTATCCTGAGAATCAGCTTGAGTTTGATCATCAGTTTCATCTGAAGGATCATCAGAAGCAGAAGCCAAACAGGACGGACAGAGAGGGAAAGAGACCCTTTGGAAGAAGGAAGAGAAAAGCCTTTGAGAGGTCTAGAAGAGTCCAAAGCAGTACGTATACTGGGAGGTATTCCAAGGGCCAGCATACACCATTGGACTGGGGAAAGCCAGAGGAATGGTGCTGCAGAGCTAGGAATCACCAGAGGCTACCTGTGAGGGAGACGGCTGCACGTGGAAGGGACCCTAAGACCTGTGCCAGAAGGTATGTGAAGAGAGATCCAGTGTCCAGGGATCTGGATTGGAAGGCTGGACATAAGAACTGGACTACATACTGGCCAGGCTATATAGAGAGGAACTCTAGCAGCAATGGAAGCTCAGGTATGAACACTGATCTATGCCCTAGCTATAACCTTGAAAGACAGCAGGGAAACAAGTATTCTCCTGAAAATGCTCCATTGAGAGATTCATCTGTGCCAATCCATGATATTGAACCCATGCTTGTTGAACAAGGGGGAATAATAGCAGATGAGGATCCTGTTTATATGGACTGTTCTCTGTCTAAACTCCGTTGGTAACTTTTTGTTACAAAGTACAGCAACCATCACAAAGAAATACAAATTTGTTCTTTAATCTACTCAGAAAAGCTCCTGAAGCAGGATTTGACCCACACAGTACAAAGCAAGCCAGCTAAGGGGTTTCAGCTGGATAACTGCTAGCAATCAAGCCTTACCTAATTGCTTGTGAGCTAGGAGAGAATCACTTCTGAATCTATGTGGGAAGTAATCAGAAGTTAACCTGAAAAGAACAGTTTGTTTCTTGCTTTGTAGCTTTTCATTTGTTTTCCTGATTTTGACTTTGTTTTTCCAAGTTAACACTGAAAGCAAGTTACCTAATTTATGTGCTACCAAGCATATCTGTGTTGGGAGAAATAACCCCATAAATAAATATCTTATTGGCTTTACCCAAGAGCACAACTAAATTATTGTCAGCAGCTGTGTCTGGTGTGAATGAACTACATTGCCCACAATACCTTGCAAATCATATAGATATATGCACTTGACAAGACTGTGAAGATTCTCACCCAGGCAGCCGTCTGACACATTCCATCCCTTTTATTTCCCCCATTTCTCTCAAAGACAGCAAAAGAGGTTCTAATTGAAGAACAAACAAAAGGGGGGAAAGGGGGCAGCCTTGCCGGGTCCCTCTCTGAAGTACAAAAGGTTGCGAGTATTCACCCCCCCATGGTGATGCAGGCCATCGGCTCCTGGTACAGCGCCTGGATCCATTGTAGGTAGGCTCCCCCAAACCCAAATCTCTTCAGCGCTTCAAACATATACACCCAAGAGACCCTATCGAAGGCCTTTTCAGCATCCAGACTCACTAAGACTAAGGGAATCTCCTGAAACTGGCAAAGATCCATGCTCAGTAGAATTTTACGAACATTCAGTAGAGCCTCCCTTCTTTTGACAAATCCAGACTGGTGTGATCCTATGAGTTTCGGGAGAATATTTTGTAGCCTTGCAGCTAGGACTGACGCCAGTAATGTCATATCATAATTAGGGAGATCGGCCGATATGATGCAGGGTCCTCCCGGTTCTTACCCGGCTTGGGGATGACAGTGATGGCTGCAGTCCTCATTTCTCTCGGAAACCTACCGGTCCCTAACACTTCATCATACAATGCTATCAGGGTGGGTGTCACCTGAAGTTCAAGAATCTTATAAAACTCCGACCCAAACCCGTCAGGTCCTGGAGCCTTATGTGGTATACTCCTTTTAATGATCTTTTGAATCTCACTCCCTGAGAGCAGTCGATTCAACTCTTCTAATTCGGGATTGGTCAGACACGGGAGTTGGACTGTATCCAGAAAGGACAGGGCCTGCGCTCTATCCTCCAATTCTGGAGTGTACAACTCTTGATAGAAATTTCTAAAGACTCGCAAAATTTGGTGTGTCTCATGGTATTTCACCCCATCTATATCTTGAACTACTGCTATCACCTTATTTCCACCCCAGTCCCGCACTAGCCGGGCCAGGAGTCTACCAATGCGGTCCCCATATCGAAAAAGCTGATGTCTATAATATTGCATAGAGTATATCGCTCTTTCCCGCAACAGATGGTTAAGTCTCTGTTGCTTCTCAAGATAAACCCTTAAGCTTTCCGGATCTTGCCTCCTCAGCGTTAATCTCTTATAAAATTGGAGCTCTTGCGCCTCTCTAATAATACTCTCATTTTAACTTTCTCCGTTCGCGGGCCACATATGCAATGATATGGCCTCGCATCACTGCCTTCCCAGCTTCCCATAAAAACACTATACTGCTTGCTTGGGAGTCATTATTTTCAATGTATTCCTCCCAATGCTTCGCCAAATATTCCCGAAATTCCTCATTTTTCCATAAATGTCTGGGGAATGACCACCTACCACGTACCCTCTTCTCCCTTTCCAATCCATCAGGACCATGGCATGATCAGATATCACTATTGGCTTAATCTCAACCCCCATAACTTTCCCAAAGGCGTCTCGGGACACCTGCATGAAATCAATCCGGGACCAGGTCTGATGGGCTCTAGACAGATGCGTGTAGTCTCTCTCTCCCTCATGTAGGATTCTCCACCCATCAACTAGGCCTTCAACTCTGCATAGGTACCCTACTCCTTTCCGATTCCAACCCCCTCCCGCTGGCGGGTGTGATCTATCCAGCTCAGGGTCATGTGGGCAATTGAAATCCCCCGCCAATATCACAGGGACATTTGGGGCACTCACCACTCTGCGCTATGTTCTTGAAGAACTGATGGCTATATACATTTGGGGTGTATATATTGCCAACAAACAACTCTTCCCCTTATATCTTAAGATGTATAAAGCAGAACCGACCCTGTACATCAGCTGCTCCTTTCACACTTTCCACCTGCAGCCCTTTCTGAACTAGGACCGCAACTCCACATTTCCGCCCCCCCCTGCTGCAGCTGCATACACATGCCCAACCCAGTCCCTCTTTAACTTCTCATGTTCCCTTGCATTCAAATGTGTTTCTTGCAAGAAGGCAATATGGACTCTCTCCCGTTTCAGCACTTGTAATATTTTTGTACGCTTCACCGGCGTCCGTATTCCCCTCCACATTCCAAGTCACTATACGTAGGTCAGATCTCAGCTCTGCTCTCCCCAAGGCTCTGCACCTGCGCCCTATGTCTTGTGTAAATGTTGCCCGGAGTTTCCCAGCCTGAACCCCGGGCTCTCTTCTAACTGTCCCCCTCCGAAGCACTTCATCGCATATTTATCCTTTGCCACACCTTCTCTCTGAGCCAACCCTGATCTGGTAGAAACCCCACCAACCCCCTTTCCCAGAAGCACTTTGTCAGATTCCCCTCCCCTCTTGTCCTTCCCACCCTCCCCCGCCATCTTCCTCCCGCTCCCCACCCCCCCTCTCATCCCCCTTCACCCTCCCCCTCCCCAACTGCCATTCCCCTTCCCCCTCCCCTCCCCTCTCCCTCCCCTCTCCCTCCCCTCTCCCCCACCCCCTTCAAGATTCCATTCTCTATCCTCAGCCCCTCGATGCTGAGGTCTGATCCCTATTCGACACTGCAGGGCTACCTCACAACGTCCTGCACTTCACATGAGTCCTTCAAACTCCCCACACACTAACCAAAACATCTATATCACTCCTGCACATTTACCTATCAATCTTACACAATAAAGTCCTTTCTCTTTATGCCTGAGCATAGCTTCCCATTATTCCTGTCGGCGTGCCTTAGATCCATCATCTGTTAACATCTGGTGTCGCCATTACTTCTCCTGCCGCATCTTTCACACGGTTCTCCAAGAAACAATGTGCCTTTGCCACATTAGCAAATGAATAGGTCTTCCCCTTATCAGAGAAGCGCAATGTTGCCGGGTATGCCAGCGTGAATCGCACCTTTCGCTGGAACAAATCTGAGCAAACAAATAAACTCTTTCCTCTTTGCTGCTACTACTGCTGAGTAATCTTGGAATATCAAAATCTTTTGGTTATCAAGTCTCAAGTCCCCTTTCTTGCGGAAAGCCTGCAGTAGTTGAATTTTATGTTGAAAGTTCAAAACTTTGGCAATTACCACCCGGGGTCTCTGGCGCGACTCCATTTTATCCCCCAGCCGGTGCACTCGCTCCACTTTTAAGTCTCCCACCAGCGTTGTCAGTCCCAGTTCTTTAGGGAGCCACTGCTAGATTAGGGGCACCAGCATCTGGTCCGTAGTTTCGTCCGGTATCCCAACGAGCCGCACGTTGTTCCTTCGCGACCTGTTTTCTAAATCATCCACTTTGGCCAGGAGGGCCTCAATCTGCACGTGCTGCGCCGTGGCCTCTCTTGATGTCCGCCCCTCTGCATCCTCAAGCGAAGAGACACGGTGCTCCAATTCCTCGATTCCATGACCCACCTCAGCCATCGCTCCTCCCATATCCTCCAGTTTCATCAGAATTTGATCAAATTTGGGATCCAGCAGCTTAACCACCTCTCTCGCTACCTCCTCAGTCACCGAATCAACGCTGCCTGCACCCGGAGAGCGTGGCTGCAGGGCCGCCGCCGCAGCAGGCCCCGGCTTGGGGAGCTTCTCTTTATCTCGTTTCGGCATTGGGGACATTTTCCGTGATTTCTCCTCACAACTTTTTGCTGACACTTAAGACACACTTCTCTGCTTTCTTTAACCCAGGCAAGGATTTTTATGCCGATTTTGTGTGAGGCAGCCCCGGAGCGACAAGACACGCCCTACTTCCTCATGTGCCACGTGGGATCATTTATGACTTGGTTTTACATTTTGTGATGTAAACATTAATTCTTGTAGATTACAAAAAAATTAGAGCCAACTTTGCAATTTCACTGTCATATTCGTGTTCAGCATATAAAAATTGATAAGAAATGACTATTTTTATTTCAGTAACATGACTTTTCTAAAAATTATTTGATCAGTGCAATCTAAATTTATACCTGAGGTAATGGAGGGTTAATTGATTTGCCCAAGATCACAAGAAGCAGCAGTGGGATTCAAACCTGACTTCACTCATCAGCCTGCTGCTTTAACCATTAGGCTATTGCTCCACTCCACTGTACATATATGCAGCAGGACTACTAAAATGTACTCTGTGTCCACAAAGAAACATTCTGGAGTAGCTGCTCCTAAACTGACTCTTTTAGCAATATAAAGTAATGACAGCCAGACATCAGTTATTCACTTGGCAGGAGGAGAGTTGCCTGTCAGTTGTGAAGGGAAATGTGAAATGGCCTGTAATATGGAGCCCAGTGTCTGTCTTCCGCAAAGGAGTCCTGAGAGTAAGAGGATGCCTGAGCCCTGTACAGTCTCTGGATACTGTACCTTAGATGACCAGATAGGCCACCTGCCAAAAGGGCAGTGAATCACACAAGCCCACTTGGCTTGACCCAGCAACCTCTGAAATTGAGGATGGAGGAGGAATAGATCCAAAGAGGATCTTGGCTTTATCCAGGCCAGAAGAGTCCAGCATAGGAAGCAGAGCTACCTGAGGCTCCAGCAGCCAGGAAGGAAGGAAAGGAGAGAAGAACATCAAGAAATTTGAGAAGAGCCTGCTGCTATAGAGTTACATCCCTGCCTCATATCTGAGAAGGCCCAATTACTGATGGTCTTTCCAGGTTCTTCCCCATCACACGATAAAGGGATATGTTTTAATAAAATTTTCTTAAGCTTTTTTTAAAATCTGTCCTCTTGGGGGGGGGGGGGGGAGAACATATAATCCCCAATTTTATAGCTGAGAGGATTGAAGGGAGTGTGGAGCTGGCTGTTCAGAGCTTTTGTACACGGAGAGTGCTGATGCTAGGAACATTGTAGCCTTTTTACCCCCCCCCCCCACCAGAGGGCACCCATAAAGGAAGAGGCGAGAAAGAGATCTGTAGCATAAGGGGGGGGGGGGTTGTTGTTTTTTTTTAAGTGCCATCAAGTCAACTCCTGGCGACCCAGAAGCCTCTGGATGTTCTTGGCAAGATATGACCAGAAGTAGATTGCCAGGTCTTTTCTTCCGAGACAGTGGAGGGTAAAGTGACTTGTCCAAGGTCACAAGGAGTGCCAGTGGGAATTGAACTATGGTCTCTTGGGTACTAGGCTGTTGCTCTAACCATTAGGCTACTCCTCCACTCTAAATGTAGACAAAAAAAAAAGTTTGGTTTCTACTTTTTTAAAACATATTTTTCCCAGTTGTGCACTTTTTTATATTTGTTTCACATATTCAGTCTTTAGGTACACGTTGTATGCATGCTGGAACTTTAAGTGTACAGATCAACTTTGTAGGTATATATAAGCAATTTTTACGCATATGAAATTTTTGGGCGTGCATACAAATGCACATCGTTAAAATGGAAGTCCTTCAAGGGCTTTGATCCATATAGCCAAACTACTTCTCAATTGATTGCTTGCTTGATGTTTCTTCTGTGGGCTATAAGTTCCTTATTTTGGGGGATTATCGTATAAAGTTTTTGTTTTTTTTTAATTTACCATACAGTTGGGTGCCCACAACCATTTTTTCTTTGAGCTTATTTTATCCTATCCAGTATTTTACTTTTGGTGCACAAATCTGCTGTTTTTCTCTTTTTTCCCTACCTAAAGCCCTAGCCATACCAAATAAATGTATTTTGTATAGATTCTCTTGTTACCTTCACCCCCTAGTTGAGAGACTGACTTCAGTAAAATGGCCAAGTACCTGAAGGAGGAGTTGGCAGGGTGGGAGGGGATAACAGAAGTGGAATTGCAATAGGCTAAACTAAAGGTGGCAATAAAAGGGGCAACAGATAAATATGTAAGGAAAGTAAATAAAAACAAGAGGAGAAGGAAACCTATTTGGTTCTCCAAAGAAGTGGCTGCTCAAAGGCAAAAAACACAGCTTTCAAAAAATTCAAAAGCTTCCAAACAGAGGAACACAGTAAGGAATACAGGAGCAAACTAAAAGACAAAAAGAAAAATAAGGAAAGCAAAATCAAAGGCAGAGGAAAAAATGGCTAAATATGTGAAGTGTGGCAACAAAACTTTCTTCAGGTATATTCAGGAGAGGAGGAAAATCAGAGATGGAATTGCAGGACTCAGAAGTGCTGGGAATGGATTTGTGGAAAGTGACATTGAAAAAGCAAAATTGCTAAACAAATACTTCTGCTCTGTTTTTACGAAAGAAAATCCTGGAGAAGGACCATCTGTGACTCCCAAATATAAAAATGGGAATGAAATAGCTACCACACCATTCACAGAAGATGTGTTATTCAGCTTGCAAAACTGAAAGTGGAAAAGACCATGAGACCAGATGGGATACATCCCAGGATACTGAAAGAGCTCAGAGAGGTTCTTACAGGGCCATTAAAGGATGTTTTCAACAGATCCTTGGAAACAGGAGTAGTTCCTCGGGACTGGAGAAGGGCAGATGTGGTACCTCTTCACAAAAGTGGTGACGGGGAAGAAGTGATAAGCTACAGGCCCGTGAGCCTTACCTCGGTGGTAGGAAAAGTAATGGAGGTGCTTCTGAAAGAGGGAATAGTGGACTTTCTCAAAACCAAGAGGTTGCATGATCTGAGGCAACATGGTTTTACCAAAGGACAATCTTGCCAAACAAATCTGATTGAGTTCTTTGACTGGGTGACCAGAGAACTAGATCAGGGGCATGCGATTGATGTTATCTACCTGGATTTCAGCAAAGCCTTTGATACTCTTCCTCATAGGAGGCTTATCAATAAACTCAGTAGTTTGGGGATGGGTCCCAAGGTGGTGGTGAACTGGATCAGAAATTGGTTGACTGACAGATGACAGAAGGTGATGGTAAATGGAGCTCACTCGGATGAAAGGAGGTAATTAGCAGGGTGCCCCAGGGTTTGGTCCTGGGCCTGGCACTGTTAAATGTATTTGTGATTGATATTGCTGAAGGACTGCATGGAAAAGTCTGTCTTTTTGCAGATGACACGAAAATTTGCAACAGAGTGGACTCCCCTGAGGGAGTGGATAACATGAGGAAAGATCTACAAAAGCTGGAAGAATGGTCTAATGCTTGGTAGTTAAGATTTAATGCGAAGAAGTGCAGTGTCATGCACTTGGGAAGCAGAAATTCAGGGGAAATGTATGCGATAGGGGGCGAGAGGTTGGTGTGCACGGACCAGGAGAAGGACCTTGGTGTGATTATTTCTGCGGCTCGCAAGGTGGCAAAACAGTGCGACAAGGCAGTGACAAAAGCCAGGAAGATGTTGGGTTGCATACAAAGAGGAATTACCAGCAGAAAGGAAGAGGTACTAATGCCACTATAAGTTACAGGTGAGGCCTCACTTGGAATACTGTATTCAGTTTTGGAGACCATATCTTGCAAAGGATATAAAAAGACTGGAAACTGTTCAGAGGAAGGCGACCAAAATGATTTGGAGCTTGCGTCAGAAGCCTTATGAAAAGAGACTTGAAGACCTAAATATGTACGCTCTGGAGGAGAGGAGGGGCAGGGGAGATATGATTCAGACCTTTAAATACATAAAGGGAAATAATGAATAAACAAACCTCTTCCAAAGACAGAGAAGCTGTAAAACTAGAGGGCATAACATGAAGCTGCAAGGGGGTAAATTGAAAGGCAATGTCAGGAAATACTTTTTCACTGAAAGGGTGGTGGATGCTTTGAATTCTCTTTCGATGGAAGTGTTGGGGGCAAATACAGTGACAGAATTCAAAATGGCATGAGACAGACACAGTGGATCCCTTTACAGTAACAGGATAAAATAAAAATAAACTTAACTAATTTCTCAACATACAGGGGTGTCCTACATGGAGAGATGGGTTCACCCCTAAAACAAAGTCATGGGGAGGGGTGGCCTGCACGGAGCGGCAGGTGCACCTACTCTTGCCATTTTACTGGGCAGACTAGATGGACCATACTGGTCTTTATCTGCTGTCATTTACTATGTTACTATGTTACATATAGATGTCCAGAAATTAGTTATTAAAAATAACATTGAGCACAAAGGGCTATTTCAGGACCACCTACTTAAGATCTGCATGTAATTAAAATATTCAGGATTTTTGTTTTGGTGCAAAATTTGTAATATAATACTCTGTTGTTTAGCAGTATTTCATCCTTTCTTTTTATTTTCATAACATGCCATCGACTGAAGGATGGGGCAGAGGTCTCACAGTACTTTTTTTGTGCAAATTTCAGCTTGCGTAACTTTTTTCCTGTGACATTTGGTCTCTTCTGGAAGCTGCGAGATACTAAAGCCTTAGCCAAGAGATTTATTGTTTCAAAATTGCGCAAGCATTTTGAAGTCTTTTTGCCTCTTCTTTTTGGTTTGATCCTTAAATTTGACCCCCTTCCTATCGTCGCTGTTCCATACTGCACTGTTATTGATTAACAGGTGTACTCTTCCTACCCTGGCCCCTGGTAAAATATTTTGTTTGTGGTATATAGATTTGAGTGTGTTTCAGGAATAAAACATGCATGCCAGATGAAAGCAATTATGTTTGTTATGCTATGTTTCATTTTGCTTGTAAGACTGTGCGGAAGTCACTAGTAGTGCCTGTCATTTAGAGAACTGTTGCATTTTGGGTTCTGAGAGCTTCTGTGAGTCAGTGGATTAAGTAAGCAGTTTTTACTGCCACTGCTATTGTATAGCGAGGAGGAAGGAAATATCTGGCAATGAGTATAACCCTTCTGCTATTTTATGTGTAGCCAAGTGGTGAGATGCCGTAGGGCAGATTAATATACACTGTTCCCAAAGGTCGTCTTGCCAATAGACAGTTTTTGTTGGCTAAATAGAATATCTTACCTGCCTTGCTTGTGATCACAAATACAGCATCATAATAGACAAAGAGAGTAAGAGCGAGGTCATACAAAAAGCAGTGCAATTGGTGCCAGACAGCTTTGTTCAGCTTTTCTTATTGAGCTTTAGTACTGTTAATGCCAAATGTTAATTTTAATTTAATTTAATTTACAGATTTTTTATATACCGCTCCTTCCATTGATCAGGTGCGGTTTACATGGAACAATAAACAGAGAACTGTTTTTACAGATAACAAGTTGTAACTTACATTTAACAATTTGTGAACTATGTACAGAGTAACAGAGTTAAACTATATACAGGCTAAATTATTATTCATTAGTCTTTGAATACATTGTTTTCGGGCTTTAGTAGTTCGATCCTTTTTTGGAAACAGTTATATTGGCTGAAAACCGACAAATCAGGACTAGGCGCTAAGGGCCCCTTTTCCTAAAGCGTACGTTTTTGAACTGAACAAGCATTAGGGGAAAAATTAACGTGCAATAAGTACAAACTCTGTGTGGTAACTATTGGGGGTGCACCCAGCATCTGCTCTGCAGTTACTGCCCAGGGCAGGTAATGTGGTGAGTGCAAGTGTCGTTACCATGGTCCTACTTCCCAAACATTACCCCCACCCTGATCAGCATCCAAACACTCCCCCTCATCCTTGATCAGTACCAGCATTAACCCCCAGCACTTTCCAGGGATTTTCTTGGTGGGTTAATGATGGGACAAAAATATGTCTTAGATGCTCCTTGCCCCACTGTGAGCCAGGGTTCAAACGGTTGCTCTGACCCCTAGTGGTAGTCTCGTCGTACTATACTATTGCTAGGGTTTAAGTTGCCCTAGATGTAGTACCCCAAGACTACTGCTAAGAACCAAAGCTGCCATGCTGAACCTGGGCCAGCAATAGGCAAAAGTGTTGGTGAATCGCAGCTGCCCTGACACTAACCACAGGTAAGTGCCAAGGGGATGCAGTGCTTCATGGGAGGGGGCAGGGCTGGTGTTCATTATGCAGGGGCCCAGGGCAGAAACTAGTGAGGAGGCCCCCAAAGCCCACCTGTAGCCTATGCCTCCTTCAGCTTGAAGCAACCTCTGGGTCCCCTGTGGTATGAGGGCAGAGGGCAACTATCCTTTTTGCAACCCCCTTGCGCCAGCCCTGTGAGGGGGATGGTGTTAGTATTGATTGGGGGAGGGTTGAGATGCTGGTACTGATTGGGGAGGGGTGGGAGTGCTACTGCTTGGAGAGGATTGGCTATTTATTTCCCCCCCAGCACGGGCGGTATGTGCATGCAGATAGCACAGGTTCACTTACCGCCACCTCTGGTGGAGGCTGTAAATCCACCCATACTATCTGCAACAATGCCGTCCATGCCTATAACCTCTCTACACCTTTCCCACCTCCTGCGGCAGCAAGCAGCTTAGTACCCGGTAAGTGCTGAGGCCGTGTGGTAACTGCTTACTGCCTTTGTGTAAAAGAGCCCTTAAATGCCCCAGTGCTTGCAGTGCCATCTGGTTATCCAGTAGGTTGATATGGAGGATTATGAGGTGGGTTTGCGTGATGGATATGAGATGTATTTTGTTTTTTTCAAGGGGTACATTATTGTTTTCATTGCCCGCTAAAACTGGCCCGTGGAATTCGTGTATTAATGAAAGAGCCCAGTCTTGTACATATACACAGTCCTCTTCCCACTCCTCCCTTCCCAGGAGAAGCAGCATCTTCAGCTAATCCCTGCAGGCCCTTTGGAGAATGTGGAGGCACATGCCTACAGCCAGCACATCATAGCTCAACTCCTAGAAAATATGGGAGACGGGCTGAGCTGTCTAGACAATAAAGGGGTAATTTTATAGTAAGGTGACTTTGAGCCTAATTTACAAAGACAAGTAGGTGCCAAACACTAGAGAAATAAAAACAGAAATGCATTATTCAAATCATGAAACCTAGTTTGCAGACGTGGACATTATAGCTGCTCGAAAGCAGATGTAAATGTCAGCAAGTACTTTACGTGCAGCTCATCCCATACTCCACCCAAACACCTACGATAAAATACACGCTGGCGTATACCGCCCATACTTTTGCTCCTAATCTAATTATGTAAAAGCCCATTTATGTGTCTAAAACAACATTTTCCATTTGAAAAATTACCCTCTACAGTTAGAAAAACATTTTGGCATTTTGATTTAGTGATTTGATTGGGCATCTGAATGGTCGGCATTTCTGTTTCTGTTTGTCCTGTGTTTAGCAGAGTCCATGTTCTTGTGGTTTCTAGATGTTTCTTGTATGCACATTTCACTTTCTGATATGTGGTTATTTATTCTATATTTGGTAAGGCTCTGTTTACATTGAGGGTAACTTTTTAGAGGTTGTCCAGTTATGTGCACGTTTCAACTCGTGCAAACCACACGTGTTTTATAAAGATATGCATGCTAAACCTAGGCACCGGCTGTCCCTCGGTGGCCCTACCCCTTAAAGATGCCCTTGCATGTGAGTACCAGAACTATTTTTGCTAGAATAAAAACATCCTCACTGGCCACTTTTTATCTGAAATAATTTTTTTATTTTTGTAGTTGGTCAGACTGCTGCTGGGATTCTGGTGCCATATGTTTTTAGTCACAGAGGCATGGAGGAATACCTACTGACTACCTGAGTCAGTACGTCAGACTCCATCTCTGGCCCTATTCAAATCCAGGCTAAAAACGTACCTCCTTGAGACTGCTTTTGGATCCCGATCCCCTTAGTCTCCTGTTCACCTCTTATGTGTTTCCTTATCTTATCCTAGTCCCCAGTTGTTGTTTGTCTTAACTAGACTGTAAGCTCTGATGAGCAGGGATTGCGCTACACAAATAAGTACTAGTAGAACTAGTAGCAGCAGTGGGTTAAGAACCAGGGAAGCCAGGGCTTAAATCCCACTAATTCTGCTTGTGACCTTGGGCAGGTCATTTAACCCTTCATTGCCTCAGGTGCAAACCTAGCTACTAAGCCCTTTGTGGAGAGGGCAATGCCTGTTGTATGTGAATGTAACTAACTCTGAACTTAATAGTGGAAAAGCATGCGCTAAACCTTGGGCATGTGTTTCTGTAGCAGGAGATCTATTATCTATTCGAAGTCTGTCCCTCCAACCCTCAGATGAAAACACAGAGACAGACCGGTATGCAAACACATGCTGTTTATTGTGCGCACAGTCTCAGGCAGAGCCGGCACCCTGAACAAAACGATCTGAGAGAGCTCAAGTGGCATCACACACTGTCTTATATACAGTAAGTTTTCAAACCCATACTAGCTTCTCATTTGTCTCAGGTATCCCCTCTCCACCAATCAGTAGCCCCTGGGGGGGGGGGGGGTGGTGGGCTATCATATAGCATGCCTAAATGACCTGTCTAAACTGGTATGCTCCGGTCTGCTGACTCTGGACGAAAGGGTATGTGTTTAAGTTTTGTTTCACTGTAACTCAGGCTGAGAGGGGAGGGGTTACCCTCACAGCTACCTTCCTGGCTGCCTCACTCCCCCCTTTTTTAGTTGGACCTCAACCGCTAGGGCGGTAGAGGGCAGCAGTACTAGAGGCAGGCCGCAAGGGGGTATATTGGGTCAGGGCCATGACCGAGGTAGCCGTCTTGCGTTCCACCAGGGCGTTGAGGGTGGAGGTGATAAAACGGTGGAGGATCGGGATACTGCATGGGCCACCTGTGTCATTTACAGGGACATAGGTATAGGTCACCCTCCCACATATCAAAAACCAGCCTAAGGGGAGATACACTTCAGATTGCGCATATGATACCCTTGTAACAGAATCGCATGATAAGACAGTATTAGACACATTAAACCCTCCCACTTTGGCATTTACAAAAACAAAACAATCAGTAGCATTAAGGGTAGAAACTACCTGCAAAGAGAGAGGAATTTGGTTAAAGGCTGAGGTGGGCTGAGTGGTTCCAATACTATAGAAAAAGGTAGAAAAGTACACTCCAGGTTGTTTACAGGCCAGACTAGCAAGTATAGTAAAATACTGCATTTCTTGGTCCCCTAAGTTCATCTTGACCATAGGCTCCTGGGGACCCAACAGAAATGTGGAGCCCGGTCTGGCCTAGTCTTCGTCCGAGTCATAATGTTCCACTGCTGCGAGGCCTTCAAGGTCTGGTGGAGGGGGCAGAAAGTTATCATGTGGATATACCATGGGTTTGCCTCGCCCTCGTGTAGTGTGCGCAGGTACCCTTGCGCCCCTCATGGACGGATATTGCCCCCTCCGATTTGGGCACTCATTCTTCCAATGTCCCTCCTCTTTACAGTATGCACACTTATTGGGGCCTAGGGGAAACCTCGGCCCCCTTTGTCCTCGTCCATGTCCACGTCCCCTGCTCCTTTTTTTTCAATGAGACACATTGATCCAGATAGGGACTCCTTCACACATTTCAGCGGTGTGTAGTTCTGAGTTCTTGGGATGGTCTGTTCCATCTGGACTCTGGCCAATTCCTTCTGCTGGACTCTCTGGATTGCAATTGGTGACATGGCTCCAGGCCTCATTCAGAAAAGCAGCACCAATGTTAAGTGAAAAGACTAAATATTCTAGATTAGATTTCACAATGAGACAATGCAATGTGACAAACTTAATTTCATCCATATTTACTAAGATCATATCCTATAAATATTGCTTTATAAACTTTCAATGGTCTACCAGTAACTATCTCATATGGTGTCAATTTTGTCTCGCAGTTTGATAAACTCCTTTGCTGGTAGAAAATATTCCATTGTGCCCTTGACTGATCTTTACATGTTTACAGATCAGACAAGTTGCACACACGTGTTCTGCAATTTTGGCAAGTTTTAGAATTATACCTATTGTGTGAGAATTTGTCATCAATTTATCCCCCTTTGCCTCTGCATGCCTGGCCAGAACATACAGAGACAAAATGTGGCTAAAAGGCATCTGGAAGTACCACATGGGCAGTGTGGGTTTTCCAAAGCTCATCAGAATGCAAGGTGCACCTAGCCTGTCTCCAGGTGCCTATTTCTAATTGTTGAGTATGTGTTGGGGCTTAGATGACTTCCTAAATTGAAGATTCTGGAGACGGCATAGTTGAATAAAGTGCTAATCATCATTTTTTTGTTTACATATTCATTAGCCAGATACATCACTTCACATCATTAAATTACCTTCATCAGTTTACTGTCCATCAGAGTCTCCCCTCATAATATCCCACTTCATCCCTCACAACACTCCATCACCTGCATCATTCCACCAACTACATACATAGGTCCTTTTTATGCTTTTATATCATACTAATGTATCCTTATTTGGCAAGGCTGCTAAGAATATCAAACATTTGTTAAAAACTTATTATTGGTGTAAACGAATGGTAGGCAGAAAATATAAATTTAGATTCTTCTCAATAAGCATAACAGTGTGAGTAAACAGTGTCCCTTTCCCACTAACTTAATTGGTGTAGTTCTAAATGGACATATGTGCTCATTCTAAATAGCAACTGTCTAAACAATCTAGGTAAAGTCCTTACAATATAAAACTATTATTTTGCAACATTTTATAACATCAATCCCAATAGAAAGAAGTATGGCTCCTAACATGACAGCCACATATCTTATGTATGACTTGAGTCTATCGTATACACTGTTCTCAGTGAGAGTGCTGTTGGACTGATCTTGAAATTGCAGTGTCCACAATGATTTGTGTAAGCTACTCATTAATTATGGTGTCAAAAAGAGATCCTTTTGAGGTGAGAGATCTGAGGGTACAAGGCATTGGTGGTTGGGCCTTATGGCGATACTTCAGGTTCTTCTTGGCCTGCAAGGCATTTGTGACTGGGCCTCATGATGATACTTCCTCGGGTTCTTCTTGGCCTACTCTCCCCTGCCTATTCATGTCTCTTCAGAGGCATAAATATACAAGGTTCATGTTCTTCAGGCCTTGTGTGTCCTCGGAGTCTTAGAGCAGTCAGAATTCTGGTGGCCCAGATCATCACACTTGAAGCAGCACGTTTATTGCCTTTTCCTAGGCTGTGGTCTCACCTATCTGCCTCTCTCTCTCTCTCTCATTCTTTTTCTCAAACCTCTCCTGGATCATTGCTAACAAGCAAGATTTGGTTTTGTCCAATCAACTCAAGTTAATGTTATTTTATCTGTAAATAATTTTACAAATATTCTCATATTTTCTGGGAACCTCAGTTCCATCTTTACTCTATATGCTTGGGAACAAAGCAATTTCACATGAGCCCCTGTCCAAAATTTCAGCAAACTTATTAATATTTACTCATCTTGTAATTGCTGTGTGTGTACTGGACCTCTGCATAATGTACTACTACAACAAGTGTATTTGGTAACATAAGTGCAAGTGTATAAACTAAAGAAAATTAATATCTCACAGTGCTGCAACATATATCTGTTTTCTCAGGAACTGTACTCCTGAAACTCAAATAAAAACTTTCAAAACAAAGTACACTTTTTCTCTGGACACCAGCACATAAAATTCAAATACAGAAAAACAGGTGAAATTATCCTAAAATCCAATATTGTATGGTGTTACTGTCCTGTTCATCAGTCATCAGTGCAGAGCTTAACAATGCAAAATAATTACCTTGAATCTTACAGTTCAGGAAACAGGCATTCTCAAATGACATGAAACTGCAAAGAGGTGAATTCAAAATCATGCTTTGTCACATTTAAATTAAAACCTTATACCTGAAACTGGTATCAAACTGATCTGAAATGTTATCTTCAACACAGACAGCAGAACAAACAATAGGTCTCTCTTGTGTCCAGATTCCTTCAGGCAAATGCAGATTACTATGTAGCTGAACAATTAACCTA
Organism: Ichthyophis bannanicus; assembly: GCA_033557465.1. Taxonomy (NCBI): domain Eukaryota; kingdom Metazoa; phylum Chordata; class Amphibia; order Gymnophiona; family Ichthyophiidae; genus Ichthyophis; species Ichthyophis bannanicus. The sequence continues at coordinate 665,277,117 of CM066035.1, forward strand.
TAGTTATAGCTGTGTATGGTTCTGTAAAATATAAACAATAACTATGCCCTCTTTGAGGTGCTTGCCGCAATATATAAAATCCCCTTTTAACTTTTAAGTTTGCTTGATACATATACAGTCAAAGACAAAGAATAGATGCATAACATACTAATGATAAAGATTAACCAGGATTACCTTCTTATATACTCAGGATTTAAATCATTTGCAAACTGGCTCAGGATGCCCCATTGTCCTGTCAGGGCTCTTAGCCTCTACTTTGAAGGTCAAAGAAAAACAAAAACAGTTTCCTTAGTTTCATGCCTTGTTTGTTTGATCTAGTCACTTCAGCATCCAGGGACCATAAAATCTACTGGAGTAACCAGTAATGAAAGAAAAACTATTTACTGCAAACAAACATTTAAACACAAGACAAATCAAAGCTTACAAGTGCTTTATGCCTAACAGCCTATCTGATCAGAATAAATCCACCCCATAAATCTTTGCTAATAGTAATCTGACCAGTCCTTCTCCAGCCTTTGTTTGCTCTCAGCCTTCAGGTGACATACACATAGTACACAATCAAGATGCTGGTCGGACATATGAGGATGCTGAAGGGAGATACCCCCCATGGTTTTAGAAGCTCAAAAACTCTACAATTAAAATTGATGACAAGAGGATTGTTTGGAGGCTAGGTGAATTGTTCTTTTTGTCCTCTTTAATGGGTTTCCATTTGTTTGCTAGGAGAGACTCCTAGGTGAATTGTCCTTTTGTCCTCTCTAATGGGTCTCCATTCATCTGCTAGAAGAAGAACCCCTCCCTGATCTCCCAGTATCTTTCTGTAGTTATGCAAACTGTCTCAACAGTTTCAAGTACCCCTTACTCACTGCTGAGAGGTATGATCAAAATGTGGTTCTTTGACTATTGATTATGCATGAAACATAGTAATGAAACTGGATATACATTAAATAAAGCAATTGTCTTCCTTCACTTCTATACTAGTACAACAGTATACATACAGTAAACCCTGCTCCCCTTTTATTTACAGGGAACAGTCCCTTTCCTCTTTATTTACAGAGGTTAGAGGAGAAGCTATGGGGTTGGGGCCGGACTCAGTCCCTTTTTTTTTTTTCATTATCTTCCCCTTCTTGGATTTCTCCTCTCCCCCTTTTTTTTTAAAGAACATTTTCTAAACTGTCCTTCTCCCTGCAGTCAGTAGACCTGATGTTTTTCACTGTTTCAGGAGGCCACACTCGCACTAAGGTGAGCCACTCCCGCTCACACAGTATAACTAGTCTGGGGGAAGTGAGCCTAACTCCATAGTCACCCCAAAGGCAGTTTTAAAATGGCTTAGCATGCATTTCAGCGGAGTCCTATTTCTGGATCCACTAGACCCCATACTGTAGTTATTCCTGATCCGTATACAACACTCGCGTTTATAGCACAGAACGAGACAGCAGAGGGGAGACAACAGGCAGAGGGACACAGACAGACAGACACACATATATATACCCTCCCAGACTCCCGTTTCCCCAATCCAGACACCAGGACAGTTGGTGGTTTCAGAACCCCATATCTCAGACTACGGTTCTTACTCGGACCGCCCGTAGGGGGTGGCCAATCCCGTACCAGACTTTTCAACCCGTTTCAGAAAATTAAGAGAGTGAGTACTCACTGTCCTGAAGAGTTTGGATGCCAGTCTGTCAAGCCGGATTTCTGTACCCAGGGAGTCGGCCGTCCAGGACCGAGTGCGCAGGATACGCCGAGGGATCCCTCCGGAACAAAGGGTCCAATGGCTCTGGGGACCGTCGACGACCAGGAGGTCGGTCCCGGATCGGACGAGTCCTGGTTGCACAAACCGCGATGCCTTCACCTGGGGGTGCGAGGAGACAGACGGAGGTTTCCTGGCCAATGCACCAGGAAATGTAGCAGGAGATCTATTATCTATTCGAAGTCTGTCCCTCCAACCCTCAGATGAAAACACAGAGACAGACTGGTATGCAAACACATGCTGTTTATTGTGCGCACAGTCTCAGGCAGAGCCGGCACCCTGAACAAAACGATCTGAGAGAGCTCAAGTGGCGTCACACACTGTCTTATGTACAGTAAGTTTTCAAACCCATACTAGCTTCTCATTTGTCTCAGGTATCCCCTCTCCACAAATCAGTAGCCCCTGGGGGGGGGGGGGTTGTGGGCTATCATATAGCATGCCTAAATGACCTGTCTAAACTGGTATGCTCCGGTCTGCTGACTCTGGGCGAAAGGGTATGTGTTTAAGTTTTGTTTCACTGTAACTCAGGCTGAGAGGGGAGGGGTTACCCTCACAGCTACCTTCCTGGCTGCCTCATTTCCATATTTTAATAGACCCACCCCCTCATTGTCCCTGGTCATTGCAGAAGTGGTCCTGAGGCCAGGAGTCATTAATCACGGCTCCTTCCTAAACCCTGTATCATGTGCTCTAAATCCATCTGCCAGTTTCACCCTTGATGGTCAAGTCTCCATTTTTATTTTGTCTAAGACTCTGGGAGCCCCTCAGTGGTGGTCCAAAAAACAGCACAAACAAAATCTTAATTGTTCGAATTCTAGTTATTATTGGAAACCCTGGTTACTGGACAGGTAAAATGTCTCGTGCATCAGCCCCTGTCCCACTGTCCAGCCGTGCTTCTGGCTAACAGCTTACCTTTCACCGAGTCCGTCTCTTTGTCCTTTTCATGTCTCCCATATCAGCCAAGCCCTCCTCTTTCCTATGCTCTGCTTTCAGTGCCTCTCCCTGGATCACATTAGAGCTCAGTTCCTCCCTCTTTGTGAGCTCCAACCAGGGACTCCACAGACCTCCCTAGTCTCCCACATTGGGCAGGAGTCTCCTGCTTCGGGATGTTCAGCAGCCGGGACCTCTGTTTCTTCTCTGCCCGCCCACAACCACGAGCAGCTTCAGATTTCATGACTGACGCTCCCTGCTACGAGATTAACTGGCAGGAAGTGTCAGCCGCAGGATTTGAAGCTGTTGACAGTCACAGTGCTGGCAGAGAAGTGTTGCAGATTTGATGGAGTAGGGGCGGGGCATAGGCAGAATGGAGCAGCATAGCTGGGGTGGGAGGTGGTGTCAAAATCTCCCACTTAAAAATTTGCTTCCCCTTGGCATATCTTCCCTCTCCCCCCCAGATCCATGGATTTAACTGTGTCCTTCTGGTTGTGTCTCCCCCTTTTCCTGCACGGTGGTGTGCTCTAGTATTGGGTACAAATATATAATCACAAACTGAATTTCTTGTAATTTTGTTGTGCTGAAGCAGCAGTGCTAATAAACAATTTTGCACGTCTGTTTTTGAAAAAAATTAAAGACCCCTCCCTTTTTTTTTTGTTCCAATCTTTTTTAAATTATCTTCCTGAACAGTTACTGGTGTGTGAAATTTTTTGAACGCTCCTGTTTTATCTGTTCCCTTCGTTGGAGTCTTATTAAATGTACTGGGCCATCCTTCCTCAGAACTCCTTCCAAGCATCATATCAAATCATTTGACATATGACTGTAGCATGAGCAATGCAAGAATGTACTCTGTAGAAGAGGACTATTCAAAAGTAAATAGTGGGCTTAGTCATAAGAAATGAATACCACTTATCCGAAAAGCATGCATTAGTTCTGCATTCTTGTTTCTTTCCTGATAGGTTTACAAGGATATAACTTAGAAGGGTTATGTAAATCCAGCAGAAAACCAAAGGTTCACCGAGTCAAACTGTTTTTTTTTTTTTTTTTTGCCATGCCTAGTTCCTGCACTATGGGGGAAAATACAAAATGACTGAAAGGTTCTCTCTCTTTTTTCACAAATAATATTTTGGTATTCTAAGGTGCTGCTATGATCGGCACATCTCGGCAAGCTTGAGATAAAAATATTCATGGTGGGGGGTGGTAAGGAGATTTCATTTAATGCTCTCCAGATCTCTCTCTGCAGCCAGTTTGGTTCCTGGTCCATTTCATCTATGCTGCTCATTACCCTTCAAAGGTTTATTATTAATTCTACTACTTCTACTAATCATTTTGTATAGTGCAACAAAGCGCTGTACAGAGAGATGTAAGAGCTCATCAAAGCTCACAATCCAGTCAAAACAGACAACACATCAGGTGGGCACTAGGATCTGTCTAGAGGAATGGGCTATTGTGCTTGGATTATTCAGCAATTTGTCATCCCCTGAGGAAGGATCGGAAACCTTTTGGCCAAGTGAAGATCAAATTAAGGAGGCAGACAGCGTTGTCACTTATAAATGGGATACGCATGCATAGCGCCGTACCTAGCCCTATGCGAGCGGTGCAGTCACACATGGCGCAAAGGCTTAGGGGCCACATTTCAGCTGCCTGCTGTTGCCCTGTCACCGCCACCTTTTGTTCTCTCAGCGGCGGCGGCAGCACTGGCAGCAGCTGAGCAGACCTAAAATAAAAAAAAAAACACAAGCCATGCGGGTCTTTCCGCGGGTCTGGTCGCTCCCTCCTCTGATGGCGATGTCCGAGCAGGGAGGGATCAGATCTGTTTAAAGTGCAGAGTCGAAAGACCTGTGTGTGTGGGAGTTTTTTTACACATGTTAGTTAGGTCTGCTCTACTGCTGCTGGCACCGCCATGGAGAAAACAGAGGGCGACAGCAGCAGGGCAAGAGCAGGCAGCGGCTGGACGGAGCCACAGAGGTATGGGTGGGGGGCGGGGGGCTGCACCTGATGTGCAATTCTCACAAGGCGCAATTCTGCCTCAGTATGGCCCTGCACATGCATTGAGGAAATTTCACTGTAAAGCAATGCAAGCAATAATATGCAGATAAGTGTCTGCTGCTTATGTGATATTCAAGGTTCGAGTGCCTTTTTATGCTGCAATTAGCAATGACCTATCCTTGAATTGTGGTGGCAAGAAGAGTTGATAACTATATATTTTTATGAAAAACGTACAAAAATATGAAAAGTTGGTGAATAGAGACTGATTAAAAAAGATTACTGCTGAATTTTGATGGACTTGAAGTGATGGTGTTGACACTAATGATCTTTTGTGCAATAGTATCTGACCAAGTGTGGCTCAATCTGATGGTCTCCCCCACTTCTATATTTTTTGAGTGGATTGTAAAGTCTATTACAATTGTTTGAGATGTTTTATAGTCACTGGAGGTGCACCACTTGTTTACTTCGTTTTTATCCTCTGGTGTGGGTTTTTTTTGTGGGTGTGGGGGGGGTGGGGATTAAGCATTATTTCCAGTAGGTGGCAAGGTGTGTAGACTGCTGTAGTAGTGCAGATAGACTTATCTGTCCTGGACAGTTTTTGTGGCCTGTGTGTTTGAGACCTTGGCCCAGAGTTGGCCCAGAGCCTGGGCATGCCCATTGTTTCCTCAAGCCAATAGTTGCCTTATGTCCAGTGCTGTTATCCATGGGTTCCAGCCCTGGTGGACCAGACGGGGGTTGGTAAGTCTGGACCCAGGCCTCCCTTCCCTCCCACTAGCCTATTTTATTCAGCTGGTAACTAGTGGAGGAGTTTGAGGATGGGTAGAATGTGTTCTTGTCTGGTAGCTGCTAGGAGGATGTGTGCTGTTGCATGTAGTGCAGTTTGTAGAGGGTTTATGGTAGACTGTGTGAGTTCCTGGTACATATTTGCAGTAGTCTAGATGGGGGAGAATCATGGCTTGGAGTACTGAGCGAAAGTCTGGAGATTTGAGGAGTGGTCAGAGGTGTTGTAAGATCTTAGTTTTGTGATATATGGCTTTGGTAGTTTTGCTTATGTGGCCTTTAAAGGAGAATTGTCTATCAAGAGTGATGCCAAGGTACTTCACTTCTGATTGGACATTCACTTGTGTGTTTAAGGTTATGGTGGTTGGTGGAGAGGAGGAGTTGTTATAATTAGGGCTTCCGTTTGTGGGGGAGGGGGGTTTTGTGGTTAATCAATAAGTTGGTTTCTAGCCAGCTGGAGACATCTGCAAAGCATTCTTAGTGGGTGGAGTAGGGTGGTTGTTTTGTGTTGAAGGTAGTGTAGAGCATGATTCTGTCTGCATAGATGTGGAATTTTAGGTTGTGAGACCTTATAACTGAACAGAAAGGTTGAAGGTAGATATTTAAGAGGAGTGCTGAGAGGGTAAATCCTTGAGGTACTTCTTGAGTTTGGCGGTATTGAGTGGAGATGTTCATGCCGATTCTTATCTGTTGCTGCCTCTTGAAAAGAGATGATTTGAACGATTGGAAAACCGTGTTGTGGATACTGGTGGATTGGAGGCATTGAATGCAGATATTGTGGCTAACAGTGTTGAAGGTCGCAGAGATATCCAGGAAGATAAGCACGAGTCCTTGTTTGGTGTTTTGTATCCTTTTTATAGGGGTGTCGATAACAGAGATCATTAGTGATGCTACTCCATGGAGAGGGCAGAATCCATGCTGCTGTGGATCAAGAAGGTGGTTTCTATCTATATGATCCTGGAGTTGCTTTTGTACAGCTTATTCTATAAGTTTAGCAGTGAAGGGAAGGCTGGCTATTGGTGTGTAAGAGGATGGATCTGTGGGGTTTAGTTTGGTTTCTTTAGTGTGGGCATATGGAGGAGATTTTCCTTATTGAAGTGCACATTGTGCTATTTTGGCGAGTATTCGACTCAGTTTCTTCTTCGCTGCCTTGATCCATATGACTGGACAAAGGTTGAGGGGTGAGGTCATTGTGTTGAGTGATGTGATGTTTTCCATGTGTACTTCAGTAATGCTGTCAAAGGAAGACCATGGGATTGTGTTAATGTTTATAACAGGAAGGGAGGTGGGGAGGTGGTTCTGGTTGGGGATGAAACTGTTTGTAGTGTGCAGCTAGTTGAAGGATGATAGTGAGGTCTTGGTTATTGCTGGATGGTGCTTCTGTCAGACTTTTGATGAGGTCAGATAGTTCTCTTGGTCAATTTATTGTGAAGTTAAGCATCTTTGAGTGGTATTTGTGCCTTGCCATGTCCATTGCGCTGCGATAGTCATCTAGTAGTTGATTTTGTCATCGTTCTTTGGTTTTCAACTTTTCCGTTAAAATTTGCATAGTTGCGTTTTGAATGAGCGGAGAGATGGGATGTAACAAGGGGTGTTTGAATATTTCTTGTGGGAGTGCTGTGTCGTGGGTGTTGCGGTTGCTGTTTTTTCCATGACGTGGTTCCAGTTTTCATCAGTTATCTCAGGATTCATTGTATTCTGTTTGTAGTTAAGGGAGGATGTCTGCTAGAAAGATGTCTTTGTTGAATTGTTTGAAACATTTGTCGTCTTGGTTGTTAGGTGGGAGGGGTTTAGGCTGGTAGCAAGGGGGAGCGAGAAGCTGATTATTGGATGGTCAGACCAGGGTACTGGTTGGGTCTGTAGAGAATGGGGAGGGCCTAATTGAATTGCAGGGTTGCTGACAAAGATGAGATCCAGTGTTTCCCTTTTCATACATCAGGACCTGACTGCATGTTCTGCTTATTTTTCCTTATTTTTTTTCATTTTTTTTCTTGTTTATTTGGCTCTTTGTGTTTGCTACTTGAAGAAAGCAACTTAAATTCTTTTCAACTAGCCAGGCCTCCCCAAGCCTGGGAAGGATCCTCTTAGGTTTCTCCAACTGACCAGAGAGGTGCAGGGATTCCCTTACTGATCAGAGGTTCCTTTTTCATCATAGCTTTCTTTTTTCATTCGGTTTTTTTTTCTTTGACTGCATTTGAACTCTGCCACGAAGCCAGGTGCATGAAGGTTTTTTGCCTGTAGCACCTGTACAGTGAGTTCCATGGCTGGCTCTTTTTGCTCTGAGAACAATGGAGTAGTGCTTGAGCACATTTTCTCAGCAGTTGAGACACTCCCATAGGGGGACCTGGAATGTGATGCTGATTTTTTTTTTTTTTTTGTCTTCACCATGTTTCCCAAGATTATCTGCCAGTAGGAACAGCAGCCAACTTGGATGGCCACATGCTACCGATTGAAGGAGAATGTTATGAGGCAGCTGCAGGCTCAAGTTGGCAGGCCACTGAGGGTCCTCCAAGGCCCCAGGGCCTATTCTCAGCCAGCTTTGAAATAGCTCCTGAAACAGCTCACAGTCTGTTTTCAGTCTCTGATAACTGTGTAGAAGCCCCACCTGTGGGGGTCTGAGACCCCCCAAGAATGTTTTCAGAGCTTCAACCTTGGGTACTCAGGCAGTGCTTTGTATGGGTATGGTGGCCCCAGTGCTCTTAGGCTTGACAGCCTGTAGATAGCAAAATCGGAGTCTGGAGTGTCAGTTGTGGCAGATGCCCTGTATGACTTGATCAGGATCTCTTCTAAATCCATGGAAGTGGCTGTGGTGGCACAAAGGTAGTTCTGGTTCTGGAATTGATCTGTCAGTTCTGTGTCCAAGCTGTGACTGGGCAAGCTCCCCTTTAAGAATAGGTTGCTTTTTGGGGAAGTCCTAGAGAAGCTGGTGAAAGATCTTAGACACTTTTCCACAGAGGCTCTTCCATGATATGCACAGAGGTTCCATGGGTTCCTCATGTAGGACTCAGTGAGGAGTATGGGGGAGTTTATACCGGAAGGAGTTGGGGCACAGTCTATTTCTCCTGTGGTTTTAATCTCAAGAAGGGTGAGTCCTTTCAGGGATTCCAGTGATCTATGGACTCAGCAGGTACCAATGACATAGGAAAATGTGGTAGGGAGGTTCTGGAAGCTAAATTTAGGCTTTTAGGTAGGAAGTTGAAATCCAGAACTTCCAGGGTAGCATTCTCCGAAATGCTTCCCGTTCCACGCGCAGGACCCAAAAGGCAGGCAGAGCTCCAGAGTCTCAATGCGTGGATGAGACAATGGTGCAGAGATGAGGGGTTCGGATTTGTTAGGAACCTGGGAACATTCTGGGGAAAGGAGGGGCTCTTCCGAAGGGATGGGCTTCACCTTAACTGGGATGGAACCAGGCTGCTGGCATTAACCTTTAAAAAGGAGATAGAGCAGCTTTTAAACTAGATAATAGGGGAAAGCCGACAGTCGCCCAAGAGCTCATGGTTCGGAAGAATGTATCCTTGAGGGATACTACAAAAAGCAGAGAGGTTCCAAAAAAGAGTAAAGTAGCCCAAATGCCCTCGAGAATGGAGCAGACAGAGCTTAAAGATCCCAAATTACCCATGTCTACCAATAGCCAAATTAATATGAATAAAATAGTCTCTAAAATGCTTGTATGCAAATGCTAGAAGTCTACAAAACAAGATGGGAGAGTTAGAATATATAGCACTAAACGAGAGGATAGATATGATTGGAATATCAGAGACATGGTGGAAGGAGGACAACCAGTGGGACACTGTGATACCTGGGTACAAACTATATCGTAATGATAGAGCTGATCAAATTGGTGGAGGGGTTGCGCTCTGTTAGAGAGGGCATTGAGTCAGAAAGGATTAAAGTTTTGCAAGAAACAAAATTTGCTGTAGAATCTCTATGGATTGAAATTCCATGTAAAAAGGGGAAGGCGATGGCAGTGGGGGTGTACTATCGTCCGCCAGGCCAGAATGAACAAATGGATGATGAAATGCTCAAAGAAATCAAGGAAGCTAGCAAAAGTTACAGTGCAGTAATAATGGGCGATTTCAATTACCCCGGCATCGACTGGGTCAGTGTCACAACAGGACATGCTAGGGAGATAAAGTTCCTAGATGAAATAAATGACTGCTTCTTGGAGCAGCTGGTTCATGAACCGACCAGAGGGGAAGCAATATTAGACCTAGTCCTTAGTGGAACACCAGATGTAGTGCAAGAGATAAGGGTGTTGGGGCCACTTGGCAATAGTGATCATAGCATGATCACTTTTGATTTAATTAGTGGAGGAGGGATAGTAAGGAAATCCACAGTACTACCCTTTAACTTTCGAAAGGGAGACTATGATAAAATGAGGAAAACAGTTAAGAAAAAACTAAAAGGAGCCCAGACCAGCTGTATTCCACGCTTTAAGAAAAGTGGAAGGAAGTCCAAAAAACTGCCAGCATGGTTTAAAGGTGAGGTCAGAGAGGCTGTTGCCAAAAAAGCATCTTTCAGGAAATGGAAAAAAGAGCCAAACGATGAAACCTGGAAGCAGCACAAGCACTGGCAAGTCAAATGCAAGGCATTGATAAGGCAGGCAAAGAGAGAATTTGAGAAGAAGCTTGCTGCGGAAGCAAAAACGCGAAATAAAGACCTTTTCAAGTACATTCGTAGCAAAAAACCTGTGAGAGAGTCAGTTGGTCCATTAGATGATAAAGGGGTTAAAGGAGCACTAAGAGGCAACAAGGCGATAGCGGAGAGACTGAATGAATTCTTTGCTTCGGTCTTTACTGAGGAAGATGTAGGGATGTTACCCATGACTGAAGTGGTATTTAAATGTGTGGAAGAATTGAAGGAAATATCGATACATCGGGAAGATGTCTTACATCTATTAGATAAACTGAAGAGTAGCAAATCACCTGGGCCGGATGGTATACATCCAAGGGTGTTGAAAGAACTGAAATTTGAGATTGCAGACCTGCTATCAGTAATCTGTGAACTATCATTAAAATCATCTCTAATACCTGAGGATTGGAGGATCGCCAATGTAACACCAATTTTTAAAAAGGGTTTGAGGGGTGATCCGGGAAACTACAGACCGGTGAGCCTGACATCAGTACCGGGAAAAATGGTAGAAACCATCATAAAGAATAAAATTACTCAGCATGTAGATAGTCACGACCTAATGGGAGACAGCCAACATGGCTTTAGACAAGGAAGATCTTGTCTTACTAATCTGTTATGTTTTTTTGAAGGAGTGAATAAACAGGTGGACAAAGGTGAGTCGGTTGATATTGTGTATCTGGACTTTCAGAAAGCCTTTGACAAGGTCCCTCATGACAGACTTTTGGCAAAACTAAAGAGTCATGGGATAGGAGGCAGTGTACTATTGTGGATCAGGAACTGGTTAAAAGATAGAAAGCAGAGGGTAGGGCTAAATGGCCAATTTTCCCAATGGAGAAAGGTGAATAGTGGTGTACCCCAGGGATCTGTGCTGGGTCCGCTGCTTTTTGACATATTCATAAATGACCTGGAAAGTGGAATAACGAGTGAGGTTATCAAATTTGCAGATGACACAAAACTATTTAAAGTTGTTAAAACCCAGGAGGATTGTGGAAAATTGCAAGAGGATCTTGATAAATTGGAAGACTGGGCATGAAAATGGCAGATGAAATTTAATGTGGAGAAGTGCAAGGTTATGCACCTAGGTTAGAACAACCCAAACTATGGTTACACGATGCAAGGTTCCACATTAGGAACCACCACCCAGAAAAAAGATTTAGGCGTCATTGTGGATACCATGTTAAAACCCTCGGCCCAGTGTGCAGCGGCGACCAAGAGAGCAAATAGAATGCTAGGTATGATAAGGAAAGGAATGGAAAATAAAACAAAAGATATTATAATGCCTCTATATCGTTCCATGGTGAGACCGCACCTTGAATATTGTGTGCAATTCTGGTCGCCGTATCTTAAAAAGGATATAGCGATTTTAGAAAAGGTTCAGAGAAGAGCCACCAAAATGTTAAAGGGGATGGAAGGCTACTCCTATGAAGAAAGGCTAAAAAGGTTGGGGCTGTTTAACCTGGAAAAGAGACGGCTGAGGGGAGATATGATAGAAGTCTATAAATTAATGAACGGAGTGGAACGGGTAAACGTAGATCGATTGTTTACCTTATCAGAATATAGAAAGACTAGGGGACATGCAATGAAGCTACAGGGTAAACTATTTAAGACTAATAAAAGAAAATATTTTTTCACTCAACGTGTAATCAAACTCTGGAATTTGTTACCGGAGGATGTAGTAAAGGCTGTTAGTGTAGCTGGGTTTAAAAAAGGTTTGGACAAGTTCCTGGAGGAAAGGTCCATAAACCATTATTAAGAAGGGACCCAGGATATCAATGCTTGAACCAATACAAGCATTGTGGAACCTGTGTCCCTTGGGGAAACTGCTAGGTACGTATGACCTAGATTGGCCACTGTTGGAAACAGAATACTGGGCTTGATGGACCTTGGTCTGACCCAGTATGGCATATCTTATGTTCTTATGTTCAGGTGTCTTCTTAGGAGCTGATAAGCCCTTGCAATGTCCCTTCCAAGGGACAGGCAATCAGGGGTGTCTTGGGCTGTTGTACATGGAATAGACCTGCATCACATCAGATGAATGGTCCTCAAGGTTCTCAAAAGGGATACTTGCTGGAATTTGCTGAGCCTATTTGGGATACTTTCGTGGAATCTCCTTGCAACACTTTAACCAAGAGAGTGGTGGTCAAGAAATTCCTCGGCACCTTCTACAGTTGCAGGCTGTTGTACCCATGCCCTTCACAGGTCAGCACGATATTCCATTTACTTTGTGGTTCCCAAGAAAGGTGGGTTCTTCTGACCCATTCTGGACCTGAAGGTGGCCAGTGCCCCACTTATGAATGGAGGCCCTCAGGACTAACCTCCTTGGACCTTTACAAAGTGTACTTCATACTGTGAAATGAGAGCAATATCTGTGGTTCTCTTCACTTCGGCATCCTTTTTCAGTTTCATGCCCTGCCTTTTCGCCTGGCCACGGCACCTCACACCTTCTCGAGGCCTTGATAATGGTGACAACTTTTCTGCACAAGCAATTCCACTCTACCTGGGTGACTGGTTGATTTGATACAACTCTATGGAGACGTCCAGGGCAAAAACTACCCAGATGATCTGGTAGTTGGAGAAACTGGGATGGGTGATCAACTACCCCAAGAGCAGTTTAGTTCTCTCCCAGGGTTTGGAGTACCTGGGTATCTGCTTTAACACTCACTTGGGCAGAGTGTTTCCAACCTCAGAATGATTGAACAAACTGCAGCTGCAGCTCAAGGGTTTTTGCTGTTAGGCAGCTCCAAGGTCCTGTGACTACCTGCAGCTCCCGGGGTAAATGGCATTGACCCTGGAACTGGTACCTTGGGCCAGAGTGCACATGTACTCCATTTAGGGACACATTCTGACTCACTGGTCTCCCTGCTCCCAGTGCCTCCCTTTTTCTTTTTCAGAAGATCAAGGGTGAATTGGTCTGGTAGCTATAAACTCATCCTCTGATGGATGGGATGCTTCTGGAGGCACCAGATTAAGATGTAGCCATCACAGATGTGAACTACTGGGCTGGGAGGAGCATTGTCTAGGTCGGTGTGTTCAGAGGTGCTGATCCCCAGTGTTCTCAGATAATACTATGGCAGTGGCATACTTCAACAAGCAAGGCAGTACTCGCAGTGCCATGGTGGCCACAGATGTGTCAAAGCTCTGTCATTGGGCAGAGGCTCATCTGGTGGCTCTTTGGTCCACATAGCAAGTGTTGACAATGTGCAGGCCAACTTCTTGAAACACCATGGATCCCAGTGAGTGGAAACTAAGACCTCGTATAATTGACCTCAGCATGCAGAGGTGGAGCTTGCCAATATTTGATTTCATTGCTGCCCAGGGAAATGCCAAAACATTTTTCTCCTGCAGGAAGGTTCCATAGGTGGCAGGCTTGCATGCCCTTCTTCAAGAGTGGCCTCAGAAGGGGCTCCTGTATGTCTTGCACCTGTGAGCCAACTTCTGCACAGAATTCGGGTTCATCCAAGTTTTGTTATTCTAGTGGCATCATACTGGCTGTCCAGGCTATGGTAGTTGGATCTCTTGAACCTGTTGGCAGGGCCCTGTTACCTCAAGAGAGGACTTCTGCAGCAAGGCTCCCTGGTCATGGAGGATTCTGTTCCCTTTTTGCTTATTGCCTGGCCCTTGAGAGACTTAAGTGATCTAAGAGAGGATATTCTGGAGTGGTAGTTGACACCCTCCTTAAGATCCAGAGGACCTCTACATCCTTGTTCTGTGTGAAGGTCTGGGGATATTCAAGAGGTGATGTTTCTCTCATGCCTTGGATGCCAAGAAGGTGGACATAGTCACTATTTTATCCTGCACGTTTTGTCCTCTTTACAGTCCGGGTTGGACCAGGGTATATTTCTGAACTCTCTCAAGATTGAGGTGGCAGCCCTTGCATGATACCGGGTGCATATTGAGGGAGTGTCTTTAGTGGTATGCCCTGCTGTGTCTTGCTTCCTAAAGGGGGTGAAATGGATCCATCTGGCCGTGCATCCAATTCTATCACAGTGGTGTCTTTATCTTGTGTTGAAAGTGCTGAAGGGTCTCTCCTTTGAGCCCCTTCAGATGGCATCTCTCAAGGATTTTTATCCTGAAGGGTGGTATTCCTGGTAGTTGAACTCTCCAGGGATATTGCCTCATCGCACAACACCACCTGTTCTTCCAATCCTATTCCATCGCACTGGATCACAGAACCATCTCTTGCTCTTCTCCCATTTGTGTTTACCATTTTCAATTCCAATCTCTCATCTAGTACATTTCCCCCTCTCTGGAAACATGCCACCATCTGCCCCCTCCTCAAGAAGCCCTCCTCTTATCCTGCCATCCTCATCAATTGGCATCCCATTTACAATCTGCCTTTCCTCTCTAAAATCTTGGAGAAACTGGTCTTTTCCCAACTCTCCTCCCACCTTAACTTCTCATGCTCTTCACCCCCGTCAGTCAGGCTTCTGACTCAGTCACAGCATGAAAACTATCCTCCTCTCACTGCTCAATGAACTTCATGTCTCACATGATAAGGGTAGATTTCCCTTGCTGTTTCTCTGGATCTTTCCGTGGCTTTTGACCTAGTTGATCATTCTCTTCTGCTTTCTCGCCTCCGAGACTTTGGGCTTCATGGTACTGTACTTCACTGGGTTCCAGTCATTTTGCCTTCTCACTCCTTTTCTTCTCCTATGGTTCATCCACTTCTCCTGCTGTCCCTCTCACCTGTGGTGTCCCCCAGGGCTCATTATTGGCACCTCTCCTTTTCAATATTTTCCTGGCACCCCTTGCCCTGATTATTCAGCAATTCGGTATCTTTCTGTCTTTACGCTGATATCATCATTCTACTCCACCACACTGCCCCTCGGTTCCCCAATCTAGCACTCATGAGTTCCTGTGTCTCACATATCTCCACTTGGCTGTCTGAAAACTGCCTTCATCTCAACATTTCAAAATGTGCTGCTATCTGGTTCACTTTTCATGCATCTTGCCCCCCACGAACCTCTCAGATTGTCCGCACCCCCATTCCTCTGGTTCAGTCCCTCCGTATCTCGGGGTCCTACTAGACTCCTCTCTCCTTTCACAATCATCTGCTTTCTCTGGTTCAGTGTTCTTTCTTCTCTCTTCGCCATATTCGCACAATTTGTCCTTTCCTCACACCACCCTCCCTCACGACTCTTCTTCCTTTACTTGTTATTTCTAGGTTCTATTATTGTAATGTTGCACTCGCAGGTCTTCCCCGCTATCAACTTCACCATCTTCAGCTTTTGCAAAACACCACTGCATGTATGCTTACACACTCACCCCATAGCAATCACATCACCCCTCTTCTTATCCATCTTCACTGGCTCCCCCTTAAATACCACGTTCAATACAAATTTCTTACACTAGTACACAGAGCTATCTACACCGGTACCCCACAATATCTCTCTAATCTTCTCCAGTTTCATACCCCCCCCCACCACCTCCTTAGATCCATCCATGTCAACCGTCTTGTACTCCCCTTAGTCTCACGTGCACACCTGGAAGAAACACGCAACTCTCCATTCTTCTTCCTGGGTCCTGCACTGTGGATCTCCCTATCCTCATCCCTGTGCTGAGAAATCTCATTCTCCAAATTTGTCTACACTAAAAACGTACCTATTTCACCTTGCTTTCAACCTCCCTTTTCCCAACCTTCCAGCAGAATACCCCACCCCTTCTCTTTTCCCGTTTTACTGTCTTTTTCTGTTTTCCTCTCTGCTGTCCTCTATAAATGTTGGTGTTCTTTTTCTTTTTTTCTAACAGCCCTCTGCTTTATTTTTTGCAGATCTCTCTGATGCCAAAGTTGCCAGAGCGGTATATGAAATGATAAATAAAGATAAAGCTATTGAGTCTGCTATGTGGGTATCCTAGGGAGTCTTTTCTGATCATCTTGACAGTATCTGTCTCTCTCTGGAGGACAATACAGTCCCATCTTTTGAAGTTGTGGTCTTCCTTTTATCTTAATAGGTCTATGGTCCTGCCCTCATTAGAGGAGGACCTTTGGATGGGCCTTTTGCTACATCTGTTGGACTTGAGGAGGGCATTACTAAAGTATCTGGAGCTTACTAATTACTTCCCTTGGTCAGACCGTTTCTGTCCTGTTCAGTAGTGCAGGAAAAGGACAGGTAGCATCTAGTCCTTAATTACCCACTGGATTAAGGAGACTATTAGTTGAGCCTACCTTCTGTGTTGGAAATGTGTGCTGGAGTGATTCAGAGCTCACTCCTCTAGGTCACAAGCCTCTTCCTGGGTACAGACCACCTTAGTGTCTCCAGAAGGCATCTGTAAGGCAGCTACCTGGTCATATTTGAGCATCATTGTGAAGCACTATTAGTTGCATCAAGGAGCAGGAGCAGATGGTGCCTCTAGCAAAGCAGTTTGGTCCAGGGCATCATCTTCCTTCCATGTGAGTCCTAACTGCTTGGGTATGTCCTGCTTGTCTGGACTGCTCTATCAGGATGATAAGGAAGAGAAATGTTTCCTTTCCTTGAATCCTGCTAGCCCAGTCCAGGACCTGCCCTGGAAGCAGAACTGGCTCTACACAGTAAGGGGTAAGCGCATGGGGGTGCCGGTTTTCAAGGGCACTGGTCAGCAGTGATGTGCACCTGCAGGAGCAGCTTGTTGTTCAGGTGCACAACACTACTACTGGTCATAATTGTGACCTCATTCTGCTCCATGCCACCCTTCCCCAGTGAAGATCATGCTGTGAAGTGGGAAAGTGGTTGGGGCAAGTTATCTCAGGCTGGAAGGTCAGGGGTTCAAATCCCACTAGAGGACAGCAACCTTGGGCCGGAAGGACTGGGGTTTCTGGTCCCACAGGTGCTCCTTGTGGTCTTGGGCAAGCCACTTAACCCTCCATTGCCCATGTTCCCTGTAAAATAGTTATCTCCAAGTTATAATGCCCTGATCAATGTAATTTCAGTTTGTTCAATGATATCATGAAAGGCGGTATATAAGAAATGTTAAAAATAAATAAAAAAATAAAACACAGCACTCTTTAGACAGGTCCTGGACCAGGGACTCAGCTGCTCCGGGGAGATACCCCCCCCCCCCCCTCAGCTCTGTGCCCGACTGCTCAACTCTGTGCCCGACTGCTCAACTCCCCCATGGAATGACTGTGCCCTCTGCAGCAACACTGACCTATGTCGTTGGTGTGCTTGGGCCACGGCCTGAGGTGCTTGAAGCGCAGAGCAGGAATTTCAGCATGGTGCTGTGGCTAGCACAGAACGCAGGATCTATGCATGAGTGTACTGGGTGCTGCTTACTAGATCTGCCTGTTATCCTTTCCTGTTGTAGTACAGCAGATTATATTGGTTCTTCAGTTTTATTCTTGTTTCACCACTACTAAAGGTCTTATCTTTATGACAGGGGTGGCCAACTCCAGTCCTAGTGCACCACTATCCAGTCTGTTTTTCAGGATGTCCCTAATGAATATTTATTTCCATCCACTGCCTCCCCTTGTATGCAAATACATTCATGAATATTTATTAGGGATATCCTGAAAACCAGGCTGGATTGCAGTGCACTAGGACCGGAGTTGGTCACCCCTGTTTTATGACTCATGTTCTCTTTAACTATAGCACTGTTTTTGTTTTTGCCATATCTTTAGCAAATTATTCTAGGAATCTTTTGCCTTTTCTCCTAAAACAGGAAAATTAGGACAGCAAAAATGAGTGGAGAAAAGATAAAAAAAAGATAGTAAACTGGGATGACTTCCTGTGTGATTTATGGACATACATGAAGTGCCTCTCATAAGCAGCAGTGGTGATGAACTCTGGCACTTTCCCTATTGTGTGAAACTCCTGCCCAAGATGTTCCTCTGCAGCTACTGCTTTTAATTTTGTGGACAAGATGAAAAGGCTCACTGAGTTAGTTTTGGCATCCCTGTTCCACTTCATCCAGGAGTGACCAATGCCGGCCCTGGTGCACTATGATCCAGCCTGGTTTTCAGGATGTCCCTAATGAATACTCGTGAGATATATTTGCATACAATGGGTGGCAATGGATGCAAATATACCTCATGAATATTCATTAGCGGCATCCTGAAAACCAGGCTTGATCGTGGTGCACTAGGGCTGCAGTTGGACACACCTGACTTAATCCCTTTCAACTCCCGCTCTTACAATCCCATTTCTGCAAATCCTCCTTTCACCGATGTACCTTAGAAATAAGTTGTCGTTTCAGTTTGCTATCAATGTGTAATCAAACTCTGGAATTCATTACTGGAGGATGTAGTAAACGTAAGAGTAGCTGGTTTTAAGAAAGGGTTGGACAAGTTCCTGGAGGAAACGTCCATAAACCATTATTAAAGAGGACCCCGGGACAAGCATTTGGAACCTATGTACCTTTTTGGGAATCTGCGAGGTACTTGTGACCTGGATTGGCCACTGTTGGAACAGGATACTGGGCTTGATGGACCTTGATCTGACCCAATATGGCATTTATCCGAATGCTGCCTGTGCTCTTATCACCTCAGCTGGCCACAGCACCATGCTCAAGTTCCCGCTCGCCTTCAAGCACCATGGGCCGCATCCCAATCGCACTGAATAAGTGGGTCAGTTGGCACTGCAGAAAAATGCTGCTGCAGCTTGAAGAGCAGAAAAAGCCTGCTGTTGGAAAAGAAGCTAGGCCAGAGACACTGAGGAGGTATGATAAAATTTAAAGGTGCATGGGATGAGAATGCATGGGGGAGGGAGAAAGGGACAGATGCCGAGAAGGTAACAGAGTGGGGTAGTGGCATGCTGAGCCTATTTGGCTCTGGAGCAGGTGCCCTCCCCCCAACACTATGGACAAACTTACTTGTTTACCGCATGGCACTTCACTGCCTCTACTCCAAGTCTATCCCCGGCAGCTGTTACATCCCGGACGTTATTGTGAGACGCCAGTTTGCCGCTACTGCTATGGGCAAGGATATGAGCGCCGCTGCTGCTGTCATCTCTATGTGCACTCCCTTTTTGCTGTCATCTGGGTACTTGTGACTTTGGTACACCACTGGAGTGGGGGGATATAGCATGAGAGGGTCTGCATGGAGGGGCATAAGAGTGCAAGCGGTTGGAGGTTAGAGAGATGAGAAAAGGGTACAATGAATATATGCTAAAAAGCGCAGCCCTCCCACCCCCACCAGAAGACACACAGGCACCCTACCCTCACCCCCACAGCACACAAACATACACAGAAGCATCCCACCCCGGCATTTCTCGCACACTAACACACACCTGATCCACACAGCATGCATACATACAGGCATCACACCCGCGGACAACACATCCACTATCTGAAGAGATAGTGTATATAGAGATAAAACTAGTTATAACAGTTCCTCATACAGCCCCTACTACTATAACAAGACACATTTTATCATCTCCCTTTGAACCTTCTCCACACACACATACATATCCATATATGTATGATTTTGCAAATGAAGGAAGGAGAAATGCATTGCTTTGTTACACCATAAGTGTGCTGTTTTCACATGCACACACCGTCCCCAACATATATTAACATAGACAACCCTGCACACACATGCATGCAGCCCCGACACACACCATGACACATATACACATGTAGTTCCCAACCGGCTCCATGACCCTAACATGCACACTCACAGTCCTTATGGTGCTCACATTTCTCCAGGAACAAGCAGGAAGTCAGTCCTCACATATGGGTGATGTCTGCGCCGATGGAGCCCCCACGGAAGCATCTCCCCAGCTTTCAAAGAAAGCCTTTGGGAGATGCCGCCATGCATTCATGGTTCTCTTCCCACCCAAGGGTTCCATCTTACACAGTCTCTCTTTTTCCATGGAGCCCAACAGACGTCCATCTTCTTTCCCTGGAAAAAAGTTGATATTTTTGTGTATAAAACTGCCCTTCTTTCTCCAGTTAGCACTGGTGCTTTTCCCGCCTCTGAGCCCCGTTGCCCTGGCATTGAGCCTCGGAACTGTTTTTCATTTTTCTTCCAGCACGGTTTCATGTCTTTTCTAACCGCTGACCACGTCAAGGGTCTTCAACCTCACAGGGGTCCTTTTTGCCCCAATGGCCAGTGGCTTCAAAAAGTGTGATCAGTGTGCAAAGAACACGTCCCTAACCGATACACACAATTGATGCCTCCGGTGTCTAGGTGCCGACCATGACCCAAAGGTTTGTGCCCTGTGCAAAAAGATGTCCATTAAGGCCATCCAAAGTTATCGGCAGAAGCAAGATGACATTTTCCACAGGTCAGATTCTGCCCCAGTATCCCTGGTAGCCTCACGCTCTAAGGCCCTGCATGGATCCTTGGAGTCATGTAAAGCCCCTGTGGCGCTTGATCAGGTCCGCAGACATTCTGACATGTGTTCCCCAGAGTGTGAGCACAAGAAGAAGAAGAAATCCTCAAGGACCTTATCCTGGGAATCGGACACACATGGCAAGTCCCGTGTCAAATCCCATAGTCCCCAGAGGGTATCTGAAGATTCGGAGCGGGAGCATCCGGCAAAGGTGCCCAGAACAGATGCCAAGGCCTTTGGTGATGGGTCACGGACCCCCCGAGGCCTGTCCCTTCGAAGACTCCCTCTCCTCACCGACGCCAGACCCGGTCATCCCGGTGTCCGTGTCGAAGGCTGCAACTCTTGAGTGGGAAGCCATGATGACTACATTGGAACGTAGTGTCAGTGCTTTCCTTGCAGCAAGGGTCGATGCCCGGCCCCGCCGGTGCTTGGCTGAGACCACAAGGACCTAAGCATCGAGGACTCCCCTGGGCTGTCGAGACTGACCTTGAGAGCCCTGAGCCTTGAGACGATCCTCGGCGAGGATCTCGATCCCACTCCTGGTCCTCGGGAGCGAGATCCTCCCCGGTAAGCACTTGTGACTCCGATCAAGCAGCCACTGTGGGTCACTGAAGACCCAAGCGCAGCACCTCCAGTGCCGTCTGGCCTCAAGTCCTTGACAGACTACTCAAACTGGGAGTCTGAGGATGAGGCTTCACCAGAAACACACTGACACCATGATCTCCCCTCCGACCCGTCTCCTCTGGCATCATGGCTCCAATCCCCACACGAAGACACATTGTTCCTCGAGTTTGTCTGGGACATGGCAAAAGCCTTGTCTCTCACCAGAGTCAAGAGGAGGACCCTCACATGGAGGAGCTTGAAATCCTCCAGTATGAGGATCCACCTAAGGAGGTCCTAACTGTCCCCATTCCTGCCTTCTGTGGGCAATGACTCCTTCAGATGTGAGAGACACCAGCATCTGTGCCAATAATTAGCAGATGCCTCGGCACCATGTACCAGGTCTAACGGGGTGCCGGCTTTCAGACAGCACAACTCCCCCACACCTCTTTTGTGGTAGATTTGACCATGTGCTGAGAGAAAAGCTTGAAGACTCACTCCTCTGTGCCCCTGGGCAGGAAGTCCTGCACCCTTGATGCCCTCGGATGCAAATGCTACCAGGGCTGGATACTGGGTTGCGAAATCCAAGCCTACCAGCTGTATATCAGCATGTATCTCTGAGACCTAGCAAAACAACTTGCAGGTTTCTTGGTGTGTCTCAGTGGAGATCACCTCCAGTGATTCTAAACCTCACGAAGTGTGTTGGGACGTGCTCAAATTACATGTCTCAAGCTGCCTATGATGGCTTTGAGTCCAATGCGAAGGTGGCCACCACAGGCATCGGTTCCCAATGCCAGGCTTGGTTCCAGGCATTGGACCTCAAGCAATGGGTCCAGGAGAAACTCCTTGATGTCCTCAATTCTTGGTGAAAACCTCTTTGGCAAACCGATGGAGGAAAAGGCAGCAGAGATCAAGACAGAATTCATCACAAGGACTCTGCTCTCCAGGAAGACCTCTACCCTTCCCAAGAAGAAACCACCGGGGAAGAGACCCCCTTTTCACAGAAAAGGCCAGCCTTACTGAGGCTATTCCTAATACCAGACCTCCCAGACCCCACAGCAGGGTCACCAGGGCAAAGGCACGGGACAAGGCCAGTGTAAGCTTAAGGGCTCTAACATTGGCTCCTGCCCAGGTTGGGTCAGGGTTTTGACTCCCTAAGCATAGTCTCTCCTTCTGGGGGGGGGGGGGGGAGCAGCTGACAACAGGAGGGTGTCTGATCCACTTTGCCCATCATGGCTGGCTATAACCACCAACACCTGGGCCCTCCAAGGGTTCAGCAAAGGCTACCTCCTTCACTTGGAGACTTGGATGCCTCCCCCTTCCTTTCCAGGAGAGCCCCCTCGGACTTCCTCGCACCAGGCCCTGCTAACGTAGGAACTTGCAGGCCTCATCAGGGACAGAGCTGTGGAACCAGTACCCTTCCACCTCAGGGACAGGGGTTCTACTTCTGTGACTTTTTGGTCCCAAAAAGAACAGGGGGCCTTGGAACATTGCTGCCCTACCTCCAGCAGGGAGATTGGCTATGCTCCTTTGACATAAAGGATGCATACACCCACATCATTATTCATCCCAGTCACAGGCAGTACTTAAAGTTCATTGTCGGGGGCGACCACTGCCAGTAAAAGGTACTACCCTTCGGCCTAGCCTCCTCACCAAGAGTCTTCACCAAATGCATGGCAGTGGTGGCCGTCTACAACCGTCTGCAAGGGGCCTTCATCTTCCCATACCTGGATGACTGGCTCATAAAAGGGGACATGGCCGCAGAGGTGCAACAGGTCACGGCCCACATCAAGGTCCTGCAGCATTTGGGGTTCATGATAAACCACCCCAAGTCTCACCTCACGCCAACACAGGACTTGGAGTTCATAGGAGCTCAACTGGACACTCTCCAGACCAGGGAATTTCTTTCCCTGGACAGGGCAGATTGCCTCAGTGCCCTGGCCACTGAGGTGCAATGCCATCATGCAGTGTCAGTGCAGTCCATGCTGTGCTTACTGGATCACATGGCATCCACAGTCCACGTGATTCCCAACACCTGCTTCCACATGCGGGTGGCTCTGATGTCTCCATTCACAGTTGCAACATGCCACAGGCAGGCTCCAGGACAGGGTCTTAGTTTCCCATCAGCTAGTGGAGTCGCTCATCTGGTGGCAGGGCACACAGTACCTGCAGGAGGGCATGCCCTTCCAGCCTAAAAATCCCCAGAGTCCTCACCATGGATGCGTCCCTACTGGGCTGGGGTGCCCACTGAGAGGAACTGCACATGCAGAGCAACTGGTCCTTAAGGGAGAGCCAGCCACAGATCAACCTCCTGGAGCTCAAGGCCATTTTTCTGGTGATCAAGGCATTCCACCACTGCCTGCGGAACCAGTCGATGCTAGTCCAAACAGACAACCAGGTCGCAATATTCTACCTGAATAAGCAGGAGGGCACAGTCTCGATGCCTCTGCCAGGAGGCAGTAGCCCTCCGCTCATACATGATCGGACAGGGAATGCTCCTCAGGACAGTCTACCTTCCAGGTCAAGATAATGCCCTAGCGGACATGCTGAGCAGGGTCCTCAGCTGCACAAATGGTGATTAGACCCTAGGGTAGCACAGCGGCTCTTCAGACTCTGGGGAACCCCAAGTTTGGACTTCTTCACCAACATGACCAATGCTCAGCTGTCCCATTTCTTCCATCCTGGGTAGCAGCAGACACTTTCCTTATCTCATGGTTTTAGGGCCTTCCGTATGCCTTCCCTCCCATGCCACTAATCACCCGAACCCTCTTCAAGATCCTACAGGACAAGGCCTCCATGATCCTGGTGGCCCCTTGATGGCCCAGGCAGCCTTGATTTCCCCTGTTGCTCCGCCTCTCGACTGAGCTCCCGGTCCCTCTGGGGAACACTCCAGGACAACTGACCCAGGATGAGGGCGCCCTTCTTCACCCCATCCTGGGGTCCCTGTCATTAATAACATGGCTGCTGAATGGGTAGCCTTAGCACCCTTCAACCTCCCAAGGGAGGTGGAGGAAGAACTCCACTAGACGGGCCTATGCCTTCAAGTGGCGCAGATTCCCAGTATGGTGTGTAGAACAACGGGTTGACCCATTCTCTTTTCAGGTGCACACGGTGCTACAGTACTTGTTTCACCTTTCACAAACCGAAAGTCCAACTCGTCAGAGTGCACCTGAGTGCGCTCTCGGTGCACCATCATTCAATAGAGGGCAAACCTCTTTCTGCACAGCCCGTCATTACCCGATTTATGTAGAGCCTTCTGCTCTCTAAATCTCCCATCCGCCCACCCACCCCCAATGTAATGAGCACTCAACATGGTTCTGACCCAGCTCACCAAGCCGCCTTTTGAACCTCTGGCTACCTGACATTTGCATTCTCTCCTGGAATGTCGTCCATCTTGTAGCACTCACCTCAGCCCACAGAGTCAGCAAGCTTCAGGCCTTGGTGGCTGAGCCACATTACACCAGGTTCTACAAGAATAGTGTTATACTTCGCACCCACCCTAAATTCCTTCTGAAGGTGGTATCCGCCTTCCACCTCAGCCAGGAGGTGGTGCTCACCACCTTCTTTCCACAGGCTCAAGCCAACAAGGTTGAGGCCATCCTCCATACTTTGGATTGTAAGAGGGTCCTGTCCTCCTATCTGCAGTGTACCCAAGGCCACCGCAAAGCCTTGCAGCTTTTAATTTCCTATGACCCCAGTCAACTGGGGAGGCTGTTACAAAGCTCACCTTCTCTACCTGTGTGGCAGACTGCATTGCCTTTGCCCACAACAGGCTGAGCTCTCGTTGGAGTGCTGGGTCACGGCACACAAAGTCGGTGCTATGGCGACCTTGGTTACAAGTCTACGCTCTGGCCCTATGGCAGACATCTGCCAGGTCGCCACCTGATCCTCAGTTCACACTTTTGCAGTTCACTACTGCCTGGAGAGGAAGTCATGATGGACAGTGCCTTCAGCCAGGCCATACTCCATAATCTGTTCAGGGTTTAGGCAATTGCTACCCTCTGACCCTTCTTGTTCAGGCTTCCAGAGCGATGGTTCTCCCTGGACACTGGGGTTCTTAGTCTTTCCTCAGACTCGCTTGTGGCTGCTGACGGCTGGGCCGTATTTTTCTACAGGTTCTTGGTAGCCTGTAGCTAGGGAGTCCCATATGTGAGGACTGACTTCTGCTTGTTTCTGGAGAAAGCATAGCTACTCACCTGTAACAGGTGTTCTCCAGGGACAGCAGGAATCAGTCCTCATAACCCTCCCTCCTCCCCTTGGAGTTGCTATATAATTTTTGCCATCTTCTTTTGTCGGCTCTAGCTATGTCATCTGACTGAGTAAGATGGCACCCTTGGGCGAGAAGGGGACCACGCATGCATGGTGGTATCTTCCAATGGCTTTCTTTGAAAGCTGGGGAGATGGTTCCATGGGGACTCAGTCGGCACCAACTTCACCCATATGTGAGGACTGATTCCTGCTGTCCCTGGAGAACACTCGTTACAGGTGAGTAACTACACTATATACACACTTGTGCATGTAGCCTCCAGCAGTCCCCATGACACACATAAAGACACAAACATGCACACCCACTGATATACACATGTGTGGAACTCCCTGACACTTCCTATAACATACACAGATGAAGCCACCAAATGTCTGATCCTGTTAATGAGTGGAACACGCCTTTGTGTCATGCTGTAAAGTGTGCATTTTCAACTTTTTTCAGCTTTGCAGGGCACCAAACAAGTTCCCTCCTTACCTCTTGTGGCTGCTAGGCTGTTATTTGTTTATCCCATCCAGCCACAGAGAATAGATGGTGGGGGGAACTGCAGTGTAGTGAGTTAGTCAGAATCAAATGTGTGTGCCACAGGGCAGGCTTGAAGCTTGTGGTTAGCATCACTGCCAGTCCACTACAAGGAGCACCATTGTTGGCTCACATGAGACGCTACAGAGTGATCTTTCCACTTTGTTGGCATGCCAAAAGTCTCTGCATGTTTCACAGTTGCAATGACTCCAAAAGGCATCAGCAAAACAGCGCTCTAAGAAATCTCGAAGTGCAGCCAGTGATGGTTCTCACATTGACACTGCCACTGCCACTGACTGTTGGGACTGCTGACGTCAGCATGGGGATTGAGTTTTGCCTCTTAGTGCTCACCTCGGCTTCCATGCTGCTTACATCCAGAGATAGCAGTGGTTTTCCCCCAGTTCTAACAGTCAATTGGCTTTTTCTTCAGGAACTGTAGGGAGGAGTGGTCTAGTGGTTAGGACAAGGTACTTCAGGCCGGAGGGTCGGGCGTTCAAGTCCCACCTGGGGACAGCAATCTCAGGCCGGAGGGACTGGGATTTCTAGTCCTATAGGCACTCCTTGTGGTCTTGGGCAAGCCACTTAACCCTCCATTGCCCATGTTCCCTGTATGTATTAGTGTGTGTGTCTCATATCCCCTCGTGTTAAATGTATCCCCCAATTGACCGCTTTGACCCGGTGAAAAGTGGGATATAAATACAGCTAAAATAAAAAATAAATAAATAAATAAATAAAAACATGTTCAAGTCTTTTTTTTTAAACCCAGCTACACTACCTACTTTTATCATGTCTACCTTATTTGTTGGATTTATAAAAGACCTGCGCTACTGTAGATGCAGAGGCAGAGTGACTGTAGTATCTGTAGCAACACGAACAGGCAAAAGAGAAGACATGAAAAGCTAAGTGGCTGTAGCCTTTGTAGACCTCTTTGTTTTAGTTAAATAGATGCATTGATTTTGATCACATTAACCCCTTTGATTATCAAAGCCTTTTCATACAATGTTAAATATTTACTCTGCAGTACTTATTTTTATTCCAGGTATGGATTTACTCCTTCACTGCAATTTTCTTGTTACAACATTTGATTTGAAGGAGAAATACTAGCATCACGTGAACAGAGTTCACAAAGGAATTTTGGGAAGTGGGAGGGGCGAGGGGCAGCCTATGAGTAATAATAATCAGGGACGGGGTGCCAGAGAGCCT
This sequence comes from Ichthyophis bannanicus, assembly GCA_033557465.1. NCBI lineage: Eukaryota > Metazoa > Chordata > Amphibia > Gymnophiona > Ichthyophiidae > Ichthyophis > Ichthyophis bannanicus. The sequence continues at coordinate 665,304,031 of CM066035.1, forward strand.
AGCACCAGCCCTGCCTGGAAGACTACACTTGCAGGTTTGGGAGACCAGCTATCTTTTAACTATATTTTCAATATCTGTGCCTGATGCAGAATCAAATTCGAGGTGTGATCAAAAGTTATCAGGACATGTACAATAACACAAGAAGTATAACACTGACAGTTATTGCACAGTCTTCTTTAAAGTAGTCCCCTTCCAGTAAAACACACTTCCTCCAGTGTTCCTGCCACTGCTGAAACAATCTTCTGTTATGGTGTGTAGCTGCTGTGTTGAATTTTGCTTAATGGTCTCCAGGTCATCGACTCTCCTTCCTTTCATTGGTAATTTCAGTTTTGGAAACTAGAAAAGGTCACAGGATGCAAGGTCAGGTGAGTACGAGGCTGTCAGACTTGCTTGATTTGATGTATGGCCAAGAACTGCTGGACAAGATGTGATGCGTGAGCTGGGGCATTATCGTGAGGCAGCAACCATTCACCATTTCTCTGGCCTCTTATGATGAACTGCTTCTCTCAAATGAGTAAGAACTTGGATGTAGTGCTCCTAATTGATAGTTTGGCCTTTTGGATCATATGCATGATGAACAATACTTTGGTAATCAAAGAAAACGTGAGCATGACTTTGACCTTGCTCCTCACCTGCCAGACTTTCTTGGGTCTGGGAAAATTTAGAGTCTTCCATTGTGAGGACTTAGCTTTATTTTCTGGGTCATAACTATAAACCCATGATTCATCACTAGTGATAATCTTTTTGATTAAATCTGAATCATTTTCAACGCATTCAAACTTCCTGGCTACAGACAGTTGATCTTCTTTTTAGTCAGGGGACAGACGTTTTGGTATGCATTTTTCAGACACCTATCTCTTCCCCAGATTGACAATAAGAATAGACTGTACCAATGCAAAACTAATGTCCATGTCCTCACCAAGTTCCCTGATAGTCAATCAATAATTTGAATGTATTGCGGCATGCGCTGCTTCAATTTTGTCTTCATATCTGCTCGTGGATGGCCTACCAGAACGTTCATCACTCAACACTTTGGCGGCCCTCTTGGAAACATTTGTACCAGTTATAAATTCAAGCACGACTCATGCATTCATTGCCTTACACTTGCTGTAGCTTGTCATAAGTCTCTTTGCATGAATCTTAAAGTTTCTGGCAGAATTTAATGCAAATTCGCTATTCAATTTTTTCACTCATCGTAAATCTGACAAGCTGCAGCCACGCTATACTCGACACATGCAGAGCACATAACTAGGTCACTGCATGCTTAATAGCATCGTGGTGCAATGTATTGTTATATAACTACGCAACAAGTCTCGATACTGTTTGATCACACTTCGTATGGTAAGAGAGACAAGTTTGTACAGTCTTGCTTTCTGCTTGGAAAGTGTCATACTATCTTTTCTCAGTGCTCTAGCAGCATATATACAATTGATGACATACACTTGTTGGTTGGGGAGCATAACTTGTATGAACTGTTATAGCAGGATTCATGGAAAGGAAATTAGCAGGTATGGCAAACTTCTTTTTTCATCCCATAGTGTGATTTTGGCCAGGCCACCTTTAGCTGAGGTATGCAATTGTTTGGAAAGTCAGAGCTGTTTTAAAGGTATAAAGAGCAGGCTAGTGTTACATGTGTCTGTATAATGCTCTTATACTCACTGGGGACACAGTTTTGGCTGCAAAATGATTGAAACCTAGGAAATTATCTGTTCATGGAACGCCGGTTTAACATTTTTCTCTAGATACCATTTAAAAGGTTGTTTGTTTATACTCAATTTCTTAGTGTGTTTTGTCTGAATGGATTCAATTGAGAGCTTCATGGAGAAAGGACTATGTTTTATATATGTCTGTAGAGCACTGTAAATGTAGTACTATAGCAATGATTAATAGAACAGTTGTTCTAGAAGGATTTGTAAGTGTCAGGCAGGTGAAGCTCTCTTCCCTGTTTCAAAATGAGTTTTCTCTGAATAACCACAGCCATAGGTAGCCTGATTATACTTTGAGTTTGAAACCTACTAAGGGTATTAATAATTTATGCCAACCCTTAAAGTGAGATTGGTTGACCCACCAATGTAAAGAACAAAACATCACTCTCCAAAACAATTGCTGATTTATGCACATTGCTATTTCCGATGATCGCTTTATTTTGAGGTACATAATATTGAAACAGAAGAGCAAACACAGTGAGATTTCTACAGCAATTTGCAATAGTTTGGGTTATTCCTCTTCAGCATCATGGCAGCTATAAACAAAGAACGCAAATGATTTGGGTTTGTTCAGTTGAAATAAATGATAGAACGGGTGTACTGTTCAAAGAAGGCATTTGTCTGTCTTCACATCATAACTGTCTGACCGGGGCTCCGTAACAGTTCTCCAGCAGTGTCTTGTCTTGTCAGTGAACTCTAGCAACCAACCAGAGTTGAGACAGCCCCATAGGGTTCTAGTATTTTCCTCTTTGGTAAGCTTGATTAGAAAGGGTTCAGTCCCATGGATGTTAGAGTTCATTCAATGCTTGGGCAATGTTACTAACGATATATGCTTACGATTCAGAGCCCCGAGGCATGTTTTCTCCAGGAAATGTATGGATTACTAGCTTTGTACTAAAATAGAGAGAACTTCTTCCTGTTCCAATCTGGGTCTTACAATGTTTGTGTTCAACAGCAGATTTCTATACAAACTAGGCTGCTCAATCACCCTTCTTCAAGCAACAAGCCTTTAGGTTTCCATCTAAAGTTACTCTGGTTTTCCTGACTCATTTCACTGACCTCGTACTTCAGCTTTTGGAAAAGATAGATTAGAGAACCCACTGCATGTTCAAAACCGTGTAATGAAATTCAGAAGACTCTTAGTAACGCAGTAACATAATTGCATTTATTACACCGTCTCTATAGTAACTCATATAGTTATTTGTGTTTTTTGCCCTGGGAAATGTTTCACTGATGCATATTGTATGAATTTTATTTTTTTGGCCGAGTAGTTTCTTACCAGACCTTTGGGCATCCAATCATTATGAAATTGGCCTCTCTTGGGCTGGGGCATGATGCATCTATATTTTCAACTATCCCAGCATCCTCCCCTTCCCCATTTTTATATTCCCCAACCAGCTTAGTCTAGTTATTGCATTGACATTTCTTGATCAGGAGCCATGGACCCCAGTTCCCTCAAGAACACAGTAAATATGACATGTAATAAGGCTATTAAGTATTGCCATTGAACAGTGTCTGCCCCTTCCTCTAAGGACTGTGAGTGCTACCTCCATAGCATTTACAGCCCTTAATGTCCCCAGGGAGTGGACTCTGTCTGATCCCGTCCTTTGCCAGGCTGGCCCTATGGTGGTTATCTTTGAATAGCAGGATGGCTTCTGAATTCCTACCCTTGAGTATTCTGTTATGCAGAGTCACAGAGTTATGTATTACCCAGCAATAGCGTTTTATATGTTTGTATTTGCTATAAAATATTGAAGTATTAGGACTGTCTTATTTATTTATTTTTTTTAGTTCTCGCTTAAAGCACATTCTGCACTGCAAATTAATATAAGGTATCACTGTGCTTAGATGAGTCTCATTTATTCCTGGCTAGTACTGTATATTTGCCAAAAAGACCAACAGTTTTTTTTCAGAAGTATTTTCTCAGATTTGCACAACAGGTCCGGCTTGCTGGTCTTTTGCATGTTTCCAAGCATAGAGCTCATTGTGTTGTGTTACCTAATTGGAGGTACAGGCCCTGATATCAGAGAGGCTGCCTGCAGATGGTGGTGCTCACTATACAGTATGTCCAGCAAATCTTGGCATGCTGCCTTCAGAACTGGTATGTTTAAAGTTTTTTACACTTGGATGCTACCTTGATTATACATACGTAGTCATATATTTAACACTACAAATTTAAACTAGTTTTAGTTATTTCTTGTATTTAAGGGTGTTGCCACTGTAGCCTAACAGATTTTTCTTTGTAATGAAATGGAAGTTCACAGAAGCAGTAGGATCTGCAGAGCCAAGAAAACAAAAACAGTTAACCGGTTCATTCATTACATGCCGTATTTGGTTTTGGCAAATAGACTTAGGTTGAGCCTTCTCTTTAAGATGCATGACCAGTCAACATTACTAGTGTGATTGCACATGCAACACATTTGACTGCGCCCAACAGATTGGGAGCAAGTGCTGCTCCCACCTGTACAGGCACCATGAGCATGTTAAACTCATGGGCTTCTACTTTCTAATACTGATCTCAGGATGAACAAGGAAAGCATACAGGAGGTGCTCACCTGCAGGATTTCAGCATAAATTGGGTGACACGGCAACAGCATGGGCTCCTACTGCTGAGCTTGGCATGAAGGAGTGAGGAGAGAGGAAGGAAGAGACAGAAGGCACATGCTTGGAGAGTGGGGGGAGGCATTCTTTGAGCTACAGAGAGGGATGCACCTTTTGAGAGGGAGGGGAGAGGGAAGGACAAGGCAGAGAGACACATTACAGGAAGCAGAAAGGCAGGAGGCATATGTTGGGAATCAAAAAGTAAGAAGCGGGAGATAAGATTCTGGAGAAAGGAAGAAGACGGGAGGCATATGCTAGGGATGGGGACTAAGGGGCAAGGGAGAGGTTGTGAGGAGAAATACTGAAGGAGGCAGGGAGAGAAGATGTAAAATACTGGGGAGGAGGAAGGGGGAAAGAGGTAGAAATTTATATATTGGGAAGGAAGAAAGGGGCTGATGCTGGGGGTAAAGGGAGAAGGCAAAGAAGAGGTTGCGGGGGGAAAGATGGAACAGATGCATGGGGAATGGAGAAGGAAGCAGGAGGGTGGATGCTAGGAAAGAGAAATGGAGGGTTGGTGGTGGCAAAGGATTAGAAGAGAAAAGGAGGCTTTATATAGATGTAGAGTGATGTGGAAACAGAAATGGAGGAAATAGGTGGATGAGATGAGAGAGAAAAGAATGGAAAGGTAGGAGAAGATGGAGTGGGAAGGTAGGCGAGAAGAAGCAGCACTGGGAATGAAGAGAAGAGACGAGATGAAAGCTGAGAAGAAAAAGTTGGAGAGAATGAAGGAAAAGAGAATGAGCTAGGGTCCCTGTTGGTGGACTTGCAACAGTGGTAAGTAATGACACAATAGTAGAAAATGCTCTGGAGGTGGAGAAGCCCTTCCTCTGTCACTCCTTTGCAAAAACTGTGCCTAACAGTTGGACACACCAGAGCACGCCCTTTCGGAACTTAGAGGGAACACTATATGGGTCTACGTAATTTCTGTAAGAAACATAGAAAAATGATGATAAAAACCATATGGCTTATCTAGTCTGCCCATCCATACCAACTATTAAGCTCTACAATACCTTCTTTTGACTTAGAGATCACCTGTGTTTTTCCAAGGCTTTATTATTTATTTATTTAACAATTTTTCTATACCGCTTTTCTTACATTCAAAGCGGTTTACAATGTACGATAAACAAGATATTTTATATAGAATGAGGGCAATAAAACTTCGAATTAACAGGGTCATTAACAATGCTGGTTGCATGGTATTTTGTTTCAGATTGTGAGAAATATTAACACTGTATGGTTGGTAGTTTAAGATGCTGGATTCAATATGAGGTAGGTATAGTTAACAGGGAGGAGTGGATTGATTCATGTTACTGTGGTGGATGCATTTCGCAGGGTGTTTCTGCTTTTGTTCCATAGTAGTCCAAGAAGTATGTTTTTAAGGTTTTTCGGAAGTCCCATAGGTCATTGGTGGTTCTTATGTTTTCCGGAAGTGCGTTCCAGAGTGATGGGACATATATTGAAAAGGCTCTGTGACAGGTTGTCTGTTTTGCTTTAGTTTTGTTCTTGGTTATTATTAAGAGGTTTTTATTGCTTTTCCTTTTGGTTCTGTTTTTGGGGTCTTTGCTTATGAAAGTTTGTAGTATTAGTGGGGATAGTTGGTGGAAGATTTTAAAGATAGTGAGTAGGGCATTGTATTTGGTCCTGATGATTATGGGGAGCCAGTGGAGTTGTTTCAATGTTGGGGTTATGTGACTGGTTCTTGTTCTCCTAGTTATGATGTGGGCTGTAGTGTTTTGGAGCAGTTGCAGAGGATAGATAGATTGGGTTGGTAGAACTTGGTAAATGATATTACAATAGTCCAAGATGGGTATTATTAAGGCTTGGCAAACTGTGCGGAAGTTATTGGATTCCAGAAGAGGTTTGAGTTTTTGTATTGTGTTTAGTTTGTGGTAGGCTGCTTTTGTTATCTTGTTTATATGAGCTTGGAAGTTTAAGTTTTGGTCGAGGCATATCCCCAGGTATTTGACTTCTGTTTTCACTGTTATGTTGTTGTGTGATATTTGTAGAGATTTTGGCAGAACAAAGGAGGTGTTTCTTGTTATGAAGATTGCTTCTGTTTTATTGTAGTTTATCAGTAGATTGCGTTCCTGGAGCCAGTTTGACATCTATTCTATCCATGATGTTAATCTTGAGTAGTCGGGTTGGTCTATGTTGAATGGGGTGTGGACCATAATGTCATCCCCATAGATACTGTAGTATCACCAGGAACAAGCAGGAATGTAGTCTTCACATATGGGTGACGTCCGTACCGATGGAGCCTGTGCGGGAATGCTCCCCAGCGTCTAATAGGAAAGCTTTTGGGAGCATCCTACTGCGAATGTGTAACAGCTTTCTTGCCTTGTGAGCCATGTTTCTGTTAAGTGCCGTCTTATTTTAGTTTATTTATTTTTTATACCGCGCTATTTAGAATCAGTGCGGTTTACATGTATACTAACAGGTACTTTTTATTCCCTCGTCCCCAAAGGGCTCACAATCTAAGTGTACCTGAGGCAATGGAGGGTTAAGTGGCTTGCCTTATGTACATTATATCCAGTTGATGATCCTCGATGTAGTCAGTGATGATGTGCAGTTTGTTCTGTATCAATTGGGCAATGATTAGGGCACATTTCAGGGGATAGGGGTGTCAGGTGATTATTTTTTAGTTCTTTTGACGGGTTTAGTGAGTTAATTTGAAGTAATCTGTTGCGTCTCTTGTACGTTGTGTTTTAGTGTAGACTGTGGAATGTGTTGATTCTGGTAGCTTGTAGGATTCCTATGTAGTTTATTATGTTGCACTGTGTGTTGTCTGTTGTGCTTGCTTTTAAGGATTGGAGCAGTATTACTAGGCAACAAAGTATTAGTGTGGGCTTTCTTGTATCCATGGTAGAGGGTATCTTGGGCAGACATCAGAGGGGTGGGTAGGATGTATCCATCTTGCTGTTCTGTCTTGTGATATCCTCTTAAGTAAGGGGTCCATTGCTTTTGGAGTGGTTTTTATCTCAAGATTGCTGTGTGCTTGTGTGTTCAGTGGATTAGCTAGTAAAATGGTGTGGGGAGTGTCTGAGGTGCCTCTGCTCTTGTCTCATGTTAGACCTGCTATGTTTTTTGACAAGGTCAGTGCTGCCACTGAATGTATCAGTGGTTTTGCAGATTTACTCCAATGTGTTCTGAGGGCTGAGTTCTGTAAGAAGGGTAAGTTAGAAATCTGCAGTACCTTGGGTAGCTTTGTTGTCTGAGCAGGGAGATGGTCGGGAGGCATCCAAAGGCATGAGGAAGCAATGTGTGAGAGGTTGGTAGCTATTTCTTTGGGCTTATTGTAGTGTGTGCTGTTAGATCTTGACTCTGGTTTGTTTCCCACCTGCGTCCCCTGCCTAAGGGCTATGCCAAAGGGCCCTCTGGCGAGGCCCTCAGGTGCGGGCCCACCCGATGGCACTCCTTTTTAAGCAGATGGAAGTAGCTCCTGATTGGGCCGGAGCTGGCCAGCACTTACATATGTTGGCATGCTGAACCCCGATCGGGGGAGCTGTGAATTCAGATACAGTTCTCATCTTTACCACCTCCACTGGAGAAACTATTCCACCCATAAACCACTCTTTTCGTAAAGAAATATTTCCACAAATTACTCCTGAGTCTATCCCTTTTCACCTTCATCCTATGCCTCATCTTTCCAGAGCTTCTTTAATTTGAAAGAGGCTCTCCTCCTGTGCATTTATGCTATGGAGGTATTAGAATATCTCTCTCATGTCTCCCCTCTCCCGTCTTACTTCCAAAGTATACATTTTCTTAGCCTGCTACACCAGTTCAGATGAGGGGTTATGCTCCTCAGTAAGCAGGTGGGGGCAGACTTGAGCAACTTGACTTTGCCCATATATCCTCTGGTACAGCACAGAGAGAAGCTGCTATAGTCTGCCAAGAGGACATTACAAGGCCCCTGAGGGGGCCCAGGCTTCCCTTCCATTCTTACTGTCCACTATCTGCTTGCTTTTTTATCATGAATTTTTCAGATTTTTATTTTTCCAGAACTTTTTTCTTTTCCCATTCTTAAGTGGCTGTATTTGGCTCTCCTGTTGCTTGTAATAAAATAACTGGGCCTGACTGGTGCTGGGATTCCCTTTTGTGATTCTTTTTTGCCACAGCTGTTGCATTTCTTTTTTCAGTTCTTTTTTTTTTTTATTCATGGTCTTTTTGCTGATGGAGCCTTGCCATGATGCTATGCCCCTTGCAGTACCTGTTGGGTCAGCTCAACAGTTGGGTTATTTTGCCCTGTGTGTGATGACACATTGTGCACTTATTTTTGGTAATTTTGGGGCCCCCACTAGGGTCCAGGGGCTTGATAATGCTTCTGATGCCTCCTCTGGTTCTTGCATGGTTTTCCCACCTCCAGGACAGGCCACCATCTTTGATAGCTGCATGGTCTCTGTGGAGGAGAAACATGGTGAGGAGGCTTCTGACAGTCCCCATTAGGCTCGCTGGGATCCCAGGATCCTTTTTTCAGCTGGATTTGAACAGGAGCTGTTTAAACAGCTCATGGGCTATTTTCAGTCCTTACTAGCTGTTTAGCAGCCCTGGTTCCTTCCCAGGATTTGGGGTATCTTGGGGCTTGATTCATCATTCTCCTGGATCAGATGTTCTTCATGCAGGAGAGCTTGCTCAAGCTGATGAGCCAACTCAGGTGGTTCTGTTCTTTTTCAGTCCCTACGGGTCTAGGACTACCTCCAACTCCTAGGTTCCATGGTGTCTACCCTGGAGTTGGCCTCTTGCCTCTGGAGGGTGTATATATGTGTCTTGGTCCATCTTCTTTCTTACTGGTCTCCCTATTAGTTGTTCGATCAGAACTTTCCTCTGTTGGAAAGGGTTCCCAATGTCACAAGAGGTTTGGTTAGTCTGGAATTTCTTTGATTAGAATCTAAGTCCATCCCCTCTAGAGCCCACTTTCTTGATTTACAAGTTGCCTTTTTTTAAAATTAGGAGTTCCAAATTTTACAATCTATGCAAACAAAGAATATCCAATTAGTGCACATTACACAAAGAAAACCCCCCAAAGAACCAAATTATCACTGGAAGGAAAAAGCCCAAATCAAGAAGAGAGCAAGTACAACACAACAAACATTGGCAAAAAAAGAAATCAAATGGAAATACATCCAGTGTTTTTAGATCTTTCCTCATGTTATCCACTCCCTCAGAAGTGTCCATTTGTTGCAAATTTTTTTTGTCATCTGCAAAAAGGCAGACTTTCCATTCAGTTCTTCTGCAGTATCACTCACAAATACATCAAACAGAATCAGTCCCAGGACCGATCACTGAGGCATGCCACTATGCACCTTCCTTTCTTCTGAGTGAGTTCCATTTACCACCACCTTCTGTCATCTGCCAGTCAACCTCCAGTTGACTGACAGACATAGTGGTGTGCTTTGCCTCAGGGATTGGGCTGGGACTGATACTGTTCAATGTATCTGTGAGAGATATTGCGGAAGGACTGAATGGAAAAATCTGCCTTTTTTCAGATGACACAAAAAATTTGCAACAGAGTGGAAACTTCTGACAGAGTACAACATGAAGAATGATCTAAAAACACTGGAAGAATGGTCTAATGCTTGGAAGTTATGATTTAATGCGAAGAACTGTGGAGTCTTGCACTTGACATGCAGAACTCCAAAGGAATTGTATGCAATGGGGGAGAGAGGTTGGTGTGCATGGACCAGGAGAGAGTCCTTGGAGTGCTAGTATCTGAGGGTCTCAGGGTGGCAAAACAGTGCAACAAGGCGGTACCCAAAGCCAGAAGGATGCTGGGCTGCATACAGAAAGGAATAACCAGCAGAAAGGAGGATGTATTAATGCCCCTGTACAAGTTGTTGGTGAGGCCTCACTTGGAGTATTGTGTTCAGTTTTGGAGACCATATCTCACAAAGGACATAAGACTTGAAACAGTTCAGAGGAATGCGACCAAAATGATTCAGAGCTTGTGCCAGAAGACATATGAGAAGAGACTTGAAGACCTAAATACTTTTTTTACTGAAAGGGTGGTGGATGCATGGAGGTGGTGGGGGCAAATACAGTGACAGAATTCAAAATGACATGGGGCAGACACAGTGAATCCCTTTAGAGCAAGAGGATGAAATAAAAGCAAACTTAAATATCTTTTAATAGAGGGGGGTAGGTGACCTGCACGGAGCTGAAGTGACAACCACTCTGGCCATCTTACTGGGCAGACTAGATGGACCATATTGTTCTTTATCTGCCATCATAAACTGTTACTATGTAAGTCCCCAAATTATTTCAGACCAGAAACCTATCCAGAATCCCTAATAACTCAGAGACCATGATTAGTAATAAACTTATCCAGATGATTTTGATTCATATAAATATAATTATTACCCCGAAGTGTAATAAGTTAAAGGGGAATTTCAAGAAAAACATACCACCCACAGTCAAAATGTTAGGGCATTGGGAAAGAAAATGCTTCTGACGACTCTGAGTGGCCTAAGCCACATCTGGGAAAAGAAGAATTCTTTGACCACAAAAAGTGAATTTATCTTCATAAAATATGCCACTAACACCGTAGATTTATCCATTAAAGCAGTGAAGGTTACCGGGAAGATAGCTCTGGACATTATATCAGTGGAGTCCTCAAGGAACTCAGTTAAATTGATTACAGAAGGTTCTGGAAGATTGTCCATTGCACCTTCCTGGTTGTTCACCACTTTAACTTTCTGAGGAATATAATAGATATTAGAAAAAGTCATAGAATTAAGGAGCCCAAGAGTCTTTTTAAAAAATGTCTTCAATAAAATTTCTGCAGGCAAGAGATATGTAATTGGAAAATTCAGAAAACTTAAATTTTTTGACTTTGAGGCTTTTTCTAATGCTTCCAATTTATTATGCAAAAGCAAACTATCCTACACATGAGTGGCCCCAGCAGCATGGAGAGACCAGAATTGATGAGTTATTTTTCGCAAAGACTACTCCAAATCGTTAACTCATTTGTCCACCTGCTGGGACTTCTCCACTGATTGCTTAGAAAATTCACACAACTCGGACACTTTCTCCTTAAACATGGAGTCTGTCCAGGTGACCAAGTTCCAAACTTCCAATAAGGTAACTTCCTTAGTAACAGATATAGCTACATCCTGAGAAACCGGGTGTAAAAACATCACTAGCTTAACAAAAAAAACAAAAAAAAAAGTGAAAGGCAATGAATCATTTCCCAAGGGTTAGGAGTGAGCCCCATGTGTAAGAGGAGAAAATGACAAAAGGAGTTCCTGCTGTGGATGGGGTGGTCTATCAGTGGAGCTCAACAAAGCTCTATCTTGAGAGGAATCAGAAACAGAATTCTGTTCCTGAAGGGGACCGTGAACCAAATACTTATCCATGTGGCCCATTCTTTGGTTTCATTTTACCAAACCATTTCTGTTTTCTGCAGTCATGCTCAGACACAGAAGCAATTATCGCTGATTCTCAATATAGAAATGGAAGAAGAGTTCTCAGAGAGCCATTTTACATGGACAGTACTTAAGGATGTCATAATTAAATTGTAAATGTGTTTCTACTAGATGTGCACAGAAAACATTGGTTTTTGTGTCATTTTTGGACATTTTTTTCCCTGAGCCTTGGGCATTTTTTTCAGTTTGTACTATACCATGTGTTAATTGACTTTATGCATGTTAATTCATAAGTTAATGAAAATCTTTATCTGCCATCGTTTACTATGTCACCATGTAACTATTAAATAAAGTTTACACACAATAAATTTTTTAAGGTGCACTAACAAATGGACATCCTTAATTTCCTACACCAAACCAACAAAAAATTAGAGTGTGATAAACCTAATGCAAACCCGCTGATGCATTTTATTGTTCCGCAACAGGATGGGGTGTATTGAAGGTTCTGCTGTGTTTTGTACGTTATATAGATGCATAATAACCATGAGAGAAAAGATCTAAAGACATTTCAGTTTAACCCTTGCCTCAAGGCAGGATTTATTCTACCTGAATTGTCCAGGAAGATGCTCATGTGGATTGCTGCTACAGTCCTCCAGTGAAGTTGGTTCTGCCACCTCCCTAGCTAACTTGTTCCATTATGCCCATGTCTGATGCCAAGCAAGAATAAACCTCTAGAGGATTAAGTTTAAAAAATGAAAGCCCAAGACTCTGGTAAAAGACAGTGGATGCCAGCAACTGTTAATGTACTTGAAACAACAGGCACACTGTCGCTGAAACTCAAGTTCATCAGAATTACCTGTGCATTACTTGAAGATTGGCAGATTTTAAGGAGTAGCTGTCACACCTGAACTAACAAAAGAACAAAGTGGTGCCCTCTGAGGCTTGAGATAGTTAATATGTCTGAAGAGATGCAGGTGATGTAGCTACGTAGTGCATACTCTTAAAGACAATTACCCTGGACCATCAACACATAGCAGGAAGTATTTTATTCCTTTTTACCACTAGTCTGAGTAGCATGAGAATTGGGGAGTTTGGAAGTTTTTAATTTAGCTTGATTTAATACAGGGTTTTATATTCCACTATATCCAGACAAGTTCAGAGTGCATTTCATATCAAGAAATAATTACAATAGCATAATCATCCCAAAAGTTACAATTCCAGAGAATGCACAATCAAATTTTGAAATACAATATTGAATCAAATATCTATTTTGCACTAACTGTATATTTTTTGGTAGGCTGTACTGTGTCCTAGTTTGTACAGCTATGTTTTTTGCTTCAGTAAAGTTTTATTTTAGCACATGGAGATTTTTCTTGGTTCTCTTTGGCCCCGAGACCTTTAGCTGCTCCTCATCCCACAATCCATGCTCCAGACATTGCAGTTAGGGGGGGTTTTCTCACTCTACATCCTCTGAAGGTGGCTCCCTAAATTTGCAGGGCATGCTTTGTAAAAGGGGTGACATGTTTGGTTGACTAAAATAACTGCAAATGTGTCCTCGGAGAAAACAGGCTTGTGAAGACACTGGGCAACTCAGTAGTAAAAGCAGTGCCTTTTTATTTCTTCACACGTAATACAAATAAAATGAAGACAAACACATTAATAAATAAGACAAAGCTTGTAATGAGTATTACCTGCAAGCAGGTAGATTGTTTCAAAGGATGTAGGTACAATAGTAAATTTTTTTTTTTTCAAAAAGCTATCATGATCTTTTATCAGAAAGCCCTTGATCAGAACAACTATTCCAATAAGAAACTTTTCTGGTCTTAGAAATATGTTCTCATAACTTATCCATGGGTCTGCCACAACAACTGGCCATTACTTTCAATGTTGCATCTGTGGCTTCATACGGATAACGTCATTTTAATGTATAGCATCTTAAGAAGGCTAGACTTAGAAAAAAAAAACAATTGTGTAAAAGAATTAGTCTTATAGCTGGTGTTTCTGCAACTCCACCACTTGGCTTTCTTCCTCTCTTTGGTGTGTGTTCTCACAAGGCAGCAGATAGGAAGCAATCTTTCTTCTTTGAGGATAATTTTGTCTAGGTCGTCTAGTTCGGGGGAAAAGGATGTTGAGGTTTGTGTTTTCAAAGAAACCCCTAGAATTTTTGAAAAGGTTTGAATGGGGAGCCTTTTCTAAAATGCGCATAATGGCACTATAAAAGCATGTATAGGTGCTGACGTACGCAATTGGAAAAGCCATTTTAGAAGAAAACATATTCATAGGAAGAGTGGAATCGCTAAGGAATTCAGATGTGTAAGGAACACTGCATGCACTTTTAAGTAGCAGATTTTGGAAACCTGCACATTCGTGGGGAACTAATTAAGGATCCTGTCTCCAAAGCCCAAATCTTTGGTAATTCAAAGTAGTTTTGAATGCCAGATAGAGCACTGCTTTCCTCACAAGCACTCTTCTAAACTCTTTCAAATCAGAAGTTTGCTGATGGCTGTGTGAATCAAAACAGGTGTAAGTGCCGGGATCTACTTGTATTACTGTTCTAAAATACAGAATATAAGTGACCCTTTAGAAAGGGAATCCAAGTGCAGTCTGTGACGTCCAGGGCAAATCATGCAGAAAAATGCCAGGGATGTCTGTATTTCAGTCTGATTTTAAAAGCATAGACGCCCCCGATGTGGATGCCCGCATCCACATAGATGTCCCCTGCTACAAGAACTTGAGGCAGGGATGTCTACCTCGTGCTATTTTGCATACAGGGATGTCCGTTGATATAGCAAGACAAAAGTAAGAGCCTTCATTCCCCATCAGTGTTCATTGTCGGCATGGAAAAGATAGGGGATATGAGTGTGCCTCCTTTTCCACACCCACTGGATGTTTGGCTGGTAAACTGAGCCCTTTTCCGATGCTGATTTGTATCTGGAGTTAGTATACACTTTGACACAGCTCAGGATAGGCAGGGCATTTCTGAGTTTGGATAGGAATGTCCAGATTCTTGGGAACGCCCCAGACATGCCTACACCAGGCAGCTGTTCCCACTTGGATTTCCCCGCGCCGGGAACATCTTTGAAACCGTTTTCTAAAATGGCAAAAGGGACATCTGTACTTCCATTATCAGATGTCCAAAGCAGTATAGGGCTTCTAAAGTAATCCACTATATGTGTACCTTGATCTGCCCATTATGTGACTCCTTCAAATCTGTGTGTCGCTGGCATATACGTATAAGTAGTATCTTTTTGAAAACTATGACTTATACGTGCATGCTGATTTTTCACATGTAAATATGTAAATAAAGTAGAAATAGTGCATAACTTCTAAATTCACCTCGTAAGTGTTTTAACTTGACACAGAACCTCATAACATAGTCTCCCTCAAGTCTTGTGACAAGAATCAGTTTGTCTTATTTTTCAGAAGAAATAGAAATCATTGTTTTATAATGCTGCTTTTAATATTATGTGTTAACTTTGTAATGTTGTTCTTCTTTGCGTATGTGTTTTAAATAGACATAGAATAGGTGGATCTAAAAAATAAAACAAAATGAATATTAGTCGATAACATGTCGAAGTATATGCTGGATTATACATCTGAAGGTTAAACTGTATCCTAACATGAAAGAAAGTCCAAATGCATATTTATTCTGTGTAGAGCCAGTTGTGAGAGCTCTAATCAGCCTGCCTCTCGATTTCTCTTTTAATTGATGCCTAAGTCATTGCCACATAAAAATGGCAAAAGCTAGAAGGATGCTTGGGTGCATGGGAGAGGAATGGCTAGCAGGAAAAAGGTGATAGTGCCTCTGTATAAGTCTTTGAGACCTCATTTGGAGTATTGTGTGCAGTTCTGGAGACCGCATCTTCCAAAGGCTATAAACAGGATGGAGTTGGTACAGAGGGTGGCTATCAAACTGGTCAGTGGGCTTCATCATAAGGCATATGGGGACAGACGTAAAGATGTCAGTATGTATACTTTGGAGGAAAGGCGGAAGAGAGGATATATTTATTTATATGATAGAGATGTTTAAATATCTCCATGGCATAAATGCACAGGAGAGCCTCTTTAAAAGAAAGAAAGCTCTGCAAAGAGCGGGCATAGGATGAAGGATGAAAGGAAAAATTACTTTATGGAAAGAGTAGTAGATGCATTGAATAGTCTTCCAGTGGAGGTAGTAGAGACGAGGACTGTATCTGAATTCAATAAAGCATGGGTCAAACACAGATCTCTAAAGTTCGTATGGTAGGGCATGCTAGATAGGCCTTATGGTCTAATTCTGCTGTCATGTTTCTGTGAGCTTCCCAGACAATCGGGGTTTTAGGTTATCCATTACGAATATTCATGAGAGATGAGATTTGTATACACTGCCTCCATTGTATACAAATCTCTATCATGCATATTCATTGTGGATATCCTGAAAACCTGACTGGCTGGGGAGCCCCCAGGATAGGTTTGGTAAGCACTGGATTGGGGGAATGTAGAAGTGGAGATGGTGCTGGGGTATTTTAGGAGTTTTATTTGACAGGCTTTTTATACTACTTTATCATTTTAGTTAAAGTGGTAATGTACATTAAACAGGAAGATTGATAACTGGGATTCTTCTGGAGGGTTCAGTGACTTGCCCAAGGCCACAAGGAGTGCTAGTGGGAATCAAACCCTCTAACTACTAGGCTGCTCCTCCTCCCCAGGAATTATCTGGAGAGCAGAGAATGAATGAGGAGATTACCAGATGGGAGAATGTAAGTGGAGAAAGTGACTGAGGGAGTTTCCAGGCTAGGAGATACAGGGAACAAGTGCCTGAAAGAGCGCGTGAATTAGAGCAGGGGTTCTCAACCCTGTCCTAGGGACCCACCTAGCCAGTCGGGTTTTCAGGATAACCACAATGAATATGTATGAGAGAGATTTGCATACACTGCCTCCATTATATGCAAATCTTTCCATGCATATTCATTGTGGTTATCCTGAAAACCCAACTGGCTAGGTGGGTCCCGAGGACAGGGTTGAGAACCCCTGAATTAGAGGGCTATGAATTGTAAGTGAGGAGATTGGAGACAGAGTGGGTTGTGAGGAGGGAGGATGGAAAATAAGCAAGTCTATTAGAGGGAAGATGCAGAAAGAGAATGATGGGGTATAAAAGGGTGCAGAAAGGTGGAAGGAATAGAGGGAGCATAGATAGAGTGAATGTGGAATTTGAGTTGGATAATGAGGATAATAGGGATCAAAGGTAACGTGGTGAGGTGAAAGTGGCAATCAACGATTGAGAGAGATCTATGCAGAGTAAATGGCGATTGGAGGTGTCCGGTGGTGAGAGAGAGGATCAGAGAGACTCTAGGACTGAGGGGTGTGGCATGTGAGAATCATTCCACTCCATTCCAGGATCCCCTCTTTCTCCTCCATCTTTCTGTGATTGCCTCCCTTCCTTTCCTTTACTTCGTCTTCCTCCATGATTCTTCCTATCCTCCCCTCCTCCTCCTCCATTCCCTATCTCTCTGTCCATCCCCTATCTCTGTCCATCCAATCTAGGTTTCTTCTCCATTTCCTTCCCCTCTCACTCTCCCTCATTCTTTCCTAGCACCAATTTTTAAGTTTCCTTTCCCTTAAATAAAAGGAATCAAATAGGTGAACTGGGCACGGAAGAAATTATATTGTTGAAAATTACGGGAGAAATAGTCAGAATGATTAGAGTGGTTAGTAGATCTTCTAACCACATTAATGGCAGAGAGAGGAATATTCAGCAACACATAGCCATTTGTGCTGCTGAATATCCCTTTCTAAGGTCACTGAATTCCCCTGGGGCTTTCTGGGGGTGTTCTGGGGACAGTGCTTGTGTTAACCCGTCAATAGCGACATTCATCTGCTAGCCAGTTAATGCAAATCAGCTAGAGTTAGGCACAGAAAAGGCTGGTCTGACTTCAGCCAATTTAGCTAACTTGCCAGCGGTTGAATTTCGCCACTGCTTCCTTAGCTAAAATGCTAACTGGGCAAACTGGATATTCAATGACGGAGGCCGGAATATGACCCCGGCATTGAATATCTGGTTTTACTTTAAAGCGTCGATGGCCAGCCACTTTAAAAGCACTGGCCACCACTGCTGAATATGTCCCCCCAACATTTTTACCTTTTTAATGAAATCATCAAAGCTGATATGCAAATCTGTGACAGCAGGCCACATAATTGCAGAATGTGTTAGAATCTTGAAAAATCTGCATTTAACCAAGGGCAGTGAATATTAGCATGATTATTCATCAATAATTTGTATTTAAATAAATCATTGCATGGAATGCATCATCTTTTCAGGTCATCTACTGGGAAAGGACCAATATTAAATGTACAAAAATGAATCATGCAAGTGGGTTATAGGTTTGTGTTTAAGTTCTTGATGATAGAAATGGTGATGGTGATGCCAGTCAGCTTGAAAAATGGAATCCTATATAAGAAAGCAGTTCATATGCACAAAACTGCCAAGTTACCCATTTCCAGGGGGGTAGACATTTTGGCCAGTCATGGTTTAGAATTTATACCCCAAAGCATTGTGGCATTTGTAGTCCTTGATTCTGCCCATTGCAATCAATGCTTCAGGTCCTATAATGCATGAGAATTGGGTTGTTAGAATTGTGGGGCTGGCTTAAAATCTCCCTCCTGGAATGGGGTAATGGCAGTTGTCAAAGTCGTTAAATCCCAAGAGGATTGTGAAAAATTGCAAGAGGACTTTAATAAATCAGAAGACTGGACATTCAGATGGCAGATGAAATTTAATGTGGACAAGTGCAAAGTTATGCACCTAGGAAAGAACAACCCAAACTACAATTACACGATGCAAGGTTTCACATTAGGAACCACCATCCAGATAAAAGATTTAGGCATCATCGTGGATAGCACATTGAAACCCTCTGCCCAGTGTACGGCGGCGGCCAAGAAAGCAAATAGAATGCTAGGAATCATAAGGAAAGGAATGGCGTATAAAACGAAGGATATTATAATGCCTCTGTATCGTTCATGGTGCAACCACATCTTGAATATTTTGTGCAATTCCAGTCGCCGTATCTTCAAAAGGATATAGCAGAATTAGAAAAGGCACAGAGAAGAGCCACCAAAATGTAAAGGTGATGAAGGATACCCCTGTGAGGAGAGGCTAAAACAGTTATAGCTCTTCAACCTGGAAAAGAGACAGCTTAGGGAAGATATAATAGAGATTTATAAATTAATGAATGGAGTGGAATGGGTAAATGTAGATCAATTGTTTACACCGGCAAATGTAGAATGACTAGGGGATATGCAATAAAACTACAGTGTAACTCATATAAGACTAATAAGAGAAAATATTTTTTCACTCAATGTGTAATGAAATTCTGGAATTCGTTACCGGAGGATGTAGTAAAAACTGTTAGTGTAGCTGGGTTTAAAAAAGGTTTGGACAAGTTTCTGGAGGAAAGATCCATAAACCATTATTAAAGGGGACCCGGGAAATCTATTGCTTGTCCCAATACAAGCATTGTGCAACCTGTGTCTTCTGGGGAATCTGCTAGGTACTTGTGACCTAGATTGGCCACTATTGGAAAAAGGATACTGGGCTTGATGGACCTTGGTCTGACTCAGTATGGCATATCTTATGTTCTTAGGTATACTGGTAACTGTTGAGTCTTCAGAACCATTTGCATTTACTATGTGCTCAAACGTTTATCTCCTGGGAAGATGTCCTGCAGCTGCTGGTTTGACTCATTCTGCCAAAATTTGCCAGTAGAATATTCTGACTGTGCTCTGTAAAGAGTATGTTTTAAATAATCCTAGTTGGCGATTATATGGATTTCTGGCAATCTAGCTATTCTAGATATTATTGACTCTTGATCCCCCTCAACCCTCGAATCAAGGGAATTTTGAACTTAAAGAAGTGCTTCCATCTACACAATCACACACTACTTGGAGATCACCCTGGAAAAGGTTTCTTGCTGCCACTGCTGCTGGCCACACCCATCTTGTGTTCCAAAGAGAACAATGACATCAGCAAGGCGGGAAAGATGAAGAGTATAATACTGTTGACTGTTGTGATTCTGACACCAATTTTATGGGCTTGACAGCAACTGGGAGCCTTCTTCAAGGGAAGCTAGCTCACAATTCACTGGCAGGTGAGTCAACTTTTTCATTTCTGGGCAATGTCACCCTAAATTAGAGCAAGTGATATCTCCTATAATACGCATTTTAGAAGAAAATTGGAAAGCAGGGTTTAAGAAACTTTAATACATATTGAAAATGTAAAGCAATGTCTTATAGCATATTTATTGACATACAATCATTTTTCTTGCTTATTTCAGAATTCCTACCGCAGGCTTTTGGAATGCCGCTGTCCCAAGTAATTGTCAATGACAGGGCCCAGAAACTAAAACAGGACACTCAGAGAGAGGAGCAGAGAGATGTGGCTGACTCTTTAGTCTCCCTTCTAACATTTGGAGCTAAAAAACAGAATAAAGAACTCTCAAGCAGTAACTCATCTCTTAGCTCGACTTCGGAAACACCAAATGAATCTACGTCTCCCAACACTCCAGAGCCAGCCCCACGTGCGAGGAGGCGGGTAAGTGAAATAGTCAGGTACCTAGCAGGGATTTCAGGGGGAAGGACATCATGCCATATAAACATGATGAAATTCATCAAATCCAGACCTTGTGTGTTACATTGTTAATGAACAGAAAAATGGTTCAAACAGAAACATTCTTTTTCAATGTGCATGCATTATTAGGAAGATGCATTCATTTGAAAAGACACTGGAAATGAAAATTACATTTTACATTTCATTTGTTTTTAACTTGAAATGACAGACAAGAAACTTAATTTGGGTTTTTTTTCTGAATCGTTAATAGTGCACACTGTTGCTCAATAAGTACACTCTTGCACAGTAGGGCACACTGTTGACAACATTTCCCCCTACAGGAAAAAAGCAAGACAAAAATAAAATACAGGTAAATAACACAAGAAACTAAACAAAATGAAAGGTTTTTTTGCCTGCACACCCCTAGTATGCATACCTTTCTCTATTATAAACGCTTGTTGCAACACAAAATAGGAATAAAAAAAGTAATCTTTTGGGTAGAAACTCCCAACTGGCTTTTTGAGGCCTATCTATTAAGTTTGTTTTTTATGATATCCACAATAAATATTCATACTGTAAGTGTTTTGCTTACTCAGTGAACATAATTGTGTTCTCTGTATATGCTTTCTGGGTACCATGTAAACTAAGCCTGCCAAGTGGACCTGAAGGACTCATTTGAAAATCAGCTGCAAAATGAAATGACTTGTTAGACAGCATGATGAAGTAAGGACGGAATCTGTCTGCCCTTAAGATACATAAACAAGTCAGTGGGGTGTGCTTAGCTTGCTTACCCCTTGAAAATCTAAAGTATTAATCGGGAGATGTGATCTTCATATGCAACTCACATATCTGTTCTGCAGGTTGACCAAGACATACACAGCTCCTTAAAGAAAAGGGCTGTTGTGGAGTTGTATAAAGAATATTTCTAGAAAAGAACTTAAGTCATAAAGCTGTAATTTTGGAAACTCTATCTTTTAAAAAAATGTTTTTTTTTAAATCTTTTTAATTACTAGCAGGATAGTGTAGACTTGACCTTTGGGGGCTATTTCTTTTCAAAATATGGGGCAGGTGCACCCCAAGTGCTTCAGTACCTGCTTGTTTTGCATCTGCTTAGCAACAGGCATTAAGTCTGCATCTTAACCCACATGCAGAAACTGCAAATTGAATTCCTCCAGCATAGTATATTGGATCTACTCCTTTGCACGATGGGTAAAGGTACATGTGTTAAACAGTGTGGTTCTTTTCATCTTAGAGGAGGCAAGCAGTTTCCCAAGTGCCACTTTAGTTAGAGTGAAGTCTTTTGAAAATGGCCCTCTTCAAATTATTGCAGCATAGAAATCTTAACACTGAAAATGCAGTCCACTTCCATCTGAGACAGACTAAAGTACCCCTGGAATCAGCTACAAGCATCATGTTCATATAAATACACACTTTCCAAAATTCCAGCTCCCCTACAGTAAGTGATTACGGGGCTCATTTATAGTAGCATTCAAGCAGCAAAGAGAGAGTTTGGGTAATTAAGTTGACAGATACAACAAACATGCCCTAAAATTCTCTTTTTCATTTCGCTTTTCTTTGCTGAGAAGATACTAGTGATTAAAGTTTAGGAAACTACTTCCCACCATTATGAAGTCACATACGTCCAGGGCACTCTGTTGTCATGATTCTTACCGGAATCCCATGATGCAGGCATTGCATGTGTCTATGGAAGATATAAGTGTAACTCAAACTGAAGGGGATTCTTTTCTTCTAATAAATGAATGTACCTCCAGGCATAGTGCAAATTATCCCCATTTGTCTCTCTTTAGTGGTTCCGGTTTCCTCTGCCGTTACCTGCTGTGCTCCAGAG
This sequence comes from Ichthyophis bannanicus, assembly GCA_033557465.1. Classification (NCBI taxonomy): domain Eukaryota; kingdom Metazoa; phylum Chordata; class Amphibia; order Gymnophiona; family Ichthyophiidae; genus Ichthyophis; species Ichthyophis bannanicus. The sequence continues at coordinate 665,326,126 of CM066035.1, forward strand.
CAGCAGTGACAGCATGGACTCCAGCACCGCTGTGTGTCAGTTGACCTGCGTACATATATGCTTGATAAATTTGGACAGATGGAGAAAGGGACCGACACAGTGATTGCAAAGAGTGGTTTGCCTTTATTCTAAAAACAGTTGTGCATCTGCAGTAAATGCCAATGTCATATTTAAAAATATATAAAAAAGAAAGAAAATAACAAAGTATATGCAGACAATGAAAAGGAAAGAAATAAGCCCAAATGATGCAAGCCTAAGCAACTGGGCTCATGCTTTGAGGCTTCTTGCATGCTTGTAGCGGCTTTATGTAGGAGCAGTGCCTAGGTGTTTGCATTCACTTCATTAAGGTGCTTTAGAAAATTTAGAGCAAGCTAAATAGATTTATCATGTATGAATTGGCTTAGTGCATCTTAATTTTTTGGTTAGCGTCTTGTAAATCAATTTAGCATGTACTAATTCCCTATTAAAATGAATGTGTGAAACTAACCAAAAAACACCCCAAAATTTGGAAACGTTTGTGAAAGATGTTAAACCTTTCTTGTCTGTGTAAATCCCTAGCCGTTCCTAGCCTCCTTTTGACAACAGTAAAGCTCTAGAAGAATTTTTGAAGGTTCTAGCTACTTTGTAGGTTTGCTTGAACACAGGTAATAGCTTTACCACAGCGCTTGGTTTCTGCTTAGTAATTCTATCTTTGCAAGTTAGAAGTCTTTGAATTCTGCCCTAAGAGGTGGCAAGTTGTGGGAGGGAGAGTAATTGTATATATTTAAAGAACACTGAATGTAGAAGGCCTGCTAGAGTTTGAGGCAAAACATGCTGAATCATTGGAAGGTTGGCACTGACAATGCAAATGAGCCATTATGTAGGAATTTGTAAAAATACGGTACAATTAGCTGAATGTTATCTCAATAGTGGTCATTCAAAATGGCTGACTAATAGGAGAATAAGCCAGACGAATAGCCTCAATATCATATTTACATGTTTTGAAGTATCTTTTTGATGAACACATGGTTTTACTTTTAAACTAAGCAGCTTTGGAGCTCAGAGGTTCCTTAAAACAGGTCTCGGAGGACCACAAAGCTCACTTATACAGTTAATGCCTTGATGAGCTCATTGTACTCTGAGAACCACGCATTAGTTTCCTCAGAGATCTGATTAAGTTATTTCCTAAATAACTGGCTTTGGAATGTCACATGGAGCTATTTTTGCTACACTGCAACTGTTGCTTTACTATGAAAAAAAAAATAGCACTCTCAATGGCATGTAGTTTAACATAGATTGCACGTTGTTCACCTCTTCTCCAAAAATGTTAGACTGTCCTAATATCTACAGATTCATCATTACTTGCTTTTTCAAGCATTCATTTGCAAAAAAAAACAAAACAAAACAAACTTAATGAAACTCTTTAATTGAAAAGGAGGTTTAATATATTTCAAGAGATTTGAAGCTCTTGAACTTTTATCCCAGCTGTCCGAGGGTCTTTACATGGAAAATGTATATGAGAATGCTACCACCAGACAGAGCAGAGACCTTGGTTAAATCCCATCCCTGCCAAATAGAATGTTCTTTTCTTAAATATTCCTAAATATGAATTTCTCATAGGAAACGTGAATAAATAGCTGAATGCAATTGTACAACTAATCCAAATATTTATTTTCACATGCTTTCAATGCAATGTTTCCAACTTCTGACTTTAGTCTGTGAATGAAGTTGTGGTTCCATAGTTTTGATTGGCTTAGTCATTTTTTACTTTACTTTCTCCAGCTCCCGAGATATCCCTCCTAAAACAGAGAGAGCAAAATGTTATACCATATCGCAGAGTATTAATACGGTCCTTTGAGGAGATATAGTGGGTTGTCGTCCACATAATATTGCATAGACGTGGACTTGCCTCGGGCAAGATGAGCTTTGTTAGCATGCATGAAAACAGAAGAAAGCAGGTCGCCTGTCTTGAGGTTCCTCTTTGTCTATGCCAAACCAGTTTTGACCAGTGGACTGCTCACATATGCTGGTGCAGCCAAGAAATTGAGCAGTATTGCTTTGTCTCTAGATGGCGGGAGATGTGGATTGTGCAGCAAGGCCAAAAAAGGTTTTGGCAGAACAAGCTGAATCTTGCAGTTCCAGAGGCCTAAGACTTTAGGGGAGTCTCTCTAGAAACTGGCTAGTGGTGAGCTATTTCTCCCCCCCCCCCACTCCCCCAGGGTCTCTTAGGTAGGGGACCTGGAAGTCAGGCAGTAACCCTTAGGGCTTCCTACCTGGGTGGGGAGAGGGAGGTGAGGGGGGTGTTTGTCCATAGAATTGTATCCAGCTGCAAATTTCTAGCCTCCAACCCCTAGGGGGCATTGGTTTGATTCCTAATGAACTCTGCACTGAATAAGAGGGGGTAGCAAACATCCAGAGAGAGTAAAATAGGGGAGAAGGCAACAAGCACTGCTTAATGCTGCTGTTGGCTTAGAGCAGTGGTTCTGAACCTTTTTTGTACTGTGACCCCTTTTACCATTGGTCAACTTGTGGTGACCCTCAATGATAAAATCAAATGCGTCTCTCTTCCTTTACCGTTAACGCATTGTCGCTGTAATCATTTGTTGGATTATTAATATATTGTAGGCCTTTGCAATATGTTTTTATTTATAAAATGTACTTATTTAAACCACAATAATTAATCACAATAACAAGTAACAATATTTGATTTCAAAATTATTATGATTTTGTAGTCAAATCACTAATATGAAATAAAATTATTTTTTCTACCTTTGTTGTCTGACCAATTTATTCTCTGATCATGCTGGTCCCGATCTGAGGCTTCTGCTTTCCTGTCTTCTCTTAGCTCTCTTTCTGTGGTCTATCGTCCATCTGCCATTTCTTACCTCTTCTTTCATTTTCTTCACTTCTTTCCATCAGCCTATTTCCAGTCCCAGTAACCCTCCCTAGTATCAGCCCCTTCCCAGTCCTCACTCCCAGTACCTTCCAATGTCAACTTGCATTCCCATGACTGCCACTGGTGTCCATTCCCTTCCAGTCCCCCTCCTTCCCCACTGACCAGTCCCTTCTAGTACAAATACCATGGCAGCCCCTCTCAGATCCACTCCCTTCCACTTCCATTCTCCCATCCCCTCGTATCAGCCCATTTGTAGCCTTAGCCCCCAGTTTTCTTCCAGGGCCAGCAGCTCTATCCTCCCCTCCCCACAATCAGCCCATTCCCAGTCGAAGCCCCCCCAATCAGCTCGCTTCCAGTGCTAGTCCCCCCTCAACACCATTACCAGTGCTAGCCTCCCCTAATCAGCCCAATACCAGTCCTACCCCCCATCAGCTCATTACCAGTCCTAGCCTCTACTAATCAGCTCATTTCCAGTCATAGCCCCCCCCCCGATCAGCTCATTTCCAATGCTAGCCTCCCATCAGTCCATTACCAGTCCTACCCCACCCCATCAGCCCATTACCAGTCCTAGCCTCCCCTAATCAGCTCATTTACAGTGGTTGTCCCCCCCCCTCAACCCCATTACCAGTGCTAGGCTCCCCTAATCAGCCCATTACCAGTCCTACCCCCTATCAGCCCATTACCAATCCCAGCCCCCACTTGATTAGTCCATTCCCAGTCCTAGCCTTCCCTAATTAACCCATTACCAGTCCTAGTCCCCCCATCTGCCCATTACCAGTGCTAGCTCCCCCATCAGCCCATTATAATCCTAACCCGCACTGTCTCTCGCCTCTGTCCAGCATTTATCCCGTCTGTCCAGTATGTCCCCTTGTCTCTCCCCTTTGTCCATGCCAGCCCCCCTCCCTCCATCCATGTCAGCCCCATCCCTCCCTCCCTCTGTCCATGTCAGCCCCCTCCCTCCATGTCAGCCCCTCCTCCCTCCATGTCAGCCCCCCTCCCTCCATCCATCCATCCATATCAGCTCCCTCCCTCCATGTCAGCCCCTCCTCCTTCCATCCCTCCATGTTAGCCCCCTTCCCTCCATCCATCCATATCAGCTCTCTCCCTCCATGTCAGCCTCCCTCCATCCATCCATATCAGCCCCCTCCCTCTCTCCCTCCCTCCCTCTCTCTGTCCATGTCAGCCCCCCTCCCTCCATCCATCTATATCAGCCCCCTCCCTCCCTCCCTCTGTCCATGTCAGCCCCCTCCCTCCATATCAGCTCCCTCCCTCCATGTCAGCCCCTCCTCCCTCCATGTCAGCCCCCCTCTGTCCATGTCAGCCCCCCTCCCCATCCATCCATATCAGTCCCCCCCCCCCGTCGATGTCAGCCGTGTTGTAGGTTCCCTGCCCCCTCATCACCTCTCCCCATATCTGCCTCCCTTCTAATGCAGCCGCGGCTCCATGCCTCTTAGGGAACCGTGGCAGTGCCTGTAAAATCGTTGCAGAGCCTCCCTGTCTCTTGACGGGCTCCATGCAGCATTGTCCCGCCTTCAAAGGAAGTTCTTTACCACTTCCTTTGGAGGCGGGACAATGCTGCACGGATGGGTCCTTTATTGCCCCCTGGTTTAACTGTTGGGTGGTTTGTATTTTGGTCTTGCTGGGTTGCAGAGGAGATTCAGTTGCTTCAAGATGTTATCATTCACATATTTCTTTGCTTTGATCTGGATGACATAATCTATTTTAAAGATCATGATGTATGTACTCGTTGGGCTTATTTTTTTCTGTAGACTGAGAATATGAGTAGCTGATCTACATAGTAGACATAGTAAATGACGGCAGATAAATATCAGTATGGTCCATCTAGTCTGCCCAGTACGATGTCAAGAGTAGGTACACCTGCCGCTCTGTGCAGGCCCCCCTTCCCCATGTCTTTGTTTAGGGGTGATCCCACCACTCCATGTAGGACACCCCTATTTGTTAAGGAATTACATGGTTCAGATTATTTTGATATTGTGTCTGTCCCATGCCCTTTTGAGACAAGGCATGGGAAAGTATGATGATATATGCCAATAAAAGTAAATTGCACATTGACAGTATTTTACTTTATCTCCCCATCACAAAGTCTATATCCTAGATTAACACACACAGAGCTATACTGAGCAGTTATATTGCCATATGTTTATCAGGTGTGCTGAAATTATTTCACATTATGATCTTTAATATTGCTATTACTTTTGTACTCTTTCATCCATACATCTATAGGGTGCAATGTCTGTAGACTCCATCACAGATCTCGATGACAATCAGTCAAGATTGCTGGAAGCACTACAGCTCTCGTTGCCTGCTGAAGCTCAAAACAAGAAAGAAAAAGAGAGAGATAAGAAACTGAGTCTGAACCCTATTTATAGACAGGTTCCCAGGCTAGTGGACAGCTGTTGTCAGCATTTAGAAAAAAATGGTAAGTGTGTTATGCATATTGCTTGGATATACCCAAAATAATAATGTTTGCTTGTGCTGCATCGATTATATCGCATTATATAGCTTCAAACTTAAGTTACTAAACCTGTTTTTTTAAGTGGTCCAAGTTCACGAGATGGTTTGCAGCAAGTTTAGGAAAAACAGGAAAAAGGACATATGTGGGTTCTTTAAGAGCTGGAAACAGCTGCCCATCTTGGCACGGACTGCAAAGTTCTGATGGGAAAAAATTTCTATACAGAAAGGCATGATTAAAGTGGCACGCCTCATTCATTGGAGACCTTGTAAACGCTACAACATCGCTGTACTGGAAAAACATTGGAATCATGACCCTAACAGAACTATGGAGAATGAAGAGGTTATGATCACCTGGACCCAAGGATTTCAGACATCCTAGGCAGACCCGACACAGAGGAGTCCCCACCAAGCATCCATTAGCTCACCTGAGTGAGGGGCACCATGACCTCTTTCTCATTCTTCAATATGGTGGCAGGCCTTGAAGTACGCATGTGCACACTCAAGACCTGCTGCATCGTCACCCTCTGATAGAACATTGCATCGGAGAAGGCAGGAGCAGTAAGCCATAAGTGCATGCATACACGCGCATGCTTCAAAGCCCACCTTGGCACCAAAGCGGCAGCAGAAGGTGGTGCTTTGAAGAAGTGGTCCTTGGTGCCACCCACAGGAGTCTGATGTCCTAGGCAGCTGCCTAGACTGCCTAGTGGATGGGCGAGTTCTGCATCTGGGACACTTCCTTTCCAACCAATAAAAAGATCGATACAAGAAGACTGCACATTAATGGTGAAGGAGAAAAACACGAGAACAGCACTATAACATACGTATTAGTGCCGAGGGATTTTTCTGTGATTGTGGAGAGACGGAAGATCCTCAAATACCAAGCAATGAATTCAGAGACCAAGAAAATATGGCAGAAAGATGCAGAAATATTTTCCATTATGCTGGGTGCCACAGACCTGATTCAAAGCAATTTTTAGCATAATACAAGTTATCATTGTCCCTGTGTAATGTACATTACCAAGTCTGTCACAATGTAAACCGCTTGGACTGAAATGATAAAGCAGTATAGGAAAACTGTTAAATAGATAAATAATAAATATTACATCCTATGAACTTCAGAAGGAAGTTCTCTTTGGCACGATGCAAGTACTACAATGAGCATTAGCACCAAATAAATACATTTGAGAAACTGAGATTATACTCCACCTATCTTGGCCTTAGTAGTGAGATTAATTAGTGTCATGGTATTCCCAAAACTAAGGGCCTGTTTACTAAAGCCTGGTAAGTGGAAAGCTTCCATATTAACTGGCGGAGACTTGATCAGCATGATCCGCTGGCTGATGCATGACTGAGCACCATAACGTGCAGCACAATTAATGCAGATGCACCAAACGATACTCATAGAAGTATTGTTAGGTGCACCTTTGCTAATTGCCACATTAATGCTGCTCTTTACCCCCACAGTCCACCTCTAACCTACTAACTCTCCACATTAGCGCGTGAGTGCCAGGTCATGGTAAGCATGTTTTGGCGGTCAGTAGTTGGCTTGCCCGTTCATTAGTGTTTATACTATATCACACATTAACTGGTTAGCAGCGCTTAGTAAAAGGGCCCCTAATAACTCCAAGGGACCTCCAAGATTTTACTTCAGCTTAATTTATCACAAGAGTCCCTAACTTACAGTAACTCCTATGGTAAATGGATAATGCAGCTTGCAATCTAGCGATCTGTGGTGTTCTGCTCTTCTCACACATGGGGCCGCTAACATGTGGTACGATGCTTGGGAAGCATTCTTAGTGACCAGCTTCAGGAGAAAACATGCGCGGTCCAGGGGTCTCCATCTCTGGGCCACAGCTAACAGTCATTTCCCCCCTTAAATTCCATCTAAAAAGACCTCAAAAATCCTTACCCCCTCGACCCCCAACCAAGCCATACCCATCTCCCTTGAAGACCTCCTTTCTTACCCACCCCCCTAGGAGGCCATATATGGCAGCTTGACCTGTAGTGGTAATATCACAAGACTACTGCTACGGGTTGTGGGCACCATTTTGAACCCAGTGCCACAACAAGCAGAAGCAACTGGCAATCACTCCTGCCCAGAAACCCCTTGGACCAGTAGGGAGATGTAATGTAGGCCCTGGGTTGGCCGGGGAGTGGGGGTTGATATTGCTTGACTGGGGGTCTGGGGTGGGGGTCTTTGAGGAGGGACTTTTTAGGGTGAAATCAAGGGGTCCTAAATGTTACCTGTAATAGATGAAGGAAGACCCCTGGACTGCACACCTTTTTTCCCTGAGTCTGACCCCTTTAAAAATGCAACTGGGAGCATCAGGTCATGTGACCATTGCTTCTGAAGGGGAAAAATAACACCAGCTTTGAGCTGCTGTTACATTTCCAGGAATAACACAGCTTGTGCTGTTTAGTGTAAACTGCATTGTTTCCTTTGCACAGTAATGAGACTTTTTTTTATTTTTTGTACAATTAATTTTATTGGCAAAAAGAGAATGGTACAACCTCACAGAAAACAAAACCCTTGAAAAGATCCACAATCCTTCAGACCTGCTTCTCCCATCCCCCAACTGCAGCGAGTCCATACCAGCATCTCTCAAGTCAATAGCCGGCTTCGTGACAATCCACACCACCTCCTGTGCCACCATTCCCTCTGCTAGTCCCATGACATTATAGTATCTATATATAAGCACATTATACAAAATACATCAACTTTAAACCAACAGGAAGTTAACCAACCCTCAACGCCCACCACCTACCAGCCCAACAATTAGCTGTGCTGTGCTTATCACCACTAGTTCCCCTTCTCCTGATGTGATCATGCACCACTCTCATACACTCCTATTTCCTCTCCCTCCCCCTCCATTCCCACACGTCCTCTCTCCCCAAACCCTCTGGATATATGGAGCCCAAATCTCCACCCTCTTGCACTCCTTCCCTTGCAGGCCATAAGTAATCTTATCAAACCTAAAAGCCTCCCCACCTTCAACCACCAATTTCCCCCGGGAGGGGCCCTTTGGGTGTTTCCACCGCCAAGTTAGTGCAACATGCTCCTCCAGCAGCAGTTTGGCCCTCAACCGGCTCAAATACTCTCCCTTCTCTTTCCTTCCAGAGCTCAGTAACACGCTTAATGGATCAAGGGAAATCTCCCCCCCCCCCACCCCGTAATCTCCCCCGCCTCCTGGGCCACTGCTGCCCAGTGTTGCTAGGCACTCCCACCACATGTGGAAAAAGGTACCAACCCCCCCCCCATTAATTCCTCCAGCACAAATCATCTACCCTCTTCCCAGCCTTCCCAAGCTGCTGCGGGTGATGTATGCCCTGTGCACTAATTGCAACTGCGTCTGCCTCCAAGATGTAAGCATGGAGCATTTGTTAATCCCCCTTTATGAATACAATGCCACATCCCCTCATCCAGAGTCTGCCCACTCCAGGAATGCCACCTCCACACTTGAAACAGGACCTCCCCCTCCCAGCCCTCCCTCCAATCCCTTGTATAACTTGGATAAAGGACCCCACATTCCTACTCCCCGGAACAGCATAGCCTCCAGCCCAGTCAGGCCTCTCTGAAGCAAGGCCTAATGTTCCTACTCTATCATGAAATAATGTACCTGGAAAGATTGAAAAAAAGACACCCACACCCCTAACTTCTCCTACAGATCCCCCAAAGAAATACACCCCCTGCCCCTTCCACTCTTCGAACTGGCCCTTCCCCATTCCCCCAGGATGCACAGGAAATCTCAGAATTATGGTGCCAAAAATGAGCAGAAATCCCGAAACCATGACCACCCAGCCAGCATCGAAAGGAGACTTCCCTCGTGGGCACAGCCTCTTCCTTGCCATGCCAGTGGCCCCAGGAACTGGGTGTGCCAGGGTCAACTGTCCCTTAGCCTCCCCTCTCCTCTCTCCACCCCTTTCCCAAACCCCTTGACCCTTCAAAAAACGATTGCAGAGCCAGCTCCTCCCTTTCCAGATTCAACCATTGAACTCCCGGTGTGTGATAATAGACCCTCAGTGCCTTCATTATCGCAGCCTTATAGTATCCCCTTGCTCCCTACCCCATATTAAAGGGCCTGTTTACCCCAACTTTGGCCTTTTTTTCCCCTCACACAAAATGCACCAAACTCTTCTCCCACTATCTCAAGGTTGTATGGGGAGCTGCCCAAACAACAAAAAAAAAAGGAACATCTGAATAATATTCATTTTAAGCCCTGCTATCTGACCCATCTAACTCAAATGTAGTGGCCCCCACCTCTATAAATCTTTATCAATACTCTGCATCAATGGTGCATAATTTAGATGATATGTCTGCAGGGTCTCCTGAAAGAAACACCTCTAAATACCTAATCTTCCTTTCTTCCCACCAAAAGGGGAAGTTCAGAATGTGACCCCGGGATAATCCCTCCAGGTTCAGTGCCTTCGTTTTCCCAAGATTGACCCGAAACCCCGATAAGCCCGAAAAGATGTCTATCTCTTCCAGCAGCTGCGGCAAACGCCCTCTGTGTTAGTCAAAAACACCAAAGTGTTATCAGCATATAGCAGTATCTTATGCTCTTCTGATCCAACCTTGACATGACTGATAGCTGGGTTCTGCCAGACTCGGGCTGCAAAAGCCTTGATGATGGCAAACAGCATTGGGGATAGTGGACAGCCCTGCCAGGTTCCTCTGAACAACCAAAAACTCCTCCAAACAAGCCCCATTAACAAGTGTGCCCATGGGGCTGTGTACAGGACTCAGACCCCTTAAATAAACCCCACTCCCAAATTAAACTTGGCCAACATAGAGTAAAATGGAGATTCCTCTTTGCTATCAAATGCCATCTCACCGTCCAGCGCTACACAAGGCACTGGTTCCTTCTTCTGCTTAAGAAGGTACATCAGTCTACTGCCCAATGAACACTGTCTGCAAAAACCCTTCCCCAAATAATGCCGGTCTGGTATAAGATGAGGCAGAACTACTTTCAGCTTCTGAGCCAACACTTTGGCAAGTAGCTTCGCATTGCAGTTAATCAGAGCTATGGGCCGGTAGTTGCCACAATTCTGTAGGGATTTCTCTTCTTTCAACAAAACTATCAAGTTAGCCTGCACTATTGTAGCCAGCAGTGGTCCCCCCCCCCCCACCCGAGAGCACCAGTAAACACTTCAGCAATTAGTGGGGTTACCTCCTCCTTAAGGAGGTGGTAAAACTCCAATGGGTACCCGTTTTCTCCTGCCACCTTCCCCTTGGGGAGAGACTTGATCGCTGCTCTCACCACCTCTCCACTGACACTGTCCCAGCAGCTCCGCATCTGTCACCCCCAGTCGGGGCAATTGCAAGATCTCCAGAAATTGCTCTACTGACAATTCCCCATGTACCCTCTCCATAGCATACAAGGTTTCATAAAAATCCTTTAACTCCTGACATATACCTTCCGTCGTACAGATCCGGTGCCCCCCTTGCCCTTGCAACTCCCCCATCAGCCGTGCCACCATTTTCTTCTTCAACTGCCAGGCCAGCAGCTTTCCAGCCTATTCCCCTGCTCTTGATAGTTACGTTTTGTCAATCTTAGTAGATGGGTGATCTGTTCGTCTCAGGCACCTGCAATTGCACTCGGCAGGGCCAGTACAACTACTAGGCAAACTAGGCAGTCACTAGGGCAGCAGCCTCTGGCGAGCAGCAAAGGCAGGCCATTCAAAGCTAAATAATAGATTTTGACAGTCAGAGGGGGTGTAAAGCTTGAGGTTCTCCTAGGGCTTCAACACTTTGGACCAACTCTAGGGCTGGCCCTGACACTCTGGCTACTCCCAACTTGTCTCACCACTCCCCTCGCTCCCCTAGACATGTGTTCCACCTGTAGCCTCTTTATCAACTCCTTCAGCTGGTTACCTTCCCTCTCCCTTTCACACATTTTCTACAAGTGGAGGAGTAAGCTAATTGTTAAAGCACTGATTTGGGAACCAACAGACCAGGATTCAATTCCCGCTAGCACTCTTTGTGGTCTTGGGCATGTCATTTAACCCTCCATTACCTCAGAAAAATCCAAGTTAGAAATATCCCTATTTAATGTACATTACAAAGTTTAAGTTACAATGTAAACGGATTGAAATGTTAAAGCGGTATAAAAAAACCTGTTAGATAAATAAATACAATGCAAGTTGTATTAAAATACCATGCAGAAAACCTTTTCCTGCATCCCATAAAGTTCCCCCCACTACTTCTCCATATCATTGTTAGCCAAATAATGTTGCCATTGAGGTTTCACCCTCCCCAGCACTGCATCCTGCTACAAAAGGGTAACATTCACTCTCGACCAGCTGTGCTGTCAGCACCCCCCAGTGCTGACAGAGGGAGTAGTCAGAGGGGTTCCACCATCCCATGATCCACCATTATAATGGGGTGACTATTAACCTCCCATAAACTACCTGCATGCTCTTGACGAGTTAGGGCATAATCCAGTCTACAATACAAATGCGCCCCTGGGATATAGCAGGCATATTCCTGACTGTTCCCATTTCTGAGTCACCAAGTCCCAATTGCTTCACCTCCTAGAGCTCTTGACCTCTCAATGAGCCTTAACATAAGCACATAAGAAGTGCCATACTGGGTCAGACCAAGGTCCATCAAGCCAAGTATCTTGTTAACAAAAGTGGCCAGTCGAAGTCACAAGTACCTGGCAGGTACCCGGAGTCCACAGCTTCCACAATGCTCATCCTGGGGTAAGCAGTGGATTTCCCGGGTCCTCTTTAATAGTTTGTAGACCTTTCCTCCAGGAACTTATCCAAACCTTTTTTAAATGCAGCTACACTAACAGCTTTTACTACATCCTCCAGTAATGAATTCCAGAGTTTGATTATGCGTTGAGTGAAAAAATATTTTATCTTAAAAGTCTTAAATGGGTTACATTGTAGCTGCATTGTGTGTCCTCTATTCTTTCTACTTTGTGATGACATAACCAACCAATCTGTTAACCCATTCCATTCCATTCATTAATTTATAGACTTCTATCATATCTCCCCTCAGCCTTCTCTTTTCCAAGTTGAAAAGTCCTAACATTTTAAGGCTTTTCTTATAGGGGTATCCTTCAATCCCCTTTATCATTTTGGTGACTCTTCTCTGTACCTTTTCTAATTCCGCTATATCCTTTTTAAGATACGGCAGCCAGAATTGCACACAATATTCAAGGTGCAGTTGAACCATGGAATGACACAGAGGCATTATAATATCCTTTGTTTTATTTTCCATTCCTTTCCTTATGATTCCTAGCATTCTATTAGCTTTCTTGGCCACCGCTGCACACTGGGCAAAGGGTTTCAGCTCATTATCCATGATGATGCCTAAATCTTTTTTCCGGGTGGTGGTTTCTAAGATGTTACCTTGCATCGTGTAACCAAAGTTTGGGTTATTCTTTCCTAGGTGCATAACTTTGCACTTGTCCACATTAAATTAAATCTTCCATTTGGACGCCTAGTCTTCCAATTTATCATAGGTCCACTTGCAATTTTTCACAATCCTCTTGGGTATTAACAGCTTTGAATAATTTTGTGTCATCTGCAAATTTGATCACCTCACTCGTTATTCCCATTTCCAGGTCTTTTATGAATATGTTAAAAAGCAGCAGACCCAGCACAGATCCCTAGGGCACTCCACTATTTATTTTTTCTCCATTGAGAAAATTGGCCATTTAGCCCTGCTCTCTGCCTACTATCTTTTAACCAGTTTCTGATCCACAGTACTGCACTGCCTCCAATCCCATGACTTTTTAATTTCACCAAGAATCTCTCAAGAGGGACCTTGCAGAGGCTTTCTGAAAATCCAGATGCACTATATCAACCAACTCACCTTTGTCTTCCTGTTTATTTACACCTTCAAATAAATATATCGGATTAGTAAGACAAGACTTTCCTTGGCTAAATCCATGTTAGCTTTCTCAAATTAAACCATGACTATATACATGATCAGTAATTTTATTCTTTATGATGGCTTCTACCGTTTTGCCCAGTACTGATGTAAGAATCACAGGTCTGTAGTTTCCCGGATCACGCCTGGAACCCTTAGCAGAATAATTGGTCCTGTCCAGTTTCCCCAGCACACAATTCATATCCCTGTCCAATCTCCCTTCTCCATCTTAGCGAAAGCCCCCATCTAATCTACAAAAAGGACTTCTTATGCCCATTAGGAACATAGACATTAAGAATTGAAAGTTCTGAGGACTCCACCTGCCCCATAACCAATACCATCATACCTTGAGAGTCCGCCCCCACCCAAAGAATAAACCACCAAAGGAACCTGCTTTTGTGAACAAGAATCGCCGCCCCCTCCCCATTTTTTCAAGTTCCATGTCAAATAAAACACTTGTTCATAACCTCAGGCTCTTAATTTAGCATGTTCCTCCTTAAGTGTGTCTCCTGGAGAAGCAGTATATCAATATGGGCTTTACAAACCGTAGAAAGACGCTCTTTTGCTTTATAGGCCCATTTATCCCTCGCACATAGAGTAAGGCCACCGAATACTCCTGCTCTCCTTCACCCCCATCATGCTTCCTTTCCCCAAACCGGCCATACAGTGTCTTTCTCCCACGCATCCAGTATCAACCTTGCACAGTGCCTCAGAACAACCCCCCCACCCCATCCCCCCACCATAAGCAATTAACTCAGCTGTTGCTCTCATCCACCTTTCTCTCCATTTTATCATTTTAGGCTCCCGCATGTCAGCGATCCACTCCCTGCCATCCCCCCACCTCCCTGCACCCTGAGCAGTCCATCCTCCTTAAACATGCTTCCTTATCCTACCCCTCCAGATCTCCCCATATCTCCATCAGTATATCCCCCCATAGCCACTCACCACCTTCTCCCCAACCAGTCCTCCTTCCCCCGTTCCCCTCCATTCACTCACCCCTCTGCATCCATCCAAAGGCCTCCCCCCCCCCCCCCACCATTCTGGGCACAGCACATGCACCTGGCCCCAAGGCCAAACCAGCATGTATCCATCCAGTTCATAAAATGTCCAGCTATCATCTCACAATGATTCCAAGTCCAAATCACTCCTGTGGTATGGCCTTATCTGTCTCCTGCAGCTGCCTCCTCTCCTCTTGGTCCGGTGACATTCCCAAGTCTCCTTGCTCCATCATTGCCGCTGATCACTCTGCCACTTCCTCTGCCTCCACGCCAATCACTGATGCAACCACCAAAGGTAGAGGTGGCTTTTGTTGCCCTTCGCTGACTGGGGAATGTGATCCTGACTGGTTTTGCAGGATCATTGTCCATGGCTACTCGCATGCCTCTCCTCCATCTTCAAACATGTTGCTACCGCCTCCGGAGCAGTAAAGAACTTACATACCCCATTTACAATGAAAGTCAGTCATGTGGGGTACCAGAGAGCTGCCCTTATCCCCTTCTGTGCCAGCTGCTCCTTATATCTTAAAAGATCTTTTCAGCGGTGAACAGTCTCAACAGCCAAGTCACTGAACACCATAGCCCTCCAGTTCTTATAGTCCACATGCCCTGTCTTTCTGGCCGCTCTGATTATCTGTATAAAGTTTGTATCCTTAAATGTAGTGATGCACAAAACTGACCAATTTGGAGACATTACCCTGAGTTTAAACCATTTGTTTTAAGTGGTCTGAGTTCTATAGCTATAGCGGCAAGGGATCACTAACTTCTGTAATGCAGATTTTCCCCCTGCCCTTTACTTATTACCAGCATGATAAATACACTGTTGAAGAGTGGTGTCTCATTTTGTGAGAATCTGACACTATCAATAACTGAGCATGCTGCTAGCAAGCTAGGAGGTATGGACTAGACCCAGGGGTTCTCAACCCAGTTCTCGAGAAACACCTAGCCAGTCAGGTTTTCAGGATAGCCACTGTGAATAAGCATGAGAGAGATTTGCATACAGTGGAGGCAGTGCATACAAATCTTTCATGCATATTCATTGTGGCTATCCTGAAAACCAACCTGACTGCCTAGATGTGTCCCGAGGACTAGGTTGGGACCCCTAGATTAGAGATTTTTCAAGCCCCAGGATGGTTTGGAAAATAAATTGGTCACCTTATCTGGCCAGTATGACACTATTCAACCACTTCCACCAGGAGCTGGGCTGCTCCAATGACTTTCCTACATTTATTCATTTAAAGGGTTTTATATACCGTGTTATCATTTCAATCAAAGCGGTCTACATTGAAACTTAGTAATGTAAATTAAACAGGGACATTGATAACTTGGATTTTTCTGAGGCCATGGAGGGTTAAGTGACTTGCCCAAGGCCAGAAGGGGTACTAGTGGGAATTGAACCCTGGTCTCTGGGTTCCCAAGCCAGTGTTCATAGCCATTAGGCTACTCCTCCACTCCATGATAATAAGACAAGGTATGGGGGTCAGATAAGGCCAATATGGTACTATTATTACATTAACTTATATCTGTTTCATTATAAAATGAGACAAATCTGCTTTCTTTTCACATCCACCATTAGGTACTGGAAGGATCAAATAGCACTAGGAAAATATGTAGGGAGAATGGGGATGGGGAAGGCATGTAATTAATGCATTTTTTCCCAGTTGATATCTGCGTTAGGCTGAATGACTGGAGATTAGACACGTTTTTCCCTGTATTTGCCAACTTGCCACCTAGGTACCTATATTCTTAAGGGATCTCATCCAGAACACCTTTCCAGAATATATGATTTTTTTCCACGTTCAGACCGGTAGTTTTTAGTTTATTAATCTGAGCTCTGAAAAGATCCTTCTGCCATCTGCAGAACTTGCATTGGTAACTGCTGTGGCTTCTGCACGTCTTTTATCCTACCTAGGGATTGCTACAAAATCACATTTCCCCGCCTTCAGTACTATTAGTGATTTAGGATTTTATCAAGCCAGAACATTAGTAAATTTATTTTATTGTTATTTTTCATTGGAATGAAGAATACATAAAGAGAGAAACAAGCAAAGGTTGTCAGCTTTACGTATTACTTCTGCTGAGGTTCTGCAAACAAAATTCAAATGTCTGTGTCGAAAGGTTTGAATTATGTAAAATTCTGCATCCTGTAAAGCGCATAGCTGTCGCCGCTGAATCTTAATCCTGGATATTCAATGCCGGGGTCATATCATGGGTGTTCAGAGCAGAGGCAGCTCCCGTTGCTAATCAGGCAGCGGTGATATTGAGCTGCTGCCCAGTTAGTTCCTATGGCTAAAGAATAGGCCAGCTTTTCCCACGCATATCTTTACCCATGGGTTGCTAATGGGGCAGCAGTTCAATATTGTCGCTGCCCATTTAGCAATGGGTGCCTCCTCCGCTCCACCCCGGAACACCCACGACACACCCCAGTGGTACACTGTTAGCATCGGGGTGTGTAGCGGTAAAACCTGCAGTTATCCAGGAGCACTAACCGTGCTGAATATCCCTCCAAGTGGCGTTTACATGGTTACAGGTCTGCAAACAGTGTAAATTAATTTGAAGGTTGGGGCCATTGTTTGAGTGATTTTTAATTTTAAAAAGCAATAGAGAAAAAAAAGCCAAAAAGGTACTGTCACAAGCACAACGCCCGAAGCCACTTGCCTCTAGTGGTCGAGGGGCGTGGTGGTTGAGGATACCTTCTTCTATCAGCTCCTAGCAGCCTATTTCTTCGTGTTGGTTTCTGGGAAGTGTAGTACTGCTAAAAATATGTTGGTGCTTTAAGTAGAAGGTTTGTACTTGAGGTAACCGAGGGTAAGGCTTGTAACAGTTTATTTCCATAACACAAAACACAGCAGGTTCAAGGTATCATTTACATGATCACAACTGTAGGATTTGCTTAAGGTACAGCAAATAATGGCAAACAAACCAAAATAACTCAGAAATGGCTTTTTAAAGTCCTCTTACTTGCAGAAGCAATTGCCTTTAGAAACTAGGCTGCCACTTTCCTGTTTAGTCCTTGTTAATCAGAGCATAAAGAAAAATTCAGGCTTAATTCTTCTACAGCAGTTTGGTTTCTGCCAGCCTCAAAAAACCTCTCTAGGCTGCATTTCTATGTGAAACCAAACTTAGAACAAAACAAACATTCCAAGCTGTTATCAAAACTCTTAGCAGGCTTTTCATATAGGAGAGGAGCAAGCAAAAACTCTTATAGCAGCTAACTTGGCTTTTCATGTCGTTGCACAGTTCAAACACAGGTGACAAACAAGCATGAATCAGAGCTTCCTGATCAGGCTTACGTTGCAGTAAATTTCCCTTTTAAAACAGACAGGAATTTACCTCCACACTGCTTCTGCCATATGGTTAACTTCCAAGGAGAATTACTTCTTTCAGGGCTAGCGTTTCCTCAAGACCTCCTGTCTAGAGCTTGGCATAGAGAGCAATCCATAAAGCAATCTTCTTCCCCCAACTCTGACACTGGTTCTCCCAACTGCATGGGTTCTGACTCACAGACCTGGTCAGACTGCTCAGATGACAACCTCTCTGGTGGTCTGAAAGCTTCTCCACTTCCTGGCCCCCACCTCTGTTGCCAACCTGTTGCAGGGAATTCAGCTCTCTCAGCTCTGGGTAGCTCAGCTCTTCTCCAAGAATCCACTCCTTCTCTCTGCTTCTCTCCTGGCTGCTCTCCTTCTCGTCTCCCCCTCTCTGCATAATCTAACCCAGGCTTATACCTCCAGGGTCTTAACTCCACCTCTTTCTTTCCCAGGTGTTGGTAATCCCCCTGCCTTCTGATATTAGAATAATCAGTGTACTTGTTAAAGTAAGGGCTTTGGTCCTCGTGCTTGCAATCCCTCTTTCTTTATCAGTCATTGGCTGAAACCTGTTCCAGCTGGGGGTTTTCTGTCTTTGAAACCTGGCTGTGGCTTTCTCTCCCTGCACTCCTAGAAGGGGACCCTTAACTAGGGTGAATTCGTTATGCTTCTCACCTCCCCCACTCTCAGGATAGATGACTTTGCCACAGTACAAATTGTGAATTTTTGTTTGCAGAATTCCAGCAGGAGTATTACAAATGGCTAAATGATGAAACTGTGAAGGGCTTAAATTCTTGACCTCTAAAATCAGTGGGAAATGTTCATTAGTGGGGTTTTCAGAAGTGATTTACAGAAGAAACATGTGGCCCTGCTTAGTTCAGAACAATTTGTAGTTTGCCATTATCTTCAGAGGGAAAACATCTAATGGGTTTATTTATACTATAAAGACCAAATTTTATTTGTGGTTGGGGAAAGAGTGGACTTTTTCTTTTCCACTGTATGGTGCTAGATATCAAAATAAATTATAATCCCATTTAAATAGTGCAACAAAAAAATATTGAAATTGCCTCAGTTCAGACAATGTATACAGGCTTGGGCAATTAGATTCCCTTCCTCTCTACCTCTCACCCACCCACCCCAGGTCTGGGTTTTTCTATGTAGTCTTCCTAAGACACATAGGGGGATATTCCAAGGAATTTACATGGTTTGCACACCTGCAGACCATGTAAATGCTACTAAGCTGGATATTCAGTGGCACTAACATAGTACTAAGTTAGAGCTAAGATTAGACATCTAAATCCTTGAAGAGTATTAATAAACAAGCAAATCTTTTTAAAGACAAGGAAGCTGTAGAACTAGAGGACATGAAACAAAAGCTGCAAGGAGTTAAACTCAAAAGGAACATCAGGAAATACTTTTTCACAGAAAGGGTATTGGATGTCTGGAATGCCTTCCCAGTGGTTGCGGTGGGGATAAAAACAGTGACGGAATTCATAAAGACATAGGACAAACACAGAGGATACTTTTATAGAAAAAGGATGGCTTCAGAGCAAACTTAAATAACTTTTACATTTCAAAACATAGAGGATGCTAACCTGCATGGAGTGGCGGGTACAACCCTAAACAAAAGCATAAAAAGGGGAGGGGGAGGGTGACCTGCATGTACTAGTTGGTACAATCTTAAAGAAAAGCATAAAGAGGGGTAACCTGCATGGAATGGCAGGCACAAATCTTGCCACCTCACTGGGCAAGCTAGATGGACCATTCTTGGGATTTTTTCTTTCATTGTTGTGTATTATTCACCACATTCATATGGATGCAAAATGAAAAACACCACAATATAATCTGTGTAAATCAAATATGTATAATATATATGCTTCCCCCAGCATATGCAGTTTACCACCACCACTACCATGTTTCATAGGGGATTGATAAGAACCACCTATTTTTTTTTTTTTTAATGCCATCAAGTCAGTGTTGACTCATAGCAACCCAGCTACCTCTGGGTTTTTTTTGGCAGTGTATCACTGGAAGTAGAATGCCAGCCTTTTCTTCTGAGGCAATGGACTTGCCCAAGGTCACAGGGAGTGCCAGTGGGAATTGAACCCTTGATCTTCTGGGTACTAGGCAGTTGATCTAACCACTAGGCTACTTCTCCCTATGAACCATCATATGGCTTAAGAAATTCATCGAATAGATAGCACTCCAGTCTCACTCTTTGGGGCATGTTTACTAAACTCCGAAATTGTGCGGGTCCCCGTTAGTGTGCGTGTGCCATATAAGGAGTGGGCGGTTCAGGCAGAAAATAGCAAAAAACCGGGAGTAAGCGACCGGACCTGTGCGCGTCGCGCTAATGGGCGGGGGTCAACATTAGCGCGTGGGAAGGCAAAGTGGCGCGCTGCTGGGTATACAAAACAACAGAGCCGTAGTACAACGGTGAAGACACTGACCAATGGTGCAGGGGCCATGGGTTCAATCCCCCATTGTGCGCAACGAAAAAGGCCAGCTGAGGCAGCAACTGTAATGGGTAAAAGTGGTTTAGGAGGCAAATTAATTTTGAACGGCATAAGGCGGCACACAGTTCTTTTTGGGTGGCATAAGGCGGCGCACTGTACATTTTGGGCGGCATAAGGCGGCGCACAGTTCTTTTTGGGCGGCATAAGGCGGCGCACTGGTCCTCTTGGGCGGCAGAAGGCGGCGCGCTAATGGGCACAAGGCGGCGCGCTGATGCACAAGCACAGGAACAGAGCCACAGCACAATGGTTAAAACACTGACCAATGGTGCAGGGATCAGGGGTTCAATCCTTCACAATGCCCAGTGAACAAGGCTGGCTGAGGCAGTATGTATTATGGTGAGGAGTGCTGTAGGAGGCTTTTTAATTTTATTTTGCTATCACTACTAGCAAACGCACTCACACAGCGTGTACACATACAGTGGCCCATAAGGCACATGTCACAGTGCACTGTCCGCCAAGGCACCCTAGAATGTCCCCTATAGGGCACCATATATGTTGCGACACAGGATAATGTACAGTGCACCTTATATGGATGGCAACCATAAGGTGGCCTATAGGGCGCCCTATAAAGCACCCTCAGAGGCACCTAATGGGTATAATAAGCTGAGGGTGGTTTTGCCGGCATTGACATATGTACAGTAAATAAAAATAAAGCTGTGGACAGCCCTATCAAAGAACCCCACTGTGGGTTTGAACCCATGACCTCTGGCTGCACAGGCAGTGACATAACCATTGGGCTACAGCTCTATAGCTGTCAGCAAGCCCCTGGCTGGCTGCAGAGAGCCGGCATATCACCTCATAGACAGTCTGCTGTTGTAAACAGGATAGGGTTAGGCCACCCGCACCCATGATGCACTGCACATGAAAATCAGCTGTCCACAGATGCACACAAGATGGGGAATGCACCCCCACAGCTCTCGGCCTGGTAGGGGGATGTGGCCGTGTGCACCCACACAGCACCTCGGCCTGGTAGGGTGTACTGAGCGGGTGTTGTACTGACTGGCACATAGTAGCTACACACCGTCACACTGTGCGGGTACTGCGCTCACCCTGAGGGTGCGATGAGGTACCCAGGACCAGGTTCACAACACCCTCCATGGCTGTATAAGGCCATGCCAGAGCTCCAAAGCACTGTTACTCTGTGAGAGAGGTTGTTTCTGCAGAAACACCTTGAATATCTCTGTCTGTCTGAGTCAGGGGAACCCCTTATGGCCACCTAGGTGGGCTATGTACCACCATTCCTCCCCCTCCCCCCCAGGTGGAATAACATTGGCTCCCATCAACAGATCAACATGCTACCTTCCTGCAATGGTGGCAGTAGTGTGGACCATCAACCCAAGTCCTGCCGTGGAACAGACACCCTACAGGGCAGTCAAAGCAGCTCTTTACACATCCATAACACAATGTCTGACAAACATTAGGCCTGGATATGCTAAGTTGCGCCCCACCACTATCTGCTATTCTCCTGCAGCAAGCCATCAGCCACGGCACAGCACTCCATCAGGACACAGACCAGCTGGAAACAGTCTGCTAGTTAGTCCTGGTGGAAATGCATGCACCCGTAACTGGGATGGCAGTGCACACCAGCAGACAAGTCAGTGTCTGGGCCCCAAACAGAAACCCATATATATATCACATGGGAGAAATACTATATAGCACTATGGGGGTGCCTAGCCATGCTGTCGTCACTACACAGTCAGGGTGGAGTGAAACCCCAGAGGCACATACAGAGGTCACCCTGTCTGTGTAGGTGGTGGCCGGCCACTACAATGTCCCAGCCAGTGCCCTATGTCCTGTGCAGATGCATCCTGGCCAGCCCACCCTGTCTGAGCTTGGTACCTTGCTGCTCATTATGCACATTGGCAGGCCAATACTGGCAATAGTGCTGGCAGTGTGGGCTGTGGAAGGTGTTTGCAGCCAACACGCACTGTATAGACAGACACACACTCCCACACGTATGCCAGCATTGTGCTACTATAGAGGAGTTTAGCAGCATTGCCCACCACACCAGTCCTGGGCACAGTACAGGCATGGATATGGTATGCAATACTGTTGGGGGACACTCCCAAAGGTGGTTAACACTGTCAGAGACCAGACCTGAAGCACCCACAGCAGACAGCAGAAAGATTGTTATGATGGAGCTCAAAGAGCAGAATGTGCGTAACGTAGGTATATCTATCTGCCAGTACTCATAGCACACGTTTGAGAGCTGTGTACCGTTTACCCAGGTGTAGGGTGACATTGCTGAGGTATGCAGATGCTAGTATTGGGAGGTGCACGCAGGGCCCAATGTCCTGCCTCTCCAGGAGGCATTGGCCAATGGGGCCTGTGGGTGTGGTTGTGGGTGTGTCTGCCCCTGTTGGCTGCTGCTTTACGGCAGAGGTTCACAAATCCAGTCCAGGTTTGCCACACACTGTTCGGGTTTTCCTGCTGTCCCTCATGGATATGCATGAGCTACATCTACATGCCATGGGGGTGGTGCATAGATATACAGCACAGGCATTTGTATGAGTGGCAGCATGGAACCTGAATGGTGTGTGTTCCTACAGGACTGCATCTGTGAGACTCTGCTCTAGGTAATGCCCCCGGTCATGGTGTCTGTGCTCCGTGGGGTAAAAGGAAGGCGTATGACCCCAGCAATAAAGGATTGTCCTTACTATCACGGTTTAGTTGTGGGAAAAATATGTGGACATGATTGGCAGGGCTTTGAACCTGTGACCTTCTGTTCTTGCACACACTGTGTGCACTGCACCACCGTGTTGCCACACGTGCTGGATTCCCTGGGAGGTCCATGACTGTACATCCGACAGGGCCTATCTGTTGCAGTGGACGGTGCCAGCCTGCACATGGCTAGGCCACTGTCTTCTGTGGCTAGCAGCCACTGTCCCCTCCACCACCTGTACCCTTCCGCCAACATGCTGGCATGGCCTTATCTTGGAAAAGCATATGACCTGATTGACATGTGGCACTCCAGGACTCCATTTGGGGGACTCGGCCGTTGGTAATGCCCATTGTTATGGTGTGTGTGCGGTGTTGGGTACAAAATGGGTGTGTGAACCATGCTTATGTGCTCTCCAATAAAGGGGTGTCTTTACTATCTCTGTTTAGTGGTGGGTAAAATATGGGGACTGGGTTGGCAGGAGCCCCAGCTGGGATTTGAACCTGTATCCCTCTGGTCCTAGGGGTACTGGCTTTGTCCGCTGCACCACACTGTGGCCACAGAGACAGTGCTGTCCCTGGGGATGGAAAACCTGGCCGGCGGACTCCTAAACCCTGCTCTGCACATTTGTACTGTGGGCTCATTCACCTTGTCTGGGGGCAAACGTGCAAATACACCCCGCAAATGACCGTGAAAAGAGGGGGAAAAATATAACCAAGCTGGGCAACAGTGGTATTAATGGGCGACCATAGAAAACACTCCCAGCACAGCTCCCAAAAAGGAAATGATTTTTGGAAGGGTCTCCGCTCCGTAGACACTTTCAGAAATCATTTCTTTTTTTGGGGGGCTTTCCTGTGAGTGTTTTTTATTGTTGCCCATTAATATCACTGTTGCCCAGCTGGGTTATAAGTTTTTAGAATTTTGTTGTGGTCTTTTTCAATTTATATTTGCTATTTCGTTCTGTGCACATGTATCACACTGCTCACGTTTTTCAGGTTTCCCCGGTTTTGCTGTACATTGCTGACGGAAATGGTTTCTCTTCCCTTTAAATGCCCTCTACCGCGAGTGTTTCACTCGCGGTAGTTTTTACATGGAAATTCAGCCCCGATAATGTGTGGGGAACCTCTCCCCTCCCCTTCCCCGCCCATTAACCCCATCTCTCCGCCCCTCAGGAGCCTTCCTCCGCCCTCCGTTAGCCTTTCCACGCCTCTATCGGACATTTGCGGGCCCGTACTTGTGCGGGGCCCGTTAGTGTGCCGCGCACCTGTGCGGTGGTGACACGCACGTGTGCGGGGCGCTTGAGAGCACTGAAGTACCGCTTTTAGTGCGCTATTGTGCAGATGCGCAAATGTGCGGTTTTTAGTAAACATGCCCCTTTGTTGTTGTAATCGTTGATCCATAATTTTTTGCAATTTGTTTCTCCAACAACATGAATTCATCTTTCAGTTCTTTGCATCAGGGATGCAGGGTTAAAAATCATTCATCTTTCCCCTTCCCCTCCATCCCTGACACTGACGTCTGAAATATGAATTCATATCGGTGGAAGGGCATCTGATACTGTGTAATTCTGCTACAATGCTGTACACAAACAAGTAGTCATTAATTTGATCAGAAACTGAAATACAGTTGATGGATTGAGAAATAATGAAGTATAGATTGTTTGGGATACTTTAAAAGACAATGTGATATGAGCTCATGTCATTTTTATTTGCAATTGTTAAAATTTAAAGAAACAGACCAATGATTAAACAACAAAGAGTGAGGCTGGTGTGTTTATCTATTCTGTTAATTTCTTAGGTGATATGATGGTCCTATAAATCCCCTATGAAATATGGTGGTGGTAAATTGTAACTGAATATGTTGGTTAAATTTTCTGGTTTTGTGGAAGTGTCCATTAAAAATTTCGGAGATTATTGAAGCAAAATCAAATATACATAAGCATAGTACTGTGACTAATATATGAAGATCTTAATATGGTATCCAAACAAACTTTATATTGGCATTGGTAATTTTTGTATTATAAATACCAATAACTGATCTGTGCCATCTAAACTGTCTTCGGTGCTTTTCTTTTTTAAGGAAATGTATACTTATAGCTGTGTTTAAAAACTCACCCTAGTTATTTCAAATTATACAGCATGTATTGTTTGCCTAGACATCATGTCAAGCAATTGCCAAATTATATTGCATTTAAAAACAGAAACCTGCTTTTAAGGTGAAGCTTAGTAGCAGGAGCTGTGATTTTTTTTTTGATATGTTACGTTTCAGAAAATGCCGTCCTGTGCATAATTCTTGCTTTACAGACACGTTCCCCAAGACATTATAGGGTGATGCTTTTAATTCACTGTACCTTCTAGCAGAGTATCACTTATTCAGACAGTCCCTCATGATGTGCTGTGTTTGCAGGCCTTCAGACTGTGGGCATCTTCAGAGTTGGCAGCTCAAAGAAGAGAGTAAGACAGGTGAGGACACGTACAAGGCTTGTTTCACTTACTGTCTTTCATAGCCAATTTTACCATATGATCCTCCTTGGGTGCTTGAACATGTGGCTCCTGATGGACTGCAGAAATTGCTGAGCCTATATTTACACGATCAGGTAAGACCAGAGCAATTATCTAAGGGAAAGCCCCACACTAAGGTGACTGTTTTATGCTTTAAATGTTGTACGTTTTATTAGGATTGCCACTCCCAGATAATTTCTGCTGGATCTGCAGGTGGTTTGATATAAATATTCAATTTTTCCTAAGCCATTTTTGCAGTTTGATACACAGAAAGGAAGCTATGAGACTAGTGATTTGCCCTTGATAATTTTAGAAGAAAGGCCACTGTGGAATATACAGGGGTGTTAGGACGTTCTCTTCTTCTTTTTAGTGGACTTTTTAATTATAGAAGTGCCAGTGGCATTGAGCTTGGTGCTGTTGGGGGTGCCAAGAGTTCACACATGGGGGGCAGGGGGTGATGTAGAATGATATAAGGAAAAAAGGTACAGCCAGGGCCTGGATTGGGTGGCGGAGCATCTCTCATGGCGGCGCAACGTGTTTGGACCCAATTCCTCCCCTGCGCTTGGCACTTATTCCAATAATTCGGGCATCTATGTGGCTGCCAGTGGACGTACAGGGCACTGAACTGAATAGGCCCTGTACATCTGGGTGCTATGCTCTGCTCCCTCTCCAACTCCATCCCACCCCCTCTTGCCCCCGTCCAGTGCTTCCCACACAAACCCTACGTATGTGTGGGGAGCAGCTAGAACTGGGTGTGGTTCCAGTGAATAGAGAGAGTTGCACGTCCAACCCCACTATTCGGAGATCTGAATCTACCTGATAAAAACTTTTTCAAGTACATTCGTAGAAAAATACCCTGTGAGTCAGTTGGACTATTAGATGATAGAGGTGTAAGAGAGACACTAAGAGGGAGGACATGGACATAGCGGAGAGACTGAATTATTTGCTTCGGTCTTTACTGAAGAAAATATAGGGAAGTTACCCATGCCTGAGCTGGTATTTAAAGGTGATGTATCAAAAGAATTGAAAAAAAATATCAATAAACCGGTAAGTTGTATTACAACTATGTCATATACTAAAGTATATATATCTGAGGGTGCTGAAAGATCTGAAATATAAGATTGCAAACCTACTATTAGTAATCTGTGAACTATCATTAAAATCATCTGTAGTACGTCAACATTGCCAATGTAATGCCAGTTTTTAAAAAGGATTCTGGGGTGATCCAGAAAACTAAAGACTGGTGAGCCTGACATTGGTTCTGGGCAAAATGGAGAAACCATTATAAAGAAAAAAGTTACTGAACATGTAGATAGTCATGGTTTAATGGGAGAAAGTCAACATGGATTTAGCCAAGGGAAAGTCTTGTCTTAATAATCTGTTATATTTTTTGAAGTTGTGAATAAACAGGTAGATAAAGATGAGCTGGTTGATATAGTGCATCTGGATTTTCAGAAAGCCTTTGACAAGGTCCCTCTTCAGAGATTCTTGGCAACATTAAAAAGTCATGGGATGAGAGGCAGTTTACTATTGTGGATCAGGAACTGGTTAAAAGATAGAAAGCAGAGTAGGGCTAAATAAAACAATTTTCTTAATTGAGAAAGGTGAATATTATGGGATGCAGGTAGTGTTGAAATGGTTTTGGACGTCCCTGCGCTCACCATATTCTGGACAGCTGCACGTTTCCAATTGTGCCCGTCTACGCGATATATCCGTGGATGCTTCTTGCGCCCACACCTCTACGGTTAAAACGTTCATCTTCCAAGCTATTATTCTCATTGACAATATTTTGCTGATGCAAACTGGACTGTATGCTAGTCTTTTTTATGTCCAGAGAAGTGCTAAGTAATCACAGTACATTCTAATATATTATAAGAGAAAGTAAATATTAACATGTTTGTCATGACATACCTTGCATCAAAAAGTACTTGGCAGTATAAAACTGCTGCTTGTTCTTGCATTGGTCATCTCTGAAACACTCTTTAAAATGCTAAGTATGGACCACAAGTTCACAAAAACCTAAACTAACTTTGCAGTTCTCCAAACGATGCATAATAATGCTGAACTACAAGAGTATGCTCTTTTAATGACTATGGCATCTATTTTCAGGGGCAACCCAAGGGGGGTGTGGGGCCATGTGTGGAGACTAGTTGTGGGGCCTCCTTTGCATAAGAGGCATCATTTGCATAAATATTTGCATAATGTTAGCATGCACTAACATTTAGTAACATTTAGGGGCTTGTTTACAAAGCCGCGGTAGCGGTTTGCGATCGTAATCGGAGCCGCGGCCCCATTGATTTCAATGGGGCCGCGGCTGCGATCGCGATCGCGAACCACTACCGCGGCTTTGTAAACAAGCCCCTTAGTGTCTGGATAAAGAAAGACTACCAGATTTCTACATTACTATACTCCAGTGCCAATTGCCAGGCACGTTAGGAAGTACTACAAACACTGCCCATTTAGAACCCATAGCAAACCCGCCATATTATAAAAGTACTACCAGGACTCATAAAGCACCATATACCCTACCTATCAAAAGGCAACATTGCAAATATTAAACCAATACATCTCAGAGAATACCAATACATCTCCTACTGGGGAAAGAGAACAAGTGGCACTGTCAAATAGAAACTACATAAACAGAATACCTTGGCTCAATTACACATGCAGAATATAGACCATCACCAAACAAAGAACAAAGGATCACAATTTATAAATAGGAAGACAATAATTAAACTGGGAACCCCAAAAGCCAAACTTGGAATGTACAACAACACTGCAGAAATAAAACTATAAATTAATTTCCACTTGTACTAAACAAAATGCAGACGTTAAAGGGCTGTTAGTATAGCTGGGTTTAAAAAAGGTTTGGACAAGTTTCTGGAGGAAAGGTCCATAAACCACTAATAAAAAGGGACCCAGGATATCAATGCTTGACCCAGTACAAGCATTGTGGAACCTGTGTCTTTTGGGGATACTGCTAGGTACGTATGACCTAGATTGGCCACTGTTGGAAACAGGATAATGGGCTTGATGGACCTCGGTCTGACCCAGTATGGCATATCTTATGTTCTTATGTTCTTAAAGATGCACATTTCCCAGAGCTGACATATTCCAGTTAATTCAAAATAAAAAAGTATTTTTCTACCTTTTGTTTGTGCATTTTATTTTTCAGTTGCAGTTACTCCAATCACTTTCTTCTGGTTTCTTCTTGTCTTCTGCTATCTCTCCATTGTCTGCTGTACATTTGTCCTTCTCTCCTAGTTTTTTTCCATTCTCTCTCTACCTCTGCTTTAACATACTGATCTTTCTCCTTTTGCTCTTTCCTCCATCTCTTTCTTTATTCCTTTTTCAGCCACTCATATTTTACTCCTCCATCCTCAATCCCCACGTACTCTCCCAATGCCCGGCCAATCGCAGATTTTAATTCCCTCCCACAGAAAATATTTTTTCCCCTCTCCATTTCACTCTCCCAGCCCCATCCCATTCTAGTCCTCCCCCAACATCAGCTCCCTTCTAGTTCCAGTCCCACCCAGCATCCACTCCCTTCTAGTCCCCGCATCAGCCCATTTCCAGTCCTAGCTCCCCATCAACCCATTTCCAATCCTATCTTAGTCCCTCCATCAGCCCATTTCCAGTTCTAGCTCCCCCCTCAGCCCATTTCCAGTCCAAGCCCCCCTCCCCTTCAGTTATTTCCAGTTCAAGCCCCCCTCCATTCAGCCCATTTGCAGTCCTAGCTCCCTCCCCCAGCCCATTTCCAGTCCAAGCCCCCCCTCCCCTTCCCTTCCTGCAGAGCCCTGCGGCTATCTAAAATGCTTTTGAGGGAGCCGGAGAGGCCACGGCTCATCTCTAACAGCTGCCGAAGCGAAGTGCGTCTTTTTCCTTCACTTCGGCAGCTGTACTGAAGTTTAGAATGCTGCCACGCTGAGGTCAAAGGGGACTTCCTATTTCCTGGTACTCAGCGCAGCAGCGTTCTAAACTTCAGAACAGCTGCCGAAGTGAAGGACAAAGACGCGCTTCACTTCGGCAGCTGTTACAGGTGAGCCAGGGCCTCTCTGGCTCCCTCTAAAGCCGCCCTGCCTGCCATTCAGTGTGCGATGTTGGCATGGGGCCTGTGTGAACAACATTCTCTCACAATGGATGGGCTGGTCCTGTCTGTTTCCCACATATCTGGGTACTAGTATTTCTTACAGCAGTTCCCTACATGTGGCTACACCTGTCCCATACATTGCCCACTCTTGGCTTATTTTGGTCTGTATACAACCACTATCTGTGGGGCAACCCTGTCTGCCTTACAATAGTCTGCTTTGTGGCAATGCTCCCCTGGTCAGGCCTGTGTGGGCAAGGGAGGGGGGGATCCCTGTGCCATCATACCAAATAGCCAGCCTCCAGATATAACACCACTCTCACTGCTTGCATTGATCCTGGACTAGGTAAGGATCTAGGCCTCATGAGACAATCTGGGAAATATTGGCACATCAGTCATTTCTCCCAGTGCCTGGCACAGCTGATGTATGGCTGTCCTATCACATTGGCACCTGGTGATACTGCGATCATCTGTAAGGTCCAGGTACTGGCCAGACATTCATGGCCTCCCTCAATTGCAGATCAGCACACTAGATCCAATTGTGCAACCCTCAAACTACACACACACGCTCTCACTTGCAGAACAAATTGTAAAACACAGCAGACATTTTTCTAAGTACTGGCCATGTTCCACGTTTCCGGCAGGAATAACTGGCACGTCTGCGGGGAAGTAGAAAAACATACGGAGAGATTTCCGGAATATGTTATATATTTTTATTTATTTATTTAACAGTATTTCTAAACCGCCTTATCTTAATAATCAAGGTGGTATCACGGCAAACAATCAGGTCAGGTGAGTGTGTTATACATGCAGTGGGGGGAAATTGAGTGTGTGTCGTGTTGTGTGTTAGATTGGTATGAGCTATTTACAGAGTGGGCTATATACAGAGGTGCAAAAACAAATTCCATGCATACATTGGTTAGGCGGTATCATGCGCTGTTGTTCATTCTCTGAAGTTATGTGATGTGTCCATAGTGTTCTATGAACAGTATGGTTTTTAGCTGTTTTCTGAAGTCTTTTAGGTCTGTAGCGGCCCTCAAGTCGTCCGGGAGTTTGTTCCATATTGTTGGAGCGGCCATTGAGAGTGCTCTGTCTGTTGTGTCCTTGCGTGTGTGTTTGTATTCACTGGGGGTGCTGACTCTGTTGTGGGTTTGTTTTCTTCTGGGACGCGTACTGGTGTCTGATTGTATGAGTGTGTGTAGGCTGTTGGCTGATGTGTGGTGTTTGATCTTGAATATGTTTATGATAGTTTTGTATTTGATGCGTGCACCGATTGGAAGCCAGTGTAAGTCTTTTAAGGTGAGTGTGATGTGCTCCTGTCTTGCCGTTCCTGTTATGATTCGTGCAGCAGTGTTTTGTGCTAGTTGTAGAGGTTTGAGGGCTTGTTTCGGTAGGCCGAGGTATATCGGATTGCAGAAGTCCAGTAGTGGGGTTATCAGTGCTTGACAGACGGTACGGAAGTGTTCCGGGGCAAGGAGCGGCTTTAGTCTCCTGATGATTCGCATCTTGTAGTAGGCTTTTTGGGTTGTTTTGTCTATGTGTGGTTTGAGATTGAGTTTATTGTCCAGAGTAACTCCGAGGTATCTCACTTCTGATCTTATTGGTATAGTGGTGCTTTGTATCTTTAGATTTGGTGGGTGTTTGAAGCCTTGGTTCCGGGTGATGATTAGGGCTTCGATCTTGTTGTAGTTTATTGCTAGGTTGTTGTTTTGACACCAACTCTCCATTTGGGTGAGGCAGTCTGTTATCTTAGAGAAGTCCGGGTTGTTGATTGATATCGGGGTGTAAATCATTATGTCGTCTGCATAAATTGTGTATTGAATGTTGTTCTTTTTCATGATATTGCAAATTGGTTGTATGTAGATGTTAAATAGGAGAGCTGAGAGTGCGGATCCTTGAGGTACTCCTTGTTGGACGTTTATGGGTCGGGAGGTGTTGTGTCCTGACTTGACCTGTAGCTGTCTTTCGGTTAGGTACGAGTGGAACCACTTCAATGTGATACCGTGTATACCAGTGTTCTTTAGTCTTTCTAGGAGGGTGTTGTGGTCCACTGTGTCGAAGGCTGAGGAGATGTCGATGAAGATCATTATGATTCCATTCATGGTGTTGTCGATTATTCTTAGGATGCTGTCGAAGAGGTAGATCAGTAGCGTTTCGACTCCATGGTTGGGACGAAATCCGTGTTGGTTGTCATCGAGTGTTTCCTGTTTGTCGATGTGCTCCTGAAGTTGTAGTTGGACCGTTTTTTCAATGATTTTTGCAAGGAAGGGTATGCTGGAGATTGGTCGATATGCTGCTGGATCCTTTTTGTCGAGATTTGTTTTCTTTATGATTGGTCTTACTGAAGCAAGCTTTAGTTGTTTTGG
Organism: Ichthyophis bannanicus; assembly: GCA_033557465.1. NCBI lineage: Eukaryota > Metazoa > Chordata > Amphibia > Gymnophiona > Ichthyophiidae > Ichthyophis > Ichthyophis bannanicus. The sequence continues at coordinate 665,357,787 of CM066035.1, forward strand.
CATGAGTCCTTGAGTGAGTGAGTTGTGTATTATTTTATGTATGGTGGGGATGAAGCAGGATTTGGTGGCTTTGACCCATGACACTGGGCATGGGTCTGTAGGGGCAGTGCTTGTATTGATTGTAGAGATGATGTGGGATATCTGTTCAGTTGAGGGTGAGTAGAATGTGCCCCAGGTTTTGGGGTGTACGTCCGACCTGGTGGTCCCACTAGATGTTGTTCGCTCCGTGGAGTGAAATTTGTCTTTGATGTGATCTGCGAAATCCTGTGGGTCAACCTGTACTTCGCCTTCTGTTGTTTGTTCTTTTGTGAGGATCTTTACTATTTCAAAAAGCTCTCTGGGTTTGTTGATAGACGTATTTATCATGTTTGTGTGGAATTCCCTCTTTGATTGGTTGATGAGTTCATTGTAGTGTTTTTGCTTTGTTAGATAGAGATGCTGGTCAGCGGTTGATTTGTTTTTTCTCCATCTCCGTTCAATCTTCCTGAGCTCTCTCTTTTCCTTTCGTATTTTTTCTGAGTACCATGGCTTGTTTTGTCTCCTGTTGTGGTGTTGTTTCTTGATCCCACCGTCAGATGGTTTGGCGGCGTTCGCTAGAATGCTGTTCCAGCTGGAGACTTGTTCTTCTAGGTCGTCTGTGGTAACGTTCAAGTGTTGTGTTGTGTCCTGTATGAATTCGTCCCTGTCGAAACGTTTGAATCGTCTTTGCGTGTGAGAGATGTTAGCTCTTTCGTTCGTCTGGTCCTCTTGATATCGTAGTTTGGTCTCGATTAAGTAATGGTCGGACCATGGCACTGGGGTAATGGTAGGTGGAGAAATTAGTTCTCTTGATGTTAGGTAGTTGGATGCAAAGATGAGGTCTGGGGATGATCCATGTCTGTGTGTTGGTGCATTGATTATTTGTGTGAATTGGAGTGAGGTCATTGCTTGGAGGAAGGCCTCTGCGTCTTTGGCATTGGTGGACTTGAGGTTGAAGTCTCCGATCATTAGCGCTGGTTTGTTGTTTGTTGTTATGGCACAGGCTTCTTCGAGAGTGAGGGCTAGTTCATCGGGTGGAGCTCTGGGTGCTCTGTAGGTTAGGCAGATTGCGATGTTCTTGTTTTTGATGCTAATTGTGTTACATTGCTGTGTGTCTGTGAAGTTCTGTGTCTTGAATTTTAGCTTTGTTTTCGCTATTATCAGGACTCCTCCTCCACGCTTGTGGGTGCGTGGGCAGTTGTATGCTGAGTAGTTGTCCGGTACCAGTTGGTTGAGTAGTACGTTGTCGGTAGGGTTGAGCCATGTCTCTGTGATGCATATTATGTCGGGCTGTCGCTCTTCTATGTGGTCTACAATAGTGTGTATCTTGTTGCAGACGGATCTGGCATTTATGAGCTCAATCGTTGTTGTTTTCGTTGCTGAGGTTGGTGTTCCATGAGTTTCCTTTGTGCTTGCGTGGGAGTTTGATTTGTGTCTGTTCAGTCGCTTTGCCTGGTAAGCCCTGAGTGTCTCTTTGTGTGTTTGCTGTGGTTCTGAGTATGGTAATGCAGTTGGTGGATGCCATATTGTGTTTGCTTGTGGGTAGTGGAGGTGTGTGGGTGGTGGGAGGAGTTGTGTGACTAGTAGGTAGAGTGGTAGGAAGTATGTGGGGTGCATGTTTTCCCTTCTGATGTTCTGTTAGGGTGACGCCTGCTTTCTTGAGATTTTGTCTGTTGTCTGTTTGGGGAGAGTTGCACTTGGTGCGTGAGCTTGTTCCTTGGCGGGTGCGCCGGATCTGCGTAGGGTGCCTTGGTGCGGGAGCCTGTCCCGTGAAGGGAGCCTGTCCCGTGGGTGTAGAGCCGGGTCTGCGTAGGGTGCCTTGGTGCGGGAGCCTGTCCCGTGAAGGGAGCCTGTCCCGTGGGTGTAGAGCCGGGTCTGCGTAGGGTGCCTTGGTGCGGGAGCCTGTCCCGTGAAGGGAGCCTGTCCCGTGGGTGTAGAGCCGGGTCTGCGTAGGGTGCCTTGGTGCGGGAGCCTGTCCCGTGAAGGGAGCCTGTCCCGTGGGTGTAGAGCCGGGTCTGCGTAGGGTGCCTTGGTGCGGGAGCCTGTCCCGTGAAGGGAGCCTGTCCCGTGGGTGTAGAGCCGGGTCTGCGTAGGGTGCCTTGGTGCGGGAGCCTGTCCCGTGAAGGGAGCCTGTCCCGTGGGTGTAGAGCCGGGTCTGCGTAGGGTGCCTTGGTGCGGGAGCCTGTCCCGTGAAGGGAGCCTGTCCCGTGGGTGTAGAGCCGGGTCTGCGTAGGGTGCCTTGGTGCGGGAGCCTGTCCCGTGAAGGGAGCCTGTCCCGTGGGTGTAGAGCCGGGTCTGCGTAGGGTGCCTTGGTGCGGGAGCCTGTCCCGTGGAGGTAGGGTTGTGATTGCAAAGGCGGGTGTGGTGTAAGTGGGAGTCCTGTAGGTGTGGAGTGTGTGAGGTTTTGTGCGAGTTTTACTTGCGGTTCTGAAGTCCTTCGTTTTGGTCTGCTCCTCGTTTGTTTCTGCGGTGATGTTGTCGGCGCTGCTGTGTCTGTGTATGTTTCCATGGCAAATCATACCCCTGCTCTGCCCCTCTCAGCCATAGGCCGAGATCCCCATGCAAACGTCGTGGACGTCCCCACACACCTGTATACTGGAATACGCCCATAGACATTTTCATGAGATGCATCTCTTCCCTGCATGTGCAAATAATCTATTTGGGTTCTGGAACGACCCCCTTAGGGAAGAACAACTCAAACTACCGGTTACATGTTGCAAGATTCCACCTTAGGAACCACCACCCAGGAAAACGACTGAGGCATCATCGTGGATATTACATTGAAACCCTCTGCTCAGTGTGCAGCGGGTGCCAAGGAAGCGAATATAATGTTAGGAATCATAAAGAAATGGAGAATAAAATCAAGGATATTATAATGCTTCTGTATCATTCTATGGTGTGACCTCACCATGAATATTCTAATATAGCAGAATTAGAAAAGGTACAGAGAAGAGCCACCAAAATGGTAAAAGGGATGGAAAGATACCCCATGAGGAGAGGCTTAAAATGTTAGGGCTCTTCAACTTGGAAAAGAGACGGCTGAGGGGTGATACGATAGAGGTCTATAAATAAACAAATGGAATGGAACAGGTAAATGTAGATCAGTTGTTTATTCCTTCAAAAGGTAAATAGACTAGGGGACATGCAATGAAGCAGCAATGTAGCCCATTTAAGACTAATAAGAGAAGCTGTTTTTTCACTATACGAGTAATCAAACTCTGGAATTTGTTACCGGAGGACATAGTAAAAGCTGTTATTGTAGCTGGGTTTAAAAAAGGTTTGGACAAGTTCTTGGAAGAAAGGTCCATAGACCATTATGAAAAGGGGACCAGGGAAATCCACTGTTTACCCCAGAATAAGCATTTGTGGAATCTGTATCTTTTTGGGAATCTGACAGTTACTTATGACTTGCACTGGCCACTGTTGGAAGCATGATACTTGGCTTGATGGACCTATTATGGCATTTCTTATGTTCTTATGCCTTGGACCATAAGCTACAAACACATAATCACCGAACAAACCCCCAGAAAAATCAAATCAAGATTCTCTTCTTTTTGTCGGATGTGTCCAGGAAAGGAACATAGTAGCAAAACTATGCCCACCACACAGTTACATCCATTTTATTATAAAACCAGAAAAAAAAACTTTACTTAGCTGGAAACTATTGAATCGCAGGCTATTCAAGCACGCTTGGGCACACGCATAGGCACGACGTGCACGTTTCGGGTTATTTAAACCCTGTCTCAAGTGCTGCCATGCTCAAGTTCAACTGTCTTTGAAACGCCGAAATCAGCTGCTTCATTCAAAAGGGTCCGATACTCTTCCAAATGGCTGTGTCTTGCTGTCAATCAATTATATCCACCTATGAAACTCCAGGATCTCCCCACCAACCAGGGGAAGCCCTGGGATCATCGGTGACCTCAGGATACACTAAGCCAATCAATCTCTTTATTTAGACCCGTAGGGGATACCGTCTGTATCAGGAAAATCCAGCGTTGTTCACAATTCTGTAATTTATTTATGCGATTTCCACCCCGCGGGTCGAGAGGTATATGGTCAATAACGGACCATCGTAGGTCCTTAAAAACAAAGCTTCCACCCTAGCCCATTAAAGAGGGGTTTACCATATGGCCAGTTTTTGAGGCTGCGGAGAATTTGTTCGTCAACACAGGATTTTAAGTCACATGCCAATGACTTGCGATATCGCCTCTTGGACAGAGGCTATCCACCTAAAATAATTCGAATGGCCTATTACCGTGCATTATATACTCACCGTGAATGGCTATTGTCTGACAATCGATCAGATAGGGGTGCTGAATCTACCTCCTCAACGGTGGTGGGCATATTGCCTTACATGAGTTCTAGCATCGGTGTGGTTAACATCCTTCATAAACACTGGCCCATTTTACATTTACACACTTGCTTTCAGAAACCTCTTATGATGGCCTTCACACGGGGAGCTAATTTGGGAGATTTGTTAGCAAGCACCACAGTAGTAGAGGATCGTCCCCCACAACCTGTCTCACAAACAGGTCATAGGGACTGTGGCAATTGCATGTATTGTTCCTCAACTTTGTCTGGGGTAGAATGGATCTGCCCGGGAACAGATCGACATTTTAGACGACGCTGGCAAACAAACTGTAATTCGAGTTTTGTTGTCTATATCATCTGTTGCCCGTGCCCCTTAGTTTATGTGGGCAGAAGTACTCGTAAAATCAAAATGAGATTGAGTGAACATGCGTCCCGCCTCCGACAGGGGATAGTGACAGCCCCAATAGTTGAACATTGTTTAACTCTTGGCCATGTTTTTCAGGACCTACGATGGTCCGTTATTGACCATATACCTCTCGACCCGCGGGGTGGAAATCGCATAAATAAATTACAGAATTGTGAACAACGCTGGATTTTCCTGCTACAGACGGTATCCCCTATGGGTCTAAATAAAGAGATTGATTGGCTTAGTGTATCCTGAGGTCACCGATGATCCCAGGGCTTCCCCTGGTTGGTGGGGAGATCCTGGAGTTTCATAGGTGGATATAATTGATTGACAGCAAGACACAGCCATTTGGAAGAGTATCGGACCCTTTTGAATGAAGCAGCTGATTTTGGCGTTTCAAAGACAGTTGAACTTGAGCATGGCAGCACTTGAGACAGGGTTTAAATAACCCGAAACGTGCACGTCGTGCCTATGCGTGTGCCCAAGCGTGCTTGAATAGCCTGCGATTCAATAATTTCCAGCTAAGTAAAGTTTTTTTTCTGGTTTTATAATAAAATGGATGTAACTGTGTGGTGGGCATAGTTTTGCTACTATGTTCCTTTCCTGGACACATCCGACAAAAAGAAGAGAATCTTGATTTGATTTTTCTGGGGGTTTGTTCGGTGATTATGTGTTTGTAGTATTATTTGTCACTGAAGTTTGGGGTTGTTTTTTTTTTTGTTCATTGGACCATAAGCTGGCACTTTGGAGAGTAATAGGCAGGACAAAAGTAGTTCTTGTGTGGATTCTGCTGGATGACATGTGGGCCACAATCCCTGAGGAATTTGATTGGTCCACAGGGCTTCTGAAGGAGTTGCTGGGAACTACAAAGTTGTTCTTAGCAACTTGACAGCTCGGAGCAGAGAGAAGAGGAATGCAGACTGAGATGTGCAAACCTTGAGAGAGTTGTGGCATAAGTATTCTCTTAAGGTGCAGAAGACGTGTAGAATCTATTAATTCGCTACGTGTAAAGAAAGCTGTTGCACAAGCGGTGGTGAAGGTGTGCCTAGTTTGCAGGTTGATGCAGCAGAGTTTGAGTGGGATATTGAATAGATTGATGGAAACCTGATTATACAATTTCACTGAGAATATCAGAAGGTCGACGTAATACAAGGTCAAAGAGACTGACTTTTGGTTCAGTTATAGATATGGCAAAGGACCATTCAGTTAGAACCTTTTAGAGTTATAAACAGCTTTGAGGCAATTTTCAAACTGTTCGCACTGGGTCAGAGACTTGCTATGGGTATAGAATATGCATGGCCACTTGTAACTGCCTTTTCTGTGGGTTGAGTTTTGTTGGCAAAGATGTGGAAATATAGGGGGTCTAGTTATTAAGATGTGCTAATGTTAATACATGTTAATTCACCCTTAACACATGTTGTTAGCAACATGGAAGTGCTAACATAGCACACCTTAGTAACCAAAACCATAATCTCCTTGACTGCGTTTACACCTTTGACCACAGTACGTCCTCAGGAGTTGTGCTTCTCAAAAGTACAAGCACAGTGGCCACAATTTTCACACAGTTGATTTCCGTGATAAAGAATCTGCATAACTTGATTTGGAAATTGTCCTCCCCCATTTACATAGAAATATAAAATATGATGGCAGATGAGGGCCGTAAGCTCATCAAGCATCCACAGTCTACTTTCCAGTGCAATAGTGTAGACTGTAGCTTTTCCTTTCTTTCTTCGCAGTCGGGGTTCCTCGGTAATATTCTCTGCTTTCTTGAATTCTCATACTGCTTTTTTTCTCTACTCTCTCCTCCAGAAGGCCATTGTTTGCATCCGCCACTCTTTCCACGAATAAACGTTTTCTGGTGTTTTGCCTAATTTCCCCCTTAGAGCTGCAGCCAATGACCCTTTGTTCCAACACTAACTTTCCACTGGAGAAGATTGCCGTTTTTACGTTACAGTATTTATACTTTTGAGCTGTTTCAAAGTATCTATTATATCCTCCATCTCTCCTTTCTTTCTGGATATAATCTGATTTGGAGAATCCCTCCCCCCCCCCCCCATGCAACTAGCAGTTTTTAATGTTCCTTTTTTCCCTGTAGTATTCATCATTGCAGCAGTATCAAAGCAGAATGTGTCATTTGTTGCTTGTGGGTAATTTCATAAGAGCACTCTTATGTTCAAGTAGCAAAATTACTCCAATTTTAAGCCTATTTTATAAAGGTAGGATAGGCACCTATGAGTGTTTATAGTGTAGGCCCCCAGAAAAAACATATTAAAGTGCAAATGGCAGTGGACATATTAACACCTGCTCCAAAGCAGATATGAATGCATGTGTATGTACTACACGTGTACTCAAATGTTTTATAAAATATTAGTACACATCATAACTCTGTTTCTATTGTGCCCAAACTACATTCCCCTCAGAAATGCCTGTGCTGGACACGCCTATAAGTAATGCCTGATCCTTTAGGCATGTATATTTATGTGCACGTCAATGGCCACACAATTTTATGAAAGGCCTTTTCTATGCATACAACCACCATTACGCATGGAAAAATCTTTATATCAAATTATCCCCATTGCATTTAACAGAGTGGCTCAATCCGAAAATTCAAGGCTGATTGAGCCGTACAGCCACTAGTTTAAGCCCTTCCTATAACAGCATCTACTCTCTGTGCTCTCCCCCTTTGCGATCCAAGCCTTCTCTCTTTCCATTTTAATGTATTCTGTTTCCTTCCTCAGCTTTCCACTCACCTGGGCCTCCTGCTTTTCTCTTTTTACCCAAATTGGAGCCTGCCATTCTTCCTCCTTCATCCCCCCTTGTTTTACTTCTCTCTCCTCATTCATGACGCTGGCCTTTTTCCCTTCACCAGTAGCTTTGTTTTTCTCATCTCATTCTTGCATACTAAGCCATGGTCTTTCTTTATCCTTTTTCCTTTGCTACCCAGCTTTCTTGCTCTGTCCTGATGATCGTGCAATGGGAACCTGTGTTTCATCATTCTGACATGGCACCACTCCTCTGGCTCTATAGGTGTCAGCATGCTTTGGCCCTGTTACCAGTGATATTTCTGGGGAATTTAATGGGGATGTTCATAGCTAAAAATAGTTGTTAAGTCTTCATTTTATATAAAGTTTTTGTGATTTGGGGGTGTGGGGGTCTGTGCACACTTGTCTTAAATGCACACCTATGCATGCTGAAACGTTTTTGCACACGTATATAGATTGTATACACGTTAGTTTGTAGGTATGCATGCAAGCAGTTTGCATGCATGAACATTTTTTAGGCACTCAAACTACATATGTGCTGATAAATGCACATAATCTAGAATTTAAGATTAGCCATTTCACAGTTGTGCAACAAGGAGAATTGAGATAAAAGGGAGAGAAGTCGGTCACAAGTATAGAGGAGAGACATCCAGAAAGTTACAAATATTCTCCCCTTCCCCCAGATTTGCAGGCTGTAGATATACCTCCAAACTCCCATGGAATTCCTTTCTCTTAGATAATCTTGAGGGTCTTCCATGAATTGCTACTTTCCCTGCCTACAGTTTCTCTCAGGTTCAGACAGGTGGGGAAGATGGTACTACCATGATTGAATCACATCAGTTGAGAGCCATGGGCTGTGATTCCAACACCTGGTTATTTGTTCACAGGCTGACACCAGTGGAAGTGATCAATCCCTGCCCACAATGGCCCTGGAAAATCTTCATATCCTGTCTTCAAGCTCTTCTAATTTCCACTCTGAGTATGCTAGCTTCTGCTCAAGGATCCTTCACCTCTACAGACCATCCTCGACTCTTGCTGCTGAGTAATTATTAACAAGCAGGGTGCAAGGATAGAGGTGAGGAGTGACATGATTTTGGATGCTGGGAACTCAGGGAACTACCTCATGTACTTCTGTATGCTAGGCTGCCACTTTCACTTGGCAGAGTAGTCTCGCTGAAAAAACCCACACAAACTGTATCACACACTCACTGTGTCCCTGTGCTAGACTCATTCTGGCTTTCAAACATTTCCCAAATAATGTATGTTATAGGAAATGCTCGAAAAACAGGACAATTAGGGTCCCACTTAAATATTAAATTTTCCAGAATACTCCTGAAATACAGTAGTGTTCTGGAGAAAATAGAATGGTTTGTGACCATGATTTGTGATTTATTTATTTATTTACATTCTCTTATATACCGCGCTATTCTGCATCAGTGCGGTTTACATTGAACAAACTGAAATTACATTGAACAGGGCATTATAACTTGGAGATAACTATTTTACAGGGAACATGAGCTATAGAGGGTTAAGTGGCTTGCCCAAGACCACAAGGAGCACCTGTGGGACTAGAAACCCCAGTCCTTCCGGCCCAAGGTTGCTGTCCTCTAGTGATGCTTCCTATTTGAACTTCCACTGGGAATGGGATGCCCAACAGCAGTCAAAGTTTTCCATCTCTTGTAGATTTGCCAATGATCAGTTTAACTCTTTTCCTCTTGTGTCCCTAGATCTCTCTTTGGCCTTCAGCTTGGTTGATCATGTTTCGCTTTTCCACTACCTTCAAGAGCTTGGACTTCATTCTAAACTACTGCAGTGGTTTACTTCTTATTTAACTGATTGTACCTTCCCGATTTCTTCTGGCACCTCCCATTCTGTTCCACTCTTTCCTGCAGGATTCCACGATGTTCGCCACTGGCCCCCATTCTTTTAACCATCTTTTCTGGTGATCCTTCCTCTCCTTATTCAGTCTCTAGTCTACATTCCCTACCTATATGCCAATGATATGCAGATTCTTTTTGCTCTTCCCTCATCCACTGCAGATATTTCTTTACTCCAGTCGTGCCTCCAAGCCACTATTCAGTGGCTGCAAGATAGCTGTCTCTTTCTTGATACTAAACGTAGGGCCATTTGCTTCCCCTGCCCACGGGCTTTGACTCCTTCAGAGAGTGGTCTCATTGACCCTCCAGTATTCTGTTAGGATTTTCAGTGTAATGTTTGGTGCTTTCCTCTCTTTCAAACCACAGATTGATTCTGTCGTGCACCCTCATTTTCTCTAAGTCATTTAAATTAGTTGAGTCCATTCTTCCTTTTGAACAATGTAAAACTCTGATTTTGACTTATTTTCTCATTTTACTACTGTAACACCATGTATAATGGTCTTCCTCTAGCCTCACTCAACCATCAACTGATTCGGTCAACTGCAGTAAAACTCCATCTGGAGGTCCACTGATTTGATCATGTATCTCCCTTCCCCCTCCCCCCACCACTTAAATTCCAACACGGGCTTCCTTTCTCTGCCCAGCTTAAATTTTAAGATTGTTCACCATTCCTTGCATTTTGACATTCTCCTTCACCTCTCCTGTCTACAAACACCTTACTTCCCTCATAGCCTTTCCCTGCTCACAAGCTTTCATTATCACTTCCCTCCTGTCTTTGCTTGGATCCTCTCCCATCCTTCAGTCTTTCTGACCTTGGCCCCTCCCTTTGGAATTCATATCTCCTTTACAGCTGTTAAGAACCCTCTCTTCTTAAATTTAAAAAAAGCCTTAAAATTCTCACTCTTCCTTCTTTATTGTTACAAGCTGAGAGTTGACACTGCCTGTCCATCTTATTTCTCTTTCTCTCTTCTCACTTGGTTTCATTTTAATTGTTATTCACCATTGTACTTTGTGTCTCAGTTTATTGTGCTTTTAATTTTAGGTGCATTTTGCTTAGGCAATAGCGCCTATTGGGGAAGGTCCATCCACTTCTTTGTTTGTCCATATGCAGGACAGCAAAGAGTCAGCAAGATCCCCAGCTCCTATTGACAAGAAGAATCGAGACACAAGTGAAGAGCCAGCAGGCATTCCTGTGTCCTGCCAATGAGAAAATCAGAGAAGGGATAGTGAGGAGCTGGCGGGAATTCCCAGGTCCTGTGTGAGAAGTGGTGGAGGGCCAATGAACTCCAGAGGGAGTTCCTAGGTCCTGTTGGCACAGTGTCATAAGTAATGTAATGAAAGAAGGGGCAGGTAGGGAGCCTAAGTGAAGGGTCAGATGAGAGACTGAGCAAAAGGGAAGTAAGGGAAAGGATGTGGTTAGGAGGAAGAAACAGGTGGGACCTAAAGGGAAGCGATGGGACTAGAAGATGAAAGGAGACGAGGGATGGAGCGTAAGGGACGGGGCAGGGTTAGAGGAGAAAAGGTGAAGAGAACATAAGAGCATAAGATATGCCATACTGGGTCAGACCAAGGTCCATCAAGCCCAGTATCCTGTTTCCAACAGTGGCCAATCTAGGTCATACGTACCTAGCAGTATCCCCAAAAGGCACAGGTTCTGCAATGCTTGTACTAGGTCAAGCATTAATATCCTGGGTCCCTTCTTAATAATGGTTTATGGACCTTTCCTCCAGGAACTTGTCCAAACCTTTTTTAAACCCAGCTACACTAACAGCCTTTACTACATCCTCCGGTAACAAATTCCAGAGTTTGATTACACGTTGAGTGAAAAAATCTTTTCTTTTATTAGTTTTAAATAGTTTACCCTGTAGCTTCATTGCATGTCCCCTAGTCTTTCTATATTCTGATAACGTAAACAATCGATCTACGTTTACCCGTTCCACTCCGTTCATTAATTTATAGACTTCTATCATATCTCCCCTCAGCCGTCACTTTTCCAGGTTAAAGAGCCCTAATCTTTTTAGCCTTTCTTCATAGGAGTATCCTTCCATCCCCTTTACCATTTTGGTGGCTCTTCTCTGAACCTTTTCTAATAACGCTATATCCTTTTTAAGATACGGCGACCAGAATTGCACACAATATTCAAGGTGCGGTCTCACCATGGAACGGTATAGAGGCATTATAATATCTTTTGTTTTATTTTCCATTCCTTTCCTTATGATACCTAGCATTCTATTTCCTCTCTTGGCTGCCGCTGCACACTGGGCCAAGGGTTTTAACATGTTATCCACAATGACGCCTAAATCTTTTTCCTGGGTGGTGGTTCCTAATGTGGAACCTTGCATCGTGTAACCATAGTTTGGGTTGTTCTTCCCTAGGTGCATAACTTTGCACTTGTCCACATTAAATTTCATCTGCCATTTTGATGCCCAGTCTTCCAATTTATCAAGATCCTCTTGCAATTTTCCACAATCCTCTTGGGTTTTAACAACTTTAAATAGTTTTGTGTCATCTGCAAATTTGATAACCTCCCTCGTTATTCCACTTTCCAGGTCATTTATGAATATGTCAAAAAGCAGCGGACCCAGCACAGATCCCTGGGGTACACCACTATTCACCTTTCTCCATTGGGAAAATTGGCCATTTAGCCCAACCCTCTGCTTTCTATCTTTTAACCAGTTCCTGATCCACAGTAGTACACTGCCTCCTATCCCATGACTCTTTAGTTTTGCCAAAAGTCTCTGATGAGGGACCTTGTCAAAGGCTTTCTGAAAGTCCAGATACACTATATCAACCGACTCACCTTTGTCCACCTGTTTATTCACACTTTCAAAAAAACATAACAGATTAGTAAGACAAGATCTTCCTTATCTAAAGCCATGTGAGAAAGGTGAGTGCATTAAGGAAAGGAGTGAATGATCTGAGAGAGTGCAAGGTTGGGTAGCAAGGGAGGAAAGATGCATGGGTGGGTAGAGGGAAAGGAGTCCAAGAATGAGAACAGTGAAGGATAGGAGGCAAGAGGGTGGGAGGGATAAGGAGTGGGTGCAAGAAGACAGTGGAAAGTGCACACGCAAGATAGCAACCCCAGGAGCACACATCTACACACTGCCACACCCCCTCCCCCCAACACACCCACACACCCGCAACCCACCTAACACTGCACTTACACAAATGCATGCACAATCACGCCCAGGCATCCTGACACTGCATGCACAGGCACCCCTAATGCTGCACATACACACCGGCATGCACGCTCACATATATTCCCTGTCCCATGCTAATTTGTCATCTCTTAACACGAGCTACCTTAGCGCTGTTTGATAAACATTTTCCTAAGATGAGGATTAACGCATGTTAACAGCTCAGTTTTGCACTCAGTAAATTATTTTAAGATATGCTAATGAACAAAATGAGTGCTAGCAAATGTACGTCTCTACTGGTTGGGTATATGCAGTTATACCATTTAACATTCAGTCTTCCATGTCAGAATGGCATGATAAGCTAAGACCTTTCTAGTAACTCACCTACATATGCAATAATCTACTGAAGGAGTTGATGCTGATGATCTTTCAGGAAAGAATATAAACGTTTTTATTTTCTTTAGTTATGTTTGCGTTTTAATAAGAAGGACAAATTGTAACTTAATTTTCTTCTATGTTGTGCGAGTTTCATAATTTTGAGGCCACTAGTAGTAGTTGGGCCACTAGTCAAAACAATTATGCATTCACAGCAGCTAGTTATAATATATAATATACAAATAGGCTAATTACATATATTTCTAAGACCTATATGCAGGACTAGTGGAAAGATATTGGGCACCTTTGGAGAACCTTCAGTTCAGTGACCCTCCCATAACTAAACTCAACAATCAAACTCATCACAGCACCTTTCCTCCTGCAACAATCTGATAAATATGCATAATTTGGCATTATACTTGAAAATGTTAAACTTTGCTTTGTATGTCTCTCCCTGCAGATAAAAGGATGTGCTGATGGCTCTTTGTGGGGCTTTTAGAATCTATTATTTTGCTGTGCTGCTGTTCTTTATCATCCTTCAGAAACTGCTGTCCTACCTGACCTCCTATTCTTGCCTAATGGTTGATCCTGCCCTGATTATATGGATAAAAGTGGCATATCAAGCCTCCTCCCTCCGCCCGCACAACCCACATAGCAGAGCCAGCATGGCAAACGTAACAAAGCCGTGGGTGGCTTGCTGCGCTGCCTCTGCTCCAGGCCCAGTGGCTGTTCTTTCCCAGGCCGAAGTCGCGCAATTGACAAGACGTCTTCCGGGAGGCACCAGCTGCCGGGCCTGGAGTGGAGGCAGCATGGCAAGCCACCCATGGCATTGTTATGTTTGTTGTGCTGGCTCCACTGTGTGGGCCTGGTGGGGGTGCACTCCCTCCTGGCCAGCACCTAGGATGGGCCGCACCGACCGCCCTGCCATTGGTAAGCCACTGATGGATAGTATCAGTTTAAATCGCTGAAAGACCTGGGGAGGTACAAGGATAGGCAAAGAATTATCTGGATGGCTGTCGTATTTAGCTGCTGTCCAGATAAGCTGAACATTAGGCTTGCAGGTCTGCTAGTATGCATGCCACATATGTTCAGCACTGCAATCTATACAGATAGCATCCTGAATAAATGTGGCCAGTAAATCGCTGGCTGAATCTTGACCCTAGTACCTTTTTTATAAAGTAATAAATGAAATATTTCTAATTGTCCCTCCACTCCAGCCCAGACATGTGGGTTATGCTCATCCACCAGCAGATGGAGAGTAAGAACACGGAGTTGAAACACTCCTCTTTAAGTAGCCTGTGCCCCTATGCCAAATCAGTATTTCTTAATCTCTAGCGGGTGGATGAACATAGACTGTGCTGATTACTGTCCACCTGGTCTGGTGCTAGGCCACAGTTGGGGTGCAGAACCCAGTGGTTCTGGGTCCCTCCCCCGCTTCTCCCCTAGCCACCGCTCAGTTGTGCCCTTGGGGCTTGTAGGCTGGCGGTAGCTCCCTCTTTTCCTCCTCCACAACTCTTGGGAGGGGACCAGGGGTTGAGCCTTGACTTTTCTCTGCCCTTAAAGTTTATTGAAAAAAAAAAACAGCACAAAAGTCAATTCTAAGTTCCGAGCAAGGGAGAGAAGCAGCAGCACAGTGAGCCTCCTATCAGGTGCCGGTGAGGGGGGTTGAGCTGGTCAGTGCATGTCTGGGTCACAGTGCACATGGCAGATGCTGAGTGCTGCTGGTGCATGGCCTGTGGCAACCGCCAAGCTCAGCTCTCAGAAGTCAGGCTGTGCCACAGCTGCCTGAAGGGAGAGTGCGGCTGCTGCAGAACAGCTCATGGGTGGCCTAGGAACACTGGAGGTGTTAAAGGGCCGGGAGACCACAAACGCATGGGTGGCGATGTCAGCAGCCCTGTGGTTATGGCAGGAATGATGACCATTTTGGGAGCAGCTTGTTCTTCTCCGGTGTTCTCTGAGCAAACAGTTCTACAGCCTATGTCCAGGGATCCCATGTGGGGGCCTTGGGGGAGCTGCCTGGAGGTGGTGGGCGTTCCCCTTTTTCTGCAGAATATATTTTGTTGCTGCTTGCAGCAGGGTCAAGGTACAAGTTCCTCCTTGTTGGTTTTGCCGCTCTGTGTGTGTGTGTGGGGGGGGGGGGTTAGGCTCTCTTGAACAGAGCTAAGCATCTGTGCAAGGAGAGGTCTCCCGAGGATGATGATGCGGCCTCTGTGGGGTCCTTGGAGCCCTTGGAGGGAACTGTTGCCTCCTTAGAGGAGCAATTTCAGGAGTATCTTGAGGAAGGGGAGCTCTCGGCAGGTGTGGATCTGACTGCTGTGCGGATCTTCTATAGGAATGAGCTCCCCTCCCTCATTGCGCAGACCTTGGCATCCCTATGGATTGCAGAAGATCCAAGGCCAGAGCCTTTGGAATAGATGGAGGAACCGCTGCTGGAAGGCATTCATAAAACAGCTCGATCCTTTCCTGTCCACAGAGCGTTGAAGGAGATTGATGCAGAGTGGAAGGTACCTGATGTGGATTGCATGTGAGCCAAAGTATGGTCAAGCTTTATCTGGTTCTGCCAGAGGAAGGAAAGCAATTGTGCCTTCCTTGGAAGGATGCCTTGGTGTCGGTGGTCACTAAGAAGACTACCATCCTGGTTGAAGGGGGTGCGGCCTTGAAGGACCCACAGGACTAATGGATGGAGGCTCTGCTCAAGCAGGCTTTTGAGGTATCGACATTGGCCTTGCAGGGGGCTGTCTGTGGGTTCTACGTGGCTCAGACCTGTTTGAGATGGTCCCAGCAGATCCCGGAGACATCTCTGGAGGAGGTAACAGCCTGTGAGAAGGCAGTTTGGCTGGAGTCTGGGACTGCGTTTTTGGCTAATCTGCTTTATGACTTGCATTGGGTCATGGCAAAGTCTATGGCTACTGTGGTGGCTGCAAGATAGTTCATGTGGTTGCAGAAACTGGTCAGTGACTGCGGCCCCCAAGACATGGTTAAGTAAGTTCCCTTTTGTCAGACTGTTTGGAGAGGATCTGGAGAAGTTAGAAAAGAACTTGGGGAACACTAAGATGCCTCAGCTTCCAGAGGATAAGCCCAAGGTAGATTGCCAGGGGACCTCTTTTCAAGGTCGAGATTCACAGACCTTTCGTCAGGACGGGGGAGAGAATCCGCAAAGATCCTGGTTTCTGCTGAGAGATTTATTTCATGGAGGCCATCGAGTTGGCAGAGATAGAGCCGCTACTGCTGGAGAGACGAAGTCTTCCCAATGAAAGTTTGGGGAACCTAGTGGAGGTGCAGCTGGTTGGAGGATTCTTCAGAAGTTTTACTTTGCTTGGGCCCACATCACTGCAGACGCTTGAGTATTGGAGGTGATTTGAGAAGGTTATGCTCTTGAGTTTGCCAAGCCTCTCTCACACACATTTGTGGTTCTCCTTGCCGGGCCTCTGCCAAGGCTCAGGCAGTTAATTGATGCTCGTTCATCTCTTGCATCTCAAGGCGGTTGTACCGGTATCCCGGGATGTTTTGTGCACGGGTTGTTATTCAATCTATTTTGTTGTCCCAAAGAAGGAGGGCTCTTGGTATCCAATTTTGGATTTGAAATGGGTGAACAGGCCCTCAAGATTCCTTGGTTCTGCATGGAGACTCTAAGGTCCATGATAGTGGCAGTTCGACAGGAAGAATTCTTAACTTCCTTGGATCTGACCGAGGCGTATCTGCATATTCCTATTTTTTCCAAGCACCAACATTTTATTTGGTTTGTGGTTCCGCAGGGGCACTTTCAGTTCCAGACTCTGCCATTCAGCCTGCCACGGCCCCTCAGGTGTTCATGAAGGTGATGGCGGTGCTGCAAAAATAGGATATCCTGGTCCACCTATATCTGGACGACTGGTTGGTTCGGGTGAAGTCCTTTCAGGAAAGTCACGATATGACAGCTTGGGTGATCAGTCGGCTTCAGGGCTTAGGTTGGGTCATCAACTTTACAAAAAGCAATCTGACTCCGTCCTAGTGTTTTGGAGGACCTAGGGGCTTGCTTCAACACTCAGCAGGGTTTGATATGTCTGCCAGAGGATAGGATAACAAAGTTGCAGTCCTAGGTGCAAGGTCTGTGGAGAGTCCCTCATCTGAGAGAGTGGGGCAGGTTCTTGGTTCCATGGCAGTCTCATTGGAATGAGTGTTTTGGGCCCACTTGCATATGAGGCCTCCAAGCAGCTATCCTGTTGCGTTGATCTCCATAGTCATAGTCCATGAAAGTTTGGCTTACCCTTTGGGGTGGGGCCAGGGCTAGCTTGTGTTTGTGGCTGGACTCGGAGAGGCTCATGGTGGGGATGCCTTTAGAGACCCCCGAAGTTGGGTGATAGCGACCATGGATGCCAGTCTTTTCAGCTGGGTGGGGGTGTCATTTTCTCTCTCAAGTGGTGCAGGGCAGGTGGTCTCCGGAGGAGAGCCAGTGGCCCTTCAATCATTTGGAGACATGAGCGGTACAGCTGGCCCTGGAGGTTTTTATTCCACTCATTTGCCAGCAGGTGGTGAGAATTTTGTTACAGTGTGAAACAGTGGCTTACATCAATCGTCAGGGTGATAGACGGAGCTCGCTAGTGGCAACAGAGGTGATCCCACTTCTTCATTGGGTGGAGGTTTATCTGTTATTGCTGTCAGTGGCCTATGTAGCCAGGAAGGAGAATGTGCAAGTGGATTATCTGAGCTGGCATCTGTTGGACCTGGGGGAGTGGTATCTGTCGGGATCAGTGTTTCAGCTGATTGTGGAACATTGGGGTGTTCCCCTGATGGACAGTGGTGACCCTGGCAAATACTACGGCAACCATGGCCCAGAGAGGGACTCCTGTATGGGTTCCCCTGTGGCTACTGTCGTGACCCCCTGCCTGGGCCAGAGGCTTACAGACAAAGGGCTGCCATATTCATCCTTAAATAAAGATTTGTAACTTTGTCTCCCACAGGGAATCCTAGGAGTTGTAGTTCTTTATCAATTATTTAAAGACAAAGTAGTGTGTGACCACTGGGGTTTAAGGCAAAACAAGAATTTTATCTTTGGGTTTCTTTCCACGCATTAAATTCAAACGCAGGCAAAAAGGATCATTCTCCAAATGAAAAGCTTACAGGAAACAAAAGTATAACTGAAGCTGCAGAACTGAAAACACTTTTAAACACGGCAGCTGTTTTCAGCAAACAATTCAGCACATGTATTACAGCTTCTTTTCCATTCATTCAGCAAAGGTAAATTCTTGTCATTTATCCAAATGCTGCTTTACTTATCAGACGCTGGCTTTAGCAAAATTCTTTTACCTTAATGGAAGCTCCTAGCATTTTCCTGGCTAGGTGAACGATTGCTCTTAAAAACTTCTTTTCACAGTCCTTTTCTAGCAACTTTCAAGCTTCTCTTGCATAAAGAACAATCCATTGGAGATTCATCACAAACAGTATCTGGATCAATAGAATCAATTTGCATGCTCTCCTGCCTTGCAAATTGTTTCTCTTTCTGGGTTCTCAGTAATTCCTTCCAACTTACTACTTTGTAGAAACTTCAGGATTTCTTTCCAGGGCTACTCTCCCTGGCAAGAAATGGTTGTATCTTGGGAGTGGGGTTTCTTTCCCTGGAATAACTGCTTTAGTGCTTCACCTGTGTTCAGCTCTGCTTCTCTGCCGCTGGCTGGGTTCTGGTCACCTCTGTTTGTAACTACGTTCACCCACCTTCTGGCAGCTTGGGTTCTGTGAACTGGCTCTTGAACACTTTGTACTGCACTTAGTTCCACCTCGTCAGCAACCTTCCCAGCTACCCATCTGCTGGTCTCTGGTTCAAGCGTACCTCTCACACAAGGATTGCTTCCTCTCTGGCTGGAACTGTTCTCCCACATGCAGTTAAGCTTCCCAGGTCTCCCTTCTTCTGCTCTCTCCTCTCTTGTTCTTCCTTCTCTCGTTCTTCTGTCTCTCTGCACTGAAGCAGGCTTAAAAAGCTGCTTCCTAGCTACCACACCCTTATCTCTGCACAGGTGGTTGTCAGAGTCTAAGCTTGCACCTACGTTAGGGCTTGGGTGTGTCTTAGCCTCAGCAAGTGCGTGCTTCTTTTGCTTGGCTGTAGTTCTAGCCCTGTGGAAACCTTGCCTATCTCTTGTCTTAAAGGCATATTCACTATTTTCCTCTGTTTCCATTGGCTCAGCACAGCTCTCATTGTCACACTACTCATCGGTCGAGTGCTCCAGTGCGTTGAGTCTCACATGGGGTGTGTAGTATTGGTAGCCCAAGATTGGCCCAGGTGTCCTTGGTATGCAGATCTTGTATGGATGCTGGTGGTGGATCCTTTCCTTCTCCCTCTGGAGGTCGATCTTTTGACTCTGGGACCAGTGCGGATGCCGCACATGAATCAGTTCTCACTTATGAAGAAGCGGGATCACCTCAAAGGTGGAATAAGCAGCACAAAACCAGAGATTGGGCTCAGAATCCACCCCTTCTTGGGTCCGGGGCCGGGTGCTGTGGGGAAAAGGGGGGCCAAAGCCATGGGAGTGGGGGCCACCTGCCGGGAGGACATCCCCACAGGTGGCAGGGACACACCGGGCCGTTGTCAGGCCTGATTCTGGTTACTGCGGGAAGGTTTTGTTCCCGTGGTCCAGAATCTGGTCCAAATGGGCCTGTCCGGATGTGCCCCTACCTGAATCGAGCTCTTTGTACCTAATGGTTTCGTTGCCTGTTGGAGATGGAACTGACAGAGCCAGATCACCTTCCCCCTTCCCTCTCCTCTCTGCTCTGTCGTCCTCCCTCCTTTCCCTTCTTATGGCATTTATATTGCTAATGTACTTTTCTCTTTCCTGTACATTTAATGCAGTGCTTTTCTATATTTTTAATTTGAAATATTTTTCTGTAAA
The DNA here is from genome assembly GCA_033557465.1 of Ichthyophis bannanicus. Classification (NCBI taxonomy): domain Eukaryota; kingdom Metazoa; phylum Chordata; class Amphibia; order Gymnophiona; family Ichthyophiidae; genus Ichthyophis; species Ichthyophis bannanicus. The sequence goes on from CM066035.1 coordinate 665,377,533, forward strand.
CCACATAGACGGTTCACATTTTGCGGTATATCAAATAAAGCTAACCATAACCATTAACTGCAAGGTTATGGCATGTTAGGTGTTGAATCCCTGCATTAACTGTTGAGGGGTATTCTCAGCGCAGATAGTTAATGCAGAGCAGTGTTCACTCTGGTGTGTTAATAGCGCAGATGATGAGAGAGAACAGAGTTGTCTATACCTCTTGGAAGTGCACCACATTATCTCTTGTGTTAGCAGCTAATATATAGTAACAACCTCTACATTAACTGTAAGGTGGAGTCTCCATCTATACTACACCCCCTAATAGGAATTAATGTCTTAGGGAGACCTTTGGATAAGATTATTAGCTGTTTAACATGGAAATTACCATGTTCTAAAAGTACAGACCTGTGCTAACAGTTAATGCAGCTGAAGTGGGCGAGGACTACACCTTAGTTAGTGCAGAGATTGTTACCATGTGTTAACTGAAGCAAGGCTGGTGCTACCATTGGCTGCCATCTAGAGTGCTGAGCCTCGAGGGGTACCCATTGCTGTCACTGCCATCCCTCTCTGTGTCTGGCAGTGGTGGCAATGCCCTCAAAACTGCGGTGCAGCACTTACCCACCATTTCCAGGGCTGTTTTGCAGTTTCTCTTTCAAAATCTACCATTTCTAGCCCCCCTCAGATGCTGACTTCTGTTTTGCATAAACCCGAAGTCAGCATTAGAGGGAGGTGGAAGCAGTAGATTTTGAGAGAGAAACCACAACGCAGCCCCGAAGATGATGGTTAAGTTCTGCATCGCAGTTTCAGGGCCATTACAGTTGCTGCTGGCCATGAAGAGGAGCATTAGCAGCAGCAGCAATGGGCGTTGGTGTAGCGGAGGGCTACAGAGATGGAGATCCCAACTAGGACGCTTCCAGTCTTTGCACTGACCATGACTGAAGGTCGTTAGAAAGGCAGTTCTGCACATGATGCCTCTTAAATGTGGAAAAGGGACATTTCTCAAATCGTGCAGCAGTACATTTCATATAGATGCACCTGCTGACAATGGCATATTCTTATCTGCACGCTGCATGTAAGCTTTTCCAGGAGGCGACTTGCAATATACATGCAGAGAGTAGGTTTTTGAAACCTGACCTTCTGAGGCTCCTGCTTAATAAGATTGCAGTAAGGTTTTACAGTTATCCGATAGTAATTATGAGAATAAAACAGATTAACTTTTAGGATGTTCCCAACTTTATTGGGAGGACTGCCATGCAGTTAATGCAGAGAAAAAGTAGCTAACATTTGTTTAACTACACAGCAAATGTTGCACCATGTACTTAGCAGTACCTCTTCAGATGGTATTATCTGCTCTACTTATTGACTACATAAAGATAGTATGTAGCACCTACCTCCACGTTAACTGTAATGCACACACCTTACCCATTCTATAACCCAAATGGTAATGTCTGCATTAGCTGTTCAACACAGCACTTAACTGTGTGCTGTTAACAGTGAGTCTGTTCTGTTAGAATTTGTACCTCGTGCAATTTAACAGGGAACACAGCTTAGTAAATAGGTCCCTTAAAGGATAGTTTTATAAGCAGGTGCCTATTTTACACATAAAAGTAGTCAACATTTTGTAAAGAAAAGAGGGTGCTTGCTTTTCCTTAGAAAAAATACTAGTGGAAGTGCTTGAAAAGACACACAAACTTAAGGCACGATCATTTTTGTCAGCCCTAGAGCTGTTGTAAATGCCTGCAATTTTATATCTAAACATGAGTGTAAATTATCATATTTAATAATTTGGGTATAACTTTGCGCCCATTCTTCTCCTAAACCCCACTGCTGTGCACATCCACACTGAAAGTATTTACAGAATGGGATACACTGCGAGTGTGCTCACTTAAGCTTTTAAGTGGTCACTTAAGCATGTAAATGACTAAAATATCCACATTTGCTACCTAAATCTAGATGGCTCCTTATAAAATTACCCCTTCATTTCTTTTGAGGCAGGAACCACCTTCTTTGGGATGAGGCTGAGATATGTATGGAAAGCTGAAAATTAATTTTCCTTTTCAGCCCTGGTCGTAGTCTTACAAGATAGTTGTGTGAGAAACAGCCGACTGTTGTTCAGCAGTCAGCCATTAGGATAAATCATGTAAATGGAGACGTTTACCATGATGAAAGGAGGAGACAATCCATGTACACACTTTCTTTTTCACATTATGGACTACTAGTACACCTGCTTGCTATTTAATCTGGAATCTTCTCTTTTGGCAAAGAAGTAAATAGATTTTATGAGAAATAGCTTGTACAATCGAATACTTCAGACAGGTAGTTTGGAGAAAAAGAATGAGTTTGTGGAATGTGTAATGAGGGGATGAATCAGGTAAATAGGGAATGGTTACTTAATCTGTCAAACAGCACAAAAACAAGGCGACACCCCATGAAACTAATGATCAGAAGATTGGAAACAAATCTTAGTCATTTTTTTTAATGCAGTGCATAATTCAGCTGTGGAATCTGTAGCCAGAGGTATGTGACCAAGGTGACCAAAATAGCGGGATCAAGGCGGATTGGACAAGTTCCTGGAGGAAATGTCCCTAGAAAAATGATTTGCCAGTTAGATTTGGGAAAGCTCTTGTTCATCCCTGGAAATTGTAGTTGTGTGCATGTGGTTCTTGTGGCTTGGGTCTGAAAAAGCTGCTAAAACCCTCCTAATCCTAGAGGCTTTTGAAGAGAATTAAGCAAAGGATGATTATGATATTGATGATTAAATCTCTTCAAAAGGTTGGCAGCGTCAAAATGGTCTTTATATACTCCAGTACTCGAGGGCCATAAACATAGCAGATTTTCTGGATATCTCTAATGACTGTGTATAAGATAGATGTGTATGTGCACGACTTCATTGCATATCTCTCTCAGGCATTTTTATTAGGGATATCCTGGAAGCTTGATCTGTTAGTGGCCTTCAAGGAGTGAATACCATTGGCCTACCTGCCTTGTACACATTGGTGGAGGAACAAGTCTGTTTTTATGATATTCACAATAATATGCACGGAACAGTTTTGCATACAATGTAAGTGCATGCGAATCTATCTGATGCATATTCATTATGGGTATCCTGAAAGCAGATGGCTAAGGGGGTACACCAGGACTGGCTTGAGAAACAATGGAGTAGTGTAATGGCTAAATCAGCAGCCTGAGAACCAGGGAACCCAGCTGGTGCTCGTCGTGACCTTGGGCAAATCACTCCACCTTCCATTTTCCTCAGGTACGAAGTTAGATTGCAAGAAATACCAACCATATCTGAATGTAACTTGCCATGAGCTAAACCCAAAAATCCATTGTTAATGTCCAAGGTTTTTTTGGGGGGAAGGGGGGTGGGACGATAAAAGCCGTTTGATAAGGTACAAACGTGACAGTTGCCATGGGTTTTTTTTCTAGTTGCGTGAAGATTTTGACCGGGGCATAGATGTCGTCCTTGAGGAGGAACACAGTGTCCATGATGTTGCTGCTTTATTAAAGGAGTTTCTAAGAGACATGCCTGATCCACTTCTTACCAAAGAACTTTACACTGCTTTTATAAACACTATGCGTAAGTTTTATACATTTTTTTTATTTTTATGAATGTTTGTTACAATATTTGATCATACACAGCAAACAAATTAGAACTAGAAACTGTTATAAATGGCTTTAGGTATTGAAAAGAGGGTAGGAAAATGTGTTGTTGATTCACAAACTTGAAGAAAAAATGTATTTGCATTTCACTTATTCTTTTAAAATGTATTTATTTTTTTATATCTTCATTAACCACCAGTCACTTTGGACGTCAGTATAGGGTGCAATAAAAAAGCATCCTATAAAACGGCATAAAAATTATCCTAGTCTGTGTTTTTAAGTGCTTAGAGTCAATATCAACTCCTGGCGACCCTGTGAATAGTTGTCCATGTTGTGACTATCCCCTGGGTTTTCATGGCAAGGTGTGACCGGTAGTAGATTGCCAGGCCTCTTTTCTGCACAGTAAGCCTACAACACCTGGTATTCCAAGGCGATCTCCCATCCAAGTACTAATCAGACCTGACTCTGCTTAGCATCCAAGGGCAGGAGCACTCAGGGTGCTGTGGCCCAGTGGTTTCTCAACCCAGTCCTTGGAGCAGACCTAGCCAGTCAGGTTTTCAAGATTCCTACAATGAATATGCATGAGATTGATTTACATACACTACCTCCATTGTATGCAAACCATCCTCATGCATATTCATTGTGGGGATCCTGAAAAATTGGCTGGCTAGATGTGCCCCGAGAAGTGGCTTCAGAACCACTGCCCTAGCCTATAACTCTGTATATTCTATATATGTGAAGAGCCACGCAGCAGGAAAAATGCATGCGCAATAATAGTTTGTGCTGCCCGGTGATTATTCATGTGAAGGATAATCTTATAACGGGGTGTTGAGGCTAACAGAGCACAGATGCTTGTTGTGACTTATTCTATAAGGGTAAATTGTGGAGCCATATGCTCCAACGTGGGTGTAATTGTGTGCAGGAAAGAACAGGTACACATTCATGCATTTTACAAAGTGCATGCATAAATGTGATCCTGCCTCCCCTCCCCCGGCCTGTTGTCTACCCCCAAGAACACCTAAACTTATATCATATAAAAGAAGGCACTTTTACTTAAGGGTAGTAAAGGGGTCTTTTTGTTTTTTTATTTATTTAATCAATTATGTTCTGCAATTATCCTACAATCTTGGCAGATTGCAAAAACCACACAATTTTCATAAAACATTAAAAATTATTAAAAGCATAGGAAGACAAAAGGTTTTTTTGCATTTACCGTGTGTTAGATTCCAAAATGTAATGCATGGTCAATGCAAAGGCTGTGTGCTAACTGTTCCCATACAGTTATCCTGCAGAAAAGTTCTTTACGGCACAGTTAGGAATTAGTTGCAAAAGAGCCATGGTAGCTGCAAAAGTCACATGTTATCTGTTGGGATGTGCCCAGCATTTCCCCAAAAGAGAACACTGTAAAAATGCAAGGATCGCATCATGACTACATCGAGGATGCAGCTAACATCACCCATTAAGGCGGCCTTACTTGCATCCATGACGATCGTAAAACATGTGGCTACCCCATGCTGTCAACGCCCACGGTAACCGCACATTAAAGGTACACCCACACCCCGCTGACTCACATTACTAATGTGCGAAATGCAGCTAGCGCATAAATTTGCCTGCGGTAGCTGCATTTGTCCAGCATTAGCAGTAACTGCAGTGCAGTTTTCCTGCATTCACACCGCAAAGACAGCTAAAGCCCTTTAGTAGACATACACCTAAATGTATTGATGATTAATGCAAATGTACTTACTATCTCTTAAAGGGGAGGTGGTAAATGCATTTGCACTAATAGCAACAGTGACAGCATGGGATAAAGTTGCAGGTGCTAACTGTAATGCACAATCGATGCACATTCTCCGCCCATAGCATTCCCATTTCCCACCCTATAATAGGCTATGCAGTCCATGACTTAGCATGCACTCTCCTGACAGTGAGGTAATGGTTACGACACTCGTGCTAAAAGCATACACAAGTTATTTAGCGCATGCTAGTGAACAGGCCCCTATGCAGAAACGTAAATAGGTCTCTATTCTAAAAGACCTACGTATGTGGATTGGTTCTTACATGTATGCTGTGGTCGGTCGTTACGTAAGGGTGTGCCCGGAGGTGGAGCTTGGGCAGAACATAGGCAGGGCCCAAATCTATGCATGTAAGTTATGCATGTTTCACTGTGCTGATCATGTCGCATGCAGTTATGCTTGCTCTAGAGCAGGTGCAACTGCCACAACTAGACTCCAGTGCATCTGTACACCCTGTTTTCTAAAGTAAAGCCTAAGCATGCATTACTTTATAAAATAGGCCCCAAATATGCACACAGCAATACAATTTGCCTCTATGGGAGATTATGGAGTTACTGTTCACGTGTCTGTTTACCTACATTGTACGGGCTTAACCACTCTACAGTTTTATAAGAACTCCCTTAAAAATGAGAAATACCTTTCTACATGTTCAGGTTCCTTACAAAATTACCCCATAATCAAAAGATTTATTGCAGCAAAATGGTAGCTGATCATAAATGCTGTGAACAGAAATGGGACTATAGATCATTTTCATCTACAGTCCGGGAAGTGAATGGTGTTGACTTCTACTATAGAGAAACTCTGCTAATTTAACTGCTGCATATTATATATATATGTATTTTCACTCACGCTACCAGTGCAACTGTAAGAATGATACAATTAGAAATAGTCTTTAATAACAATCCAATTTATCATGTTTCCATTATCTAAATTTAATGTGGACAAGTGCAAGGTTATGCACCTAGGAAAGAACAACCCAAACTATGGTTACACGATGCAAGGTTCCACATTAGGAACCACCACCCAGGAAAAAGAGTTAGGCGTCATTGTGGATACCATGTTAAAACCCTCGGCCCAGTGTGCAGCGGCGGCCAAGAGAGCAAATAGAATGCTAGGTATGATAAGGAAAGGAATGGAAAATAAAACAAAAGATATTATAATGCCTCTGTATCGTTCCATGGTGAGACCGCACCTTGAATATTGTGTGCAGTTCTGGTCGCCGTATCTTAAAAAGGATATAGTGATTTTAGAAAAGGTTCAGAGAAGAGCCACCAAAATGGTAAAGGGGATGGAAGGATACTCCTATGAAGAAAGGCTTTAAAGGTTAGGGCTCTTTAACCTGGAAAAGAGATGGCTGAGGGGAGATATGCTAGAAGTCTATAAATAAATGAACGGCGTGGAACGGGTAAACGTAGATCGATTGTTTACCTTATCAGAATATAGAAAGACTTTGGGACATGCAATGAAGCTACAGGGTAAACTATTTAAGACTAATAAAAGAAAATATTTTTTCACTCAACGTGTAATCAAACTCTGGAATTTGTTACCGGAGGATGTAATAAAGGCTGTTAGTGTAGCTGGGTTTAAAAAAGGTTTGGACAAATTCCTGCAGGAAAGGTCCATAAACCATTATTAAGAAGGGACCCAGGATATCAATGCTTGAACCAATACAAGCATTGTGGAACCTGTGTCCCTTGGGGAAACTGCTAGGTACATATGACCTAGATTGGCCACTGTTGGAAACAGAATACTGGGCTTGATGGACCTTGGTCTGACCCAGTATGGCATATCTTATGTTCTTATGTAATATTCTATTTAGTTCACAAAATTTAGTCTCATGATTAAGAACTTTGTAGTTTAGTGCAGTGTATTAAACTATAGCCATTAATGGATTATCTTAACTATTCATTTTGCCAAAGAAAAATTCACAATAATTATTTTTGAAGCTGGGCAAGAAGAGCACATTTTGGTATCTTAGTTCTATAGAGCTGCTAATTGACTCATTAATGTTATTGAAGGGTTTTATTATACCTGCAAGATCCTTTAGCATCCAGTGGTTTTCTTGGGCTTCAGGCATGAATTAAACCCAGGACTGGAATTTGGTGCCATGCACCCTTTGCAAGTATCTGAGGCTATCTTCCCCTGTTTGATTTCCTTCCCCAACTCCTCGATCCCAGTCATCAATGTGATGGTCCTCAGTCTGGGGCTACGCACCAGGGTTTCTTATCTAACCTGCAATCATGGGCCCTAAATTTGAAAACTAAGCAGTAGTGTGGCATGATCACTGAAACTCCCTCCCCTTGGAGGATTAAGTCCAGTTGGTACTGGGAGCAAAATCTCTGGCCTCGGAACGGAGTCCAGGTCCTCCACATGGCGGTGGTATGCATGGCGCTATCATTGAATCACCAGACCGGTATACTTAATTCAATTTGTTAGATTTAACATTATAGGAGTAGTTTTATAAAGTCAGTGTTACTTGCAGAAAAGACCTTTAATAATGTTCTGCAAGGGGTATGTAAGCATGTCCAGAGGTATAGGCTGAGTGGAGCGAAGGCGAAGATATGATGTATTCCTGTAATTTATAAAATATGTGGATATATACACACATTTTACGCTTTGCATCGGTTATAAATGTGTATGTTGGTATTTTTTTTTGCTGTTGGAGCTGGTTCTGGGAGCCTGTTTTATAAATGCACATAGATGTGTTTGTTGCTTTTTTGCTATTTTAACGTAGGACTCCTTTCTAAAATTAAATCCTACATGCATATAACATACATAATGAAACTTTGACCATAGATTTCCTGTATATACAAAAAAGAAAAATACTATTGACAAATTAACATATATCTTTAAAATAATAAGCTACATCAACTTTACCGAATCTTATTCTAAAAATGTACTTTTCCTCTGCTCAGTTTTGGAGCCCGATGAACAGATCTCTACGTTACAGCTTCTCATTTATCTACTACCTCCCTGTAACTGCGACACCTTACACAGACTCTTACAGTTCTTGTCAATGGTGGCCAGCCATGCGGAAGACACTATAGACAAAGACAGGCAGGAGGTAAGTTCATAAACAGTCACCAAATTTACTTCACTTTCTGTTAAACTATTTAAAAAGGACTAATGAACATGGAGACATCCATTTAGAACACACTGTGACAACAGATAAGGAGTTTAAGACTCAGTCCAGTAGGCATATTTATTTGGGGACTAAGTTATGTAAGTTTTTATCCTTTGGTAACCCATATTTTGTTTTTAACATGCTAGGAAATGTCATACCAATGTCATAGGTGCTAGATATTGGCAGATGAGGACCAGATGACTCCTCCTGATATCCGAGTCTTTGTACATTTTTTGATTGAATAGATAATTAGTCCTTTTTGCTCAACATTCTGAGTCTTGTAGGTATTGATTTTTAATGGTGGTATTCATGCAACTCTGTATTAATAGGACCTAAGCAAAACATTCTCCCTTAGACACAGAGGGTTATTTTATAAATGTCTGCGCAGTTCATGCACACTGCCACACACATTTGGGGCCTATTTTATCAAGTGACGTGCATTTGAACTTTATTTTAGAAAATTGAAACATGTCTTTACGCCCCTATCTAGTTGTGGCAGTTACACCTGCCCTAGAGCAGGCATTAATGTTTGTGCCTAGATTGTTCAGGAGCATGCGTAACTTATAATATTTTATAACTTATGCATGTAAATTTAGTCTTCGCCCCTGTTCACACCCAAACTGAAAGTACCCATGATACAGTAGGACTTAAACGCACATTTACAGAGTAGCAACTGCCTAAAGCACACATGTAAGTGTCGATTCATGCATGCGAGCGCTTTAAATAGGGACCTATGAGCATAATTAGTGTGTGCCTTTCCGCATAAACCTTCTAAAATCAACCCCCAGCATGGTGGAAAAAGGCCTTAATCGACTACACATGTTTTGTGCTATCATTAGGTGGCTTCTTTTACTCAATAACAAATAAAATCAATTAGGTGTGACTAATGTATCTAACAGTTTTTCTATGCCCTCTTTCTACAAGTCAAGAAGGTTTACATGGAACGTAGTGCAAGAACAGAAACTAATAAATCCAGTAGTGCACATTACATTGAACACATACATAACATATTATAACCACTCTATCAACAATGAGCTGCTTGGCTGAAGACCGAACAAAGTTTAGATCAACTATCGAGAGGGTCACCAAGAGTCGACACTGACTCGACGGCACTTAACAATAACAACAACAACAATTAACATATTGTAACATACACTGTGGGGGAGGAGTAGCTATTTACATGTTGTAATGAACTAGAAAACGGGTGGGTGTTTGATGCTTGAGGTGGCGATGGAGAAGATATTCATTGTTTGGGCTTGGTCCATAGTATTCAAGGAATGAGAATAATTATAACCTGTTGCTGAGCATATCACCTAACTCGTTTAAAAAACATTTATACTCACTCACTCATGTCACGTTCTTAGGCGCATATAGTGCCCTCTGTCTCAGACGGGCCGTTTGGTTATCCTACCCCTTTGTGTATCTCAGCTTATTCGCATTGCTCATCTCCAGCATTGCTATTTTTGCTTGGTATAAATACTCCATTTCCCTTCTAACCTTTGTTGCTGGCCTTTAAATTCTTTTGTTATTATGGGAAATGAAATCCTGGGCATGACAATTGTCACGTCTTTATTCAGTAGCTCATCAGAAATGCTCTAGTTTGTATAGCCAAATATATTAATAACATTTCTATAGTTGAAGTCCAAGGCAATGTGCAGATTGGAACTTCGCAGTATAAAGAAAAATGACAATAAGGTCAGTTAAGAAAAGCAACAATAAGAAATTTAAATAATTACAAATAGTCAATTCAAAACATAAAAGCAATGAGTTCAGAAATATAAAATATGTTTAATTGGATCCAATGCCATTCATATGGAAATAAAGTAAAAATATCTGGAGCCAAGAGCCACCGTTGGGCTCCTGTGGATCTCGATGGCACACATCTGGTACTAAAAAGGAACCAAAAAAAGTTTATTTTTCTGCGTGTTTAAAACAAATTTTCCTGATTTTCAGACATTTATTTCATGTTTTCACATTCATGTTTTTTAGATGTAGAGTGTATGCATGCTAGAACCTCAAGGGGCATGTTTACTAAGCCCATGCTGGTAACATGCATGTGGGCTGTGCAGGAAACCATGCACCCACATTACCTGCATCAACTGCCATCAACGTAGACAACTAACACCCACTCGAGCTGTGACATGCTGGGAATGCCCATGTCCTGCTTAATCCCTCTCTCAATGCACGTTACAGGGGTAGTGTGCAGGTTTTAGCACAGCACCCAAACAGTGCACTAACCCTGTGCTACCCTGGAAGTGTGGTTTAGTAAACATGCTCCTAAGTGCACAAATAGTATGCATGTTAATTTAAATTTTTAGGCACCCAAACGGAACTGAATGTGTGCTAATGAATGTACACCCCTATAAATATAGATTTCCCTTTAACAACTTCAATATTGAATATGAAACCAGTTATTCCTTATGGGCCCGATATTCATTTGCGATGGCTATGTGCCTCTAAGGTGCATAGCCATCATGGCCGAACTTTAACCCTGGATATTCAATACGGGGCCATATCTGACCACCGTCATTGAATATCTGGGATCGCCACACACGATGATACTCAGCCGTTGCCCAGTTAGCTCCGGCAGTGAAAGTTAGGATAGCTTTTGCTGCGCATAACTTTCGCTGCTGAGGGATAATTGGACAGCCGCTGAATATCGCTGCTGCACTGTTATCCCCGGGTACAGTCCCCAAAACGCCCCCAGCTCTGTAAACCAGATAAATGCCTTTGAATATCGGGCCCTGTACTCCTTTGAAAGAGTTATCTGTAAACTCTTCAGTGTATCAGTTTCAGATTCTGAGAACCAGAAGCCCAATGGTTCTTTAGGCAGTTATTCTGGGTATACTGGGCAAAATGAAGAAGGGTAAAAGACAAAAGACTACATGAATGTTAAAGGAAAAAAAGCTTGATAATTTCAAAGGAATAGCATCAGCCATCTTAAAATGAAAGCATCAATGGGCTTTGCACTAATTAGAGAACTCTTCCCCTGAGAAATAGCGGTGGATGTACTGCTGGTCGAAGCCGCCTTTGTCCTAGATTTACTTAAAAGCACACTACCTCCTTAATGTGCATTCTGTATCACAAGTCCCAGTTTATGCAATGTAACCTACTCACTAACAATGTGGCATAGCATGGTGCTTTACCTCATTTAGCCCTTTTACGGCAACTTCTTCACAAGATTAAGAAGTTAAGTTTTGGCTTTGCTATTGTGATTTAAAAAAAGCTCTGTGGGACTTTCACCTATGAACTGAATCTGTCTGAACCTTTACCATTAAGAGAGTGAGTTTGTTTATTTAGGACTTTAAATACTGTCTTTCTGTTTAGAGAGAAGGCAGTTTACAATCATTAAAACCAGTGAAACATAGAAAGGAATGCTATCAGCTAATAGGATAGAGGAGACTAAGAAGACAAAACAAAAGTTGTAACAGGGAGTGAGGGAAAGAGGTTTGTTATATGTGCCAGGCAATCTAGGCTTCAAAGGCCTATTGTCTTAGGCAACTGTAAGCACTGGGTAATTGCCTAAATGTTTATTTTTCTGAAGGGCTTCCTTATTTGAATAATTTTAAGGATGATTTATTAATAAAAGTTAACTGAAAATACAATAAGAAATAATATTTTTTCTTTAAAAAAATTGGATGCCACTTATTGAAAAATTATATCTATCTTGAATAATTTTATGTAGGTTGCTACATATGCCTGAAAAATTGATTTTAGCAAATGGTTCTTCAAATTTTAAAGTTTATTTTTCTGGCATACATAGCAAACCCATCTGGAAATGATTTGGATATTAGATTTAATTACTCACTTTTCCCAGATCTGAGCTCAGGGAGAGTTACTTACTCAGGTACACAGTTGGTAGCTCTCTGCCAAAAAGGACTTAGAATCTAAGTTGTTCCTGAGGCAGTAGAAGGCGAAAAGACTTGCTCAAGGTCATGAGAAATGTCAGTGGGAAAAGCAGGATTTGAACCATTGCCTTCCCTGGTTTTTACCGGTTGGCTTTTCTCCACACTGTCATTTTTAATTATGAGAAAAATAGTACAAAACCTTGCATGTTTTACCACAGCTTAATTTGCCTTGAAAGTCAGTTAACTGCGGTATTGCGATACATCAGGATAGTAACTCCTGTAGTAAATAAATAACACGGGCGTAGACTGGGGATGTTCTCCCCCTTCTCCCCATAAACTTCCTCCAACCCCCCAAAGACACATTCTAACCACCCCACTCCCCTGTAGGGTGGCCACTACGGAAGATATCCCCCAACTCCTTCAGGCCTGCCTTAAGGACTCCCAGGAGACCTAGGGGTGTTGGGTGAGAAGCTATCTCCAGTCGTTCCTGTCCCTGTCGATGCCAGGTTAAAAATGGAACCCACAACCCCCAGTGATAGTCTAGTGGTTCTACAGCTAGGGATGAAGCTGCCATATGATAGCTTATAAAAGCGATGAGGTAAACTAATGTGTTGCAGTAAAATAGCATTCAATTTTGCCATTTATCATGCATTAAGGGGTAAAAATTGTACATTATTCTCAACGCATGGTAGTAACTATCCTCTCTCAGTGCCTATAAAACCAAACTTTTGTTTGTTGTCTCTATTAATGACCATGCTTACTTAAAACAGTTGTGGTGTAACATATTTTGTCCTGCTTTGATTTGTCAAAGAAATGCTTTAATGTTGTACCTGCCTTGATTCCATTGACTTTAGGTAATAGGGAACAAAATGACATCGTTGAACCTGGCTACAATATTTGGGCCAAACCTGCTGCACAAGCAGAAGTCCTCTGACAAGGAGTTCACTGTCCAGAGCTCCGCACGAGCTGAAGAGAGCACGGTTATCATTATTGCTGTACAAAAGATGATTGAAAACTACGAAACTCTTTTTATGGTAGGTGTATGTTTTTTACATTCAAGAATTACTTGGACTCTTAAATTATAGGCAGTTATTTTTAATAATTTTTTCATGTTCTATAATTATTTTAACTTATTTTTTTAATACCCCCTTCTGTCCAGGAAGGGTATTGTTCATTAATGTGTTTGAACACTTCATTTTTATTTATTTGCTTTAAATCAAATATGCACACACACACTTGCAGATAAATATACACAAGATATTCATACAAACAGGCACTGCAGATACAAACAGATGGGTGTGTGCATGCACACACAGGAGTTGGAAAGAATTCCGTGAGCCATGCTCTGCATGCTTTCGCCACTTGTTAGCTTTAAAGCATATGTGGAGCGGTGGTGTTTCTAGCCCCTTTTCTACTTGGGGTGGGTGCCGCCCCCCCCACTTGCAGCGAGTGCCCCCTCCCCCCGGAAGCACAATGTTCTGCAGCGTGGTATGCACTCCTAGCCCCACACTTCGGAGATCTGGTGACAAATATACCTTCAAGATAGGTGGCTTGCAGATTGCGAGACTTCAGCCCAGAGAGTTGAGCCGGCCTAGACCAGAGATAGCACAGCAATCCACCTGTCTTGAAGGTATGTTTGTTGCACTGCCTCCAAAGTGTGTGCATGGCAGGGGTGGACCCCATCCTAGCTGGCACCTGGGGTGGGCTGCACCCACCGTTCTGCCCTTCCTTTACTACACCATTGATGTGGACAGAACATTTTGCCTGTTATCCACCTTTAATCCCCTTAGAAATATTTTCAAAATCGCATGCTTGAATGTAACTAGAATATTTCCATAGTTTCCCCTTTCTAACACAAGTTATTGGCTATTGCCATACAACTTGGTCAAAAGAGGTCTTTATCTTTGTCATACTGATTTTTCAACTATAGACTATGCCACTATTTTGGGGAGTTAAATTAGTGACATAACATTCAGTATACCACACTAGTAGTTTGTGTTTGCCTGCAGATTTCTATTCTGGTAAACATGCAGGATTTATTGGCTTCCTATTGTAATAAATTTATTTAGAAAGGCTTATATACCGGTTTACATAGAACAATTATTTAAAAGCTTACATGGAATGATTAACTTATATACATCAACTTATATACAGGAATGGGGGATATATGCATGTGTTAGTAATTATGTACATTGTTGGGCTATATACAGTATGAGTGTGGAGAGAGATTTGATGAAATGATCTTATGAATATTAACATTGGGGGGAGTTAGAGGAGCCAAAATGTTTTGGTGAAGAGGTGGGTTTTTAGGTGTTTGCGGAAGGTTATTGAGTCCGGGAATGTGTTCCAGATCGATGGTGCATAGAGTTCGAAGGATCGTGTACATGCTTGTTGGTTGAATTTTGGTCTTCCATGAGGGATAATGAAAGTAGTCTTTGTGGATTGTCTTCTTGGTGGTTTGGGTTGCAAGGTCTGGAGTAGGGTATGCAGGTAGGGTGGCGGCAGTGGATGCCTTTGTGTTTCAAGAGGAGTTTTGTACTTGATCTGGCTGTTGAGAGGTAGCCATTGTAGGTGCTTGAGGATAGGTGTGATATGATTGTACTTTGTTGCTCCTTTTATGATCCATGTGGTGGTGAGTAGGGCTGTGCGTAGGGGGAGTAATACATATTGTGTTAGGCTTTGGTAGATGGAGTTACGGTAGTCGAGATGTGGGAGGATAAAGGCCTGAAGAGCGGAGCAAAAGTCTGGTGGTTCGAGAAGGGGGGGCGTAGGCACCGCAAGGTTTTAGCTTTGTGGTAAACTGCTTTAGCAGTTTTGTGTGTTTGTGGAATGAAGAAGAGTCAGCCCTTTGTAAATTTTTCTTGCTTTGCTGTAAGCTGTTAAATATGTTGTAATGGTTTGTTCGTTATCTGTAAACCATTTTGATTTCTTGGAAAGGCAGTATAGAATACTCTTAAATAAATAAAATAACAAATTAAAAATTTGATTTCACACTATACCTTTATTTGTGCGGCGTTTATTTATTTATTTGATTTATTTCGAAACAATTTCTATAACTGCAATTTCCGAGGATCAAATGCGGTTTACAATAAACACCATTTATGAAGAGTGTATGAACAGTTAGTCTTCATGTACATGGATCATTATGGCGAGGGAGGTTGAGGGTGTGAAGGTATTGTCCTTTTATGATGAATAAAGCTTCTGTTTTCTTAAAGCTGATTACCAGATTGTTGAATGTTAACCATTGGGAGATTTCAGTGAAGCACTGAAGGAGGTTTGTGAATGTAGGTTGCTTGGTGGTGTTCGGTCTGTATATCATGATGTCGTCAGCATAGTTGTGAAAGTTGATGTTGTGTGATCTGATGATGGAGCAGAATGGCTGGAGGTAAAGGTTGAAGAGCAGTGATGAGAAGGTGGATTCTTGAGGTACACCTTGAGTTTGATTGTAGTGGGTGGATGTGTTGGCTCAAATTTGTATTTGTTGGTGTCAGTTGGTCAGGTAGGACTGGAACCATTGTAATAAAATGTCTTGAATACCAGTGGATTGTAGGCATTAAAGAAGGTTGTTGTAGTTGACAATGTCAAATGCAGCGGATATGTCTAGGAAGATCATGAGGAATCCTTGTTTTGTGTCCTGAATTCCTTTTATTATTGTGTTTGAGAGAGACCATCAGGGTTTCTGCTCCATGTAGGATGTGGAATCTGTGTTGGGAATCGAGCAGGGTGTTTCTATCTATGTGATCTTGGAGCTGAAGTTGGCGGCATTTTCTATGATCATGTTTATGAAAGATAGGCTGGCAATTGGTCTGTAGGATGCAGGGTCAGAGGGGTTGAGGTCGGGTTTCTTGAGGGTTGGATGGATGGAGGATAGTTTTAGACACTCGGGCATTTTTCCTTGGTGCAGTACTGATTGGGTGATTTTTGTATGAGGCAGGTCTTGTTTGAGGGTTTTGATCCAGCTTACTGGGCATGGATCGAGAGGGGAAGTGGTTGTGTTTAGTGAAGATATGATGGACTCAGTGTTGTCTTTAATGATGGAGTCAAAGTTTGACCTTGTGAAGTGTGGTGTCAATAGTTGTGGGCGGATGCTGAGGGCTGAGGTTGAGCTGGGTGGAGGTTTTCTGAGCTGTCTAATGATGTTCTCTGGGGTGATTCAGAGAGCTATTGATCAGGTTGATGTGGTAAGAACATTTTGCATTGTCTGTTGCAGTGCGGTATTCGTTGAGAAGTTTTATGTAGATTGTTTTATCAGAGATGAGCATGGATTTGCACCACTTGCATTTGAGCCTTCAAAGTTTAGTGTTCAGTCTGCGGAGGTTGGGGATGTACCAAGGAGTTTTTGTTTTTTTGGTGGTTGTTTGCTGTGAGGTGGTTGTTGTGGTTGCAGCCTTTTTGATTATGGTGTTTCAGTTGGTTATGAGGGTGTTGGAAGCCATTGTTTCATTATTTAGTTGAGGGACGATATCTGTGAGGAATTTGTCTTTTGTCGATAGCTTTGAAGCGTGAGTGGGTGGCTTGGTTTGTTGAGGTGTTGAGGGGCAGTGAGAAAGTGATCAGGGTGTGGTCTGACCAAGAGACTAGGTGGATTTGTATTGTATGTGGTGTGTTTTTGTGTGTTGTGGTTGTTGACAAAGAGGAGGTCAAGTGTGTTGTCCTTGTTGTGTGTGGGTAAGTGAATTATCTGGGTGAAGTCCAGAACTGTCATTGCTTCTAGAAATAAAATGGCATGTTTGGTTTGGATGGTTGGGGGGTTGAAGTCACCCAGGATGAGGAGGACCTTTGATTTGGTGATTTCCAGTATGATGATCAGCGGTTGAGGCGGTGGGTGTTCTGTAGGTGAGGCCTATTTGTTCGTTATGGTGAGCATATCAGTTTCTTCGGTGCTGCTGGTGGAGTGATATTGAAAGTGGAGGTGGGACTTGGCCATGATTAGGACGCCTCCTCCTCTGCAGTGAGTTTGGGGACAGTGGAAAAGACTGT